>OX421965.1:55642605-56386467 GCA_949128115.1 Anaspis maculata | reverse complement strand
CGAGGAGTTCTCCCGATTGTGAAGCAAATGACGAAGTAAACGGCGTTGGATTTTTTGAATGCGCAACCTAAGCCCGAAAAATTGTTCTACACTTTTATCGGTGAAGCCGAGCGGATAACAGAATTTGATTTTGACACTAACTTCTGCAGCAAATGACCAAAAAGCCAATTACCGAGGAGTTCTCCCGATTGTGAAGCAAATGACGAAGTAAACGGCGTTGGATTTTTTGAATGCGCAACCCAAGCCCGAAAAATTGTTCTACACTTTTATCGGTGAAGCCGAGCGGATAACAAAATTTGATTTTGACACTAACTTCTGCAGCAAATGACCAAAAAGCCAATTACCGAGAAGTTCTCCCGATTGTGAAGCAAATGACGAAGTAAACGGCGTTGGATTTTTTGAATGCGCAACCCAAGCCCGAAAAATTGTTCTACACTTTTATCGGTGAAGCCGAGCGGATAACAAAATTTGATTTTGACACTAACTTCTGCAGCAAATGACCAAAAAGCCAATAACCGAGAAGTTCTCCCGATTGTGAAGCAAATGACGAAGTAAACGGCGTTGGATTTTTTGAATGCGCAACCTAAGCCCGAAAAATTGTTCTACACTTTTATCGGTGAAGCCGAGCGGATAACAGAATTTGATTTTGACACTAACTTCTGCAGCAAATGACCAAAAAGCCAATTACCGAGGAGTTCTCCCGATTGTGAAGCAAATGACGAAGTAAACGGCGTTGGATTTTTTGAATGCGCAACCTAAGCCCGAAAAATTGTTCTACACTTTTATCGGTGAAGCCGAGCGGATAACAAAATTTGATTTTGACACTAACTTCTGCAGCAAATGACCAAAAAGCCAATTACCGAGGAGTTCTCCCGAATGTGAAGCAAATGACGAAGTAAACGGCGTTGGATTTTTTGAATGCGCAACCTAAGCCCGAAAAATTGTTCTACACTTTTATCGGTGAAGCCGAGCGGATAACATAATTTGATTTTGACACTAACTTCTGCAGCAAATGACCAAAAAGCCAATTACCGAGGAGTTCTCCCGATTGTGAAGCAAATGACGAAGTAAACGGCGTT
Source organism: Anaspis maculata (assembly GCA_949128115.1). NCBI lineage: Eukaryota > Metazoa > Arthropoda > Insecta > Coleoptera > Scraptiidae > Anaspis > Anaspis maculata. Next base: position 56,385,388 of record OX421965.1, on the reverse strand, counting down.
GGATTTTTTGAATGCGCAACCTAAGCCCGAAAAATTGTTCTACACTTTTATCGGTGAAGCCGAGCGGATAACATAATTTGATTTTGACACTAACTTCTGCAGCAAATGACCAAAAAGCCAATTACCGAGGAGTTCTCCCGAATGTGAAGCAAATGACGAAGTAAACGACGTTGGATTTTTTGAATGCGCAACCTAAGCCCGAAAAATTGTTCTACACTTTTATCGGTGAAGCCGAGCGGATAACATAATTTGATTTTGACACTAACTTCTGCAGCAAATGACCAAAAAGCCAATAACCGAGGAGTTCTCCCGATTGTGAAGCAAATGACGAAGTAAACGGCGTTGGATTTTTTGAATGCGCAACCTAAGCCCGAAAAATTGTTCTACACTTTTATCGGTGAAGCCGAGCGGATAACATAATTTGATTTTGACACTAACTTCTGCAGCAAATGACCAAAAAGCCAATTACCGAGGAGTTCTCCCGATTGTGAAGCAAATGACGAAGTAAACGGCGTTGGATTTTTTGAATGCGCAACCTAAGCCCGAAAATTGTTCTACACTTTTATCGGTGAAGCCGAGCGGATAACAAAATTTGATTTTGACACTAACTTCTGCAGCAAATGACCAAAAAGCCAATTACCGAGGAGTTCTCCCGATTGTGAAGCAAATGACGAAGTAAACGGCGTTGGATTTTTTGAATGCGCAACCTAAGCCCGAAAAATTGTTCTACACTTTTATCGGTGAAGCCGAGCGGATAACAAAATTTGATTTTGACACTAACTTCTGCAGCAAATGACCAAAAAGCCAATAACCGAGGAGTTCTCCCGATTGTGAAGCAAATGACGAAGTAAACGGCGTTGGATTTTTTGAATGCGCAACCTAAGCCCGAAAAACTGTTCTACACTTTTATCGCTGAAGCCGAGCGGATAACATAATTTGATTTTGACACTAACTTCTGCAGCAAATGACCAAAAAGCCAATTACCGAGGAGTTCTCCCGATTGTGAAGCAAATGACGAAGTGAACGGCGTTGGATTTTTTGAATGCGCAACCTAAGCCCGAAAAATTGTTCTACACTTTCATCGGTGAAGCCGAGCGGATAACAGAATTTGATTTTGACACTAACTTCTGCAGCAAATGACCAAAAAGGGAATTACCGAGGAGTTCTCCCGATTGTGAAGCAAATGACGAAGTAAACGGCGTTGGATTTTTTGAATGCGCAACCTAAGCCCGAAAAATTGTTCTACACTTTCATCGGTGAAGCCGAGCGGATAACAGAATTTGATTTTGACACTAACTTCTGCAGCAAATGACCAAAAAGGGAATTACCGAGGAGTTCTCCCGATTGTGAAGCAAATGACGAAGTAAACGGCTTTGGATTTTTTGAATGCGCAACCTAAGCCCGAAAAATTGTTCTACACTTTCATCGGTGAAGCCGAGCGGATAACATAATTTGATTTTGACACTAACTTCTGCAGCAAATGACCAAAAAGGGAATTACCGAGGAGTTCTCCCGATTGTGAAGCAAATGACGAAGTAAACGGCGTTGGATTTTTTGAATGCGCAACCTAAGCCCGAAAAATTGTTCTACACTTTCATCGGTGAAGCCGAGCGGATAACATAATTTGATTTTGACACTAACTTCTGCAGCAAATGACCAAAAAGGGAATTACCGAGGAGTTCTCCCGATTGTGAAGCAAATGACGAAGTAAACGGCGTTGGATTTTTTGAATGCGCAACCTAAGCCCGAAAAATTGTTCTACACTTTCATCGGTGAAGCCGAGCGGATAACATAATTTGATTTTGACACTAACTTCTGCAGCAAATGACCAAAAAGGGAATTACCGAGGAGTTCTCCCGATTGTGAAGCAAATGACGAAGTAAACGGCGTTGGATTTTTTGAATGCGCAACCTAAGCCCGAAAAATTGTTCTACACTTTTATCGGTGAAGCCGAGCGGATAACAAAATTTGATTTTGACACTAACTTCTGCAGCAAATGACCAAAAAGCCAATTACCGAGGAGTTCTCCCGATTGTGAAGCAAATGACGAAGTAAACGGCGTTGGATTTTTTGAATGCGCAACCTAAGCCCGAAAAATTGTTCTACACTTTTATCGGTGAAGCCGAGCGGATAACATAATTTGATTTTGACACTAACTTCTGCAGCAAATGACCAAAAAGGGAATTACCGAGGAGTTCTCCCGATTGTGAAGCAAATGACGAAGTAAACGGCGTTGGATTTTTTGAATGCGCAACCTAAGCCCGAAAAATTGTTCTACACTTTCATCGGTGAAGCCGAGCGGATAACAGAATTTGATTTTGACACTAACTTCTGCAGCAAATGACCAAAAAGCCAATTACCGAGGAGTTCTCCCGATTGTGAAGCAAATGACGAAGTAAACGGCGTTGGATTTTTTGAATGCGCAACCTAAGCCCGAAAAATTGTTCTACACTTTTATCGGTGAAGCCGAGCGGATAACAAAATTTGATTTTGACACTAACTTCTGCAGCAAATGACCAAAAAGCCAATTACCGAGGAGTTCTCCCGATTGTGAAACAAATGACGAAGTAAACGGCGTTGGATTTTTTGAATGCGCAACCTAAGCCCGAAAAATTGTTCTACACTTTTATCGGTGAAGCCGAGCGGATAACATAATTTGATTTTGACACTAACTTCTGCAGCAAATGACCAAAAAGCCAATTACCGAGGAGTTCTCCCGATTGTGAAGCAAATGACGAAGTAAACGGCGTTGGATTTTTTGAATGCGCAACCTAAGCCCGAAAAATTGTTCTACACTTTTATCGGTGAAGCCGAGCGGATAACAAAATTTGATTTTGACACTAACTTCTGCAGCAAATGACCAAAAAGCCAATAACCGAGGAGTTCTCCCGATTGTGAAGCAAATGACGAAGTAAACGGCGTTGGATTTTTTGAATGCGCAATTAAGCCCGAAAAATTGTTCTACACTTTTATCGGTGAAGCCGAGCGGATAACAAAATTTGATTTTGACACTAACTTCTGCAGCAAATGACCAAAAAGCCAATTACCGAGGAGTTCTCCCGATTGTTAAGCAAATGACGAAGTAAACGGCGTTGGATTTTTTGAATGCGCAACCTAAGCCCGAAAAATTGTTCTACACTTTTATCGGTGAAGCCAAGCGGATAACATAATTTGATTTTGACACTAACTTCTGCAGCAAATGACCAAAAAGCCAATTACCGAGGAGTTCTTCCGATTGTGAAGCAAATGACGAAGTAAACGGCGTTGGATTTTTTGAATGCGCAACCTAAGCCCGAAAAATTGTTCTACACTTTTATCGGTGAAGCCGAGCGGATAACAAAATTTGATTTTGACACTAACTTCTGCAGCAAATGACCAAAAAGCCAATTACCGAGGAGTTCTCCCGATTGTGAAGCAAATGACGAAGTAAACGGCGTTGGATTTTTTGAATGCGCAACCCAAGCCCAAAAAATTGTTCTACACTTTTATCGGTGAAGCCGAGCGGATAACATAATTTGATTTTGACACTAACTTCTGCAGCAAATGACCAAAAAGCCAATAACCGAGGAGTTCTCCCGATTGTGAAGCAAATGACGAAGTAAACGGCGTTGGATTTTTTGAATGCGCAACCTAAGCCCGAAAAATTGTTCTACACTTTTATCGGTGAAGCCGAGCGGATAACATAATTTGATTTTGACACTAACTTCTGCAGCAAATGACCAAAAAGCCAATTACCGAGGAGTTCTTCCGATTGTGAAGCAAATGACGAAGTAAACGGCGTTGGATTTTTTGAATGCGCAACCTAAGCCCGAAAAATTGTTCTACACTTTTATCGGTGAAGCCGAGCGGATAACAAAATTTGATTTTGACACTAACTTCTGCAGCAAATGACCAAAAAGCCAATTACCGAGGAGTTCTCCCGATTGTGAAGCAAATGACGAAGTAAACGGCGTTGGATTTTTTGAATGCGCAACCCAAGCCCAAAAAATTGTTCTACACTTTTATCGGTGAAGCCGAGCGGATAACATAATTTGATTTTGACACTAACTTCTGCAGCAAATGACCAAAAAGCCAATAACCGAGGAGTTCTCCCGATTGTGAAGCAAATGACGAAGTAAACGGCGTTGGATTTTTTGAATGCGCAACCTAAGCCCGAAAAATTGTTCTACACTTTTATCGGTGAAGCCGAGCGGATAACAAAATTTGATTTTGACACTAACTTCTGCAGCAAATGACCAAAAAGCCAATAACCGAGGAGTTCTCCCGATTGTGAAGCAAATGACGAAGTAAACGGCGTTGGATTTTTTGAATGCGCAACCTAAGCCCGAAAAATTGTTCTACACTTTTATCGGTGAAGCCGAGCGGATAACAAAATTTGATTTTGACACTAACTTCTGCAGCAAATGACCAAAAAGCCAATTACCGAGGAGTTCTCCCGATTGTGAAGCAAATGACGAAGTAAACGGCGTTGGATTTTTTTGAATGCGCAACCCAAGCCCAAAAAATTGTTCTACACTTTTATCGGTGAAGCCGAGCGGATAACATAATTTGATTTTGACACTAACTTCTGCAGCAAATGACCAAAAAGCCAATAACCGAGGAGTTCTCCCGATTGTGAAGCAAATGACGAAGTAAACGGCGTTGGATTTTTTGAATGCGCAACCTAAGCCCGAAAAATTGTTCTACACTTTTATCGGTGAAGCCGAGCGGATAACATAATTTGATTTTGACACTAACTTCTGCAGCAAATGACCAAAAAGCCAATTACCGAGGAGTTCTTCCGATTGTGAAGCAAATGACGAAGTAAACGGCGTTGGATTTTTTGAATGCGCAACCTAAGCCCGAAAAATTGTTCTACACTTTTATCGGTGAAGCCGAGCGGATAACATAATTTGATTTTGACACTAACTTCTGCAGCAAATGACCAAAAAGCCAATTACCGAGGAGTTCTCCCGATTGTGAAGCAAATGACGAAGTAAACGGCGTTGGATTTTTTGAATGCGCAACCTAAGCCCGAAAAATTGTTCTACACTTTTATCGGTGAAGCCGAGCGGATAACAAAATTTGATTTTGACACTAACTTCTGCAGCAAATGACCAAAAAGCCAATTACCGAGGAGTTCTCCCGATTGTGAAGCAAATGACGAAGTAAACGGCGTTGGATTTTTTGAATGCGCAACCTAAGCCCGAAAAATTGTTCTACACTTTTATCGGTGAAGCCGAGCGGATAACAAAATTTGATTTTGACACTAACTTCTGCAGCAAATGACCAAAAAGCCAATAACCGAGGAGTTCTCCCGATTGTGAAGCAAATGACGAAGTAAACGGCGTTGGATTTTTTGAATGCGCAACCTAAGCCCGAAAAATTGTTCTACACTTTTATCGGTGAAGCCGAGCGGATAACAAAATTTGATTTTGACACTAACTTCTGCAGCAAATGACCAAAAAGCCAATTACCGAGGAGTTCTCCCGATTGTGAAGCAAATGACGAAGTAAACGGCGTTGGATTTTTTGAATGCGCAACCCAAGCCCAAAAAATTGTTCTACACTTTTATCGGTGAAGCCGAGCGGATAACATAATTTGATTTTGACACTAACTTCTGCAGCAAATGACCAAAAAGCCAATAACCGAGGAGTTCTCCCGATTGTGAAGCAAATGACGAAGTAAACGGCGTTGGATTTTTTGAATGCGCAACCTAAGCCCGAAAAATTGTTCTACACTTTTATCGGTGAAGCCGAGCGGATAACATAATTTGATTTTGACACTAACTTCTGCAGCAAATGACCAAAAAGCCAATTACCGAGGAGTTCTTCCGATTGTGAAGCAAATGACGAAGTAAACGGCGTTGGATTTTTTGAATGCGCAACCTAAGCCCGAAAAATTGTTCTACACTTTTATCGGTGAAGCCGAGCGGATAACATAATTTGATTTTGACACTAACTTCTGCAGCAAATGACCAAAAAGCCAATTACCGAGGAGTTCTCCCGATTGTGAAGCAAATGACGAAGTAAACGGCGTTGGATTTTTTGAATGCGCAACCTAAGCCCGAAAAATTGTTCTACACTTTTATCGGTGAAGCCGAGCGGATAACAAAATTTGATTTTGACACTAACTTCTGCAGCAAATGACCAAAAAGCCAATTACCGAGGAGTTCTCCCGATTGTGAAGCAAATGACGAAGTAAACGGCGTTGGATTTTTTGAATGCGCAACCTAAGCCCGAAAAATTGTTCTACACTTTTATCGGTGAAGCCGAGCGGATAACAAAATTTGATTTTGACACTAACTTCTGCAGCAAATGACCAAAAAGCCAATAACCGAGGAGTTCTTCCGATTGTGAAGCAAATGACGAAGTAAACGGCGTTGGATTTTTTGAATGCGCAACCTAAGCCCGAAAAATTGTTTTACACTTTTATCGGTGAAGCCGAGCGGATAACAAAATTTGATTTTGACACTAACTTCTGCAGCAAATGACCAAAAAGCCAATTACCGAGAAGTTCTCCCGATTGTGAAGCAAATGACGAAGAACGGCGTTGGATTTTTTGAATGCGCAACCTAAGCCCGAAAAATTGTTCTACACTTTTATCGGTGAAGCCGAGCGGATAACATAATTTGATTTTGACACTAACTTCTGCAGCAAATGACCAAAAAGCCAATTACCGAGGAGTTCTCCCGATTGTGAAGCAAATGACGAAGTAAACGGCGTTGGATTTTTTGAATGCGCAACCTAAGCCCGAAAAATTGTTCTACACTTTTATCGGTGAAGCCGAGCGGATAACATAATTTGATTTTGACACTAACTTCTGCAGCAAATGACCAAAAAGCCAATTACCGAGGAGTTCTCCCGATTGTGAAGCAAATGACGAAGTAAACGGCGTTGGATTTTTTGAATGCGCAACCTAAGCCCGAAAAATTGTTCTACACTTTTATCGGTGAAGCCGAGCGGATAACATAATTTGATTTTGACACTAACTTCTGCAGCAAATGACCAAAAAGCCAATTACCGAGGAGTTCTCCCGATTGTGAAGCAAATGACGAAGTAAACGGCGTTGGATTTTTTGAATGCGCAACCTAAGCCCGAAAACATGTTCTACACTTTTATCGGTGAAGCCGAGCGGATAACATAATTTGATTTTGACACTAACTTCTGCAGCAAATGACCAAAAAGCCAATTACCGAGGAGTTCTCCCGATTGTGAAGCAAATGACGAAGTAAACGGCGTTGGATTTTTTGAATGCGCAACCTAAGCCCGAAAAATAGTTCTACACTTTTATCGGTGAAGCCGAGCGGATAACAGAATTTGATTTTGACACTAACTTCTGCAGCAAATGACCAAAAAGCCAATTACCGAGGAGTTCTTCCGAATGTGAAGCAAATGACGAAGTAAACGGCGTTGGATTTTTTGAATGCGCAACCTAAGCCCGAAAAATTGTTCTACACTTTTATCGGTGAAGCCGAGCGGATAACATAATTTGATTTTGACACTAACTTCTGCAGCAAATGACCAAAAAGCCAATTACCGAGGAGTTCTCCCGATTGTGAAGCAAATGACGAAGTAAACGGTGTTGGATTTTTTGAATGCGCAACCTAAGCGCGAAAAATTGTTCTACACTTTTATCGGTGAAGCCGAGCGGATAACATAATTTGATTTTGACACTAACTTCTGCAGCAAATGACCAAAAAGATAATTACCGAGGAGTTCTCCCGATTGTGAAGCAAATGACGAAGTAAACGGCGTTGGATTTTTTGAATGCGCAACCTAGGCGCGAAAAATTGTTCTACACTTTTATCGGTGAAGCCAAGCGGATAACATAATTTGATTTTGACACTAACTTCTGCAGCAAATGACCAAAAAGCCAATTACCGAGGAGTTCTCCCGATTGTGAAGCAAATGACGAAGTAAACGGCGTTGGATTTTTTGAATGCGCAACCTAAGCCCGAAAAATTGTTCTACACTTTTATCGGTGAAGCCAAGCGGATAACAAAATTTGATTTTGACACTAACTTCTGCAGCAAATGACCAAAAAGCCAATTACCGAGGAGTTCTCCCGATTGTGAAGCAAATGACGAAGTAAACGGCGTTGGATTTTTTGAATGCGCAACCTAAGCGCGAAAAATTGTTCTACACTTTTATCGGTGAAGCCGAGCGGATAACATAATTTGATTTTGACACTAACTTCTGCAGCAAATGACCAAAAAGCCAATTACCGAGGAGTTCTCCCGATTGTGAAGCAAATGACGAAGTAAACGGCGTTGGATTTTTTGAATGCGCAACCTAAGCCCGAAAAATTGTTCTACACTTTTATCGGTGAAGCCGAGCGGATAACAAAATTTGATTTTGACACTAACTTCTGCAGCAAATGACCGAAAAGCCAATTACCGAGGAGTTCTCCCGATTGTGAAGCAAATGACGAAGTAAACGGCGTTGGATTTTTTGAATGCGCAACCTAAGCCCGAAAAATTGTTCTACACTTTTATCGGTGAAGCCGAGCGGATAACAAAATTTGATTTTGACACTAACTTCTGCAGCAAATGACCAAAAAGCCAATTACCGAGGAGTTCTCCCGATTGTGAAGCAAATGACGAAGTAAACGGCGTTGGATTTTTTGAATGCGCAACCTAAGCGCGAAAAATTGTTCTACACTTTTATCGGTGAAGCCGAGCGGATAACATAATTTGATTTTGACACTAACTTCTGCAGCAAATGACCAAAAAGCCAATTACCGAGGAGTTCTCCCGATTGTGAAGCAAATGACGAAGTAAACGGCGTTGGATTTTTTGAATGCGCAACCTAAGCCCGAAAAATTGTTCTACACTTTTATCGGTGAAGCCGAGCGGATAACAAAATTTGATTTTGACACTAACTTCTGCAGCAAATGACCAAAAAGCCAATTACCGAGAAGTTCTCCCGATTGTGAAGCAAATGACGAAGTAAACGGCGTTGGATTTTTTGAATGCGCAACCTAAGCCCGAAAAATTGTTCTACACTTTTATCGGTGAAGCCGAGCGGATAACATAATTTGATTTTGACACTAACTTCTGCAGCAAATGACCAAAAAGCCAATTACCGAGGAGTTCTCCCGATTGTGAAGCAAATGACGAAGTAAACGGCGTTGGATTTTTTGAATGCGCAACCTAAGCGCGAAAAATTGTTCTACACTTTTATCGGTGAAGCCGAGCGGATAACATAATTTGATTTTGACACTAACTTCTGCAGCAAATGACCAAAAAGCCAATTACCGAGGAGTTCTCCCGATTGTGAAGCAAATGACGAAGTAAACGGCGTTGGATTTTTTGAATGCGCAACCTAAGCGCGAAAAATTGTTCTACACTTTTATCGGTGAAGCCGAGCGGATAACATAATTTGATTTTGACACTAACTTCTGCAGCAAATGACCAAAAAGCCAATTACCGAGGAGTTCTCCCGATTGTGAAGCAAATGACGAAGTAAACGGCGTTGGATTTTTTGAATGCGCAACCTAAGCCCGAAAAATTGTTCTACACTTTTATCGGTAAAGCCGAGCGGATAACAAAATTTGATTTTGACACTAACTTCTGCAGCAAATGACCGAAAAGCCAATTACCGAGGAGTTCTCCCGATTGTGAAGCAAATGACGAAGTAAACGGCGTTGGATTTTTTGAATGCGCAACCTAAGCCCGAAAAATTGTTCTACACTTTTATCGGTGAAGCCGAGCGGATAACAAAATTTGATTTTGACACTAACTTCTGCAGCAAATGACCAAAAAGCCAATTACCGAGGAGTTCTCCCGATTGTGAAGCAAATGACGGAGTAAACGGCGTTGGATTTTTTGAATGCGCAACCTAAGCCCAAAAAATTGTTCTACACTTTTATCGGTGAAGCCGAGCGGATAACAAAATTTGATTTTGACACTAACTTCTGCAGCAAATGACCAAAAAGCCAATGACCGAGGAGTTCTCCCGATTGTGAAGCAAATGACGAAGTAAACGGCGTTGGATTTTTTGAATGCGCAACCTAAGCGCGAAAAATTGTTCTACACTTTTATCGGTGAAGCCGAGCGGATAACATAATTTGATTTTGACACTAACTTCTGCAGCAAATGACCAAAAAGCCAATTACCGAGGAGTTCTCCCGATTGTGAAGCAAATGACGAAGTAAACGGCGTTGGATTTTTTGAATGCGCAACCTAAGCCCGAAAAATTGTTCTACACTTTTATCGGTGAAGCCGAGCGGATAACATAATTTGATTTTGACACTAACTTCTGCAGCAAATGACCAAAAAGCCAATTACCAAGGAGTTCTCCCGATTGTGAAGCAAATGACGAAGTAAACGGCGTTGGATTTTTTGAATGCGCAACCTAAGCGCGAAAAATTGTTCTACACTTTTATCGGTGAAGCCGAGCGGATAACATAATTTGATTTTGACACTAACTTCTGCAGCAAATGACCAAAAAGCCAATTACCGAGGAGTTCTCCCGATTGTGAAGCAAATGACGAAGTAAACGGCGTTGGATTTTTTGAATGCGCAACCTAAGCCCGAAGAATTGTTCTACACTTTTATCGGTGAAGCCGAGCGGATAACAAAATTTGATTTTGACACTAACTTCTGCAGCAAATGACCAAAAAGCCAATTACCGAGGAGTTCTCCCGATTGTGAAGCAAATGACGAAGTAAACGGCGTTGGATTTTTTGAATGCGCAACCTAAGCGCGAAAAATTGTTCTACACTTTTATCGGTGAAGCCGAGCGGATAACAAAATTTGATTTTGACACTAACTTCTGCAGCAAATGACCAAAAAGCCAATTACCGAGGAGTTCTCCCGATTGTGAAGCAAATGACGAAGTTAACGGCGTTGGATTTTTTGAATGCGCAACCCAAGCCCAAAAATTTGTTCTACACTTTTATCGGTGAAGCCGAGCGGATAACATAATTTGATTTTGACACTAACTTCTGCAGCAAATGACCAAAAAGCCAATAACCGAGGAGTTCTCCCGATTGTGAAGCAAATGACGAAGTAAACGGCGTTGGATTTTTTGAATGCGCAACCTAAGCCCGAAAAATTGTTCTACACTTTTATCGGTGAAGCCGAGCGGATAACATAATTTGATTTTGACACTAACTTCTGCAGCAAATGACCAAAAAGCCAATTACCGAGGAGTTCTTCCGATTGTGAAGCAAATGACGAAGTAAACGGCGTTGGATTTTTTGAATGCGCAACCTAAGCCCGAAAAATTGTTCTACACTTTTATCGGTGAAGCCGAGCGGATAACAAAATTTGATTTTGACACTAACTTCTGCAGCAAATGACCAAAAAGCCAATTACCGAGGAGTTCTCCCGATTGTGAAGCAAATGACGAAGTAAACGGCGTTGGATTTTTTGAATGCGCAACCCAAGCCCAAAAAATTGTTCTACACTTTTATCGGTGAAGCCGAGCGGATAACATAATTTGATTTTGACACTAACTTCTGCAGCAAATGACCAAAAAGCCAATAACCGAGGAGTTCTCCCGATTGTGAAGCAAATGACGAAGTAAACGGCGTTGGATTTTTTGAATGCGCAACCTAAGCCCGAAAAATTGTTCTACACTTTTATCGGTGAAGCCGAGCGGATAACATAATTTGATTTTGACACTAACTTCTGCAGCAAATGACCAAAAAGCCAATTACCGAGGAGTTCTTCCGATTGTGAAGCAAATGACGAAGTAAACGGCGTTGGATTTTTTGAATGCGCAACCTAAGCCCGAAAAATTGTTCTACACTTTTATCGGTGAAGCCGAGCGGATAACAAAATTTGATTTTGACACTAACTTCTGCAGCAAATGACCAAAAAGCCAATTACCGAGGAGTTCTCCCGATTGTGAAGCAAATGACGAAGTAAACGGCGTTGGATTTTTTGAATGCGCAACCTAAGCCCGAAAAATTGTTCTACACTTTTATCGGTGAAGCCGAGCGGATAACATAATTTGATTTTGACACTAACTTCTGCAGCAAATGACCAAAAAGCCAATTACCGAGGAGTTCTTCCGATTGTGAAGCAAATGACGAAGTAAACGGCGTTGGATTTTTTGAATGCGCAACCTAAGCCCGAAAAATTGTTCTACACTTTTATCGGTGAAGCCGAGCGGATAACATAATTTGATTTTGACACTAACTTCTGCAGCAAATGACCAAAAAGCCAATTACCGAGGAGTTCTCCCGATTGTGAAGCAAATGACGAAGTAAACGGCGTTGGATTTTTTGAATGCGCAACCTAAGCCCGAAAAATTGTTCTACACTTTTATCGGTGAAGCCGAGCGGATAACATAATTTGATTTTGACACTAACTTCTGCAGCAAATGACCAAAAAGCCAATTACCGAGGAGTTCTTCCGATTGTGAAGCAAATGACGAAGTAAACGGCGTTGGATTTTTTGAATGCGCAACCTAAGCCCGAAAAATTGTTCTACACTTTTATCGGTGAAGCCGAGCGGATAACATAATTTGATTTTGACACTAACTTCTGCAGCAAATGACCAAAAAGCCAATTACCGAGGAGTTCTTCCGATTGTGAAGCAAATGACGAAGTAAACGGCGTTGGATTTTTTGAATGCGCAACCTAAGCCCGAAAAATTGTTCTACACTTTTATCGGTGAAGCCGAGCGGATAACAAAATTTGATTTTGACACTAACTTCTGCAGCAAATGACCAAAAAGCCAATTACCGAGGAGTTCTCCCGATTGTGAAGCAAATGACGAAGTAAACGGCGTTGGATTTTTTGAATGCGCAACCTAAGCCCGAAAAATTGTTCTACACTTTTATCGGTGAAGCCGAGCGGATAACATAATTTGATTTTGACACTAACTTCTGCAGCAAATGACCAAAAAGCCAATTACCGAGGAGTTCTTCCGATTGTGAAGCAAATGACGAAGTAAACGGCGTTGGATTTTTTGAATGCGCAACCTAAGCCCGAAAAATTGTTCTACACTTTTATCGGTGAAGCCGAGCGGATAACATAATTTGATTTTGACACTAACTTCTGCAGCAAATGACCAAAAAGCCAATTACCGAGGAGTTCTCCCGATTGTGAAGCAAATGACGAAGTAAACGGCGTTGGATTTTTTGAATGCGCAACCTAAGCCCGAAAAATTGTTCTACACTTTTATCGGTGAAGCCGAGCGGATAACAAAATTTGATTTTGACACTAACTTCTGCAGCAAATGACCAAAAAGCCAATTACCGAGGAGTTCTCCCGATTGTGAAGCAAATGACGAAGTAAACGGCGTTGGATTTTTTGAATGCGCAACCTAAGCCCGAAAAATTGTTCTACACTTTTATCGGTGAAGCCGAGCGGATAACAAAATTTGATTTTGACACTAACTTCTGCAGCAAATGACCAAAAAGCCAATAACCGAGGAGTTCTCCCGATTGTGAAGCAAATGACGAAGTAAACGGCGTTGGATTTTTTGAATGCGCAACCTAAGCCCGAAAAATTGTTCTACACTTTTATCGGTGAAGCCGAGCGGATAACAAAATTTGATTTTGACACTAACTTCTGCAGCAAAAGACCAAAAAGCCAATTACCGAGAAGTTCTCCCGATTGTGAAGCAAATGACGAAGTAAACGGCGTTGGATTTTTTGAATGCGCAACCTAAGCCCGAAAAATTGTTCTACACTTTTATCGGTGAAGCCGAGCGGATAACATAATTTGTTTTGACACTAACTTCTGCAGCAAATGACCAAAAAGCCAATTACCGAGAAGTTCTCCCGATTGTGAAGCAAATGACGAAGTAAACGGCGTTGGATTTTTTGAATGCGCAACCCAAGCCCAAAAAATTGTTCTACACTTTTATCGGTGAAGCCGAGCGGATAACATAATTTGATTTTGACACTAACTTCTGCAGCAAATGACCAAAAAGCCAATTACCGAGGAGTTCTCCCGATTGTGAAGCAAATGACGAAGTAAACGGCGTTGGATTTTTTGAATGCGCAACCTAAGCCCGAAAAATTGTTCTACACTTTTATCGGTGAAGCCGAGCGGATAACATAATTTGATTTTGACACTAACTTCTGCAGCAAATGACCAAAAAGCCAATTACCGAGGAGTTCTTCCGATTGTGAAGCAAATGACGAAGTAAACGGCGTTGGATTTTTTGAATGCGCAACCTAAGCCCGAAAAATTGTTCTACACTTTTATCGGTGAAGCCGAGCGGATAACATAATTTGATTTTGACACTAACTTCTGCAGCAAATGACCAAAAAGCCAATTACCGAGGAGTTCTCCCGATTGTGAAGCAAATGACGAAGTAAACGGCGTTGGATTTTTTGAATGCGCAACCTAAGCCCGAAAAATTGTTCTACACTTTTATCGGTGAAGCCGAGCGGATAACATAATTTGATTTTGACACTAACTTCTGCAGCAAATGACCAAAAAGCCAATTACCGAGGAGTTCTCCCGATTGTGAAGCAAATGACGAAGTAAACGGCGTTGGATTTTTTGAATGCGCAACCTAAGCCCGAAAAATTGTTCTACACATTTATCGGTGAAGCCGAGCGGATAACATAATTTGATTTTGACACTAACTTCTGCAGCAAATGACCAAAAAGCCAATTACCGAGGAGTTCTCCCGATTGTGAAGCAAATGACGAAGTAAACGGCGTTGGATTTTTTGAATGCGCAACCTAAGCCCGAAAAATTGTTCTACACTTTTATCGGTGAAGCCGAGCGGATAACAAAATTTGATTTTGACACTAACTTCTGCAGCAAATGACCAAAAAGCCAATAACCGAGGAGTTCTCCCGATTGTGAAGCAAATAACGAAGTAAACGGCGTTGGATTTTTTGAATGCGCAACCTAAGCCCGAAAAATTGTTCTACACTTTTATCGGTGAAGCCGAGCGGATAACAAAATTTGATTTTGACACTAATTTCTGCAGCAAATGACCAAAAAGCCAATTACCGAGGAGTTCTCCCGATTGTGAAGCAAATGACGAAGTAAACGGCGTTGGATTTTTTGAATGCGCAACCTAAGCCCGAAAAATTGTTCTACACTTTTATCGGTGAAGCCAAGCGGATAACAAAATTTGATTTTGACACTAACTTCTGCAGCAAATGACCAAAAAGCCAATTACCGAGGAGTTCTCCCGATTGTGAAGCAAATGACGAAGTAAACGGCGTTGGATTTTTTGAATGCGCAACCTAAGCCCGAAAAATTGTTCTACACTTTTATCGGTGAAGCCGAGCGGATAACATAATTTGATTTTGACACTAACTTCTGCAGCAAATGACCAAAAAGCCAATTACCGAGGAGTTCTCCCGATTGTGAAGCAAATGACGAAGTAAACGGCGTTGGATTTTTTGAATGCGCAACCTAAGCCCGAAAAATTGTTCTACACTTTTATCGGTGAAGCCGAGCGGATAACATAATTTGATTTTGACACTAACTTCTGCAGCAAATGACCAAAAAGCCAATTACCGAGGAGTTCTCCCGATTGTGAAGCAAATGACGAAGTAAACGGCGTTGGATTTTTTGAATGCGCAACCTAAGCCCGAAAAATTGTTCTACACTTTTATCGGTGAAGCCGAGCGGATAACATAATTTGATTTCGACACTAACTTCTGCAGCAAATGACCAAAAAGCCAATTACCGAGGAGTTCTCCCGATTGTGAAGCAAATGACGAAGTAAACGGCGTTGGATTTTTTGAATGCGCAACCTAAGCGCGAAAAATTGTTCTACACTTTTATCGGTGAAGCCGAGCGGATAACATAATTTGATTTTGACACTAACTTCTGCAGCAAATGACCAAAAAGCCAATTACCGAGGAGTTCTCCCGATTGTGAAGCAAATGACGAAGTAAACGGCGTTGGATTTTTTGAATGCGCAACCTAAGCGCGAAAAATTGTTCTACACTTTTATCGGTGAAGCCGAGCGGATAACATAATTTGATTTTGACACTAACTTCTGCAGCAAATGACCAAAAAGCCAATTACCGAGGAGTTCTCCCGATTGTGAAGCAAATGACGAAGTAAACGGCGTTGGATTTTTTGAATGCGCAACCTAAGCCCGGAAAATTGTTCTACACTTTTATCGGTGAAGCCGAGCGGATAACAAAATTTGATTTTGACACTAACTTCTGCAGCAAATGACCAAAAAGCCAATTACCGAGGAGTTCTCCCGATTGTGAAGCAAATGACGAAGTAAACGGCGTTGGATTTTTTGAATGCGCAACCTAAGCCCGGAAAATTGTTCTACACTTTTATCGGTGAAGCCGAGCGGATAACAAAATTTGATTTTGACACTAACTTCTGCAGCAAATGACCAAAAAGCCAATTACCGAGGAGTTCTCCCGATTGTGAAGCAAATGACGAAGTAAACGGCGTTGGATTTTTTGAATGCGCAACCTAAGCGCGAAAAATTGTTCTACACTTTTATCGGTGAAGCCGAGCGGATAACATAATTTGATTTTGACACTAACTTCTGCAGCAAATGACCAAAAAGCCAATTACCGAGGAGTTCTCCCGATTGTGAAGCAAATGACGAAGTAAACGGCGTTGGATTTTTTGAATGCGCAACCTAAGCCCGAAAAATTGTTCTACACTTTTATCGGTGAAGCCGAGCGGATAACAAAATTTGATTTTGACACTAACTTCTGCAGCAAATGACCAAAAAGCCAATGACCGAGGAGTTCTCCCGATTGTGAAGCAAATGACGAAGTAAACGGCGTTGGATTTTTTGAATGCGCAACCTAAGCCCGAAAAATTGTTCTACACTTTCATCGGTGAAGCCGAGCGGATAACAGAATTTGATTTTGACACTAACTTCTGCAGCAAATGACCAAAAAGCCAATTACCGAGGAGTTCTCCAGATTGTGAAGCAAATGACGAAGTAAACGGCGTTGGATTTTTTGAATGCGCAACCTAAGCCCGAAAAATTGTTCTACACTTTTATCGGTGAAGCCGAGCGGATAACAAAATTTGATTTTGACACTAACTTCTGCAGCAAATGACCAAAAAGCCAATGACCGAGGAGTTCTCCCGATTGTGAAGCAAATGACGAAGTAAACGGCGTTGGATTTTTTGAATGCGCAACCTAAGCCCGAAAAATTGTTCTACACTTTCATCGGTGAAGCCGAGCGGATAACAGAATTTGATTTTGACACTAACTTCTGCAGCAAATGACCAAAAAGCCAATTACCGAGGAGTTCTCCCGATTGTGAAGCAAATGACGAAGTAAACGGCGTTGGATTGTTTGAATGCGCAACCTAAGCCCGAAAAATTGTTCTACACTTTTATCGGTGAAGCCGAGCGGATAACATAATTTGATTTTGACACTAACTTCTGCAGCAAATGACCAAAAAGCCAATAACCGAGGAGTTCTCCCGATTGTGAAGCAAATGACGAAGTAAACGGCGTTGGATTTTTTGAATGCGCAACCTAAGCCCGAAAAATTGTTCTACACTTTTATCGGTGAAGCCGAGCGGATAACAAAATTTGATTTTGACACTAACTTCTGCAGCAAATGACCGAAAAGCCAATTACCGAGGAGTTCTCCCGATTGTGAAGCAAATGACGAAGTAAACGGCGTTGGATTTTTTGAATGCGCAACCTAAGCCCGAAAAATTGTTCTACACTTTTATCGGTGAAGCCGAGCGGATAACAAAATTTGATTTTGACACTAACTTCTGCAGCAAATGACCAAAAAGCCAATTACCGAGGAGTTCTCCCGATTGTGAAGCAAATGACGAAGTAAACGGCGTTGGATTTTTTGAATGCGCAACCTAAGCCCGAAAAATTGTTCTACACTTTTATCGGTGAAGCCGAGCGGATAACAAAATTTGATTTTGACACTAACTTCTGCAGCAAATGACCAAAAAGCCAATTACCGAGGAGTTCTCCCGATTGTGAAGCAAATGACGAAGTAAACGGCGTTGGATTTTTTGAATGCGCAACCTAAGCCCGAAAAATTGTTCTACACTTTTATCGGTGAAGCCGAGCGGATAACAAAATTTGATTTTGACACTAACTTCTGCAGCAAATGACCAAAAAGCCAATTACCGAGGAGTTCTCCCGATTGTGAAGCAAATGACGAAGTAAACGGCGTTGGATTTTTTGAATGCGCAACCTAAGCCCGAAAAATTGTTCTACACTTTTATCGGTGAAGCCGAGCGGATAACAAAATTTGATTTTGACACTAACTTCTGCAGCAAATGACCAAAAAGCCAATTACCGAGGAGTTCTCCCGATTGTGAAGCAAATGACGAAGTAAACGGCGTTGGATTTTTTGAATGCGCAACCTAAGCCCGAAAAATTGTTCTACACTTTTATCGGTGAAGCCGAGCGGATAACAAAATTTGATTTTGACACTAACTTCTGCAGCAAATGACCAAAAAGCCAATTACCGAGGAGTTCTCCCGATTGTGAAGCAAATGACGAAGTAAACGGCGTTGGATTTTTTGAATGCGCAACCTAAGCCCGAAAAATTGTTCTACACTTTTATCGGTGAAGCCGAGCGGATAACATAATTTGATTTTGACACTAACTTCTGCAGCAAATGACCAAAAAGCCAATTACCGAGGAGTTCTCCCGATTGTGAAGCAAATGACGAAGTAAACGGCGTTGGATTTTTTGAATGCGCAACCTAAGCCCGAAAAATTGTTCTACACTTTTATCGGTGAAGCCGAGCGGATAACAAAATTTGATTTTGACACTAACTTCTGCAGCAAATGACCAAAAAGCCAATGACCGAGGAGTTCTCCCGATTGTGAAGCAAATGACGAAGTAAACGGCGTTGGATTTTTTGAATGCGCAACCTAAGCCCGAAAAATTGTTCTACACTTTTATCGGTGAAGCCGAGCGGATAACATAATTTGATTTTGACACTAACTTCTGCAGCAAATGACCAAAAAGCCAATTACCGAGGAGTTCTCCCGATTGTGAAGCAAATGACGAAGTAAACGGCGTTGGATTTTTTGAATGCGCAACCTAAGCCCGAAAAATTGTTCTACACTTTTATCGGTGAAGCCGAGCGGATAACAAAATTTGATTTTGACACTAACTTCTGCAGCAAATGACCAAAAAGCCAATGACCGAGGAGTTCTCCCGATTGTGAAGCAAATGACGAAGTAAACGGCGTTGGATTTTTTGAATGCGCAACCTAAGCCCGAAAAATTGTTCTACACTTTCATCGGTGAAGCCGAGCGGATAACAGAATTTGATTTTGACACTAACTTCTGCAGCAAATGACCAAAAAGCCAATTACCGAGGAGTTCTCCCGATTGTGAAGCAAATGACGAAGTAAACGGCGTTGGATTTTTTGAATGCGCAACCTAAGCCCGAAAAATTGTTCTACACTTTTATCGGTGAAGCCGAGCGGATAACATAATTTGATTTTGACACTAACTTCTGCAGCAAATGACCAAAAAGCCAATTACCGAGGAGTTCTCCCGATTGTGAAGCAAATGACGAAGTAAACGGCGTTGGATTTTTTGAATGCGCAACCTAAGCCCGAAAAATTGTTCTACACTTTTATCGGTGAAGCCGAGCGGATAACATAATTTGATTTTGACACTAACTTCTGCAGCAAATGACCAAAAAGCCAATTACCGAGGAGTTCTCCCGATTGTGAAGCAAATGACGAAGTAAACGGCGTTGGATTTTTTGAATGCGCAACCTAAGCCCGAAAAATTGTTCTACACTTTTATCGGTGAAGCCGAGCGGATAACATAATTTGATTTTGACACTAACTTCTGCAGCAAATGACCAAAAAGCCAATTACCGAGGAGTTCTCCCGATTGTGAAGCAAATGACGAAGTAAACGGCGTTGGATTTTTTGAATGCGCAACCTAAGCCCGAAAAATTGTTCTACACTTTTATCGGTGAAGCCGAGCGGATAACAAAATTTGATTTTGACACTAACTTCTGCAGCAAATGACCAAAAAGCCAATGACCGAGGAGTTCTCCCGATTGTGAAGCAAATGACGAAGTAAACGGCGTTGGATTTTTTGAATGCGCAACCTAAGCCCGAAAAATTGTTCTACACTTTCATCGGTGAAGCCGAGCGGATAACAGAATTTGATTTTGACACTAACTTCTGCAGCAAATGACCAAAAAGCCAATTACCGAGGAGTTCTCCCGATTGTGAAGCAAATGACGAAGTAAACGGCGTTGGATTTTTTGAATGCGCAACCTAAGCCCGAAAAATTGTTCTACACTTTTATCGGTGAAGCCGAGCGGATAACATAATTTGATTTTGACACTAACTTCTGCAGCAAATGACCAAAAAGCCAATAACCGAGGAGTTCTCCCGATTGTGAAGCAAATGACGAAGTAAACGGCGTTGGATTTTTTGAATGCGCAACCTAAGCCCGAAAAATTGTTCTACACTTTTATCGGTGAAGCCGAGCGGATAACAAAATTTGATTTTGACACTAACTTCTGCAGCAAATGACCAAAAAGCCAATGACCGAGGAGTTCTCCCGATTGTGAAGCAAATGACGAAGTAAACGGCGTTGGATTTTTTGAATGCGCAACCTAAGCCCGAAAAATTGTTCTACACTTTCATCGGTGAAGCCGAGCGGATAACAGAATTTGATTTTGACACTAACTTCTGCAGCAAATGACCAAAAAGCCAATTACCGAGGAGTTCTCCCGATTGTGAAGCAAATGACGAAGTAAACGGCGTTGGATTTTTTGAATGCGCAACCTAAGCCCGAAAAATTGTTCTACACTTTTATCGGTGAAGCCGAGCGGATAACATAATTTGATTTTGACACTAACTTCTGCAGCAAATGACCAAAAAGCCAATAACCGAGGAGTTCTCCCGATTGTGAAGCAAATGACGAAGTAAACGGCGTTGGATTTTTTGAATGCGCAACCTAAGCCCGAAAAATTGTTCTACACTTTTATCGGTGAAGCCGAGCGGATAACAAAATTTGATTTTGACACTAACTTCTGCAGCAAATGACCAAAAAGCCAATTACCGAGGAGTTCTCCCGATTGTGAAGCAAATGACGAAGTAAACGGCGTTGGATTTTTTGAATGCGCAACCTAAGCCCGAAAAATTGTTCTACACTTTTATCGGTGAAGCCGAGCGGATAACAAAATTTGATTTTGACACTAACTTCTGCAGCAAATGACCAA
Organism: Anaspis maculata; assembly: GCA_949128115.1. Classification (NCBI taxonomy): domain Eukaryota; kingdom Metazoa; phylum Arthropoda; class Insecta; order Coleoptera; family Scraptiidae; genus Anaspis; species Anaspis maculata. Next base: position 56,364,295 of record OX421965.1, on the reverse strand, counting down.
AAAGCCAATTACCGAGGAGTTCTCCCGATTGTGAAGCAAATGACGAAGTAAACGGCGTTGGATTTTTTGAATGCGCAACCTAAGCCCGAAAAATTGTTCTACACTTTTATCGGTGAAGCCGAGCGGATAACATAATTTGATTTTGACACTAACTTCTGCAGCAAATGACCAAAAAGCCAATTACCGAGGAGTTCTCCCGATTGTGAAGCAAATGACGAAGTAAACGGCGTTGGATTTTTTGAATGCGCAACCTAAGCCCGAAAAATTGTTCTACACTTTTATCGGTGAAGCCGAGCGGATAACATAATTTGATTTTGACACTAACTTCTGCAGCAAATGACCAAAAAGCCAATTACCGAGGAGTTCTCCCGATTGTGAAGCAAATGACGAAGTAAACAGCGTTGGATTTTTTGAATGCGCAACCTAAGCCCGAAAAATTGTTCTACACTTTTATCGGTGAAGCCGAGCGGAAAACAGAATTTGATTTTGACACTAACTTCTGCAGCAAATGACCAAAAAGCCAATTACCGAGGAGTTCTCCCGATTGTGAAGCAAATGACGAAGTAAACGGCGTTGGATTTTTTGAATGCGCAACCTAAGCGCGAAAAATTGTTCTACACTTTTATCGGTGAAGCCGAGCGGATAACATAATTTGATTTTGACACTAACTTCTGCAGCAAATGACCAAAAAGCCAATTACCGAGGAGTTCTCCCGATTGTGAAGCAAATGACGAAGTAAACGGCGATGGATTTTTTGAATGCGCAACCTAAGCGCGAAAAATTGTTCTACACTTTTATCGGTGAAGCCGAGCGGATAACATAATTTGATTTTGACACTAACTTCTGCAGCAAATGACCAAAAAGCCAATTACCGAGGAGTTCTCCCGATTGTGAAGCAAATGACGAAGTAAACGGCGTTGGATTTTTTGAATGCGCAACCTAAGCCCGAAAAATTGTTCTACACTTTTATCGGTGAAGCCGAGCGGATAACAAAATTTGATTTTGACACTAACTTCTGCAGCAAATGACCGAAAAGCCAATTACCGAGGAGTTCTCCCGATTGTGAAGCAAATGACGAAGTAAACGGCGTTGGATTTTTTGAATGCGCAACCTAAGCGCGAAAAATTGTTCTACACTTTTATCGGTGAAGCCGAGCGGATAACATAATTTGATTTTGACACTAACTTCTGCAGCAAATGACCAAAAAGCCAATTACCGAGGAGTTCTCCCGATTGTGAAGCAAATGACGAAGTAAACGGCGTTGGATTTTTTGAATGCGCAACCTAAGCGCGAAAAATTGTTCTACACTTTTATCGGTGAAGCCGAGCGGATAACATAATTTGATTTTGACACTAACTTCTGCAGCAAATGACCAAAAAGCCAATTACCGAGGAGTTCTCCCGATTGTGAAGCAAATGACGAAGTAAACGGCGTTGGATTTTTTGAATGCGCAACCTAAGCGCGAAAAATTGTTCTACACTTTTATCGGTGAAGCCGAGCGGATAACATAATTTGATTTTGACACTAACTTCTGCAGCAAATGACCAAAAAGCCAATTACCGAGGAGTTCTCCCGATTGTGAAGCAAATGACGAAGTAAACGGCGTTGGATTTTTTGAATGCGCAACCTAAGCCCGAAAAATTGTTCTACACTTTTATCGGTGAAGCCGAGCGGATAACATAATTTGATTTTGACACTAACTTCTGCAGCAAATGACCAAAAAGCCAATTACCAAGGAGTTCTCCCGATTGTGAAGCAAATGACGAAGTAAACGGCGTTGGATTTTTTGAATGCGCAACCTAAGCGCGAAAAATTGTTCTACACTTTTATCGGTGAAGCCGAGCGGATAACATAATTTGATTTTGACACTAACTTCTGCAGCAAATGACCAAAAAGCCAATTACCGAGGAGTTCTCCCGATTGTGAAGCAAATGACGGAGTAAACGGCGTTGGATTTTTTGAATGCGCAACCTAAGCCCGAAGAATTGTTCTACACTTTTATCGGTGAAGCCGAGCGGATAACAAAATTTGATTTTGACACTAACTTCTGCAGCAAATGACCAAAAAGCCAATTACCGAGGAGTTCTCCCGATTGTGAAGCAAATGACGAAGTGAACGGCGTTGGATTTTTTGAATGCGCAACCTAAGCGCGAAAAATTGTTCTACACTTTTATCGGTGAAGCCGAGCGGATAACATAATTTAATTTTGACACTAACTTCTGCAGCAAATGACCAAAAAGCCAATTACCGAGGAGTTCTCCCGATTGTGAAGCAAATGACGAAGTAAACGGCGTTGGATTTTTTGAATGCGCAACCTAAGCCCGAAAAATTGTTCTACACTTTTATCGGTGAAGCCGAGCGGATAACAAAATTTGATTTTGACACTAACTTCTGCAATAAATGACCAAAAAGCCAATTACCGAGGAGTTCTCCCGATTGTGAAGCAAATGACGAAGTAAACGGCGTTGGATTTTTTGAATGCGCAACCTAAGCCCGAAAAATTGTTCTACACTTTTATCGGTGAAGCCGAGCGGATAACAAAATTTGATTTTGACACTAACTTCTGCAGCAAATGACCAAAAAGCCAATTACCGAGGAGTTCTCCCGATTGTGAAGCAAATGACGAAGTAAACGGCGTTGGATTTTTTGAATGCGCAACCTAAGCCCGGAAAATTGTTCTACACTTTTATCGGTGAAGCCGAGCGGATAACAAAATTTGATTTTGACACTAACTTCTGCAGCAAATGACCAAAAAGCCAATTACCGAGGAGTTCTCCCGATTGTGAAGCAAATGACGAAGTAAACGGCGTTGGATTTTTTGAATGCGCAACCTAAGCCCGGAAAATTGTTCTACACTTTTATCGGTGAAGCCGAGCGGATAACAAAATTTGATTTTGACACTAACTTCTGCAGCAAATGACCAAAAAGCCAATTACCGAGGAGTTCTCCCGATTGTGAAGCAAATGACGAAGTAAACGGCGTTGGATTTTTTGAATGCGCAACCTAAGCCCGGAAAATTGTTCTACACTTTTATCGGTGAAGCCGAGCGGATAACAAAATTTGATTTTGACACTAACTTCTGCAGCAAATGACCAAAAAGCCAATTACCGAGGAGTTCTCCCGATTGTGAAGCAAATGACGAAGTAAACGGCGTTGGATTTTTTGAATGCGCAACCTAAGCCCGGAAAATTGTTCTACACTTTTATCGGTGAAGCCGAGCGGATAACAAAATTTGATTTTGACACTAACTTCTGCAGCAAATGACCAAAAAGCCAATTACCGAGGAGTTCTCCCGATTGTGAAGCAAATGACGAAGTAAACGGCGTTGGATTTTTTGAATGCGCAACCTAAGCGCGAAAAATTGTTCTACACTTTTATCGGTGAAGCCGAGCGGATAACATAATTTGATTTTGACACTAACTTCTGCAGCAAATGACCAAAAAGCCAATTACCGAGGAGTTCTCCCGATTGTGGAGCAAATGACGAAGTAAACGGCGTTGGATTTTTTGAATGCGCAACCTAAGCCCGAAAAATTGTTCTACACTTTTATCGGTGAAGCCGAGCGGATAACAAAATTTGATTTTGACACTAACTTCTGCAGCAAATGACCAAAAAGCCAATGACCGAGGAGTTCTCCCGATTGTGAAGCAAATGACGAAGTAAACGGCGTTGGATTTTTTGAATGCGCAACCTAAGCCCGAAAAATTGTTCTACACTTTCATCGGTGAAGCCGAGCGGATAACAGAATTTGATTTTGACACTAACTTCTGCAGCAAATGACCAAAAAGCCAATTACCGAGGAGTTCTCCAGATTGTGAAGCAAATGACGAAGTAAACGGCGTTGGATTTTTTGAATGCGCAACCTAAGCCCGAAAAATTGTTCTACACTTTTATCGGTGAAGCCGAGCGGATAACAAAATTTGATTTTGACACTAACTTCTGCAGCAAATGACCAAAAAGCCAATGACCGAGGAGTTCTCCCGATTGTGAAGCAAATGACGAAGTAAACGGCGTTGGATTTTTTGAATGCGCAACCTAAGCCCGAAAAATTGTTCTACACTTTCATCGGTGAAGCCGAGCGGATAACAGAATTTGATTTTGACACTAACTTCTGCAGCAAATGACCAAAAAGCCAATTACCGAGGAGTTCTCCCGATTGTGAAGCAAATGACGAAGTAAACGGCGTTGGATTTTTTGAATGCGCAACCTAAGCCCGAAAAATTGTTCTACACTTTTATCGGTGAAGCCGAGCGGATAACATAATTTGATTTTGACACTAACTTCTGCAGCAAATGACCAAAAAGCCAATAACCGAGGAGTTCTCCCGATTGTGAAGCAAATGACGAAGTAAACGGCGTTGGATTTTTTGAATGCGCAACCTAAGCCCGAAAAATTGTTCTACACTTTTATCGGTGAAGCCGAGCGGATAACAAAATTTGATTTTGACACTAACTTCTGCAGCAAATGACCGAAAAGCCAATTACCGAGGAGTTCTCCCGATTGTGAAGCAAATGACGAAGTAAACGGCGTTGGATTTTTTGAATGCGCAACCTAAGCCCGAAAAATTGTTCTACACTTTTATCGGTGAAGCCGAGCGGATAACAAAATTTGATTTTGACACTAACTTCTGCAGCAAATGACCAAAAAGCCAATTACCGAGGAGTTCTCCCGATTGTGAAGCAAATGACGAAGTAAACGGCGTTGGATTTTTTGAATGCGCAACCTAAGCCCGAAAAATTGTTCTACACTTTTATCGGTGAAGCCGAGCGGATAACATAATTTGATTTTGACACTAACTTCTGCAGCAAATGACCAAAAAGCCAATTACCGAGGAGTTCTCCCGATTGTGAAGCAAATGACGAAGTAAACGGCGTTGGATTTTTTGAATGCGCAACCTAAGCGCGAAAAATTGTTCTACACTTTTATCGGTGAAGCCGAGCGGATAACATAATTTGATTTTGACACTAACTTCTGCAGCAAATGACCAAAAAGCCAATTACCGAGGAGTTCTCCCGATTGTGAAGCAAATGACGAAGTAAACGGCGTTGGATTTTTTGAATGCGCAACCTAAGCGCGAAAAATTGTTCTACACTTTTATCGGTGAAGCCGAGCGGATAACATAATTTGATTTTGACACTAACTTCTGCAGCAAATGACCAAAAAGCCAATTACCGAGGAGTTCTCCCGATTGTGAAGCAAATGACGAAGTAAACGGCGTTGGATTTTTTGAATGCGCAACCTAAGCGCGAAAAATTGTTCTACACTTTTATCGGTGAAGCCGAGCGGATAACATAATTTGATTTTGACACTAACTTCTGCAGCAAATGACCAAAAAGCCAATTACCGAGGAGTTCTCCCGATTGTGAAGCAAATGACGAAGTAAACGGCGTTGGATTTTTTGAATGCGCAACCTAAGCCCGAAAAATTGTTCTACACTTTTATCGGTGAAGCCGAGCGGATAACAAAATTTGATTTTGACACTAACTTCTGCAGCAAATGACCAAAAAGCCAATTACCGAGGAGTTCTCCCGATTGTGAAGCAAATGACGAAGTAAACGGCGTTGGATTTTTTGAATGCGCAACCTAAGCCCGAAAAATTGTTCTACACTTTTATCGGTGAAGCCGAGCGGATAACATAATTTGATTTTGACACTAACTTCTGCAGCAAATGACCAAAAAGCCAATTACCGAGGAGTTCTCCCGATTGTGAAGCAAATGACGAAGTAAACGGCGTTGGATTTTTTGAATGCGCAACCTAAGCGCGAAAAATTGTTCTACACTTTTATCGGTGAAGCCGAGCGGATAACATAATTTGATTTTGACACTAACTTCTGCAGCAAATGACCAAAAAGCCAATTACCGAGGAGTTCTCCCGATTGTGAAGCAAATGACGAAGTAAACGGCGTTGGATTTTTTGAATGCGCAACCTAAGCGCGAAAAATTGTTCTACACTTTTATCGGTGAAGCCGAGCGGATAACATAATTTGATTTTGACACTAACTTCTGCAGCAAATGACCAAAAAGCCAATTACCGAGGAGTTCTCCCGATTGTGAAGCAAATGACGAAGTAAACGGCGTTGGATTTTTTGAATGCGCAACCTAAGCCCGAAAAATTGTTCTACACTTTTATCGGTGAAGCCGAGCGGATAACAAAATTTGATTTTGACACTAACTTCTGCAGCAAATGACCGAAAAGCCAATTACCGAGGAGTCCTCCCGATTGTGAAGCAAATGACGAAGTAAACGGCGTTGGATTTTTTGAATGCGCAACCTAAGCGCGAAAAATTGTTCTACACTTTTATCGGTGAAGCCGAGCGGATAACATAATTTGATTTTGACACTAACTTCTGCAGCAAATGACCAAAAAGCCAATTACCGAGGAGTTCTCCCGATTGTGAAGCAAATGACGAAGTAAACGGCGTTGGATTTTTTGAATGCGCAACCTAAGCGCGAAAAATTGTTCTACACTTTTATCGGTGAAGCCGAGCGGATAACATAATTTGATTTTGACACTAACTTCTGCAGCAAATGACCAAAAAGCCAATTACCGAGGAGTTCTCCCGATTGTGAAGCAAATGACGAAGTAAACGGCGTTGGATTTTTTGAATGCGCAACCTAAGCGCGAAAATTTGTTCTACACTTTTATCGGTGAAGCCGAGCGGATAACATAATTTGATTTTGACACTAACTTCTGCAGCAAATGACCAAAAAGCCAATTACCGAGGAGTTCTCCCGATTGTGAAGCAAATGACGAAGTAAACGGCGTTGGATTTTTTGAATGCGCAACCTAAGCGCGAAAAATTGTTCTACACTTTTATCGGTGAAGCCGAGCGGATAACATAATTTGATTTTGACACTTACTTCTGCAGCAAATGACCAAAAAGCCAATTACCGAGGAGTTCTCCCGATTGTGAAGCAAATGACGAAGTAAACGGCGTTGGATTTTTTGAATGCGCAACCTAAGCGCGAAAAATTGTTCTACACTTTTATCGGTGAAGCCGAGCGGATAACATAATTTGATTTTGACACTAACTTCTGCAGCAAATGACCAAAAAGCCAATTACCGAGGAGTTCTCCCGATTGTGAAGCAAATGACGAAGTAAACGGCGTTGGATTTTTTGAATGCGCAACCTAAGCCCGAAAAATTGTTCTACACTTTTATCGGTAAAGCCGAGCGGATAACAAAATTTGATTTTGACACTAACTTCTGCAGCAAATGACCGAAAAGCCAATTACCGAGGAGTTCTCCCGATTGTGAAGCAAATGACGAAGTAAACGGCGTTGGATTTTTTGAATGCGCAACCTAAGCCCGCAAAATTGTTCTACACTTTTATCGGTGAAGCCGAGCGGATAACAAAATTTGATTTTGACACTAACTTCTGCAGCAAATGACCAAAAAGCCAATTACCGAGGAGTTCTCCCGATTGTGAAGCAAATGACGAAGTAAACGGCGTTGGATTTTTTGAATGCGCAACCTAAGCCCAAAAAATTGTTCTACACTTTTATCGGTGAAGCCGAGCGGATAACAAAATTTGATTTTGACACTAACTTCTGCAGCAAATGACCAAAAAGCCAATTACCGAGGAGTTCTCCCGATTGTGAAGCAAATGACGAAGTAAACGGCGTTGGATTTTTTGAATGCGCAACCTAAGCGCGAAAAATTGTTCTACACTTTTATCGGTGAAGCCGAGCGGATAACATAATTTGATTTTGACACTAACTTCTGCAGCAAATGACCAAAAAGCCAATTACCGAGGAGTTCTCCCGATTGTGAAGCAAATGACGAAGTAAACGGCGTTGGATTTTTTGAATGCGCAACCTAAGCCCGAAAAATTGTTCTACACTTTTATCGGTGAAGCCGAGCGGATAACATAATTTGATTTTGACACTAACTTCTGCAGCAAATGACCAAAAAGCCAATTACCGAGGAGTTCTCCCGATTGTGAAGCAAATGACGAAGTAAACGGCGTTGGATTTTTTGAATGCGCAACCTAAGCGCGAAAAATTGTTCTACACTTTTATCGGTGAAGCCGAGCGGATAACATAATTTGATTTTGACACTAACTTCTGCAGCAAATGACCAAAAAGCCAATTACCGAGGAGTTCTCCCGATTGTGAAGCAAATGACGAAGTAAACGGCGTTGGATTTTTTGAATGCGCAACCTAAGCCCGAAGAATTGTTCTACACTTTTATCGGTGAAGCCGAGCGGATAACAAAATTTGATTTTGACACTAACTTCTGCAGCAAATGACCAAAAAGCCAATTACCGAGGAGTTCTCCCGATTGTGAAGCAAATGACGAAGTAAACGGCGTTGGATTTTTTGAATGCGCAACCTAAGCGCGAAAAATTGTTCTACACTTTTATCGGTGAAGCCGAGCGGATAACATAATTTGATTTTGACACTAACTTCTGCAGCAAATGACCAAAAAGCCAATTACCGAGGAGTTCTCCCGATTGTGAAGCAAATGACGAAGTAAACGGCGTTGGATTTTTTGAATGCGCAACCTAAGCCCGAAAAATTGTTCTACACTTTTATCGGTGAAGCCGAGCGGATAACAAAATTTGATTTTGACAGTAACTTCTGCAGCAAATGACCAAAAAGCCAATTACCGAGGAGTATTCCCGATTGTGAAGCAAATGACGAAGTAAACGGCGTTGGATTTCTTGAATGCGCAACCTAAGCCCGAAAAATTGTTCTACACTTTTATCGGTGAAGCCGAGCGGATAACAAAATTTGATTTTGACACTAACTTCTGCAGCAAATGACCAAAAAGCCAATTACCGAGGAGTTCTCCCGATTGTGAAGCAAATGACGAAGTAAACGGCGTTGGATTTTTTGAATGCGCAACCTAAGCCCGGAAAATTGTTCTACACTTTTATCGGTGAAGCCGAGCGGATAACAAAATTTGATTTTGACACTAACTTCTGCAGCAAATGACCAAAAAGCCAATTACCGAGGAGTTCTCCCGATTGTGTAGCAAATGACGAAGTAAACGGCGTTGGATTTTTTGAATGCGCAACCTAAGCGCGAAAAATTGTTCTACACTTTTATCGGTGAAGCCGAGCGGATAACATAATTTGATTTTGACACTAACTTCTGCAGCAAATGACCAAAAAGCCAATTACCGAGGAGTTCTCCCGATTGTAAAGCAAATGACGAAGTAAACGGCGTTGGATTTTTTGAATGCGCAACCTAAGCCCGAAAAATTGTTCTACACTTTTATCGGTGAAGCCGAGCGGATAACAAAATTTGATTTTGACACTAACTTCTGCAGCAAATGACCAAAAAGCCAATTACCGAGGAGTTCTCCCGATTGTGAAGCAAATGACGAAGTAAACGGCGTTGGATTTTTTGAATGCGCAACCTAAGCCCGAAAAATTGTTCTACACTTTTATCGGTGAAGCCGAGCGGATAACATAATTTGATTTTGACACTAACTTCTGCAGCAAATGACCAAAAAGCCAATTACCGAGAAGTTCTCCCGATTGTGAAGCAAATGACGAAGTAAACGGCGTTGGATTTTTTGAATGCGCAACCTAAGCCCGAAAAATTGTTCTACACTTTTATCGGTGAAGCCGAGCGGATAACAAAATTTGATTTTGACACTAACTTCTGCAGCAAATGACCAAAAAGCCAATTACCGAGGAGTTCTCCCGATTGTGAAGCAAATGACGAAGTAAACGGCGTTGGATTTTTTTAATGCGCAACCTAAGCGCGAAAAATTGTTCTACACTTTTATCGGTGAAGCCGAGCGGATAACATAATTTGATTTTGACACTAACTTCTGCAGCAAATGACCAAAAAGCCAATTACCGAGGAGTTCTCCCGATTGTGAAGCAAATGACGAAGTAAACGGCGTTGGATTTTTTGAATGCGCAACCTAAGCCCGAAAAATTGTTCTACACTTTTATCGGTGAAGCCGAGCGGATAACAAAATTTGATTTTGACACTAACTTCTGCAGCAAATGACCAAAAAGCCAATTACCGAGGAGTTCTCCCGATTGTGAAGCAAATGACGAAGTAAACGGCGTTGGATTTTTTTAATGCGCAACCTAAGCGCGAAAAATTGTTCTACACTTTTATCGGTGAAGCCGAGCGGATAACATAATTTGATTTTGACACTAACTTCTGCAGCAAATGACCAAAAAGCCAATTACCGAGGAGTTCTCCCGATTGTGAAGCAAATGACGAAGTAAACGGCGTTGGATTTTTTGAATGCGCAACCTAAGCCCGAAAAATTGTTCTACACTTTTATCGGTGAAGCCGAGCGGATAACATAATTTGATTTTGACACTAACTCCTGCAGCAAATGACCAAAAAGCCAATTACCGAGGAGTTCTCCCGATTGTGAAGCAAATGACGAAGTGAACGGCGTTGGATTTTTTGAATGCGCAACTTAAGCGCGAAAAATTGTTCTACACTTTTATCGGTGAAGCCGAGCGGATAACATAATTTGATTTTGACACTAACTTCTGCAGCAAATGACCAAAAAGCCAATTACCGAGGAGTTCTCCCGATTGTGAAGCAAATGACGAAGTAAACGGCGTTGGATTTTTTGATTGCGCAACCTAAGCGCGAAAAATTGTTCTACACTTTTATCGGTGAAGCCGAGCGGATAACTTAATTTGATTTTGACACTAACTTCTGCAGCAAATGACCAAAAAGCCAATTACCGAGGAGTTCTCCCGATTGTGAAGCAAATGACGAAGTAAACGGCGTTGGATTTTTTGAATGCGCAACCTAAGCCCGAAAAATTGTTCTACACTTTTATCGGTGAAGCCGAGCGGATAACATAATTTGATTTTGACACTAACTTCTGCAGCAAATGACCAAAAAGCCAATTACCGAGGAGTTCTCCCGATTGTGAAGCAAATGACGAAGTAAACGGCGTTGGTTTTTTTGAATGCGCAACCTAAGCCCGAAAAATTGTTCTACACTTTTATCGGTGAAGCCGAGCGGATAACAAAATTTGATTTTGACACTAACTTCTGCAGCAAATGACCAAAAAGCCAATGACCGAGGAGTTCTCCCGATTGTGAAGCAAATGACGAAGTAAACGGCGTTGGATTTTTTGAATGCGCAACCTAAGCCCGAAAAATTGTTCTACACTTTCATCGGTGAAGCCGAGCGGATAACAGAATTTGATTTTGACACTAACTTCTGCAGCAAATGACCAAAAAGCCAATTACCGAGGAGTTCTCCCGATTGTGAAGCAAATGACGAAGTAAACGGCGTTGGATTTTTTGAATGCGCAACCTAAGCCCGAAAAATTGTTCTTCACTTTTATCGGTGAAGCCGAGCGGATAACAAAATTTGATTTTGACACTAACTTCTGCAGCAAATGATCAAAAAGCCAATGACCGAGGAGTTCTCCCGATTGTGAAGCAAATGACGAAGTAAACGGCGTTGGATTTTTTGAATGCGCAACCTAAGCCCGAAAAATTGTTCTACACTTTCATCGGTGAAGCCGAGCGGATAACAGAATTTGATTTTGACACTAACTTCTGCAGCAAATGACCAAAAAGCCAATAACCGAGGAGTTCTCCCGATTGTGAAGCAAATGACGAAGTAAACGGCGTTGGATTTTTTGAATGCGCAACCTAAGCCCGAAAAATTGTTCTACACTTTTATCGGTGAAGCCGAGCGGATAACATAATTTGATTTTGACACTAACTTCTGCAGCAAATGACCAAAAAGCCAATTACCGAGGAGTTCTCCCGATTGTGAAGCAAATGACGAAGTAAACGGCGTTGGATTTTTTGAATGCGCAACCTAAGCGCGAAAAATTGTTCTACACTTTTATCGGTGAAGCCGAGCGGATAACATAATTTGATTTTGACACTAACTTCTGCAGCAAATGACCAAAAAGCCAATTACCGAGGAGTTCTCCCGATTGTGAAGCAAATGACGAAGTAAACGGCGTTGGATTTTTTGAATGCGCAACCTAAGCCCGAAAAATTGTTCTACACTTTTATCGGTGAAGCCGAGCGGATAACATAATTTGATTTTGACACTAACTTCTGCAGCAAATGACCAAAAAGCCAATTACCGAGGAGTTCTCCCGATTGTGAAGCAAATGACGAAGTAAACGGCGTTGGATTTTTTGAATGCGCAACCTAAGCCCGAAAAATTGTTCTACACTTTTATCGGTGAAGCCGAGCGGATAACAGAATTTGATTTTGACACTAACTTCTGCAGCAAATGACCAAAAAGCCAATTACCGAGGAGTTCTCCCGAATGTGAAGCAAATGACGAAGTAAACGGCGTTGGATTTTTTGAATGCGCAACCTAAGCCCGAAAAATTGTTCTACACTTTTATCGGTGAAGCCGAGCGGATAACATAATTTGATTTTGACACTAACTTCTGCAGCAAATGACCAAAAAGCCAATTACCGAGGAGTTCTCCCGATTGTGAAGCAAATGACGAAGTAAACGGCGTTGGATTTTTTGAATGCGCAACCTAAGCCCGAAAAATTGTTCTACACTTTTATCGGTGAAGCCGAGCGGATAACAAAATTTGATTTTGACACTAACTTCTGCAGCAAATGACCAAAAAGCCAATTACCGAGGAGTTCTCCCGATTGTGAAGCAAATGACGAAGTAAACGGCGTTGGATTTTTTGAATGCGCAACCTAAGCCCGAAAAATTGTTCTACACTTTCATCGGTGAAGCCGAGCGGATAACATAGTTTGATTTTGACACTAACTTCTGCAGCAAATGACCAAGAAGCCAATGACCGAGGAGTTCTCCCGATTGTGAAGCAAATGACGAAGTAAACGGCGTTGGATTTTTTGAATGCGCAACCTAAGCCCGAAAAATTGTTCTACACTTTCATCGGTGAAGCCGAGCGGATAACAGAATTTGATTTTGACACTAACTTCTGCAGCAAATGACCAAAAAGCCAATTACCGAGGAGTTCTCCCGATTGTGAAGCAAATGACGAAGTAAACGGCGTTGGATTTTTTTAATGCGCAACCTTAGCCCGAAAAATTGTTCTACACTTTTATCGGTGAAGCCGAGCGGATAAAATAATTAGATTTCGACACTAACTTCTGCAGCAAATGACCAAAAAGCCAATTACCGAAAAGTTCTCCCGATTGTGAAGCAAATGACGAAGTAAACGGCGTTGGATTTTTTGATTGCGCAACCCAAGCCCGAAAAATTGTTCTACACTTTTATCGGTGAAGCCGAGCGGATAACAAAATTTGATTTTGACACTTACTTCTGCAGCAAATGACCAAAAAGCCAATTACCGAGAAGTTCTCCCGATTGTGAAGCAAATGACGAAGTAAACGGCGTTGGATTTTTTGAATGCGCAACCTAAGCCCGAAAAATTGTTCTACACTTCTATCGGTGAAGCCGAGCGGATAACATAATTTGATTTTGACACTAACTTCTGCAGCAAATGACCAAAAAGCCAATAACCGAGGAGTTCTCCTGATTGTGAAGCAAATGACGAAGTAAACGGCGTTGGATTTTTTGAATGCGCTACCCAAGCCCGAAAAATTGTTCTACACTTTTATCGGTGAAGCCGAGCGGATAACATAATTTGATTTTGACACTTACTTCTGCAGCAAATGACCAAAAAGCCAATAACCGAGGAGTTCTCCCGATTGTGAAGCAAATGACGAAGTAAACGGCGTTGGATTTTTTGAATGCGCAACCTAAGCCCGAAAAATTGTTCTACACTTTTATCGGTGAAGCCGAGCGGATAACAAAATTTGATTTTGACACTAACTTCTGCAGCAAATGACCAAAAAGCCAATTACCGAGGAGTTCTCCCGATTGTGAAGCAAATGACGAAGTAAACGGCGTTGGATTTTTTGAATGCGCAACCTAAGCCCGAAAAATTGTTCTACACTTTTATCGGTGAAGCCGAGCGGATAACATAATTTGATTTTGACACTAACTTCTGCAGCAAATGACCAAAAAGCCTATAACCGAGGAGTTCTCCCGATTGTGAAGCAAATGACGAAGTAAACGGCGTTGGATTTTTTGAATGCGCAACCTGAGCCCGAAAAATTGTTCTACACTTTTATCGGTGAAGCCGAGCGGATAACATAATTTGATTTTGACACTAACTTCTGCAGCAAATGACCAAAAAGCCAATTACCGAGAAGTTCTCCCGATTGTGAAGCAAATGACGAAGTAAACGGCGTTGGATTTTTTGAATGCGCAACCCAAGCCCGAAAAATTGTTCTACACTTTTATCGGTGAAGCCGAGCGGATAACATAATTTGATTTTGACACTAACTTCTGCAGCAAATGACCAAAAAGCCTATAACCGAGGAGTTCTCCCGATTGTGAAGCAAATGACGAAGTAAACGGCGTTGGATTTTTTGAATGCGCAACCTGAGCCCGAAAAATTGTTCTACACTTTTATCGGTGAAGCCGAGCGGATAACATAATTTGATTTTGACACTAACTTCTGCAGCAAATGACCAAAAAGCCAATTACCGAGAAGTTCTCCCGATTGTGAAGCAAATGACGAAGTAAACGGCGTTGGATTTTTTGAATGCGCAACCCAAGCCCGAAAAATTGTTCTACACTTTTATCGGTGAAGCCGAGCGGATAACATAATTTGATTTTGACACTAACTTCTGCAGCAAATGACCAAAAAGCCAATAACCGAGGAGTTCTCCCGATTGTGAAGCAAATGACGAAGTAAACGGCGTTGGATTTTTTGAATACGCAACCTAAGCCCGAAAAATTGTTCTACACTTTTATCGGTGAAGCCGAGCGGATAACATAATTTGATTTTGACACTAACTTCTGCAGCAAATGACCAAAAAGCCAATTACCGAGAAGTTCTCCCGATTGTGAAACAAATGACGAAGTAAACGGCGTTGGATTTTTTGAATGCGCAACCTAAGCCCGAAAAATTGTTCTACACTTTTATCGGTGAAGCCGAGCGGATAACAAAATTTGATTTTGACACTTACTTATGCAGCAAATGACCAAAAAGCCAATTACCAAGAAGTTCTCCCGATTGTGAAGCAAATGACGAAGTAACGTATGGTCCGAAAGTTTTGGGAAATAGTTTTAAGCTAATAACTTTTTCTGAATAGTCTTTATTTTCGTACTTGATAGTGCATAAATTAACATCATATATAACACTAACAAATTCATATTCAACATATTGAAAATGGACCATTATCTTCGATGGATCTCAATTATCTTCTGTCATGTTCTATGATTTTCTGTATCAATTTGTCAAATTCGAAAATCTCTAATGTTATTGAAAAATGTGACGCCGTAATTGGTCTTCATTCGCAGCTTCCCATCCCTTGTCGTATACTATCCTACTCAATACTTACCAAAAATCTTATATTGGTCGAGCTTGCGGTACATTGGGAGGCAGGAGCTCTGAGAAATTGATCCTGCTGTTGTCCAGAGAATGATCGAACATGGCAGAAGAAAACCGAGAGCCATCAAAGATAATGGCCCATCTTCAAAATGTTGAATACGAATTTGAAATTGTAGAAGATGACGCTAGTTTTTGCAATATTAAGTTACGAAATTGAAACTATCAATAAAAAGTTATTAGCTTTTAAAAAAATTCCCAAAACTTTCGGACCATACGTTAAACGGCGTTGGATTTTTTGAATGCGCAACCTAAGCCCGAAAAATTGTTCTACACTTTTATCGGTGAAGCCGAGCGGATAACATAATTTGATTTTGACACTAACTTCTGCAGCAAATGACCAAAAAGCCAATTACCGAGAAGTTCTCCCGATTGTAAAGCAAATGACGAAGTAAACGGCGTTGGATTTTTTGAATGCGCAACCTAAGCCCGAAAAATTGTTCTACACTTTTATCGGTGAAGCCGAGCGGATAACATAATTTGATTTTGACACTAACTTCTGCAGCAAATGACCAAAAAGCCAATTACCGAGGAGTTCTCCCGATTGTGAAGCAAATGACGAAGTAAACGGCGTTGGATTTTTTGAATACGCAACCTAAGCCCGAAAAATTGTTCTACACTTTTATCGGTGAAGCCGAGCGGATAACATAATTTGATTTTGACACTAACTTCTGCAGCAAATGACCAAAAAGCCAATTACCGAGAAGTTCTCCCGATTGTGAAGCAAATGACGAAGTAAACGGCGTTGGATTTTTTGAATGCGCAACCTAAGCCCGAAAAATTGTTCTACACTTTTATCGGTGAAGCCGAGCGGATAACAAAATTTGATTTTGACACTTACTTATGCAGCAAATGACCAAAAAGCCAATTACCAAGAAGTTCTCCCGATTGTGAAGCAAATGACGAAGTAAACGGCGTTGGATTTTTTGAATGCGCAACCTAAGCCCGAAAAATTGTTCTACACTTTTATCGGTGAAGCCGAGCGGATAACATAATTTGATTTTGACACTAACTTCTGCAGCAAATGACCAAAAAGCCAATTACCGAGAAGTTCTCCCGATTGTGAAGCAAATGACGAAGTAAACGGCGTTGGATTTTTTGAATGCGCAACCCAAGCCCGAAAAATTGTTCTACACTTTTATCGGTGAAGCCGAGCGGATAACAAAATTTGATTTTGACACTAATTTCTGCAGCAAATGACCAAAAAGCCAATTACCGAGGAGTTCTCCCGATTGTGAAGCAAATGACGAAATAAACGGCGTTGGGTTTTTTGAATGCGCAACCTAAGCCCGAAAAATTGTTCTACACTTTTATCGGTGAAGCCGAGCGGATAACATAATTTGATTTTGACACTAACTTCTGCAGCAAATGACCAAAAAGCCAATTACCGAGGAGTTCTCCCGATTGTGAAGCAAATGACGAAGTAAACGGCGTTGGATTTTTTGAATGCGCAACCTAAGCCCGAAAAATTGTTCTACACTTTTATCGGTGAAGCCGAGCGGATAACATAATTTGATTCTGACACTAACTTCTGCAGCAAATGACCAAAAAGCCAATTACCGAGGAGTTCTCCCGATTGTGAAGCAAATGACGAAGTAAACGGCGTTGGATTTTTTGAATGCGCAACCCAAGCCCGAAAAATTGTTCTACACTTTTATCGGTGAAGCCGAGCGGATAACATAATTTGATTTTGACACTAACTTCTGCAGCAAATGACCAAAAAGCCAATTACCGAGGAGTTCTCCCGATTGTGAAGCAAATGACGAAGTAAACGGCGTTGGATTTTTTGAATGCGCAACCTAAGCCCGAAAAATTGTTCTACACTTTTATCGGTGAAGCCGAGCGGATAACATAATTTGATTTTGACACTAACTTCTGCAGCAAATGACCAAAAAGCCAATTACCGAGGAGTTCTCCCGATTGTGAAGCAAATGACGAAGTAAACGGCGTTGGATTTTTTGAATGCGCAACCTAAGCCCGAAAAATTGTTCTACACTTTTATCGGTGAAGCCGAGAGGATAACATAATTTGATTTTGACACTAACTTCTGCAGCAAATGACCAAAAAGCCAATTACCGAGGAGTTCTCCCGATTGTGAAGCAAATGACGAAGTAAACGGCGTTGGATTTTTTGAATGCGCAACCTAAGCCCGAAAAATTGTTCTACACTTTTATCGGTGAAGCCGAGCGGATAACATAATTTGATTTTGACACTAACTTCTGCAGCAAATGACCAAAAAGCCAATTACCGAGGAGTTCTCCCGATTGTGAAGCAAATGACGAAGTAAACGGCGTTGGATTTTTTGAATGCGCAACCTAAGCCCGAAAAATTGTTCTACACTTTTATCGGTGAAGCCGAGCGGATAACATAATTTGATTTTGACACTAACTTCTGCAGCAAATGACCAAAAAGCCAATTACCGAGAAGTTCTCCCGATTGTGAAGCAAATGACGAAGTAAACGGCGTTGGATTTTTTGAATGCGCAACCTAAGCCCGAAAAATTGTTCTACACTTTTATCGGTGAAGCCGAGCGGATAACATAATTTGATTTTGACACTAACTTCTGCAGCAAATGACCAAAAAGCCAATTACCGAGGAGTTCTTCCGATTGTGAAGCAAATGACGAAGTAAACGGCGTTGGATTTTTTGAATGCGCAACCTAAGCCCGAAAAATTGTTCTACACTTTTATCGGTGAAGCCGAGCGGATAACATAATTTGATTTTGACACTAACTTCTGCAGCAAATGACCAAAAAGCCAATTACCGAGGAGTTCTTCCGATTGTGAAGCAAATGACGAAGTAAACGGCGTTGGATTTTTTGAATGCGCAACCTAAGCCCGAAAAATTGTTCTACACTTTTATCGGTGAAGCCGAGCGGATAACATAATTTGATTTTGACACTAACTTCTGCAGCAAATGACCAAAAAGCCAATTACCGAGAAGTTCTCCCGATTGTGAAGCAAATGACGAAGTAAACGGCGTTGGATTTTTTGAATGCGCAACCTAAGCCCGAAAAATTGTTCTACACTTTTATCGGTGAAGCCGAGCGGATAACATAATTTGATTTTGACACTAACTTCTGCAGCAAATGACCAAAAAGCCAATTACCGAGGAGTTCTCCCGATTGTGAAGCAAATGACGAAGTAAACGGCGTTGGATTTTTTGAATGCGCAACCTAAGCCCGAAAAATTGTTCTACACTTTTATCGGTGAAGCCGAGCGGATAACATAATTTGATTTTGACACTAACTTCTGCAGCAAATGACCAAAAAGCCAATTACCGAGAAGTTCTCCCGATTGTGAAGCAAATGACGAAGTAAACGGCGTTGGATTTTTTGAATGCGCAACCTAAGCCCGAAAAATTGTTCTACACTTTTATCGGTGAAGCCGAGCGGATAACATAATTTGATTTCGACACTAACTTCTGCAGCAAATGACCAAAAAGCCAATTACCGAGGAGTTCTCCCGATTGTGAAGCAAATGACGAAGTAAACGGCGTTGGATTTTTTGAATGCGCAACCTAAGCCCGAAAAATTGTTCTACACTTTTATCGGTGAAGCCGAGCGGATAACATAATTTGATTTTGACACTAACTTCTGCAGCAAATGACCAAAAAGCCAATTACCGAGGAGTTCTCCCGATTGTGAAGCAAATGACGAAGTAAACGGCGTTGGATTTTTTGAATGCGCAACCTAAGCCCGAAAAATTGTTCTACACTTTTATCGGTGAAGCCGAGCGGATAACATAATTTGATTTTGACACTAACTTCTGCAGCAAATGACCAAAAAGCCAATTACCGAGGAGTTTTCCCGATTGTGAAGCAAATGACGAAGTAAACGGCGTTGGATTTTTTGAATGCGCAACCTAAGCCCGAAAAATTGTTCTACACTTTTATCGGTGAAGCCGAGCGGATAACATAATTTGATTTTGACACTAACTTCTGCAGCAAATGACCAAAAAGCCAATTACCGAGGAGTTCTCCCGATTGTGAAGCAAATGACGAAGTAAACGGCGTTGGATTTTTTGAATGCGCAACCTAAGCCCGAAAAATTGTTCTACACTTTTATCGGTGAAGCCGAGCGGATAACATAATTTGATTTTGACACTAACTTCTGCAGCAAATGACCAAAAAGCCAATTACCGAGAAGTTCTTCCGATTGTGAAGCAAATGACGAAGTAAACGGCGTTGGATTTTTTGAATGCGCAACCTAAGCCCGAAAAATTGTTCTACACTTTTATCGGTGAAGCCGAGCGGATAACATAATTTGATTTTGACACTAACTTCTGCAGCAAATGACCAAAAAGCCAATTACCGAGGAGTTCTCCCGATTGTGAAGCAAATGACGAAGTAAACGGCGTTGGATTTTTTGAATGCGCAACCTAAGCCCGAAAAATTGTTCTACACTTTTATCGGTGAAGCCGAGCGGATAACATAATTTGATTTTGACACTTACTTATGCAGCAAATGACCAAAAAGCCAATTACCAAGAAGTTCTCCCGATTGTGAAGCAAATGACGAAGTAAACGGCGTTGGATTTTTTGAATGCGCAACCTAAGCCCGAAAAATTGTTCTACACTTTTATCGGTGAAGCCGAGCGGATAACATAATTTGATTTTGACACTAACTTCTGCAGCAAATGACCAAAAAGCCAATTACCGAGAAGTTCTCCCGATTGTGAAGCAAATGACGAAGTAAACGGCGTTGGATTTTTTGAATGCGCAACCCAAGCCCGAAAAATTGTTCTACACTTTTATCGGTGAAGCCGAGCGGATAACAAAATTTGATTTTGACACTAATTTCTGCAGCAAATGACCAAAAAGCCAATTACCGAGGAGTTCTCCCGATTGTGAAGCAAATGACGAAATAAACGGCGTTGGGTTTTTTGAATGCGCAACCTAAGCCCGAAAAATTGTTCTACACTTTTATCGGTGAAGCCGAGCGGATAACATAATTTGATTTTGACACTAACTTCTGCAGCAAATGACCAAAAAGCCAATTACCGAGGAGTTCTCCCGATTGTGAAGCAAATGACGAAGTAAACGGCGTTGGATTTTTTGAATGCGCAACCTAAGCCCGAAAAATTGTTCTACACTTTTATCGGTGAAGCCGAGCGGATAACATAATTTGATTCTGACACTAACTTCTGCAGCAAATGACCAAAAAGCCAATTACCGAGGAGTTCTCCCGATTGTGAAGCAAATGACGAAGTAAACGGCGTTGGATTTTTTGAATGCGCAACCCAAGCCCGAAAAATTGTTCTACACTTTTATCGGTGAAGCCGAGCGGATAACATAATTTGATTTTGACACTAACTTCTGCAGCAAATGACCAAAAAGCCAATTACCGAGGAGTTCTCCCGATTGTGAAGCAAATGACGAAGTAAACGGCGTTGGATTTTTTGAATGCGCAACCTAAGCCCGAAAAATTGTTCTACACTTTTATCGGTGAAGCCGAGCGGATAACATAATTTGATTTTGACACTAACTTCTGCAGCAAATGACCAAAAAGCCAATTACCGAGGAGTTCTCCCGATTGTGAAGCAAATGACGAAGTAAACGGCGTTGGATTTTTTGAATGCGCAACCTAAGCCCGAAAAATTGTTCTACACTTTTATCGGTGAAGCCGAGAGGATAACATAATTTGATTTTGACACTAACTTCTGCAGCAAATGACCAAAAAGCCAATTACCGAGGAGTTCTCCCGATTGTGAAGCAAATGACGAAGTAAACGGCGTTGGATTTTTTGAATGCGCAACCTAAGCCCGAAAAATTGTTCTACACTTTTATCGGTGAAGCCGAGCGGATAACATAATTTGATTTTGACACTAACTTCTGCAGCAAATGACCAAAAAGCCAATTACCGAGGAGTTCTCCCGATTGTGAAGCAAATGACGAAGTAAACGGCGTTGGATTTTTTGAATGCGCAACCTAAGCCCGAAAAATTGTTCTACACTTTTATCGGTGAAGCCGAGCGGATAACATAATTTGATTTTGACACTAACTTCTGCAGCAAATGACCAAAAAGCCAATTACCGAGAAGTTCTCCCGATTGTGAAGCAAATGACGAAGTAAACGGCGTTGGATTTTTTGAATGCGCAACCTAAGCCCGAAAAATTGTTCTACACTTTTATCGGTGAAGCCGAGCGGATAACATAATTTGATTTTGACACTAACTTCTGCAGCAAATGACCAAAAAGCCAATTACCGAGGAGTTCTTCCGATTGTGAAGCAAATGACGAAGTAAACGGCGTTGGATTTTTTGAATGCGCAACCTAAGCCCGAAAAATTGTTCTACACTTTTATCGGTGAAGCCGAGCGGATAACATAATTTGATTTTGACACTAACTTCTGCAGCAAATGACCAAAAAGCCAATTACCGAGGAGTTCTTCCGATTGTGAAGCAAATGACGAAGTAAACGGCGTTGGATTTTTTGAATGCGCAACCTAAGCCCGAAAAATTGTTCTACACTTTTATCGGTGAAGCCGAGCGGATAACATAATTTGATTTTGACACTAACTTCTGCAGCAAATGACCAAAAAGCCAATTACCGAGAAGTTCTCCCGATTGTGAAGCAAATGACGAAGTAAACGGCGTTGGATTTTTTGAATGCGCAACCTAAGCCCGAAAAATTGTTCTACACTTTTATCGGTGAAGCCGAGCGGATAACATAATTTGATTTTGACACTAACTTCTGCAGCAAATGACCAAAAAGCCAATTACCGAGGAGTTCTCCCGATTGTGAAGCAAATGACGAAGTAAACGGCGTTGGATTTTTTGAATGCGCAACCTAAGCCCGAAAAATTGTTCTACACTTTTATCGGTGAAGCCGAGCGGATAACATAATTTGATTTTGACACTAACTTCTGCAGCAAATGACCAAAAAGCCAATTACCGAGAAGTTCTCCCGATTGTGAAGCAAATGACGAAGTAAACGGCGTTGGATTTTTTGAATGCGCAACCTAAGCCCGAAAAATTGTTCTACACTTTTATCGGTGAAGCCGAGCGGATAACATAATTTGATTTCGACACTAACTTCTGCAGCAAATGACCAAAAAGCCAATTACCGAGGAGTTCTCCCGATTGTGAAGCAAATGACGAAGTAAACGGCGTTGGATTTTTTGAATGCGCAACCTAAGCCCGAAAAATTGTTCTACACTTTTATCGGTGAAGCCGAGCGGATAACATAATTTGATTTTGACACTAACTTCTGCAGCAAATGACCAAAAAGCCAATTACCGAGGAGTTTTCCCGATTGTGAAGCAAATGACGAAGTAAACGGCGTTGGATTTTTTGAATGCGCAACCTAAGCCCGAAAAATTGTTCTACACTTTTATCGGTGAAGCCGAGCGGATAACATAATTTGATTTTGACACTAACTTCTGCAGCAAATGACCAAAAAGCCAATTACCGAGGAGTTCTCCCGATTGTGAAGCAAATGACGAAGTAAACGGCGTTGGATTTTTTGAATGCGCAACCTAAGCCCGAAAAATTGTTCTACACTTTTATCGGTGAAGCCGAGCGGATAACAAAATTTGATTTTGACACTAACTTCTGCAGCAAATGACCAAAAAGCCAATTACCGAGGAGTTCTCCCGATTGTGAAGCAAATGACGAAGTAAACGGCGTTGGATTTTTTGAATGCGCAACCTAAGCCCGAAAAATTGTTCTACACTTTTATCGGTGAAGCCGAGCGGATAACATAATTTGATTTTGACACTAACTTCTGCAGCAAATGACCAAAAAGCCAATTACCGAGGAGTTTTGCCGATTGTGAAGCAAATGACGAAGTAAACGGCGTTGGATTTTTTGAATGCGCAACCTAAGCCCGAAAAATTGTTCTACACTTTTATCGGTGAAGCCGAGCGGATAACATAATTTGATTTTGACACTAACTTCTGCAGCAAATGACCAAAAAGCCAATTACCGAGGAGTTCTCCCGATTGTGAAGCAAATGACGAAGTAAACGGCGTTGGATTTTTTGAATGCGCAACCTAAGCCCGAAAAATTGTTCTACACTTTTATCGGTGAAGCCGAGCGGATAACATAATTTGATTTTGACACTAACTTCTGCAGCAAATGACCAAAAAGCCAATTACCGAGAAGTTCTTCCGATTGTGAAGCAAATGACGAAGTAAACGGCGTTGGATTTTTTGAATGCGCAACCTAAGCCCGAAAAATTGTTCTACACTTTTATCGGTGAAGCCGAGCGGATAACATAATTTGATTTTGACACTAACTTCTGCAGCAAATGACCAAAAAGCCAATTACCGAGAAGTTCTCCCGATTGTGAAGCAAATGACGAAGTAAACGGCGTTGGATTTTTTGAATGCGCAACCTAAGCCCGAAAAATTGTTCTACACTTTTATCGGTGAAGCCGAGCGGATAACATAATTTGATTTCGACACTAACTTCTGCAGCAAATGACCAAAAAGCCAATTACCGAGGAGTTCTCCCGATTGTGAAGCAAATGACGAAGTAAACGGCGTTGGATTTTTTGAATGCGCAACCTAAGCCCGAAAAATTGTTCTACACTTTTATCGGTGAAGCCGAGCGGATAACATAATTTGATTTTGACACTAACTTCTGCAGCAAATGACCAAAAAGCCAATTACCGAGGAGTTTTCCCGATTGTGAAGCAAATGACGAAGTAAACGGCGTTGGATTTTTTGAATGCGCAACCTAAGCCCGAAAAATTGTTCTACACTTTTATCGGTGAAGCCGAGCGGATAACATAATTTGATTTTGACACTAACTTCTGCAGCAAATGACCAAAAAGCCAATTACCGAGGAGTTCTCCCGATTGTGAAGCAAATGACGAAGTAAACGGCGTTGGATTTTTTGAATGCGCAACCTAAGCCCGAAAAATTGTTCTACACTTTTATCGGTGAAGCCGAGCGGATAACAAAATTTGATTTTGACACTAACTTCTGCAGCAAATGACCAAAAAGCCAATTACCGAGGAGTTCTCCCGATTGTGAAGCAAATGACGAAGTAAACGGCGTTGGATTTTTTGAATGCGCAACCTAAGCCCGAAAAATTGTTCTACACTTTTATCGGTGAAGCCGAGCGGATAACATAATTTGATTTTGACACTAACTTCTGCAGCAAATGACCAAAAAGCCAATTACCGAGGAGTTTTGCCGATTGTGAAGCAAATGACGAAGTAAACGGCGTTGGATTTTTTGAATGCGCAACCTAAGCCCGAAAAATTGTTCTACACTTTTATCGGTGAAGCCGAGCGGATAACATAATTTGATTTTGACACTAACTTCTGCAGCAAATGACCAAAAAGCCAATTACCGAGGAGTTCTCCCGATTGTGAAGCAAATGACGAAGTAAACGGCGTTGGATTTTTTGAATGCGCAACCTAAGCCCGAAAAATTGTTCTACACTTTTATCGGTGAAGCCGAGCGGATAACATAATTTGATTTTGACACTAACTTCTGCAGCAAATGACCAAAAAGCCAATTACCGAGAAGTTCTTCCGATTGTGAAGCAAATGACGAAGTAAACGGCGTTGGATTTTTTGAATGCGCAACCTAAGCCCGAAAAATTGTTCTACACTTTTATCGGTGAAGCCGAGCGGATAACATAATTTGATTTTGACACTAACTTCTGCAGCAAATGACCAAAAAGCCAATTACCGAGGAGTTCTCCCGATTGTGAAGCAAATGACGAAGTAAACGGCGTTGGATTTTTTGAATGCGCAACCTAAGCCCGAAAAATTGTTCTACACTTTTATCGGTGAAGCCGAGCGGATAACATAATTTGATTTTGACACTAACTTCTGCAGCAAATGACCAAAAAGCCAATTACCGAGGAGTTTTCCCGATTGTGAAGCAAATGACGAAGTAAACGGCGTTGGATTTTTTGAATGCGCAACCTAAGCCCGAAAAATTGTTCTACACTTTTATCGGTGAAGCCGAGCGGATAACATAATTTGATTTTGACACTAACTTCTGCAGCAAATGACCAAAAAGCCAATTACCGAGAAGTTCTCCCGATTGTGAAGCAAATGACGAAGTAAACGGCGTTGGATTTTTTGAATGCGCAACCTAAGCCCGAAAAATTGTTCTACACTTTTATCGGTGAAGCCGAGCGGATAACAAAATTTGATTTTGACACTAACTTCTGCAGCAAATGACCAAAAAGCCAATTACCGAGAAGTTCTCCCGATTGTGAAGCAAATGACGAAGTAAACGGCGTTGGATTTTTTGAATGCGCAACCTAAGCCCGAAAAATTGTTCTACACTTTTATCGGTGAAGCCGAGCGGATAACAAAATTTGATTTTGACACTAACTTCTGCAGCAAATGACCAAAAAGCCAATTACTGAGAAGTTCTCCCGATTGTGAAGCAAATGACGAAGTAAGCTCGAGAAATTGTTCTACACTTTTATCGGTGAAGCCGAGCGGATAACAAAAATTGATTTCGACACTAACTTCTGCAGCAAATGACCAACCTAAGCCCGAAAAATCGTTCCACACTTTTATCGGTGAAGCCGAACGGATAACAAAAATCGATTTTAAATCCGGAAATTGTAAGTATTCAAATGCTGATATCTGATAACTGTTTAAGCGATACTTAATTCATATAGACCAAAATATTCGTTTTTTGATGTTCTAACTTGTGCTTCCGAAATGAAATTGATAGCTCCAACGGTCACTAAGATATAGTCAAAAAACCCAAACTTTACAACATCTCAAAACATTTTCCAATATGACCGCCGTAGCACAAGGTCAATTTCCGGGGACTTTCAGTATGTTCATTAGATGGCTATGTACTATCACTGCACCAAGTTTCCTTCCATTGCGATTTTGTTTGCTTTTGCTGATTTTTTCAACTAAAATTACTGCTCTAATAATACATTTGATTTTGCTGAAAAATTGCAGTTGTAAGACGACACAGCACCTAGTCTACAGTGGGAATCGAACCCGCAATCTCCGCACCACAGGCAGATACTGACCGCCTGGGCTTCGGGGCCGTCTTGACCGTTGACAGTCAATGATGCATCAGTTGACAGATTTCAAAATATGAAGTGTTTTCCATATAGGGTAGTATTAATAAAAAATAAGCATAAGCATTTGCTTGGATTTCATAGGCGTTGCTAGGGAAAGTCTGCTTAGCAACTCCTCAAAAATCTAAGCAAAGGCTTATGCTTATTTTTTTATTAATACTACCCATTATGTTAAGCGATGACATGTTAAGTTGAAGGACGGAAAGACAATAAACGGTTATGGCCGTCTTCTTTGATCTCAAGAAAGCGTACGACATGACGTGGAAACATGGGATGGTCATGAAGCTCAAAGAGTGGAATCTGAACGGAAATATTCTACAGAAAGAACTTTCACACCATGGAAACAAATATTCAGAGAGCCATTACAACAGTGGAAGACTGGGCCAGTAACACAGGGTATAAATTATCAACAAACAAATCAAAATGTATGCTGTTCTCAAAACAGCCCAGCCGAGCTGTACCCCAATTGAAAATCTATGGGAAATTCATTTAGGTATGGACCTTGATGCTAAACTTAAGTGGAACATAGGTACATCTAAAACACCTCAAACAACAATGTCAAAAAGAATTGGGACTGCTTAAAACACTAGCTAGCCAATGATGGGGTGCCGACACTACAGTCCTCCTCCGAGTGTACAAGAGTGTAGTGTTATCTGAAATAGATTATGGAAATTATATCCCAATTTTCCTCCGGATTTCAGCTTACTACGTCGCTTATTATAAATATATTATGCTTAGCTTAGCTTTTTACCATTATAGAGACTCCAGCGCCCTAAACGCGCGCCAGTTACGGCATAGCACGCTTAGAGCTCGCATGCATTTATCAGTGTATTATTTTGAATGAAAACATTTTTTTTTGAAGATTCTCGTGAACGAACATTTAATTGGCGCAGTCGGTAGGATCACTCTGTCAAAAACGTGTTCTAAAATAGTGCGTCTAAGTTCCAAAAAACGCGCTAAGACACGGAGCATTTTGATGCCTTAAACCGACAGACGAACCCACAACCTACAAAGAAATAGTGACGAACTTTCGAGTGTGGATCCAATCGTAATAATTGAGGCCTTCCACACCAAAGTTCCGAACAACAAGTCCGAGAATTGAGGATCAACACGACTACAAACCAAATCGAACCGATGTCCACAACAGCGATATACCTGATCACGCTGTAAGTACACTTTATGTCTCTAAGCGGCCGTAACTCCGGTTCAGATTCAGATTCAGAGGAGAATTTAGACGCGAAGGTCGAAGACGCTATCTTGTCTTTCCGCTTGTTAGGATTAGGCAAAAGCAGAAGGTTTAGATCGCGTTCCCCTCATAGAAATAACGAAATAGAATTACGCACAGCCGAAATTCTAGCAAACATGGCAACAGGAGCAGCTCCCACGGTACAACAAGTAATGCAGCAAGTACCCCTTGGGAACCCTCCGAATGTAGTGCCACAAATTTTTAAAGATGCCTACCTTAATATGGTCCCTGAGTTTACAGGAGACCAGGCTTTATTAGGCGATTATTTACGCCTCGCAGAAGATATAATTGTAAGTTTTTATAACAATCAAAATCCGGATGATTTTCAGAACAAATACATCCTAAATTGTTTGAAAAACAAAGTTACAGGTAAAGCGAAAAGCGATATCTCAACCTACACAATAGATTGTTGGCTGGATTTAAAGTCCGCTTTGTTAGCAACTTATGCAGATAAGCGCGACCCAGTGGCGCCGAATAGACCTTTTTTTGTGGCGCTCGCCATACCTCAAAATAGGGGGGGGGGGGTTGGAGGGGAAGAAAGGAAAAAAAGGCGACGGAGGAAGGAAAAAAGGAGAAGAAAGAAGGAAAAGAAGTGGAAGAAAGATTTACCTACCAACTCATTGGATATTACGATTATTAGGTACAACATTGAATCTGAATGACAAGTTCTTTACGATGTAGGTATAGGTACCGTATGATCAAAACCATTTTACCTCAAGAGTGCTATGTTTTTTTTGCCTTTTTCAATTGTTGGTAGTAGGTATGCCCTGCAATTTACTCCAGAGTGACATCTGCATGTTAATTGCAAATTTTGATTAATGAATGTCGGTAAGGAATGCGACCACTCTCCGTTTCCAATTTTGTGCCATTTCAAAAATAATTTTCGATAATGGAAGCTTTTTATTCAGTTTTGAACATTTTCACTGACTGACATGGACATTTAACAGTATATTCAGTAGGTAATTATGGCCAACCTTTGATATACGAGTACCTATATAGAATAATAATTTCATAGCACTCTAGAGGCAAAAAGGTTTTGATCAGACGGTATTTCAACAGCTAACTGAATGGATTGGGAAAAATCTTAAGATCCCACAATAAACTTTCAATTTTTGTGCCTACAGCTAGCTACATTGCGCTGCACTGCACACTGCACACTATCGTGTGATCCAAACCATTCCGAATTGAGGTAGGCTGTGCCCTGGCGAAAAGCAGCTAAGCAGCTTTACACCCCGGAATTTGACCAGGTCACAGCCTACCCCAATTCGGAATGGTTTGGATCACACGGTATTATATGGAATGGCAGATAAGTTAGTTTTATTACTCTGATTAAAACTGGGGTCCAATTTAATAAGGGTCTTACCTACTTCTACCCACAAACTACGCAGCAATATTTTATGCCAGAGTTCTTACATGAAATTTAGCCCAACGGGGTTATTTTTTAAGAGATTTGTGAAAATTTTGAGATTTGGTCAGCGGCTTCCCATTTTCTGCTTATTATTGTTAGTATTATTATTATTATTATTATTATTATTATAATTGCAAAAAATTTCGCCTGCGGCGCTAACTGAGGGGCTTTTAGGTCCTCCGGCCCGACCGTTGCGTTGCAATAGGGGGGGGGGGTCTAAAAATTCTTTCGCCATAGTAACTTTTTATGAGTTCGGCGCCACTGGCGCGACCTGCAGTCCTTAACGTTGGAGTTATGCGAACTAAGCAAAGCTCGTATGTCGGCTATTGAATTCTTTAACGCTATACAGAAAAACTTGAATTTACAAATAGCCTATTGCACAAATCATTTTCCAAACGACAAAAAAGTTCATCTGATAGAAAATGCCACAGATTTAGGGCTTAGGGTGTTCCTCAAATATTTAAATAAACCAGTCGGTGACTACATCACCACGCGCAATCCAGCGACGCTTCAAGAAGCGCTAAGTATTTTAACCAATGATTTTCAAATAAATCTAAAAACAAACCCCGTCGTGCCAGCGGCTCCCTATCAAGCACGATACCCGCCAAGGTTCGGGAAAAATCCCCAATTTCAGTACCCAAATAAACAATTTCAAAATTATCAGACAACGGAAAGGCAACAATACCAAAATCCGAAACCATATAACGCGTTTCAACCAAACCCAAATTACGTACCGGCAAACAAACCGGTACCCATGTCAACCTCAACGATAAATAATAACAATTTTCAAAAATATAAAAATAAGCCATTTATAACTCACCACAATATAGAAGAAGGAAATCCTCCAGAGAATGTAATCGAGCCCTCTGCCGAAAATACAGTGCAGGACGGACGAAACCATTTTTTAGAGGAACAAGCCTCGAATCACCAATCGTTGAATTATTGACATTGGACCACGAAAAATCTCCCTTACCCTATATCCTTATACCCTATAAAAATTTTACTTTGCGATGTCTAGTCGATACTGGGGCCACGAAGAGCTTCGTAAGCCCCGAAATTGCGGAAAAACACTTCCCCAGAAACATTAAAAAGGACCCACTAAAAATAAAAACCGCCCATGGCACGACGCAGGAAAATTTCAGCATGATAATCAAAACTCCTGAAATTTTTAAATCGGACACAACCGTCAAATTTTATTTATTTAAATTTCATCAATATTTCGACTGTCTCCTAGGATGGGACATCCTCAAAGCATTAGGAGCAGTTATTGACGCGAGCAAAGGGGAGCTCACGACTCCCAAAACAAAAATTAAATTGCATCACGAAAATATTGTGAACGAGTGTAATAATTTTCATACGATTGAACCACGTACACAGAAAATTGTTAAACTCAACATAAAAAATATCTCCAATGGTATTGGAATTTTGCCATACCAAAAATTTTCAAATCTAGAAATCCCTGAGAGCTTGGTTAAAATTAAGAATTACGAAACCATCTGTTCCGTTTTGAATGCGACAAAAAGCGAAATTTCTTTCAACCAATCACAAGCTTTTGAAGCCATTGAGGTCTCGGAATCTGAAACCGATGATTTCAAAAATCTAAACAGCTTTGATTGCGAGAAGTTTAGCTTCGACTTGTCCAAAGTCAGAACCGAACACATGAATGAAGAAGAGAAAAGGGAGATAACCAAACTCTTAGTGGAATATAAAGACATTTTTCATTTCCCAGATCAGAAATTGACTTTCACAAATTCCGCCAAGCATACAATAAAACTGAAAGACGATAAACCCATATACACGAAGAGTTATCGCTACCCTTACGTGCATAAGGAGGAAGTTAATAAACAAATTTCAGACATGCTTGACCAAGGAATTATTGAACATTCAAATTCACCCTT
This sequence comes from Anaspis maculata, assembly GCA_949128115.1. Lineage (NCBI taxonomy): Eukaryota > Metazoa > Arthropoda > Insecta > Coleoptera > Scraptiidae > Anaspis > Anaspis maculata. Next base: position 56,333,360 of record OX421965.1, on the reverse strand, counting down.
CAATGCACCAATTTGGGTCGTTCCAAAAAAATTGGATGCAACAAACAAACGAAAATAGCGTTTAGTCATAGATTACAGGAAATTAAATGAGAATACTGTAGACGATCGGTACCCTTTGCCAAATATTTCTGATATACTGGACAAATTGGGCCGAAGTCAATATTTTTCATGTATCGACCTGGCTAGTGGATTTCACCAGCTCGAAATGGACCCTAGCGACGTCGAAAAAACTGCTTTTAGCGTGGACAATGGCCATTACCAATTTAGACGCATGCCCTTCGAGTTAAAAAAAGCGCCCTCATCGTTCCAGCGCGCTATGGACAACATTTTGAGAGGTATTCAGAATGAAACCTGCTTTGTTTATCTGGACGACATAATAATATTCAGTACTTCACTCCCAGAGCATATTGTCAGGCTCCGGGAAGTCTTCGAAAGGCTCAGAAGGGCCCATTTGAAAATCCAGCTGGACAAATCAGAGTTTCTCAAAAAAGAGGTCCAATACCTAGGACATGTCGTCACTCCACAAGGTATTAAACCAAATCCAGACAAAATTTCGGCAATTGAAAATTTTCCAATTCCAACAACCAAAAAACAACTAAAGGGATTTTTGGGACTAGTTGGATATTACCGGAAATTTATCAAAGGCTTTGCAAAAATTACAAAACCACTTACGTCACGATTAAAGAAAGATACAGAAATCAACGTCAAGGACGAAGATTACTCCAAATGTTTTAACCTATGTAAAACACTTTTAACAAATGAACCATTGCTCCAATACCCAAATTTTGAATCCCCATTCTTACTTTCCTGCGATGCAAGCAACTACGCTATAGGCGCAGTTTTATTCCAAGGTCCAATAGGGTCGGACCTACCAATTGCATACGCATCAAGAACCCTTAATGCCCACGAAATCAATTATTCGACCATAGAAAAAGAGCTACTTGCCGTAGTCTATGGAACCAAAATGTTCAGGCATTACTTATTTGGTCGAAAATTTAAGGTTATCAGCGACCACAAGCCCCTTTAGTGGATAATGTCACTCAAAGAGCCTAATTCAAAATTAGTGCGTTGGCGACTGAAGCTGGAGGAATACGACTACGAAGTAGTCTATAAAAAAGGGAAATTGAATTCCAACGCTGATGCCCTTTCGCGGGTTCCCAACCTAAATCTGTTGACGGAAACAGAATTCGGCAATGTCCACATACTAAATGCCGATTTATTTGAAGCCCCAGAGGACTTCTCCCTGGCGCACTGTGTCTCAGAAGACTTAATCATGAATTCTGGCATAGCCAGGACTTGTAAAGAAAAATTCGGCAACGTCCTAACACTTGTCAGTCAGCATAAAACAATAGGAGATGTGGCTTCCCTGAAATTATTGGACAGATACATCTACTATTTAATAACAAAGAAAAACTTTTATGACAAGCCCACTTACGAAGACCTAAAAAATTCCTTAATTGCTTTAAAACAAATTTGTTTGAGACATAGTGTCAGAAATTTAGCCATACCAAAGTTAGGATGCGGTTTAGATGGACTAAATTGGGAAGAAGTGTTCCCAATGATTATTTCAGTTTTCAAAGGCGCAAAAATGGACGTCTTTATTTACATTTTGAATAATGAGATTCCCGAAGAAACCGAAGAAAATAACCCTCTCTTCGAGTTTATGGAAGATTTAAACACAAAACCACCAATCGACAGTCAGTCAATGATTGTCGAGCTCGGTGACGACAGGACCGATATTCCTGACGATCCCATTGACGATCCCCCTGACGACGTAACCGTGCACTCCAATTTTGAAAACCCAGTCGCTGAAATTCCGATTTCAGAAGACCCCATAAATTTTGGAAAAAACCAAATCGAATTCATTTCAGTTAAAATGAACCCATTACCCCCGACAGTGATCAGATTATTTGAGAATTCAAAAATCAGATACACAGTCCAAATTTCAGAAAAGGATCACGAAGAGGAAATCAAAGAATTCCTAAAAGAATATATTGTCCCCAATGTCAATTACAGTGTCACCTTTTCAAACGATAAAATGTACGAACAATTTAGTAATGTCGTACAGCTTCATTTCAATGATTCCTTCAAATTCAAGAAATGCACTAAAACTTTGATAGACATCGAAACCCTCGATGAACAGATAAACATTTTAAAAGGCTACCACGAAGGTAAAACCAATCATCGTGGCATGACCGAAACCCATTCAAAACTATCCAAAAAATACTATTGGCCAAATCAAATGAAAACTTTTCAAAATTTCATTAATCAATGTGAAATCTGTAAAGTCGTCAAGTATGACAGAAAACCCTTGAAAATAAAATACAACATTACTCCCACGCCGGTGAAACCATTCGAGATTATTCACATCGATGTTCTAACTTATAATACTTCCAAATTTTTGACAATCATTGACGCCTTCAGCAAATACGCTCAGGCATACGTGCTATCTAGCACCCAAGCTTCAGAAATTGCCGAAAATCTGTTGCAATACTTTTCACACCACTCGGTACCCGAAATATTGATCACCGATAACGGTTCAGAATTTGACAACGGTCTAGTGAAAGATTTCCTAAATCTTCACAAAATCAAAGTCCATTTTTGTTCACCCCATCACCCGGAAAGTAACGGAATAATTGAGAGATTTCATTCCACTATTTTAGAACACGTCAACTTGATAAATAATCAACCTGATTTCAAAAGGGATGAAATCAACACTAAATTCAAATATGCCCTGATAGCATATAATAACTCTACTCATTCAGTCACTAAGATGACCCCATTCGAAATTTTAAACGGTCACCCGGATCCAAAGCAAACCATTGATCTAGACATAGAAAAACAAATGGCAAACAACTACGTTCAAAACCACAAAAACAAATTGTCAGTTTTGTATAAAATCGTCAATGCTAATATTTCAAATAAAAAAGAGAAAGTCATTTCTAAAGCAAACGAAAATAGAGAAGAAATTCCTACTTTACCAAAAGAAGCTTTCGTAAAAAGCAATTTCGGATCGAAACTTCGTAATCGATTCAAACCAGAAAAAATCATCAGTGTAAATCCCATTAGGAAAACCATAAAACCCAGAGTTTTGTCCAATAAAACTGGACGTAAATTTCACAAACTACATATTTCTAATATCAAACGCCCTACTAAAACAACACCTCCTATTCCAGGTCCATCCACTTCGGACTAGGACAATGTTACAAAGATTTGACAAACAACCCCGGAATACTACCAATAAAAACGGGACCCGCAAGACTTCAAACCTCTACTCACACGTTCATACATTATTACGACTTAACTAACCTAATCAACGAATACGAAATACTAAAAAATCAATACCTCACGGTATCAAACTTGACTAAAACAAATCAAGTGTACGAACGCGAATTAGGAAATTACAATAATATTGTCCAATATAACAAAAATCTAATAGACAAAAAATTAAGACCATTTCAAAAACTACCAAGAAAGAAACGAGGACTAATCGATGGATTAGGTTCTATCATTAAGCAAATTTCAGGCAATTTAGATGCCGAAGATGGCAAACATTTTGATGCAGTCATTAATGACTTACAACAAAATCAAAATTCGATTATAAACCAAATCAACCAACAATATTCTATCAATAAGGAAATTATAGAAAATTTCAATAAAACTATACAGGACATCGAACATAACGAACTACTTATGGTCTCTCGAATAAAACAATTAGAATCACTAATGACGACAACCATAACCCATACTGACATACTGTTCGCAAAAGACATTATCAATCAATTCATAAACTTTTTTAATATAATTCTACATATCCTTCAAGATACAGAGAATTCAATAACATTTTGCAAGTTGAATATTTTACACCCCAGCATAGTAACAAGTGAAGAACTTTTAAAAGAACTCAATAGAATTTCCGAATTTTATGGAAACCAATTACCTTTTCCAGTAACTTTGTCTCAAATTCATAACTACGAAACCCTAATAAAGCCTAGGTGTGCCATTAAAGGAAAACAAATAATTTTCTTTATGCCAATCCCCTTGCTGAATCCAAATTATTACGAATTATACTACTTTCTGCCTTTGCCTAACGAACACTCGTATACGATTATACCTTCTTCGAAATTCGGTCTAAAAAAGGGATCAGAGTTATTGCCCTTAGTAGACAACTGTGTCTTGCTGAACGGTATCTATCAATGCCAACGGAGCCTGATATCGCTCGCCAACAACACTTGCGAACGCAACATTCTACTCGAAAACGACTTTTCGGCTTGTTCCTACCAAAAACTACACCTCGAAGAAAACGCCTTAGAGTTCATACCCGAACTACAAAGCTACCTCGGGACCTTCGTCAAAGAAGAGCTCGTCAAAGAACATTGTGCCGAGTCTTGGAACACCCGCAAGAAGACCGGAACATTCCTGTTCGAGAATTCGTCTTGTACCATCTTCATTCAAGGGAGACCCTTGATTTTCAACGATGTGAGTTCAGAGTTTCTATGAATTATTAATTATAATAATACTGATAGTAATAAGCAAAAAAGGGAATTTTCTCAATCCATTTTGTTGTTTTTTCTTCATCAATTCAACGTTAGCCTTTTTCTGCAACGAAGCTTGAAATCGACGCCGGAAATTTTGCAAAACCCTTGTGTGTTCCAACACAGTGTAGGGATTTTTAGCGACCATCAATATCGCATGGGATAGGCACCACTGTTCATATTTTATGTGCTATGCGACACACAAACCAAGAAGCTTGTTTTAGAGACGAATATCCGACCGCCCTCGGTGGGAATCGAACGTCAGACTCTTGACATGACATTCGGACGCGCTGACCACCACACCACAAGCTCCTCATTTTGTTTTTCTTCCTTTATTTTTTCATAAATAGCTCCATCAAGAAGAAAATGGGACAAGTAAGTCATAACCCTAGGGTGATATTCTCAATAGCGCAAGGATGAAATGTGTAGTTGAAACTCAAAAGAGTAGAAGTATTCCAAAAACAGAACAATAATTTTATAAAGAAGGAAGTAGAGGTATCATACAATCACATCAAATTATAATATCGAGGAATCAAGCCGCCTTAGAGCCCTGGCCAGCTCTTCAAAAATCTCGTCTATGGATAATAGGTACCTATATATCACTAGAATATATCCTACAAAGAAGTTCTGCAATTGTTGGAATAGTCCAAATTGTATATTATCTTATACATATAGTTTTTGGTGCTGATGCAAAACTTTAAAAAACTTTCGAACTACCAACACTGATGACAATTTGGTGACAGTGTTCGAGAGTAAATATAATACAATAAACACAAACTTATAGGTACCAACAACAAAGTTCCTGTTGCATTATGCGCGAATGCGTAATAGTTACGCGCCTATTTTTTTTTCATATCGTTTTTACAATATTCTAGTTCATTTCGATTTTGCCGACTGAATTTGATTTTGCCGACTGGATGTTCGCGACTGAGGGGGTGTTACACCCCCCACACCCCCCCTTCGGACCGGCCCTGGGTCCTTACTCGACTTAGGTTAGGACATACCAGATTCACACACCAACACCTTATTTGCCGATCAGACCCACCGGTATGTGAGAGCTGTCAGGGACCGTTGTCGGTGGCGCACATCCTGGTGGGATGTATACTCGAGGACCAAATTAGTGCTACCACTACCAAAAGAAGATCTTAAGGTAGCATTGAGTGGAAGCCTCGAAGAAGATGAAGAACTCATTACACTACTACAGCAAAGAGGACTGTTTGACCTGATTTAGTTTACTCACAAGCTATCGAATGTAATTTTTTGTTGAATGCTAATAGCCTTTTGGGTTGATGCAAAATGAAGAAAAAAAAAACGTAAATTTTCTACACGAATAAAAGAACATATCACTCTCCTCAACCAGGATAATTGGGATGTACCATTCGTACATTTGCACGCAAGTAGGTACATTGGCACTGTGAAGTTTCCTGCATCATTGAAGTTCCTTCCTTAGATAAGAAGTTCTTGAGCAAATAATTGAAAACTCTGTTTTTACATTGTATTTTTGAGGGTCTGTAACTTCCTTAGGAAGCACTTGAGGAACACATGAAGAGAAACTCACTTTTCGACTTATATTTTGAGAGGAATCACCTCTCAAAGTTTTATGCAAGGTCATCACTTCACATTTTGAAAGCCATCAAAACTGATGCTATATTGTGTCTGAATGGTCAGGTCGAATTCCGGAATTTCAGGGTCTCTACGTCTGTTCTTAGTTCTATTGACGATCAGCCTTTTGTTAGACCATTTTTTACCACTTCAGTTGATTATCACTGACATACCCAATTCGACCAATCAGAACAACGGAGTAAGACCCACACCCAGAATCAGTTTAAACTATGATTATTGCACACTAGCAGGTGATAAATGCACACTAGGTAAATAAGCACCGGATTGAAATATTTTCGGGCACACGACTAATATGAAATTGAAACGACTGTATTTATACTTGTTTGGATTGAAATTTTAGTAGACAATGATACATTGAAACTGCCATTTCTACTAGTAGTCTATTGGGGCGATAATCAGTAAAATTCAACTCGTGCTTTGTGTCTTATTCGAGTTAAATGTTTTGAATTCCTCAAACAAACTATCAATCACTCGAAAAGCAGACCCGATATTATCTTGGACAAAATCCCTCGACTGGGTCTACTTTTCCCTCGTGACAGTTGTTTTCGGGTTAAAACAATTCAACTGAAAAAACAATAAGCACCTGTTATATTACTATTGAAAAATTTACTGCGGCCTCGAGAGCCCCAGGTTCGATTCCCGGTTGAAGTCTGGGTGTTTTGTATTGTCCAATATGCAATTTTTCACGCTTGTATTAGTAATTGAAGGCAGAACCTCCTATGGCCATTTTAAGCCAAAAACAAGAAAAACATATTTTTTATTAAAAAAAAAACTGAAAAAACAATAAGCACCTGTTATATTACTATTGAAAAATTTACGGGTTGTGAACAGTGTTCCCAGATTTCGGTCGCCACTATGCTTAGGTCCATTTTTAATTTCCCAATTTTTCAATTTTTCTCGCAATGTGTGAAAAATTACATTTTACAATGATTAACAATCTCGCAGCGAAATTTTCAGCTTGTGATGAGCCATCAGAAAAATTCATTCAAGGTGCAGACTCCCAGTCGATTGTCGAACATAATTAGAGAAAGATTGACATTAATTATCCTTACCGCAAGAATTTCTGAAATCGGACAGCTTTAGAGTTATTCTGACTGGAGGAAATGCAATGGGGTACTTGCCAATGGAATAGATTCAGCTGGGAATACTTTTGATTGCTAGTATAAGTGATAAGGGGACTCTACTGAGAATTTCACAAAAATCCCGTCGTTTTCTACAGAAAAAAACGAATTTGAAAAATCCTCCTAAAAGCTTCGCGCCAGGACAGGGATTTTGAGTGGGGTTGGTCTGACTGTGTGACAATGGAATAATCAAGAATGTCAGGGATGTCACTGCGACACTGTCATTTTGAACATGCTATCGCAAAACCGGTTTCCTATCGAATTATCTTACCATGAGCATTTAGACAATAAAGTTGAACAAGGTTTCGAAGAAACTGACTCCAGAAACCTCTTATAACACTGTCTCAGTCGAGATAATTTATTTCCAGGGGAAAATCTGGACGATCACCAATAGCACAGAAATAAGAGGCTGAAAATGAACAGTGAGCTTTTATAGGTTCATCATTAGCATACAATTCCGGATAGGTAATACTTTAGAGCTACAAGAGATCCATGTAGGGAGGACGCGATGGATCTCCAAATAAAATGTGGGGAGCAGGAACACTGATGTCCTAAATAAAGCCGAGGGTCAGCCAGGTCAGAGCATGGGTGACAAACATGCGAAAGGCTTTTAGGTGGACAGCACTGAAGACTAAAGAAAGAGACTCGTTAGGTTGAACAAGAAATGAACACAACGAGTAGGTACTTACCGCGTAGATCAAAGCCTCGATCAAAGCAGTCAAAGGCAAAAAAGGGCACAGGAAGAAATTACGGTCGGCGGTTTGACGTCGTCAGTCAGACTCAGATCTTGTTATTTAAAAACGGCACCTTGGCGACGTTATATCATTGCCAACCCAACGAGGAAAAAGAGTCCTTCTATGTTCTATATCTAATATATTTGTGACGTCACAAATATATTTTTGAAACACGCATTGCGGCCGCAATTTTGGGATTTTAGGAAAAAGAAAAAATACGGGTACAATATTTTTAACCATACTATTGATTAAGCCAATAAAAAAAAATTAGGCAAGTACCCCATTCCAGCAACTGTTTTACCCGTGAACCGATTCAAGCCAAAGAGACTGCAAAATGAAGCCTACATTTATTGGAAGATTTTTCTAATTGGATAATTAGGAAAAGGCTTCGAAGTTTTCCCAAAAAAAGTGAAATTTACCTGGACAATTTATCATTTTTCCGTTCCGTTAAGAAAATGCCGCAATTTTTTACAGTTTTGTTTTGAAATTCCAACTTTCCACTCGAAGAGACGCGGACGTTTCGAACAAAAATTTCCATAGGTTTCTGAATACTAACCGGAAAAGTCGAGGGAAAAGTATTATGTTGCCACAACAGATTTTTCGCGAATGGCTACTGTCTCTTCTTTTATAGGCATTTTAACTCAGTTTGGTAATTTCTGAGTGACATTTTGGCAGATTTCAATTACTTCACGAAAAAATTAGCAGGTATAGCTTTCTCTCAAGTTTTCTTCCCTGGACTTGAAGTGGACCAAGCTTATCAGAAACGGACCAAGCGACATTTTTTATGGAAATGAGTTATTGCCACTAATCAACTCAATAGTGCATCAGAAGTCATTCTGGTCAAAAAAAACTCAGGTGGAAGAAATTCAATTATGAGAAAAATACAACGAAAGAAAGTATTAGTCAGGAACTGAGCGATCAATGTAGAATTATTCAGGAGAGAACTGAACACCAAAACTAAACACATGAAACCTCTAGGCAACTTTGTTGCAGAATGAAGCCAGTTTTGAATTTATACATGCACCTTATTGAAGAACAAAAAACTGGGAAAACATAAATCGTCAACTGCCTAGACGCTCCACAATTGAACAGTTGTTATTCTGAACATTTGCCATAATGTCGCTTGGTTTCTTCCTGATAAAGCGTAGTCCTCTCGGTAGTCCTAGTAAAAGTGAAAAATCCTACCTTTTGATCGCTTCAGTCTTCTTTACTACCCGGCGGCTTGGCACATCCGTCCTTCTTCTTCGTCAGTGGAACTTACTGAAACAAAATACATGTTTTATTAGAACTTGTATTATAGTGCGGCGGTTAGTAAGAAACGACTTGCATTTTGTTATAAAAGCATGAAATTTGGCACATACGCTCTACAGACTGTCCTTTACTGTTTACGAGGCGGACCCACGATGGAACCGCCGTGCAGCTATCAGAATTGCCAGCTGCACGGCAGAATCATTTCTTGACGGAGAATACATTCTCAAAAAATAAAAAGTTGTAGTAAATAAGTCTTCTCCACTTGTTTTTTATATCGTTTACTCGAGTTTCGATATTTTATATTTTATTCTCAAGTCGATACAAGTCAGTAAGTACGCATCAGTTTGTTAGTTTTTTGGAGAATAAATAGTCAGACTCACCTTTATCGACAAAGTCCTCTCTTGGCTCCTTATCCCACACTGGTCACTCACACTGAACACTCACTCACTGCTAACATCACTGTTGTTCCATAACTGCAACAAATGAAATTGATATTAATATTGTTTCATTAAAATGGGCAAATTGTTACCAATGCTGTTTTTAGGAATAGTAAATTACATTATTGTAAGAGAAAGAAATACGCCCTTTTGAGCAAGTGATATGTTTGGTACACGAGGGCTTGAGCAAGTGTGGCAAATTTCCAGGGCTTATAAATGGCTTTTCGCTTAGGTTAAAATTTCGAGGAATATTTTCAAAAAAACTCAATTTCCTCCAATTAATGTATCACAAAGAAGGTGGTGTTGTTTGAAATTTTCAAGTTCGGTGAAAGCGTAGGAGTTGAAGATTCGCCAATTTATATTTTAGATGTCCTCCTCGATATAAAAATCGACCTGTTTTTGGCTGTTTTCTCACCAGGAATTGAGAGTTATTATGGGTGGATAGTTTTCAAATATTGATCGACCGGTACATGGTGGCGAGCAATAAATTTTAGACGTCGAATTTTTTCGACTTCGCTTTGCAGGTGTTATTGCAGTGACGTAGCCAGGAGTTTCATTTGGGGGGGGAGTGCGAACCAGAAGAGTGCAAGCGAGGCAAGCAAAAATAGTGCCGTAGACGGATTTTTTTTCCAAAATAAGGGGTGTGTCGATGGGATTTCGGGAGGGGTCCGGAACCCCTGGACCCCCTGGACCTTCTTCTCCCTTGGCTACATCACTGTGTTTGTTATTGCGTAATATATTTACCGTAAGGCCAGCAACCGAGTCAATAATTAAATCAAGTTATAATTATTATTGAACTAAAAGCAGGATTTGTTGCTTCTTCAGGTAATTTCAAAAAAATTTGGCGTCCAATATTACTGTTCGCCACTGTACGACACTTTTTAGATTATTAAAGTTAATATTAACGTAGCTACCTGGTTATAACTTGAGGGTGCGTAATATGGAGGTAAAGTGAAGTGCTGACTGCTGAGGAGTTAGTCAAAAAATTATATGTCTTTCAATTATGAACTTATGGAGGGACAAAAAATGGTCTTTCGATTGCTTCTATTTTTGTTGTTTCAAAAGATTTTAGTAAACTGTTCATGGAAAAATGATGGGTACAAAAAATCAACCTCTGAATCTTGTTAAATTTCTGTTTTCTGTACAGGGTGAGTCATAAACTATATAAATTCAGTTTCTACTGAAAAACCAAAAGCAAAAGAATACTATTATGCATTCTCGAATGAATTGCATTTTATTGTGCTCTACATAGGTTTTGGGACGAGTGTGATTGGTTGCAGGTACTTTTAAAAATATATATTCTCAAGGATTCATGACTCACCCTGTATACGAAACAGAAATTCATTACAGATTCAAAGGTTGATTTTTTATACTCATTGTTGTTCCATAAACAGTTCACTGAAATCCTTTGAAACAACGAAAATATAAAAGCGATCAAAGGATCAACTTTTGTCCCTCCATAACTTCAAAACTAAAAAACAAATAATTTTACAACTTTCCGGCACTCTACTACACCTCCATATTAGGCGCCTTCAAGGTGGTCCAACACTTTTGAATCACCCTGTATACCTATAGTAGGTTCACTTGTACCGTGATGCTAGTCGGCTGTGAGATTTTGTTTCCAAGTTTCCAAATTTAAAATTTGAAAACTCCCTAGAGCTTGGCAATTGCTTGATGAGAAAATCACCTAAATGGAATGTGAAAACTGTACTTGTGCCTCGGCTTGCCTGCCTTGGCCCTTGAAGGTGCCATAAGGACTATCTTTCGAAGCCAGACGCTCAGGCGCACACTAGGCAGTTGGACGTGAAGTCTACAATGCCAAACTGTAAAATTTGCCCAGCCTACTAGAATCACGGTACAAGTGAACCTACTAACCTAGACTTTTTTCTATCTTGCAAGGGAAGGGCGCTAGGAAGGCCCGACGCACTGTTGAAGGACCTTGCATAATATAGTTTTCTCTTCTAAAATAAATTTGAATGGGAAGTTTCAAGTAGAGGAAGTAGAATTTTGGCGCAAATACCTGTACAAGGTTTCATCCTCCACGGTAATCGCGTTCAACTTGAAAGCTAGTTTGGAAAAATCGTGGTTATCATGATTTCAGATGTGTTATCTCTAAACTAGGTTTATTATGTCGCAACAATAAATAGGCTCTGCACTAATCTTCATATAAACGTATTTTTTCAATAAGTGTTAAAGATATCCTCATTTTTAACTTTGCACTAGCATCCTTGAATCGTGTTGTTTGGAAAAATGAACTCAGTGTTTTTATAATTTGAATTTCGTTTATTGCGATCGCGGCAATCTATTGACGCCTGTATCCCGAACGAAATCCAAGTCACAAAGACAGTGAGTTCCGAGGTGAGTCCACTTCGAGGTTCACTTTCCTAAACGAGTTCCTGAATAACACGATCAACGATATAAGTTTAAAGTTTCAAACAAGGTTTCAAATGGAATATTTTTGATAATAATTATTGACCGAATACGTTAAAATAAAAACTGGTGCCAATCATATTCATTGTTGAATTATAAATAACCTAGTATGTATAGAGATAAATCATGTAAAATCGTTTTTGACCCATCCTGTATTCCAAAAGAGCCATTATTCTGAAAAATCGTGACTCATAGAAAATATCAGTAATGGAAATTTGTTCTTCTCTAGGACTCGTAGTTTTCGAGGAAAATAAGAGTGCCGTGGAAGATTAAAAACCCTGTACCTACGTACAGGGCCTTAACAAATTTTAGGATTTTTAGGAATAAAAACACACATAGAAAACCCATCATGGAGCCACCCATCATAAAAATAAAATGAACCCAAAGCTTTGAAACCTTGTCACCCGAAACGACTAATAAAACATCGAAAAACCTAAAGCGTCACTCATAATCTTTAGAATCTAAATAATCAACCTAGAAAGTGAAAGTAATAGATCCCAGTCTTGGGGAAAAAATGGTTCCAAGCTTTGACGGTAACACACAATGAAGATATTCAATAGGATTCACTGGAGATCGGCAGCTTTGTCTCAAAATATTAAAGACCAAAAAAGTTGTTGATATTGTTAATGGACTCACCTCTTACTACTTGTCAAATAAATTTTCCGCTTGCTTGGCCGATGCTAATCCAGTAATACCACGATATAATTAGGCAGTTGTAGCACTTTTTAACACGGCAATCAATAATTTGAAAATGAAATAAACGTTGAATTTTGAACATGGAAATTTGGAGGAATACGCGAAAGCACTGATCGGGAGCATAAAAAACGCCAGCTTTAGAAAAGTATGCGGTCATCGAGATGGTAAATCATTTACGAAGGTATATTAAGTAGAAATGTAAAGTTATTTACTTTGTTCGGGTTTTTTTACAAGTTTTTTTTTTGTGCAATAGATAATTTTTCAAAACACAGAACGCCCTAAAATGCTACTGAATTGAAAATCAAAGTTGGGAGTTGAAAATCCAAATTGAGAGACCGTATGTCCTAATTCTTCTGCGCTTTACCACGAACTCACATTCAAAACCGACCGCTAGAGGGCAGGACATGTTTTTGATTTACGGAAACGGAATTATACATTTTAAGGCACTTAATTTCAAACAAAATCTTGAATGAGACACTCCCGGTCAACACAATATTCGATACACCCGTCTAAAACACAACACCGGTGTGCAAATAACAACATCGAAGACTGTCTACTGATGAATCAAACAGTTTTTTTGCGCTCCTTATCAGCAGCTGTTACGGCGCGCAGGTATAGGTACCTACATCTAAGAAGAAAGGAAGTTTTTGGCTTGAATTAAACTTAGATTTGCATTCCATATTTAGTCTTCGTGAAAAATAAAATAGTTTGATTTCGCATAGAACAAAAACATAGGAATTCTCAATTTAGGCAGGCTGCGGCCTGGCCAATGTCATGGGTGCGAAGCTGCATTTGGCTATGGCACAGCCTGCCTGAATCAAGAATGGGGTACTTGCTCTATCTTTTCATTAGTTAAATCGAGATGGTTGGTTGAATGGTTACAAATAATGCACCCGTATTTTTTCTTTTTCTTAAATTCCCAAAATTACGGGCGTGTTTCAAAAATATATTTGTGACGTCACAAAAATACTAAAAACTGAACAAACAGCCCTATTGGATCTAAAACTCAAAAAACTGTTGAAGTGCACAATACAGGGTGTCCGTTTTTCGAGGCTAAGCATGGGTATCTCGCTTATCTTTAGAGATACAGAGTCGGTTAAATTAGAAAAAAGTTGCGAATTTTCATGACGATCAATGATCCAAGAAGATATTTGACTTGTCAGTTTTAGTTTTCGAAATATCGAGAAAAAACAGAAATTTGTAATTTTTGTTTTTATTTTTTATTTGAAAAACGGTTGAAGGTAGCCTTTTCTAGTTAAGACATTCTGGAAGCACTTTTTCAAGGGGAATTCAATGTTGCCAAAATCTTTATTCTAGCTTTCAAAACAACCGAGATATGACATTCAACTTTTTTTCTCTTATGGGCGCCATATTGGATTTTGACATTTTTGAATACAATTTTATTTTCTGGTTACAACGATGTGTCACATGCCACTGTTGAATTCATGCTTTAGAGCAAACAAAATTTTTCAATTTTTCAAAGAGTGCTTTGGAAACAAAATCAGCATCGACAATAAAAAAAAACGTAAATGTCGAACACTTATTCAACAATGACATGTAGCACATCGTTCTAACCAAATAAGAATACCGTATTCAAAAATATCAAAATCAAATCTGGCGCCCATTAGAGAAAAAAGTTGAATGTCGTATCTCGGTTGCTTTGAAAGCTAAAATAAAGATTTTGGCAGATTTGGATTCCCCTTGAAAAAGTGCCCTGACAATGTCTAGATTAGAAAAGGTCACCTTCAACCGTTTTTTGAATAAAGAATAAAAACAAAAATCAAAACCCTGTTTTTTCACGATATCTCAAAAACGAAAATCGATACGTCAAATTTCTTTTTGGATCATTGATCGTCATGAAAATGCGCAACTTTTTCCTAATTCAACCGACTTTGTACCTCTCAAGATAAGCGAGATATCCATGCTTAGCCTCGAAAAACGGACACCCTGTATTTGAAAAATACAGACATGAAAATCCCACTGAAGTTTCCCTACTGTTACCAACCTTTTGAGAATAAAAATCGAAAAAAAAATTCTTTCTAACCAATGGATATATTTTCGGGGAATTTCCAGGAAATATTTTTTATCGCCCTTGTTGATGATTGAAAGTATTTTCAGTCAAATCTATTTCATTGGCAAGTACCCCATTCATTTGAATACAATATAGAGGATGTTCCGGACCGACTGTCCTGAAGAAGTCCAGGGCAGTTTAGAGAGAGTGCTTCATGTGCCAGAAAAATATTGAAAAAATTTAGGTGAATTATTTTTGGAAATATAGGCAGTCAAAGGCTGGAAACTTCAAGCCTTCGGCCTTTTCGTTAACTGTAGCAATTTTTTTGAATTCTTGAAAACAAACGAAAAGCTTCTACACTGACGGATGCACCACCAAATTTTCAGGATCAACGATCTTTCAGGAAAAGAAACCTTTAAAATACCGGTGGTCTAAAAACATCGCGGTAACAAAGCTTTTCATGATTTTGCATGATTGATCTTTGTATCAGATTATTACACAAACCATAATTGTATAAAGCTCTTATTAAGGACGGAGCTGAATTGGTAAAATAGGCGTTGCGAAATCAATCCGTGTGGGTCTATTCCTTGACGGATTTTCACCATTTTGGTCCCTTTCGAAAGCTTCAAGGATGTACTTTAGTTTGAGCCCATTGGCATTTCCAAAATCAAAAAAAATTTTTGATCTTTGGATTTTGGAAATGCCAATGGGCTCAAACCAAAGCACATCCTTGAAGCTTTCGAAAGAGACCAAAATGATGGAAATCTGTCAAGGAATAAACCCAGACGGATTAATTTCGCAACCCTTATTTTACCAATTCAACACCGTTCTTGAACAATATGCCGGACCCGAGGCCGGACCCTATAAAAAAATATCGCCATGTCTGTCGCTGGACTTTTGATATCAATATCACACTAAATTACTGTGGTCAACTACTACTGATATCATATTTTCAGACCGGACATTTTTTCTCCAAGTCTCCCACCTCAGACTGAATTACATCGAAATGGGTCGGATTTTGATTATTTATATAAAGTCCCCAATAAAATCTGAATCGGTGAATCGATTCTAACCAGCCGCGCTTCGGGATTTAGGTACTTTCTCATACTAGATATACAGGTCCTGCAACAGTGCTTCAGACTTCCCTAACGCCCTTTCCTTACGAGACAGAAATAAAAGGAAAGTCTAATAAGGATAATTACTGATTTGAAAATACGCCTTAAACACTCGAGCTCATTTTACTCCAGCCACTATAATTATTGCTGTTCCTATGGGAATTGAAATTTTCAGTTGATAAGCAGCTCTCCATGGAACTCAAAATCATTTTCAACTAAATATGAACAGTATGTCCCATTTTGGCGCCATAATAAAAACAAAGCTTTTTTCAATTGAATGCCTCACTTTTGATTTCATTTTCTTGTCCATCTTTCCAAATTCTGTTAATTGTATTGTTGTTTCTTCAGTTTGTGACAGTGCTATCAAGTAAAAATTGAAAATTGGAAATTTTAGTAATCAAGAGGTTCATTTTGGAAAATCGTAGGAGTCTTGCTTTTGGTATTCAGGGAATGGAATTTGACGCAACAATACTCGAATAGAAGACGAATAACACCATGATAAAAAAGTTTTGATCAAGTGATACAGCTCGTGATACAGGGTGTGCACAATTTTCTTTCAAACTTGGTAAACTTCCAAGTTCCAAAGTCATTCTTGCCCCCTATCTTATTTTACCATTCGATAGCATAGCTTTTTCCCTCCTTTTTAATTTTTACTAGGGGTACCCTACCCTACCCTCTAGTTTCATGATTTCCGAAATAATCGGACAATTTTGATCAAATTTGATGTTTATTAGAATTTTTCACGCTGAACAGGCCGTGATGATAATGAACAAGTGTCATAGTGACACATTTTGCTTGGTTTGGTTCAAGTAACAAGTCTTGTTATTGAATAGCCGGGCGAAATTTCAATCTGAAGTAAATGCAGTAAGAAACAAAAATTCGTTGCGCGAAATAGAAAAGAAAATTCGAAATGAGGTTTTTTTTTATTCGTTTATTTAACGTCGGCCTATTTCCGCAACAAGGCCCAACACCGACGCCGGTGAATGCTTTCCTCCACTATACCGTAAATTTTTCCGAACCCCTGTTTGTTCCAACACAGGGTAGGGATTTTTAACGACCACCAACATCGCATAGGGTCGGCACCATCGTTCGTATTTTACAAAGCAAGCATCCCAACTACCAACTGAACCAAGAAGCTTGTTTTCGAGTCGAAAATCCGTCTCCGGCGGAGATCAAACCTGCGATCTCTGGAGTGGTAGTCGAACGCGCTAACTACTAAATTGAGGTTAATTAAGCAGTTTTTGCGGTTTCAAAACCTTCAAACTGTCAAACTGGGAGATGCGTACATTTTGACATATGATTTTGTACCTGTCCCTAGGTAGTCCTAGTAAAATTGAAAGAGGAGGAAAAAACTATCGAGTGGTGGGATAAAATGAGGGGCATTCCACTTGAATAAGAAATAGTATATTATTCAACAAGCGAGTAATGATTGCTTCTTGCTCATGAGGATGCAGTTTGCCAACACGAGCCCTGGCGAGTGTCGTAAAGCATCCGAATGAGTAATAGCCATTACCCGCGAGTAGAATACTATGCTTTATCTAGTCTTATTGAAAGATGCAGGCATGTATGCGCGTGATAATGCGTGCATTATTCAATAGGATTGTATAAATTACTTTACTGCACTTTAAAATTTAGGAAGTTCGAAAAAAATTGTCCACACCCTGTATTACTAAATCTTGACTTTTTTGTCAAGATGTTATTCGTCTTCTTATTCGACTAGTGTTGTGCAAAATTTAATTTCTTGAATACAAAAAACGAGCAGAAAAATCAGCCTCGAAACTACTTTTAATTTTTAGTTGGTAGCACTGCCACAAACTGAAGACACAAAAATACAACCACAATAGAGAGCTTGGAAATATGCTGAACAAGATGATGAAATCAAAATTAGGGCATTCCATTGGAAAAATTTTGGTTTTTGTTACAGCACAAAAATGGTAGTATATCAAGTTGAAAATAATTCCGTGACGCAGAGCTTTTCAAATCAATAATTTTATATACTTACTAGACTTATATCTCGTAAGATAAGGGCACTAGGAAGGTCCGACGCACTGTGGCATCAGGGCTCTGAAAAATATAGTTTTTTCTTCTGAAATTAATTTGAAAGGGAAAAGGAGTTTGAATCTGAATTTGTCGCTTTTTTGGGTTTTCAAACAATATCAATTTATAAACGTGTGGAAAATCTGCTTTAATTTAGCCCAAGTAGTGAGTTTGCAAACACTGTCAAGTTTTGGTAAAATCCAAACAGTGACATTGGAGTTACCAGGGACCAGGGGTGCTGGAAGAAATGGCGCATTTCCTCCCCTGAGTGTTGCAACAGCCGTTAAAAGAACACGCGAAAAATAGTAAAAAATTATAACCTCAATTATGCTGTGAAGTTACATTTGGCAAGTGTGTTCCACTATCTCTCGAACAATAATGAATTTCCAGCAAAGTAGCCCCCATAATTTGAGGAGCTTGTGGTGTGGTTAGTTAGCGCGTTCGACTACCACTCCAGAGGTCGCGAGTTCGATCTCCGCCGGGGACGGATTTTCGGCCTCGAAAACAAGCTCCTTGGTTTAGTTGGAATGCTTGCTAAATGCAAGACGCATAGCACGTAAAATACGAACGATGGTGCCGACCCAATGCGATGTTGGTGGTCGTTAAAAATCCCTACCTTGTGTTGGAACACACAGGAGTTCGGCAAAATTTCCGGTATAGTGGAGGAAAGCATTCACCGTCGTCGGTATTAGGCCTCGTTGCAAAAATAGGCCGACGTTAAATAAACGATTAAAAAAAAAATAACCCCCCTAAACAGGTTACAGTTGGTTCGAAACCCATGCTAGGTTACAGAGTTGATGACCACAAGCTTCCGACCCGGTAATAAGTTTTTTTCGTTTATTCAACGTCGGCCTATTTCCGCAACAAGGCCTAACACCGACGCCGGTGAATGTCCACTATACCGGAAATTTTGCCGAACACTTGTGATCCAACATAGGGCAGGGATTTTTAATTTCAACTTTTAGTTGGTAGCACAGTCACAAACTGGAGAAACCAAAATACAATCGTAATAGAACTTGGGAAGCTGAACAAGATAATGGAATCAAAACTGGGACATTTCAATAAAGTAAAAAAAATCTTTGTTTTTGTTACAACGCCAAAATGGGACTTCCTGTACAGTTGACAATAATTTCGTGACGTAGAACTTTTCAAATCAATAATTTTATACAGGTGATTCAAAAGTGTCGGACCATCTTGAAGGTGCGTAATATGGAGTTGTGGTAGAGTGCTGAGAAGTTGTTGAAAAAAATTCTGTCAATTAGTTTTGAAGTTATGGAGGGACAAAAAATGGTCTTTCGATTGCTTCTATTTTTGTTGTTTCAAAAGATTTTAGTAAACTGTTCATAGAAAAAGAATGGGTACGAAAAAATCAACCTCTGAATCTTGTTGAATTTCTATTTTCTGTACATACTACTGTTGAATTTCTATTTTCTGTACATACTACTAAGTCATACTACTACGAGTCATAAACTATAAAAAATTTGTTTTCCTGAAAAACCAGAAGCAAAAGAGTTTTATTTGAATGAATTGCATTTTATTGTGCTCTACATAGGTTTTGAGACCACTGTGATTGTTTGCAGATACTTATAGAAAAAAAAACATTTTTCAGGATTCATGACTCATCCTGTATACAAAACCAAAATTCATTACAGATTCAAATACTGATTTTTTGTAGTCATTGTTGTTCCATAAACAGTTCACCAAAGTCCTTTAAAACAACGAAAATAGAAGCGATCAAAGGATCAACTTTTGCCCCTCCATAACTTCAGAACTAAAAGACAAATAATTTTTTAACAACTTTCCGGCACTCTACTACACCTCCATATTACCTACGCACCTTCAAGGTGGTCAGACACTTTTGAATCACCCTGTATATATCCCGTGTGAAAGATATTCCGTCAGCAAAGTGAAAAGCTGGAGCGCTGAGAGGAAACGGCTGATGGCCGCTGATAGTTTCGCTCCAAAGCTTTGCAGGTGCCATCAACCGCAGCCGTAGCCTCCCAGCTTGTCACTTTATTTTTCCCCCAAAAGTCATTCTACTGAATTCAGAACGTGATCGGCATATACCTACTTGACTTTTTTCTATATCGCAAGGGAAGGGCGCTAGGAAGGCCCGACGCACTGGTGCAGGACCCTGTGCAATAAATATGGTTTTCTCTTCTAAAATTAATGTGAATGGGAAGTTTCAAGTAGAGCGGGTAGAATTTTGGTGCAAATACCTGTACAGGGTTTCATCCTCTACGGTAATCGCGTTTAACTTGAAAGCTAGTTCAGAAAAATCGTGGTAAGTATAAAAAAAAATCATGATTTCAGATGTGTTATCTCTAAACCAGGTTTTTTATGTTGCAACGATAAATAGGCTCTGCACTAATTTTCATAAAAACGTATTTTTTCAATAAGTTTGTCATCATTTGAAGATATCAACTTTGCGCTAGCATCCTTGAATCGTGTTCTTTGGAAAAATGAGCTCACTGTTTTTGTCATTTGAATTTCGTTTAATGCGATCGCGGCAATCTATTGACGCCTGTATCCAGAACAAAATCCAAGTCACAAAAACAGTGAGTTCACTTTCCTAAATAACACGATCAACGATAATATGAGTTAAAAGTTTCAAACATGGTTTGAAATGGAATATTTCTGATAATTATTGACCGAATATGTTGAAATAAAAATAAGTGCCAATCCTATTCATTGTTGTATTATAATCAACCTAGTATAGCGACGAATCATGCAAAATCGTTTTTGATACATCCTGAATTCCAAAAGCAAAAGAGCCATTATTCTGAAAGATCGTCGATCAGAAAATATCAGTAATGGAAATTTGTTTTTCTAACATCCAGTTCCACCAGCGAATTATCATTGTTAGCTAATTGAAACATTTTCTCTGATGGAAATGAGCCCAAAGCTCTGAAGCCATTTTCACCCTAAAACGACAAGTAAAACATCGAAAAACCCAAAGGGTCACTCATAATCTTATGAATTTAAAGAATCAACCTAGAAAGTGAAAATAATCCCAATCTTGGAAAGAAAATGGTTTCAAGCTTTGTTGGTGACACACAAGAAATTTAAAAGAATTGGCTGGGGATCGGCAGCTTTGTCTCAAAATATTCGAGACCAAAAAAGTTGTGTTGATACTATATCAACGAACTCACCTCTTACTCCTTGTCAACTAAGTTTTCCGCTTGCTTGGCCGATGCTAATCCAGTAATATGTACCACAATATAATTAGGCAGTTGTAGTACTATTTAACACGGCAATCAATAATTTCAAATTGAAATAAATGTTGAATTTTGAACATGGAAATTTAGAGAAATACGCGAAAGCACTGGTTGGGAGCATAAAAAACGCTAGCTTTATAAAAGCATGCGGTCTTCGAGATGGTAAATATTTTCATAGGTATATTATGTAGAAATGGAAAGTTATTTACTTTGTTCAGGTTTTTTACAAGTTTTTGTGTAATAGATAATTTTTTAAAACAGAGAACGCGCTAAAATGGCTACGTGAATTGAAAATCAAAGTTGAGAGTTGAAAATCCAAATTGAGAGACCGCATGTCCTTATTCTTCTGCGTTTTATGACGAACTCACTTTCGAAACCGACCGATAAAAGACAGGGCATGTTTTTGATTTACCGAAAAGGAATTATAAATTTTTAGGCACCTTATTTTAAACAAAATCTTGGATGAGACACTCCCGGTCAACACAATGGTCGATACACCCGTTTACAACATAGCGCGGTGTGCAAATAACAACATCGAAGACTGTCTACTGATGAGTCAAACAGTTTTTTTGCGCTCCTTATCAGCAGCTGTTACGGCGCGCAGGTATTATGGTACCTACATCTAGGAAAAAAGGAAGTTTTTGGCTTGAATTAAACTTAGATTTGCATTCCATATTTCAGTCTTCGTTTGATTTCGCATAAAACAAGAACATAGGAATTCTCAATTTAGGCAGGCTGCGGCCAGGCCAATGTCATGGGTGTGAAGCTGCGTTTGGCTATGGCACAGCTTGCCTAAATCAAGAATGGGGTACTTGCCCAATCTTTTCATTAGTTTATTCGATAGTATGGTTGAAAATAATGTACCCGTATTTTTTCTTTTTCCTAAATTCCCAAAATTACGGCCGTAATGCGTGTTTCAAAAATATATTTGTGACGTCACAATAATATTAAAAACTGAACAAACAGCCCTGTTAGATTGAAAACTCAAAAAACTATTAGAGTGCACAATATTTGAAAAATACAGACATGAAAATCCCACTGAAATTTCCCTACTGTTACCAACCCTTTAAAAAAAAATCGAAAAAAATCTTTCTAACCAATGGATATTTTCAGGAAATTTCCAGGAAATACTCTTATCATTCTTATTGATAATTGAAAGTATTTTTTGTCAAATCTATTTCATTGGCAAGTACTCCATTCATTTGATCACACTATATAGGATGTTCCGGACCGACTGTAAGTAGAAGTCCAGGGCAGTTTGAAAGGAAATGCTTCAAGTGACAAAAAAATATTGAAAAAATCCAGGTTAATTAATTTTGGAAATATAGGCGGAAATTAAAAATTGGAAGTTTTGGTAATTTAGAGGTTCATTTTGGAAAATCGTAGGAGTCTTGTTTTTGGTATTCAAGGAATGGAATTTGACACACTAATACTTGAATAGAAAAGAAGACAAATAACACCATGATAAAAAAGTTTAGATTTAGTGATACAGCTCGTGATACAGGGGTGTGCACAATTTTCTTTCAAACTTGGTAAACTTCCGAGTTCCATTAAGTCATTTTTGCCCCATATGTTATTTGACCATTCGATAGCTTTTTTCCACGTATTTAATTTTTACTAACCTACCTTGGTTCCATAATTCCCGAAATAATCGACAATTTTGATCAAATTTGATGTTCATTAGAATTTTTCAGGCTGAACAGGCCGTGATGATAATGAACAAGTTGGTGTCATAATGACACATTTTCCTTGGATTGACACAAGCAACAAGTCTTGTTATTGAATAGCCGGGCGAAATTTCAATCTTAGTAAATACAGTAAGAAACCAAAATTCGTTGCACGAAGGAAAAAAGGAAATTTAAATTGAGGTTAGTGAAGCAGTTTTTGCGGTATCAAAACCTTCAAACTGAAAGATGCGTACATATCGAGGTACATTTTTTGACATTTGATTTTGTACCTGCCCCTAGGTACTTCTAGTGGAATTGAAAGAGGAGGGAAAAACCATCGAGTGGTGGGATAAAATGAGGGGCATTCCATTTTAATAAGAAAATTACTTTATTGATTGCAGTTTTAAATTTCGGAAGTTCGAAAAAAAAATTCCACACCCTATAATGTACAGTGGAACCTCGATTATCCGTGCTGGCCGAGACCGAGCCTTCGCCGGATAATTGAAAACACGGTTAATCGAAATTATGCTCGAAAGGCGCTTATTTCTGAGAAAAAAAGTGAAGAAACTTGTTGAACAAAACCAAAATACAAGAGTACATTATTTTATTTTTATCTTATAACAAAGCTTACGACTTTACAGTGAATTATTTTTATTGGTTTTTGGAAATTCGATATTTGTGGGAAAGTGGGATACGAAGATACGTCATTTCCAGCTTTCGCCACGGATAATCCGCGTACGGATACGCAACGGCAACGCACGGATAATAAGCGCGCGGATAACCAAAACTAATAACCGATGCACGGATAATCCGCCGCACGGATAAGCCGCGCACTGGGCCGCGCACCGATAATCGAGGTTCTACTGAATTACTAAATCTTCACTTTTTTTGTCAAAATGTTATTCGTTTTCTATTCGACAAGTGTTGTGCAAAATTTTATTTCTTGAATACAAAAAACGAGCAGAAAAATGAACCTCGAAACTACTTTTAATTTTCAATTTTTAGTTGGTAACACTGCCACAAACTGATGGAACAAAAATACAATCACAACAGAGCTTGGAAATAAGCTGAACAAGGTGATGAAATCAAAACTAGGGCATTCCATTGGAAAAATCTTAATTTTTGTTACAGCTCAAAAATGGGACATCCTGTATACTACGTTGAAAATAAATATTCCGTGACGCAGAGCTTTTTGAATCAATAATTTTATACACTTACATTACTAGACTTACGAGTATATCTCGTAAGGGAAGGGCACTAGGAAGGCCCGACGCACTGTTGCGGGGCTCTGTATAATAAAGTTTTTTCTTCTAAAATTAATTTGAAAAGGAAAGGGAGTTTGAATCTGAATTTGTCAGTTTGAATGGGAAACGAGGTTTGAAATCTGAATAAACTCCGCAATGTTGACCTAGTGTCACACTTTCGAAATTAAACTCGGGCTTCACCAAAGCTGCATTAGTTGAAGACGTTGTTAGTGAAATTTCGTTTGATCAAATCCTCTTGGGGCCAGTATTTCAGTGTGAGCTTAACCGGCATTATCCATATTTTTTTTCATGTTGGCAACAGATCTCTGTCAAACAATCGCCAATTTTCAAGTTTGAGAGCTTTAACCTCACTTTGAAGCGGACACCAAATTTTATTCGGGTTGAAGAAGATTTTATGTGCTTTTGGTGAAGAAGTAGAGTTCGATAGAGGGATTCATTCCAACCACCTTCAATCATTATAATAAATAATTGAATTTCTGAGGTCTTCTGCAATAAAGGCTTTGCTTCCCAACAGAGTACAGGGGTACTCTGTACGAGAAATGTGAGAAAGATACCCCCTTATGAAAAACTTTTCCTTCATGATAATTCAAAAAAAAAACTTTCGTGGGACAATTTTCTCCGTAGTTTCTGAGTAGCCAAGTATAATATTCAATGCCGTTCCGTATACGAGGTGTCGCATTTTCTTTTGCATTTTTTCGGAACACCCTGTATTCCATCACTACAATCGATGCACATTGCTATCCTAATTACAAAAATGCATAACATTTTTGAATTTTTTCTAGAGAAATTCTGAAATTCACAATGGCATCTCTAAAGACATTTTTTTTCAGAATGATGGATTCATTTCAGAAATCAGATATGTCCCGGATATTTTTAGTAATTTTATGTCATTCCATGTCATTTAAAAGTAAAACAAAATATTCCGGGCATGTTTGAATTCTGAAATGGATCATCATTCCCAAAAAAAAAATCTTCAAACACCGATGTAATTTTTTCGGATTTTTTTAATTTCTTTTCAGGAAAATTTCTAGATGTGTCATGCATTTTTGTAATTTGGATAACAATGTGCATCGATTGTGATGATGAAACACAGGATGTTTCAATAAAATGTAAAAACATTGCGACACCCTGTATGTGGCACGAAATGGAAAAAAATACGTGACGTGTTAAGGATTCGGTTTAGGAACTATACCGAAAAATTGTTCCGGGATTTTTTTTTCCTTTAGAAGTATGGAGAGAGTTTTTTTTTGGGGGGGGGGGACCGTCTCGCGTGAACACCCTGTATTGAACCACTGGTTAGCGCTACACCGGTTTTCGCTAAACAGAATGCTTGAATGATTTATTTCTCGATTTATTTACTCTAAATTTTACGAATTTCTCACAAGAAAGATTCAATTATTTTGAATTTCAAGTCTGAATTTCGATACAAAGCAGGAAAATCCGAGATTAGGTTGAAATTTCAGAGAAAAACATGAGAATTTGAGGTCTGACTTTCGAGATAAATCAAAATTTCTGAGCTCAACCAAGAACTTCAAGTTTTAACTCGAGTATTAATCTGAATTCAAATGGAAGTTTCTAGGTTTTGAACTGAACAAACTTGGATGGTCACTTCTCATGTTTGAATTTTGAGAATGAATCGGACAAGGCAATTTCAAAGTTTCTGGCTTTGAGCCTGAATTTCCGAGCTCAAGACAGTGGAAACTTTATTCGGAATAAATAATATTCGAGATCAAATCGAAAATTTCGACGTAAAGTCTGAAACTCCCTTGATGAATTCAGAATATCTTTCGAGTCTGCACTGCTGAGATAAGTTGATGATATCCGATTTTGCTATGAGTTTATTACGACATGACACAACGAACTACGAAATAATGAAGAAGTAACTGACGAGCTAAACACGAAATGTACAAATCTAGTCTGAATTTTCAAGATGAGTAATAGATTCTGGCAATCACAAGCGCAGGAATTCCGAGTTTGCGCTTCAATTAGATATAAAAGCTGTGAAATCCAAGATTAAGTCGTGAGTTCACGAGATCTAGAGTTTCAAATTGAGTCGTGTATTTCCGAGGTGAACCATTAATCCCGATTTAAACTCCAGAGTTCCTGGGTTCAGGTCTTAAATAACAAATAGGACAAAAATTGTAAACGAGAATCTCGACTGCAAGTCTGCATTTCCAATATTTAGGGTCTGATTCCAAAATAAAGTTAAAAATTGCGTGAAAAAGTTGAGAGTGCCAAGATTTCCGAGCTCAAGTCTGATTTAAGTGATCGAGTCGGAATTTCCGAGATAATCTGAGAGATTCTGAGCTTAGGTATATATCAAAAATTAAATTGAAAGTTCAAGTCTGATTTTACGAGGTGAAATAGGAAGGTACCCTAGTAGGTACTTAGGTTTCACCTTGTTTGAAAAATGCGTAATTACTGAATTCAAGTCGTGGACCAAGCAATGAACCGAACAACATAGGAGAGGGGAGAGGCAAATAAAGGAAGCAGCAGCCCTTGAAGGGCTGTATGAAATTATTTTGATGAACAGTAAAACCAGAAAATGTACAAAACGATTATCTTGGTGGAGCATACATTCTCAAGTTGATCAGTCAGTTAGTACGCATCAGTAAGTTAGTTTTTTGGAGAAAGAATAATTGTGACTCACCTTAGTAAAAAAGTCCTCCGTTTGGCTCCTTATCCCACACTGGTCACTCATCATCACTGGCTACTTATAAATCACTCACTGCTAACTAAAATCACTGTTGTTCCATAACTGCAACCAATGAAATTGTTATTACTATTGTTTCAATAAAATGGGCAAATTTCTACTAGAGCTATTTTTAGGAACAGAAAGATATTTTGCAAGAAAAAGAAATAAAGCCCATTATAAGGCAAGTGATATGTTTGGTACACGAGGGCTTGCGCGAGTGTGGTCAATTTCTAGGGCTTGGCTTTCATTAATCTACATACAATACCAACTTTATAAAATAAAGAATACAATAATTGATTTCGAAAAAATAGTAGCCTGCCAGACACAGCTTTAATCCCACCGTGCATTTAACGAGGAAAATCGTACCTACAGTTAAAAAAATTTGTCACGATGTGAGATGTGACATTCGACATTCCATATGAAGATGAACAACGGACCTCACCGACTTGTCCTTTTTGTACCTCTACTATCCCCATTACAAAATAATTATTCTAGCTAAGTTCCTCCTGACGTTCCTATCATTTTTTTTCACTTGATATTTTGACAATAAGTGAAGGACAAAAAACACCGGCAAAGCGCAGAGCCGCACGCATCTCGTCAACAAATGAGATGCGAATTATTTTGATTAAGGTACTGATTTTTGTGAAATCACTGAAATCGGGTATTATGTACCGTATGATGAAGAACTTTTCCACTTGCGATAGGCTGTGGCCTGGCCAAAATCGGCCTCGTTTGCCTGCCAATGACCAGACCACAGCCTACCGCAAGTAGAAAAGTTTTTCATCATACGGTGCATGAGTATGCGGCAAAAAAAGACCTGCTGCCTGCATCGTTCGGAAGACAACTCCAAATTGGATTTAGGCATTCAACTTTTGGAACAAATAAAAAACCACTCACTCTTCCAGACTAGACCACAATGATCACAATCATGACTCCTCTACTCTCACAGGCCACCACTCATCACTCACCATGGTCCATTATCATGTTGCAATTAATTGCACTGCACTTCCATTTTAAAATTATATTGCGTATTTTGATTTTTAGAAACAAAGATTATTTTGTATTCATGTATGTAATAACAAAGAGATGCCAATTAAAACCCAATAAATTTGAATAAGCACTTTCTTTACTGTCCTTACTGACTGGGGCACAGCTGAAGTGCATTCAATGACGACACGTAGGTGCAACAATACGATTATTAAAATAAAGCAACGTCTAAAAATCACAAATCGAAGAAAGATTCGAGGACGTTGTTGCACCTCTCCGCGGATAACTGAAAACTGATTACAGCTGCGCGCGTTATCGCCTTCGCCTAATTTTTTGCGACTCTTCTACTGCATGAGTCATCATCATAGCCACCTAAAGAAGTAATGTAGGACCTGCATTTTAGCGCCTGGGGGTCTGGGTAGCGATCGGTTATTAACAAAACTAAATAAATAAGTAGGTACACCTTACCATGGGTGCTCGGTGGGGGCAAGTGGGGCAATTTTATGAAAATGAAAAAAATCGGTTGTGTCACCACCGTCACCCCAAAACTTCCCTGGGGTCCGGTGTCATAAAGGGCAACACGATTCCGATGATTCCAAAAGTGAGAATAGATTGAAAACACTGTCCTAGAAGGTTTTCTAGAAGAAAATTTGCGGATCATCCACAAACTTTTGAAAAAAAAATTAAGAAAGTTACGAGAATACGTAGTGTATTATTGACGCCAGACAGTTATGCAACTCCACAAACGCAGTGGAATTGGAAATAAACCAAAGATAACAGTCACTAACGGGACCGGGAGCAAAACAGGGGTGTTGTGTGGGGAGAAGCTAAAAACAACTGGAGGCACAACAAAGAAGGAAAGAAAGAATCGGTCAAACTCGTGAGAAAAGCATGAAAAAGTGACCAGCGGGACCGGGGAGCAAAACAGGGGTGTTGGGCGGGAAGAATCTAAAAGTAATGCACAGTAGCGCAGTACAACAAAGAAGGCAGAAATTCGCAGGAAATGGTGGAAAGAGAAGAAAAAGGCAGAAATTTGCTGAAAATGGTGGAAAGAGCATAGAAACACATTTTATTTCGCATGGAGAAGGCAATGAACGTCAGGAAAGAGCAACATTCGCAGATAGCCGTAATTACGCATTTCATTGAACTCCATACCGAATCGTTGGGAAACACCGCGGAACGAAAAGAATGACGCCGAACAACTTTCTCCTTCGTTCAACGCTGTCAAAGGTTGACAGATGGAAGAGAAACGTCAGAGAAACGTCAACTGTCAAAAAAAGAACAGCAACATGCGGTGGTTGTTATGGCAGCAGCAAAGAAATGGATGCAAAAAGGGAGCACTTTCAAGTGACGAGGACATTTAATGTGAGTAAATCGCATCCATCCGTACCTAAATCGTCTCGAAATTGCATAAGGAAGAGAATGGCGGTAGAATTGACCTTTCCAATTTTAGGAGATAGAAAATAGATGGTTTTTCGAAGTCACCTTTGACGTTTGGACGTTTCGTTCCTGACTTTTGCGGGAATTTTGAATCGGTTAGCTATACTGTTCCCATTATCATGTGGGGAAAGTCACTAGAGCCCCATAAGCGAGTTTTTAATGGACGAAGCAAGAAAGTTTTTTCGTAGTAAGATGCACGTGGAAGCCAATTTCACAAGAGGCTACAAATTACAAAGTAATCCAAATGGCGATGATTTTTTGTCAACCTACGACGCTTCACGATGTTGGCAGAAACATCAAGCATTGTCTGGTGCAGCGTGATCCCTGTTGGTGCTGGTGCAGCCACACTTCCATCAAGTTTGGGTCTTTCGTGAACCGGTGCATGGTTAAGAACAAGTGAAATCATAAAATCCATGCTGAAATCAAATAAATACACGACAGAGCGCTTGTCAGATTCGAAAAATTTCCCATTGTCAGAAACGTCATCTCATATGTCATATCTCAAGAAACATAGGGCGCTTTCCAATAACTGCGACAAGACGGATACACAATGTCAAAGTGCACTTGCCAGCTTAATGCCAAACTCAGCATCGCCAATGTTTCGATTGTGTCGACATGTGGTGCTATTACTGCTATTGGAACGCTAGCTGTGTCAAATTGTGTCCATATGTGTCGAATTGTGTCCTTATACGCCTTACTGGAAAGCGCCCCATGACCTCGAATAACCATCTCTTATACGCATTACGTCACAGTAAAGAGAGACAACGGAAAATTGGAGACCCTAATTCTTACTGTAAAATGTGCGGTTGCCGTTGCCCTTTATTACACTAGCCACCCTTCTCCGACGAGTAGCAAGGAACGGATGGAAATCATGAATAGATGTCCCTTCGGGTGGGAAGTTGGAGAAAAACATTGAAGAATTGAGATATTTTCTCTAATAAGGGATTCATTTAGAGCTCCATCATTTGAGTCTGGTCTCGATAAGCTAGGCCGGTGGATTTTAAAGCGGAAAACTTTCGGAAAACTTGCAGAATTTCAAGAGAAATTGCCTGGAAATGTTCAAGAATCAATTACCATTTGTTTAAAGAACGTTAGTATAAATCTGTTCCGCGATTTGTTCACAAGCTAAAAAGTTGGGCAGGTTTCCATGAGGAACCAGAAAGAAAAGCGAGTGAGGCAGTCAGACGCATTAGTATTAGTACCTACATGGATAGAGGTGAAGCTGAACGATCTGAAACTGGCACCACAGAAAGATTGAGAATAATTTGCAGGAAACTGAAAATTTTGAAAATTTGATTTTTCCCGGTAAAACCTCAAATCTTTTTCCAAATTATATGAAGATCGTCAATTACGGCTTCACTTTAAGCTCCATCATTCAAATCCGGTTTCGATAACCCAGGCCTGTTTTACATTTTCAACAGGGAAATTCCCGGGAAGTTGAGTAGAAAATTATTAGAAAATGTTCAAGAGCCAGTAACCGCGCCAGTAACCTCTTGTTAAAAAAAAATGGTGAAAATCTGTTCACGGGATAAAAAGTTGGAAAGCTATGCGGTTTTTCTAGACATGAAAACTCGGAAACTGTGAGTGGGATTTCACCATAGATAGATTAACAATTTATCGCCTATTAAGATAAAACAAGTGAATCTGCCCTAACGTGCGTGAGTCTCAATAGCGCATTTTCTTAGTTTCAAGACTGTCATTTATAGGAATGAAGTCCTGCTTGAAAATTGAATGTTCATACGAGACAAGATTAAGTTTCACGTTTCATGACAATCGTTCCACTAATGGGAAATTCCAATATGCCGGCCAAAATTGCGGCCAATTCATGAAATTCAGCTTGAAAATAAGAATGTCCATACGAGACAAGAGTAAAGTTCCAAGTTCCATGACAATCCCTCCATTAATAACAGATTTCAATATGGCGACCGATATGGCGGCGGAATGATAAAATTTACCTTGAAACTAAGAACGTTCATACAAGACAAGAGTTAGTTCCAATCCAAGGTTCATGACAATCCCTCCACTGATAACAGATTTCAATATGGCGGCCAAGATGGCGGCGGAATCATAAAATTCACCTTGGAAATAAAATTTTTCATACGAGACAAGAGCAGGTTCCAAGTTTCATAACAATCGTTTCACTAATAACAGATTTCAATATGGCAGCCAAGATGGCGGCGGGATAATGAAATTTAGCTTGAAAATAAAAATGATCATACGAGACAAGAGTAACTTCCAAGTTTCATGGAAATCGTTACACTAATAAGAAATTTCAATAGGGCGGCCAAGATGGCGACGGAATCATAGAGTTCAGCTTGAAAATAAAAATGATCATACGAGACAAGAGTAACTTCCAAGTTTTATGAAAATCGTTTTACTAATAAGAAATTTCAATATGGCGGCCAAGATAGCGGCGCAACCATGAAATCCAATCTGCCCACTGGCCACTCACGAGGACCTAAGCTATCCATTGGCGAAAGCTCCAAGGCTCTAGATTTATTCCCCGAGGAGGAGTTCATTTTCTTGGAAGTGCACAGGAAATCTTTGTTTTGTGGTAATAATAATGATAACTATGTATGTATAAAAAAAAAATTGCCCATTGGCCACCCTTAGGAACATCAGCTATTCATCGGAAGAAGTTCCAAGGCTCTAGCTTGATTCCCTGAAGAGGAGTTCAACTTCTTAGAAGTCCACAATAAATATCTGTTTTTTGATAATAGTAATGATAACTATGTATGGATGAAAAAAAATATTGCCCATTGGCCACCCTTGGGGACATCAGCTATCTATCAAAAAAAGTTCTAAGGCTCTAGCTTCATTCCTCGAGGAGGAGTACAACTTCTTAATTTCTATACACGGACAGACAGACAGACAGACGGACGGACGGACACACAAACCGGCCATATAAGCGTTAGTCCAGTAAAATGAGGCGATTTTTAGGCCAAAGTTGGAACAAATTAGGGGCAGGATAAAAAAAATATGGCGATGTAGAGAATGGAAAACTGAATAAGAAAAACTAAACTTTCATTTCCAGTCATCCCGGGAACCATGGAAAAAAAATGGAGAAAATGGAAAAACATGCGCCGCGATCTTTCTTTTGAAACGGTGAGGGAACGGTGAGAGATGTGTGAAAACTGTCAGGGACAAAGTTGTAAGGAATTCAATAATCTACAAAAAAGTCCCTGGAGGCACATGTCTAACTTCTTTGGTTTAGCCGTTTATCGCAGTCAAAGTTGCGCGCCGGTCTAGTGAAGTGGAAAAACTGTCCGCGTGACCTTCCTTCTTGGATGCTGTGAGAACGACAAGAGATATCAAAAAATTGTGAGCGGCAAAGTTGTAGAGAATTGAATGCTCCACTAGAAAATTTTCAAGGCCAATTATTATCACTTCTAGTTCAGCCGTGAACCACGTTCGAAGTTGCGTGACAATCCTGTTGATAAAGTGGTTCTTCTGGAAAACTTACAAAAACCCTAGACTCGATTAAAAAACTATGACAATGTAGAGGATAAAAAACTGGATCTAAAAAACCACAGTTTTATTTCACACCGTTCCGGGAAATCTAAGAAAAAAAAAAGAAAAAGTTGGAAAATAGCGATTTGCACTCCCAGCTTCCTCATTGAATACTGAAATAAACGTAATGAATATGGAAAATCTGAACAAACTAGCTTGTAGAGGATTAAATCATCTATAGAAAATGCCCTGATGACATGTATGCATCTTTGTCGACTTAGCTGCGGAGCGCTATCAAAGTTGGGGTACATAACTAGTGACGCGTCGCATATGTGGTCAAACTGGCACGACGTTGCGGTCATTGTTCAATTGATTATGAAACATGATTGAATGATTTGAAAAAATTGCGTGCTTTGTTGAACGTCTGGTAACTATTGTTGGAAATGTAACTCCGCGGATGAACGCTTTGTTATGTATAAAGTTTCTTGTTTGGCAAAATTAAAGTCGTGAGTGTCACTGTACTATTTTCGTCATATTTTCATTCTAGAAATCTAGGACGAGAGACTAGGTTGCTAGGTATTTTCTGAATTTGTCGTTCCTAATCATATATTTATAGCATCAAAATAGTACGAAAATAGTATGGTGACACTCAGGCTTAAAACTGAGAAAGTACTCGTAATTTGTAACACAATATGTATAATAATTGAAAAACGTGATTCACGTTAGATATTGAGATGTTTTTCAACTGATTTCTGATGAACAAAGATCATTCAACAACAGCTCGGAGATAATAAACAACTGTCCACCTTAACAATGGGGTTGGAAATTAAACATTTCTCTGTTGATGCCTATTAGAACCCAGGATAACGTAGCTCTCGAAAATCCGCTACGGCTGATTTCCTGCAGATGCTTGAAAAATTGCGAGAAGCTTTGTGGATGCAGAAAAGCTGACCTCAAGTGTACCAAGTTTTGCCACCACTGCCATGGAGCCACCTGTTCTCACGCTTCCTGCATTGTCGTTTCGGAAGACGATGATGATGACTACAATGATAATTCTAACAATAAGTAGCTACCCAGAAGTTAAACAAAGCACGCAATTTTTTCAAATCATTCAATCATGTTTTATAATCAATCAAACAATGACCGCAACGTCATGCCAGTTTCACCACATATGCGACGCGTCACGAGTAATGTACCCCAACTTTGATAGCGCTCCGCAGCTAAGCCGACAAAGATGCATACATGACATCACGGGATTTTCTATAGATCATTCAATCCTCTACAAGCTAGTTTGTTCAGATTTTCCATATTCATTACTTTCATTTCAGTATTCAATGAGGAAGCTGCGAGTGTAAATCACTATTTTTCAAGTTTTTCTTCTTTTTTTTCTCAGGTTTCCCGAAACGGTGTGAAATGAAACTTTGGCTTTTTAGATCCAGTTTTTCATCCTCTACATTGTCATAGTTTTTTCATCGAGTCTAGGGTTTTTGTAAGTTTTCCAGAAGAACCACTTTATCAACAGGATTCTTGCGCAACTTCAAACGTGGTTCACTGCTTAACTAGAAGAGATAATAATTGGCCTTGAAAATTTTCTAGTGGTGCATTCAATTCTCTACAACTTTGTCGCTCACAATTTTTTGATATCTCTTGTCGTTCTCACAGCATCCAAGAAGGAAGGTCACGCGGACAGTTTTTCCACTTCACTAGACCGGCGCGCAACTTTGACTGCGATAAACGGCTAAACGGAAGAAGTTAGACATATGCCCTCAGACACTTTTTTGTAGATTAATGAATTCCCTACAACTTTGTCCCTAACAGTTTTCACACATCTCTCACCGTTTCAAAAGAAAGATCGCGGCGCATGTTTTTCCATCTTCTCCATTTTTTTTTCCATGGTTCCCGGGATGACTGGAAATGCAACTTTAGTTTTTCTTAATCAAGTTTTTCATTCTCTACATCGCCATATTTTTTTCATCCTGCCCCTAATTTGTTCCAAGTTGAATCCTTATTTTACTGGACTACGTCATTTTCTTACGAAAATGCGCTAAAAACCGCGTCTGAACGTCGTCAGCTGTTTGATCTTTCAACTCGTCTTTCAAGATATTCGGATGAGCCGTTGAACTTTGATCTTTTATGGAGAGTTGTCAAAAATGCGTCGACATACTAGTCTCCGCCTACTATTTTCAAAAATGAGACAAACAATAGTTACTTTTTTCTGACCGCCATTTTGAATTCGCCATTATTGAGCAAGTGGAAAATCGATCGGTAGGTACTATTGAAACCGTACTACTGATTGGAAGTTTGTCATATGTTATACAGCGAGTTATACAGGTGTCCCGAAAATACACCGACAACGTTCTACGGCAGCTTCCCCTCATCAAAACAAGAAAAAAATTCCCATGAACATGGGTCCCAAAAAGGCTTCCTAAGGGAGCTACAGGCCCCTAAAGGTGGGACCCTGGAGATGGTTTTTCTTCAATATCTCCGAAACCGTTTAAGAAATATCAATCAAACTTGACACATCCACTAACCTTTTTGTGCCAAACAAAATTAAGCAAGATTATTTCAAAAATAATTCACCAGGGGTGGGTTAGGCTGAGGTGTGGGGATAAAAATAACCCTCACTTTTTCAACGTGAATTGTTTTTAAATTTTACAAATAATTATAGAATATTGGAGTTTTATACTAAAAAAAGGTCTCCCTGTTCAACCCCGATAGACGCACCGTTTACGAGATATTTGAGTTTGAATGTATGAAAATGTGATCAGTAATGCTGATTTTTTAATTACGATATTCAAGGCGAAAGAAAAACTATTTCAAAGCAACTCATTTTTATTAGGCATTCAAATTTTGTTGAGCATAAGAAGGTTATTAAATGTGTCAAGTTTGATCGATTTCTCTTGAACGGTTTAAGAGATATTAAATAAACACTATCTTCAGGGTATCACCTTTAGGGGTCTGTAGCTCCCGAGGAAGCGTTTCCGGACCCATGTTTATGGGAACTTTTTTTCTTGTTTTGATGAGAGGAAGCTGCCCTAGAACGTTGTCGGTGTATTTTCGGGAGACCCTGTATAATCTGAAGGCAAGAATTACCATTCCCAGCAAGTCACTTATTCTTTTATTGGCCATAAAATGATGATGAACTCAGTTTCACTAGCTTTACGGAGGGTATTTTTTTCCACGATATTTTCAGGATATTTCAGAAACGGCTGAAGACAATCAGACGCGGTTTGCTTTATCTTGATGAGCATTAAATGGTTATCTACATAGTGATTTTGAAGACCAACTTATTTGGTTTGTGAGTTTGAATCTTTGAGATTCTGATCACCC
Source organism: Anaspis maculata (assembly GCA_949128115.1). NCBI lineage: Eukaryota > Metazoa > Arthropoda > Insecta > Coleoptera > Scraptiidae > Anaspis > Anaspis maculata. The sequence continues at coordinate 56,297,318 of OX421965.1, read as the reverse complement.
TGTGTACGGCGTCTGCACCGACCGTCGCGTCGTCGTGGCAACAGTTCTCAAAATTAAGCGGACAATTTCACCAAGTGACATCGCGGCATCAAAATTTGCAGGGCTCATTCAATTTATGTCGCTTAAGGATGGAGGTGAATTGGTAAAATAACGCGTTGCGGAATCAATTGCTGTGGACTAATTCCACTGAAATAAGTTCCTTGACAGAAATTCATTCAGGCCTCTTTCGAAAGCTACAAGGATGTACAGGGTGATCCACCTAGATTCAGATTCAAAATGTGTACACCAAAATCGCCAATTGCCCGAATTGCCACAATTGCCAGAAAATTGCCACAATTGCCAGAAATTCGCTCACGGCTGTACACCAAATTTGCCAAGTGGTTAACTCCTCGGATCAACCGCTATCCGCTGTTCTGGTGGATTCTTCAGCAATCTGAAAAATCGACAGAAACGAGCTCCATCACCATCAATATTTGGTTTTTGTGCTCATGATGATTTCCTTGAAGCAAGAACAAAATTGAATCCATCTATTCCTCTTCCGACCTTCGGACCTTAAGTGTTATTTGTGTAGAGTTTTTTCTCAGCTTTATGAATATGGTAACTATCTTCTTGAATTCCGCTCAAAAAAGGTAATTTTTGACACGAAAACATGAATAGTTTTTTTTAGTCCGGTCCTGGAATTTTTTTCTTTTTGCTATGGCTCTTCATGAAGTATCAGTGAGGGAATGTAACATGAAAATTTCAATCGATTATACGAAACCGTTGCAGAAATATTGCACTTTGAAAATTGTGACTAAAAGTACAAAACACCCTGTATCTTCGTAACCAATGGCCAGATTTTTTTTCTGTTGTCGGTCTCAACTCATCTGGCCTCTATCCAGTGTTGAAGTTTGTCACATAGATCACGGAACACCCTGTATACTTACCTACAGTGCCTCGAAATTCGCGACCTCGAAGTCCAAAGCCGTTTACGGCAATGCTTGAAAACTGCACAGGTGCGCTGTGTGCTTTGTACTATTACAATAGTACTATTGTACTCTACACTATACAGGGTGAGTGGGAACGCTTTATTAGACCTACGCCGTTGAGACTGTCCTACTCTGTGATGCCATCGGAATGAACCAAAGGTCGTTGCAAACGGAAGGCCAAAACGCAGCTTGTAAAATTACTTTGCTATCATACAGAGTGCGTCATTTTTTTTAAAGCAGCCTGTAACTCTTTTTTATGAAATTCCTCTATATCGTTCTATATTTAAGGCTAAAATTATATTTAAACTGAAATTGAGTACCAAGTGTGCGACAGAGAGAAAATACATCAAAAGTAATAAAATGTTTTTGGGAAAACCATTAGTCCAATTTCAGATCTGAAAAAAGGGTTATACTGAGATTTCAATTCTATTTGATGCACTAGTCAAAAAAAAAATCCAAAATTTTTTTTTAATTTTTTTTTCAATTTCACAAATTAATTACAATTTTTTCAAAAATCGCAGGTAGTCATTTTGAAGTACTGAAAATATCAAACACGACTCAGTTTTTAGAATTTTTGTAGCACAAATGGTGCCCTCCGAAACACATTTTGAAAATCTCTCTTTGATATTTTCCGCCCGCTGCAGCTGTTCTCCCCGATGAGTCATTCACGATAAAGGTAGTGATCACTTTCTGCACACATGGTGTTATGATGTTTTCTGAGAAATAGGCGATGTAAATAGAGCAGTAGTAAAGATTAGTGACATCGTGGTATTACGCCGATATATTTCGTTGCTACGATTCCTGAAATTGTATTTTTTTTTCAAGTTGATCATTTATCTCACGAGATCACACTATCTAGATCTAGAATTTACTGATACTCCAAGATACTTATATCCAATTATAAAGGGACAAACATTGTAAAATCATATTGCAATTGCAAAACAATAGACTGCAAGTGCAAAATGTATTTCAAACTATATACACTGCGAGCAATAACAAAACTGCAAAGAACTACTACTACTACTACTCCTACTCCGTCTGAAGTATGTCTGTCTGTCTGTCTGTCCGTCCGTCCGTTTGACTCCTGTGTGGATATCTGTCTGTTTGTTTGTGTGCCTGGCTGTCTGTGTGGTTATCTTCATGAATGACCTCAGCTCATTTGATTTTTGTTGAAATCGTTTCATTAGAATGCACTCTTGTTTCGTATAAAATTCGTATTACGTATCGTAGTACGATACGCGTTTGAGTGTCGAAAAGTGGCCAGTAAGAAACGTTGATGGGAAAAAAGTCATGGCATTTAGACTTTCTCGAATGGGCATGCTCCTACAAGCTCGCAGATCGATGATCTCAGGCAATAGAATTTTGATTATTGAAGTCAATTTGGTTTTTATTTTTCCAGTGCACTATGCTCTTGTACTTGAAAATAGTGATTGTGTGTCCGTTTGAACTGAGAATTTCTCTCCAAACAAAATTTTTGATTGGTCTGTATAGCTTCTTGTATGGTCTTTTGTTTTGCCGACTTCGGGCAATATGTACATATTTTAGAGCTAAAATCATTAATAATAAATTTAATTGATTACTTTCAAATCCAATAGGACATTTCACCCTGATGATAGTACCATTCTGATGAGGAAGAAGCCCGTCTGGCGATTCCGCAAGATATCCATGGGTCGTCGGGTCCACAAACAGGCCTCATAGTTCAACTTTATTCCGTTAAGCTCAGTTCTAATCAAACCATACAACTTTTTTCTTATGGTGCGATTCTCTAAAAAATTACGTTCCATAAAGGCTCTGTTACGTGATTACTCTGGCAACAGCCAATTGCCGACACGGATTTTTACATAACAAAGCGTTTATGGAATGTTATTTTTTACAGAATAGCACTATTCTTTTTTTCTATCTTGAACGGTAAGGCCGCTATGGGATATTTACGCTAGGATCGACCACTCTTTATCTTCCCATAGCTTCCAGTTACTGGGTTCAATGCCTGTTCTAAATTTTCATTGAAATCAAAGATTGAAATTGGATGCTCCCAATGGGCCACAGACTGCTGAGATAAGGTTGTTGTACTTGCACCAGGGTGTACCGTTGGTGTATAGTTGAACTTTTTTTTGAATTTTCAAATGTTCCAAGAATTAGATTCCAACAAAAATCGACAGAGGTCTTATTTCTTGCGGACTATAAATAATGCATGATGATACCGGACGGGAACCGCTCGCGCTTGCAGGTGGGCGGCACGCGGTGAACTTCAAAGGGAAATATTCAAAATTGATTTCGGTCAATACTATTGATGATATTTGAATTTTAAAAAAAGGTTATTATACAATATTTACCACAAAATAAAATGACTACCTGAGATTTTCAAAAAAAAAATTGAAATTTGAGAAAATCGAAATTTTTTTTTCAAAAAATACAAAAATCAAAATTTTTGACTACAGCATCAAATAATTATATATTCTAAAAATAATAACGTTCGAATTTTCAAAATCGGTTTATTTAGTGAATTTTGAGAATGTTAATACTTTCCGCGCCATCTCGCGTCTCAGAAACACATTATTTTATCGTCCCCTTTAGCCTTAAATTTGGTCTTTTTGGGTTTCATAAAACCGTTCAATTTTTGTTATTTATTTCAGCCGTTCAGAAGATCATAATTAAAAACGAATCGCGTGGTAAACACGTGTTCAAAAAATCGCAGGGAACTTGATTTTTGAATATCAATTGGTGACTTGATACATTTTGCCGATGTTAAATCAACTATCTGAGCCTGAGGTATGTTATGGCCTCGGTTATGGCAGACTTTTTGGAGCAAAAATAAAGTGATAAGTGGAGCGCTGGGAAGATACGGCTGATGGCCGCTTATAGTTTCGCTTCAAAACTTTGCAGGTGCCATGAGCCGTAGTCCCTCAGCTTGTCACTTTATTTTTGCTCCAAAAACTCATTCTACTGAAAATGAAAAGTGAACGAGATATAATTCGGATCTTCTGAAAAATGCATACAGATCTCATCGATATTAATTAATTGTGCCATGAAAAATGGCATTACTGTCTAGTTGTTCTGACATAAGTGATATACCAAGAAGACCAACGTCAAAGGTCAAAGTTGAAAGTTGCCCCAGACGAATTTGTTTTTCATGGCACGCTGGAATATCTCAATATCGATTGTAGTGTTCTTGGATCTCGAGGTCCGATCTGTAAAGGTGCGTTCAGTCAGCTTATTTAGCCGCAAGTTTTAGTTTTAGTCGTAGGCGCAGCGATGCTCATTGGCTGTCATGAACCAGCCTCCTCAGATCAGCCAATAAGCGATGCTGCGCTTACGACTAAAATTAAAACTTGCGGCTAAATAAGCTGACTGAACGCACCTTTACTCTACTGTTGTGTTGTCCATATACACTTTGAGTATAAATCGAGGTATAAATCAAGTCACAAATAAATATTTACATTACATTACATTACAAACATCAATGTAAGTATATTCCATTCACTTTTTATTTTCAGTAGAACGACTTTTTGGAGCAAAAATAAAGTGACACGCTGGAGCGCTGGATACGGCTGATGGCCGCTGATAGTTTCGCTCCAAAACCTTGCTTTGGCCCTACAATAGACAATAAGAGCGTGTTACAGGTCAAGTTGCTCAGACTTGGCTCTCGACTTGGCTAGTGAGACAAGTCTACCAAAGTGACGTCATCTTGATGTGAAAAGTTCTAACGTTTTTTACGTTGCTACGGGAACGAAAAATACAGTATTCAAAATAAGAAAAATCAAATTTTGGCTATTTCGATTGGAGGCCTGATAACTCAAAAACCCTTTTGAGGGAACACAACATTCTTTATACGTTTGCTGTTGATACTGACTTTTTTTTTTTTCAAAACGGGGGTATGATTATCTTTCCTTCATTTTGCATTGCTTTGGACACAACTCTGTAGCATAAAAGGCTCTTGACCGATATGCTTGGGGGTCTAAGAAATGCCGACTATTGTTGTGGTGACCATTAAGAGATTAGGAAGAAGAGAGGGGGGCTCGGATTGCGCGCCGCAGATAAAAAAAAATTCTGATTTTGAAGGGCCGACACCTTTTTTGCTCCCCATCCCCATCCCCCTCCCCGTCCTCCTATTCACTATTATATCTCGTTCGCTATCTAGTGAACGATATATCATAGTGGATAGGAATGTAGGTGGCGAGTATACTCTTTAGGACTTTTTCCATTAAAAATAAAGACTGAACTTTTACTTATAGTTTATTTTGCCAATTCAGATTCTAAATAAGTACCGTTGCGGACTTTTTAAAGTGGACGAGAGTTGACAGATTTTTCAGGATTTTGCTCGTTTGCTCAACTCGTTGACATCAGGGCATCCAATCCCGAGACTTAAACGAAATCCCGGGATTTCGGGATTGAAAATTTCGAATCCCGGGATCCCGGGATTTTCGGGATTTCTCAAATGATGCAGCTTTCCGCCTCAGTTGAGTGGAAAATAGAGTCAAAGCAAGAAACACAGATCATTCAGATAAGTATATCATCATTTGACACCAATATTAGTATTTTATTGTATTTATTTTGCATAAATCGAGGCATAAATAAAACATTGCAGTTGCACTGCAATTTTGCGTGCTTCCTTCGAGGAAGCAAAAATTACTTTCTGAAACAAAAGAATTTATTTTTTAATTTATCACAGTTTCGTTTTATTTCATGTGTTTCGACATGTTCTTAAGTTTTCAAGGGCCACTATTTTCATTTCCATATACTTAACTTTGCTTGGAACTTGAATACCATGGTGTTTGGTGGTATGGAAACCGGAAGAGGTATCTGGTGTGAAAATACCGGCTCTAAGTGTAATGTACCATGTACCTTACCGATCAATTCTAATATTAGTATTATTATTAAGTACCAATACTATCAATTACCACCAATTATCATACAACAAATAAAGATTGGGTACTAGTTTTATTTTAGCAAAATAAATATGATAATAATTATGACTAGGAACTAAAGAACATGGTTTCAAATCCAGTGTGCTCACTTGAATAATCTGTGTTTCTTGCATCAACGCCATCAACTTAATTTTCCATTCAAGTGAGGTGAAAAGATGCATTATTTAAAAAATCCCGAAAATCCCGGGATCTCGGTGGAAAAATCCCGGGATTAGATGCCCTAGTTGACATTGTCGTCCACTTTATTTTGGCCGCAACCGTACAATTATTATAAGCAAGTAAGTCGCTTTCTTGGAAATAAAAAAAGTCCGTAACGTTTAGTTTGCAGTAATTAATCGTACTTGCACAAAGAAACAAACAAGATAACTTAATTTTTAAATATTTTTTATTGGTAACTACTCTTGTACCTACGAAAAAATGACGATGCCGGCGCTGGTGGGGGTCGAATCTGCAATAGAATGAAACAACGTTGAAAATACTATTTGAAAAAATTACAACATTTGCAAAATCGTAATCTATAAAAAACTGACTCTGAGTTTAAAAGGAAATTGACCCTTCTTTTGCCATTCGAGATTCTTGTGATCGGAATTGTTCCTAAATTCGCTCGTATTCGTTCAAGAATGAAACAGTGCTGGTTGGGTACGTACCTGGTAGCTACCTACTTTGAAATCTTCAACAATTCATTTATCCCGAGAAGTTTCGGCCGAGGGTCCGGTGGTGTCATCGCTGGCGCCGGCGGCGGACCTGGGTGCGTTTTGTGGTGAAAGTACAACCGAAGCAGCATTCACAGGTTTTACCAAACTGGTAAATTCTTTCTCTGAAACAAAGCATAAATAGGTACCTATCTACGAAGGCGCAGAGCGGACATAGAAAATATTTATTTATAATTGCGACTTTTTTTCTGTCAATTGACACTTTTTTCTGTCAATTGCGACTTTATTCTGGCGATTGCCACTTTTTTCTGTCAATTGACACTTTTTCCTGGCAATTGCGACTTTTGTTGTCAACTGACACTTTTTTCTGTCAATTGCGACTTTTTACCACATTTCGATAGAAAATGATGTTCATATGGCCGGTTTGTTCGTCTGTCTTGTCTGTCCGTGTAAAAGTTGAGAAGTTGTACTCCTTCTCGGGGAATGAAGCTAGAGCCTTAGATTTTAGATTAGAACTTTCTCCGATTAATAGCTTAGGTCCTCAAGGGTGGCCAATGAGCAGACTGTATTTCATGATGGCGCTGCCATCTTGGTCGCCATATTGAAATTTCCCATCAGTGGAACGGAACTGACTCTTATCTCGTATGAACATTCTTACTTTCAAGCTTAGTTTCATGATTTCGCCGACATCTTGGCCGCCATATCGAAATTTATTATTATTGGAACGATTGTCATGAAACATGAAACGTAGGTACTCCTTGTCTCGTACGAATCAGCTTCAGATTCTTTCGCCCTGAATCCGCTCTAGCGGATCATGAAGTAAGGGTAAGTTCCAAGTTTCAGGAAAATCGTTCCAATAATAAAAAATTTCAATATGGTTACCAAGATGGCGGTGCCACCATGAATTCCAGTCCGCCCACTGGCCACCCTTGAGAACCTAAGCTCTCCATCGGAAAAATGTTCCAAGGCTCTAACTTCATTCCCCGAGGAGGAGTACAACTTCCTAATTTCTACACGGACAGACAGATAGACGGACGGACAGAGAGACAGACAAATCGGCCATATCAACGTAATTTTCTATCGAAATGTGCTAAAAAGTCGCAATTGACAGAATAAAGTGGCAATTGACAAAAAAAAGTGTCAATTGACAGAAAAAGTATCAATTGCCAGAAAAAAGTATCAATTGACAGAAAAAAGTGTCAATTGACAGAAAAAAAGTCGCAATTACAAATAAATATCCTCCATGTCCGCTCCCACTGCCCTAGGTCGATACCTGAGTAAAAAATAGTATATTATAATACAGGTTTGAAATGATCAAAGATATCTTAGATATCTTGACATATTTGAGATATTCATAAAATAGCGCAACTTTTTTGTAATTTAACCAATTTTGTACCTATCTCTTACCGTTTCCGAGATCCCAATAGTGAGCGGTCAAAAACGGGACACTCTGTATATGCCGTTCCTTATCTTTAGAGATACGGAGTCAGTTAAATTAGAAAAAAGTTGCGAATTTTCATGACGATCAATGATCCAAAAAGATATTCGACTTGTCAGTTTTAGTTTTTGAGATATTGAGGAAAAACGGAAATTTGTAATTTTTGTTTTTATTTTTTATTTGAAAAACGGTTGAAGGTAGCTTTTTCTAATTAAGACATTGTGGAGGCACTTTTCTAAGGAGAATTCAATGTTGCAAAAATCTTCATTCTAGCTTTCAAAACAACCAAGATATGACATTCAACTTTTTTTCTCTCATGGGCGCCATATTGGATTTTGACATTTTTGGATACGATATTTTTTCCTGGTTACAACGATGTGTCACATGCCACTATTGAATTCATGCTTTTGACCACCAACATTTTGTTTTATTTTTCAAAGAGTGCTTTGGAAACAAAATCAGCACCGACAATAAAAAAAGCGTAAATGTTGAACATTTATTCAAAAGTGACATGTGGCACATTGTTGTAACCAGAAAAGAATACCGTTTTCAAAAATATCAAAATCCAATATGGCGCCCATTAGAGAAAAAAGTTGAATGTCGTATCTCGGTTGCTTTGAAAACTAGAAGAAAGATTTTGGCAGCTTTGAATTCCCCTTGAACAAGTGCCATGACAATGTCTAGATTAGAAAAGGCCACCTTCAACCGTTTTTTGAATAAAAAATAAAACAAAAGTTCAAATTCCTGTTTTTTCACGATATCTCAAAAACTAAAATCGATACGTCAAATTTCTTTTTGGATCATTGATCGTCATGAAAATGCGCAACTTTTTCCTGATTTAACCGACTTTGTATCTTTCAAGATAAGCGAGATACCCATGCTTAGCCTCAAAAAACGAACACCCTGTATATCGAAGAAGAAGTAACCGATTTCGAAAAGTCCAGCAATACCTTGTAGAGCATTTCTTTGGCTGTCTAATGCCATGTCGGATCATGGCATCGTTGATCATGTACTTGATATACAGGATGCCAACGGGAGAGTGGTCAAGAGGGTTAATTTTCAAGGTTGTGCAACTTTTCAAAAAAATAAATCCAGAATTTTTTCAACTTTTGTTTTGGATAGCTGGGGTTAATATCTCGAAACGGGTTTTCAATTTTTTCCGTATTTCGCTTAAAAAAAATATTAGGATATTTTTCCGAAAGTTGTATTTTTCTTATTTTATTTTTCAATTAGCCAGAATATTGACAGAAGTTGATCAAAATGCATAATTCCACTCAAGATATCATATCTTATAAAAACTGACCTCACTGACCACTAGGAGACAACAACTGAAGAATTGGTAAAGTCTTATTCTTAAGGAAAGTGCGCAAATGGGGCGCATCTTGCAGCTACTCTGACTTTTATCAGCTCTGAACGCCACATGACGGTTACCATAGCTACCATATCAGCGCCCTTCCAGTAATTTTCAAACAGGGCTGTCAGTTTCAAAGTTTAAAAATTATCAACTCGAGAACGAAGATTCGTAGAGCCAAAATTCTTTTTGTGTAATGTTTTTCAAACTCAAAGCGATATGACAATTGCACTATTTGATTTAATTATTCAATAAAATGCTTCATTTTTTTTTGGGAGTTTAATTACCAACTCCCAAAGAGTTCACAATGTTCAATGATGAACATTGAAAAATCATCCCCTTCACCTGAGTCAGGTCTTGGAAGTGAAGATATTGTTATTCTAAAATGAGCGCCATTTTGTCCGATTGTAGGCTCAAAAAGAATTTTGGCTCTACGACTCTTCTTTTTTCTCGGGTTATTACTATTAGCCCAGGCGCCAGGGAAAACAATAAGGAAATAATTGTTTCCTGGCTGGAAACTAGCTTAAAACGATCTGTGTAGCTTAGGTTTTGACATACTAGTTTCCCCCCTTTCGGAAATGTCGGCGTCATGTCGCCATCATCAACAAGAAGTGCACCAGCGTGGTTTTTGCCGAATATCTTAATTTTGGGTCATCTGACAGCAAAAGATATAAGGAGTCCTTTTGAAGCCTATGAAATTTCCTACAGTTTGGTTTTTCAATCAATTTTCTGCGACCTATGGTCTTCGAGATAGACCTTCTGGAAGCGAGAGTTATTGTCGTGAAAGCTCCATGGCCACTTGACTCGAGAAACTAAAATGTCGATGTGACAAAAAAAAATCAAAATGAGATTACTCGAGAATTCGCCAAGCTATAGTTGCGGTGATGGTCTTAAACTCTTCCTCTTGAACCGTAGATTACAAATATTGAAAAGTCAAAAACGTCACAATGTACATATACAGGGTGTACTAGAACAGAGAAATTTGACATATTTCTTCGATTTAGCCTATGCGAAACTCTGAGCACTTATCACGAGTCCAATATCGATATGCATTGCTCTGTAACCTTCAATTGATACACTTGAGAAGTGATCAGCTCACAGCCTTCCTGTAAAATGTTTTAAAGGGCCTCTGAAATCATCAAAATTTACAGTAGCAAGAAATGTATGCAACAGTATATTATATACCAAGAAACCAAAGTGAATTTTTGATCCCTTAGGTGAAGTTTGCTGCTTGAGGGCCCTTTGGGTCCGAATCCCCAAATTAAAAATTCAGTTTGGTCCCTTGGTACATAATATACTGTTATACAGGGTGGTCCAGGTTTTAGTCGACAAACTTTGCAGGCTGATAGAGGATAAAAAAAGAAGTCGACTCACCCCAAAAAGTACATATCTAAAATGCATATTAAAAAAGTTACAGGCCTTCAAAGTTGCAGAAAAAAATTGTTTTTTTCTTGATAACTTTTGAACAGCTTGACCGATTTCGCTCAAATTTTGCACATATGGTTAACAAACACGTCCTCAGTGATTTCTTGGAAAAAATTCTGTCAGAATGACGCAGTGCCGTAGATATGGGCTGTACTAATCCTCTTACCCCCCTACTTTCTACGCCACTGGATATTTTGAAAAACCGTTAAAAGTATTGAATTTGGCGTTCAATTCTGAAGAGAAAATTGGCGTATCATTGCTACATTTGGAGAAGCGGTTTCGGAGATATTTTTGTTTAAAGGTTCAAAAACACCGAATCACGCAAATGTTTCAAAATTCTAGCAAGCTTTGATTCATTCACTTCCAACTTTTTTTTCAACGTAAAGTTCATTGATTCATAATTTAGCTCATGAGAAATTGAAAATTGGTTGTGAAAATTCATGATTTCAGTAACATGACCAATAAGAAACAATGGGCCCTTGGTTCTTGTTCTTACTAAACTTCCCAACTATCAGTAAGTGAATAGGTACCTATTGAATATTCAATTGTTACTGAAATTATGAATTTTCATACCAGTTTTCAATTTCTCATGAGCCAAATTATGGATCAATAAACTTAAAATTGAAAAAAAAGTTGAAAGTGAATGGGTCAAAGCTTGCTCGAATTTTGAAACATTTGCGTAATTCGGTGTTTTTGAACCTTTAAACACAAATATCTCAGAAACCGCTGCTCCAAATGTAGCAATGACACGCCAATTTTCTCTTCAAAATTGAACGCCGAATTCAATGCTCTCGACGGTTTTCCAAAATATCCAGTGGCGTAGAAAGTAGGGGGATAAGAGGGTCAGTACCCCCCCATATCTACGGCACTGCGTCATTCTGACAGAATTTTTTTCAAGAAATCACTGGGGACGTGTTTGTTAACCATATGTGCAAAATTTGAGCGAAATCGGTGAAGCTGTTCAAAAGTTATCAAGGAAAAAACAATTTTTTTCTGCAACTTTGAAGGCCTGTAACTCTTTCAATATGCATTTTAGATATGTACTTTTTGGGGTGAGTCAACTTCTTTTTTTATCCTCTATCAGCCTGCAAAGTTTGTCGACTAAAACCTGGACCACCCTGTATACATTCCTTGGTACTGTAAGTTTTTAATATTTTGATGATTTCAGAGGGCCTTCAAAACATTTTACAGTGAAGCTGTGAGCTGACCACTTCTTCAGTGTATTAAGTGAAGCTTATAGAGCAAATTCATTTTGATATTGGACTCGTGTTAGGTGCTTAGAGTGTCGCATTATAGGCTAAATTGAAGAAATATGTAAAATTTCTCTGATCTGATTTGATTCCCTCAGTACACCCTGTATATGTACAATGTGACGTTTTTGACTTTTCTATATTCGTAATCAACGGTTCAAGAGAAAGAGTTTAAGACCATCTCCGCAACTATAGCATAAAGGATTCTCGAGAAATCTCATTTTGAATTTTTTTTGTCACATCGACATTTTAGTTTTTCGAGTCAAGTGGCCATGGAGCTTTTACGACAATGCCTCTCGCTTCCAGAAGCTCTATCTCAAAAACCATAGGTCGCAGAGAGGTCATTTGAAAACTATTCCGTAAGGAATTTCATTGGTTCCAAAATGACTTTTTACATCTTTTGCTGTCAGATGGCCCAAAATCAAGATATTTGGCAAAAACCACGCTGGTGCACTTCTTGTTGATGATGGCGACATGACGCTGACATTTCCGAAAGGGGGGAAATTAGTATGTCAAAACCTAAACCACACAGATCGTTTCAAGCTTGTTTCCAGCCAGGAAACAATTATTTCCTTATTGAGCTGATTTTTGCTCCCTGGCGCCTGGGCTATATAGAAATAGTAGAAATCTAGGACAAGAGACAAGGTTGCTAGGGTATTTCTGAATTTGTTGTTTTCTAGTCATATACCGTATGATCAAAAACTTTCCTACTTGCGGTTGGCTGTGGCCTGGTCATTGGCAGGCAACGAGGCTGATTTTGGCCAGGCCACAACCTATACCGCAAGTAGAAAAGTTTTTGATCATACGGTATTTCTAGCATCAAAATAGTACGAAAATACTTAGTATCGTGACACTCAGGCTCAACTGTAAAACATTTACAAAACGTTATTGCTTGTTTTCCAGTGTTGAAAGGCACACTGGCTACAGATTGGAATCGGGCAAAGCAAATCTTCAGTTTTCAGGCAGAGGGGAGGAAAATTAACATGTATCTCACTTGATTTTTAAGTTGTGGGGTGCAGGTGGATGGCTGATGGCTTTGGCGACTTGACTTTCTTCAATTCTTGTTTTTGACATTCTCGACTACGACTCTCGAGTCTCGCCACTCTCGTCTCGACAGAAGAGAACAGCTCGCCTCGCTAGACAGCATACGGTTGGTCGTGGTTGTTTCAGTCGGAGAATAGGGAGAATAGTTTGAATTTCTGTTGCAACTGGTCTTGACTTGACTCGCTGCTCGCGCAACTGTGTAACTGATAACTGTGATCACGCAGATTACACCATGATCACACCCTGGATCACACCCTGGATTTAGCTGTTAGCTCACAAGTCAGTAGGCACCAGAGGACGTAGGCACGCTAGACCGCGTCGGCGCCGTGGAGAAAACTCCGCCACCAGTGGCGTGCCTGCCCTAGGGCTCTATTTCTAGGAAGGATGTGATAGATCGCCTCCCTGGAAATATGCGCACATTACGAGGACGCATCGTTCTCACGGTTTGGATCATGCGAACGGGATCACATCCTTTGCTTTGGGTTGCACGACTGTAGTATGACATGACATTGACAGTTGGGCACATTTGACGCCCTGTGATTGGTCAGCACTCATTGCGCCTAGACATACCACGTTTCATTGGACGCATTCAGCGAATTGTAGTGCTGCAACGCTTCATTGAAGAAGTTGGCTGAACAGTCCGTTTAACGTCATTTTATAAAGCGATTTGCTGCAGCATTCCGCCATTGTTGAAGCACATGTTTATTTCGCTTAACTAAAGCGCTTTCTGTCAAATTTGAATTATATGGCTGTCCAGTTATAGTTGGTTTGAGGTAAGGTACCAGGGTGCAAAAAAATCGTTATTTTAATAATAAAAAAAATAAAAAAAATCGATTTTTTTTTATTTAAATCAGATTTTTTTGATTTAAATTAGATTTTTTTTTTATTAAGATCAGATTTTTCCGGTTTCAAATCAGTTTTTTCTCCTTTCAGGCAGTTCACCTGACAGAGCAGCTAGAAGAGCACTGGCTTGATATTGTTGATTTCCACCACTTCTCTTGTCCAGCTCCGAGTCCAGCTCCAAACCTTCCTGGACTGATTGACATAACAGCAACTCCAACTCCTCCTGCATGGTTTTCTTCCCTCTGAAACACCCTGGGCCTACTTCAGCGAAACTCCTTTTTGGCGTCCCTGTCCTAACCAGCCAAAAATCAAGTGATGGCTATTACGTGGGAGCTATTCCTCATCCTGATCCTCACCAGAGAGTTACTGCCATAGACATTTGTCCTCTTACCGTCTCCACGTCCGTTAGAAATAAAATCGAGAATTTTGTTACTGTTCTGTTTGTAATTTGGAAGAGGCCTAATGGCCAAATAGCCAAAAAACTTTTGGAGAATTCACCATATCATCCTATGTATTGTATTCTATTGTATTGTACAATCAATACTACTTATTGAAGTACTTGTATGATATGGCGTTTCTATTGTAAATGCACTGTAACGTAATTATTTCAGTTTTCTTTTTAAAAAATACAAAAGTACTAAAATCTCAAGTTTGAAATATTATTTATATTCATTACCAAGTCATTTTACATTCTACGTGTATTTTACCTTTTGTCTTTTTCAATGTTTTTGACAAGTATTGCAATATTTTAATTTCCAAAAATGTAGAAAAATACGAACATAGAATATTCAGCCCTATTATGTTTGTAAAATGTTGGCTATACCAATTTGTTGATGAGCAAAATATAATTGCAGCCGCCTAAAACAAAGGACTCTGCAGTAGGAACTTGCTTAAGAACATGATTGCTAGCCAACATTCCACGAACAGAATCGGGTTACATCTCCCACAATATTCGGCTGAATTTATCCACCTAATTTTTCAAATTTCGCGGTTGTAGCGCCAGTGGCGCCATCTATAAACGATCGCAAACACTACTTTAACAGGTGGGTGGGCGTGGCCAGTCGGAATCCAATAAACAATCCAATCGCGTATCTCGCGTGATCCCTGACCTCCTCTTGCAATTAATGGGAAACTATAGTGGCAAACGCCCGAAGTAATGGCGCTTGTGTTCCATGCACCCTAGCTATCATAAGTGTCATTTCAAACGTACATAACCTCAACTTTGGAGGTGTATATTCATTTTCATTTTGTCATCACTCAGCATACAGGGTTATTCAAAAGTCCGAAAATTCATAATTTTTTTCCATATTTATTTCGGAAAAAACGCTCGAACCGGTCGACTTCTTAAAACGGTAAGCCGCTTTTTCATGACACGTGTCATGTTCTACCGTCAACCCCCTAACCCCAAGCCACCCTTAGTATTTTTTTTTTTCAAATGGCACCCTATGGCTTGTGGGGGCTCGTTGGAAAGCTTATCAAAAACTCTATTCAGATATACCATTGAAAATTGGATCGGACGCTTCACCATAAAGTTTTGAAAAACCCCAATTTTACTTAACAGTCCGGAATAAAGTTCATATTTTTTTTCCATATCTATTTCGGAAAAATTGCTCGAACAGGTCGATCTCTAAAAACGGTAAGCCGTTTTTTCATGACACGTGTCATGTTCTACCGTCAACCCCCTAACCCCAAGCCACCCTTAGTATTTTTTTTCAAATAGCACCCTATGGCTTGTGGGGGCTCGTTGGGAAGCTTGTCAAAAACTCTATTCAGATCTACCATTGAAAATTAGATCGGACGCTTCACCATGAAGTTTTGACAAGCTTTCAAACGAGCCCCCACAAGCCATAGGGTGCCATTTGAAAAAAATACCAAGGGTGGCTTAGGGTTAGGGGGTTGATGGTAGAACATGACAAGTGTCATGAAAAAACGGCTTACCGTTTTTAGAAATCGACCTGTTCGAGCGTTTTTTCCGAAATAAATATGGAAAAAACTTTTGAATTTTATTCCGGACTGTTAAGTAAAACTGGGGTTCCTCAAAACTTCGTGGTGAAGCGCCCGATCTAATTTTCAATGATAGATCTGAATAGAGTTTTTGACAAGCTTTCCAACGAGCCCCCCCACAAGCCATAGGGTGCCATTTGAAAAAAAAATACTAAGGGTGGCTTGGGGTTAGGGGGTTGACGGTAGAACATGACACGTGTCATGAAAAAAAGGCTTACCGTTTTTAGAAATCGACCTGTTCGAGGGTTTTTTCCGAAATAAATATGGAAAAAAATTATGAATTTTATTCCGGACTTTTGAATAACCCTGTATAACCAGCGGTTTGCGTCACTTCGTGAGTTAAAAAGCAGAGAAAAGTCGAAAAGTCGACAAGCGAGAAATAGCGGTGAAAAAAAAAGTAGTGCCGTGTTATGTACCAGGCTGCACCTTTGCACCAGCTCTTTTTTTTTCAGTGGGGCACCTCTCCGCCACGACTCTTTTTTGAGCATTAGCACTTTTCCTCTTTCCGTACATTTCTTTGAGGGAGGTTATGTACGATAACTGTCAAGAGTGTCAATATGGGTGCATGGAACACGTCGCCCTCTACAATCCGTTTTGCCCATAGTTCCCCATTCCCTGAAACTTCCTCTACGAATCGGCCATTTTCCCCAATGAGGTCAATCGCCTTGTAGGCGAATTTTTTCGGAGAACGGGTCTTCACCAGCTCATTTTCCACCCTCCAAGGCCTTGCGCCCGCGCCCCACATCAGTATAGGTACCCCTTTTTCCTTTTGTATACCGAATCCCGGTGCGGACCGCACCCTCCGCCCCCTTCCTTGGTACGCCACTGGTACTAGGTAAAGATCTGCATGGATGTCAAAAAATGTTACAGCACTGACAGCAGAGGTGACAGTGACAGTTACAGTGATGCGCACATGATAAAGTGAGGTTAAAACGAAGTGAGGTTGGCTGCAGAGTACGCACCACGCACCAACGACATCTCATTTCGGCTATTCGGCAATTCGGCATTCTCTGAATAGCATCCTCCATTGCACCACTAATCTGCATCTCCAAACGGCATTGTGCCTCGTTTTTTAAATTTTTCAAGTGCTCACTGTTCACTATTTTTTGGCTGAGAGCTCATCCCTTTTGGAGTTGTTTTTGGCTTAATAATTGTCTTTGAACCTTCCTGCTATGAAACAGTGAGAAAATGAAAAAGTAACGCTATGTGCGGGAATGTAACCAACTAACCACCACAGATGTAACTCTGGATGTAATCACAAAACTCCAAGGTAAGAATCACCCATCCCTTTATTATTTTGCTTGAAAACCATTGATAACTCAGGATAATTGGTTTATCTACTTATAGGTTTGCAGTACGGGCAAATGAAAATGTTTGACAAATACAGGGTTCATCAAGTAAGAAAGAAATATTTAATATACTTCGGAATGCTTAATACTCAAGATTCGGGACTCCAGAGAACCAGTCTTCCCGTGGACAAGCCCGATTTGCAAAATTCGTCTTGCTGGCATTCTGCAGAAAATTCAAGACATCCAGTGAAGTATTTGCTTCTGATCACGACTTGAAATTTACCTGGTACTTCAGTGTAAATATGGTCTAATATTCTTGTTGGAGGAGACTGAGAATATGACTCTAGCCTCAGTAGCCTCTTTCTGTTTGAGGTAGGTATTCTTGCTTACACTGTATATTTTTCTCAGTTAATTTGTCAAATTTTTAGATAACTGGAGGGAAATTCCAATGAACTGGCTACACAAGAAAATTGCTTCCGTCTTCCAGAGACCATAAAATACTTAACCTTATTTTGCTTCAGAAAAATTGAGGTTTTTAGTGGTATATAGCTGGGTGCTGGTATAGCAATCGGAGTCGGATAACACAAGGTACACTACCATTTATGCCTACTGTATAAAACAGTTGTTACAAAATGAGATGTATTGTTTTTAGATCTGAACCGACCTATTTCTTGAAATGTCCGTCACCTGCAGTTACTCCAATAGAATCAGAAGTGGGCTGCTACACCAGTGGGTATGTAACATTACAAACATGTTGTTACTGTGCTTTTTATGATATTCAAGTCCACCATGGGCAATTTCGAATGTACCTATAGTTGTGTACACAAAGACATAATTATTATGGGAGAACCTGTGGTTGCAGGTTGTAATTTTATTATAAAAATTACTTGTATGATCATGCTAAATGTCCACCAACTTTGCCAGATGGTAGTTGTTATCTGGGACAATAATGGAAATGTATGAAAATTTACAAAAATGACCAGGGTGACCAACTTCAAATAAGTGGAAATCAGGACATCGAAAAAAAACAGACATGCGAAAGGGAAAGGAGGGTCTAAGGGGGTGTTGAGCAAAATACTCCCATTTTCCTGAGTATTTTGCTTTCCTGAGAAATGAACAAGAGAACCGCTAGGCTGTACCTTGAGGGGGGGGGGGGGGGGCTGAAAGTCAGTTGGAAAAAAAGAACAGTATGTTCTGTTTAGAATATAGACCTTCTGGCAACCCTATAATTAACACAAGAAATTCAGATGTGATGCATAATTAGAAATAATTTTCCATAATGGAAAAAACCATGAAAAAACACAAAATTTAACTTGTAATTTCTTTGGTAGAATGCGCTCGATATTTTCGCGGCGAATTTAAAATCAGAAAAACCAGGATTTTGCTTGAAATCAGATCAAATCAGCATTTTTCTTTAAAATCAGGATAAATCAGTACATGAACGTGAAACAGGACAAAGGTGTAAAAATCTAAACCTGTCCTTACCAAATCAGGACGGTTGGTCACCAGAATCAATTCTTGAGCCCAAGAGTCCCAAGACTGTCAAAGTAAGGGCTCTTTATGTTAGGTTTTATTGTTTATTGTTGGTTTTGGTTAAGTACTGTACAGGTGGTCCATCCTAGCGTAATTATCCCATAGCGGCCTTACCGTTCAAGATAGAGAAAAAGATTTAAAAGAGAAGTTATATGGTTTGACAAAACCTATAACCTAAAATTATTTTCAGCTATACAGGTGTCCCATTTTGACAGGATCAACGAAACGTCAATTTTTTTAAATGGAGCACCCTATATTTTTTTTCATTTTCATGTTAAATTTTTTCAACTGTCTCATGCCTGTATTTTTGTTTTTCAATTATGTGGCAGTGCTACCAACTAAGAATTACAAACTGAAAAAAATCGCATATTTAGATAACAGTTTTCTTGAAAGATTCGTAGTGGCCTTGCTTTTCAAAACCAAGAGATGAAACTTGACATAATGATAGTCAAGTCAAAGACAAGTCATAGTCAATATCCCAATGTCAAACAATTGCGATTTCTTGATACAGGCCTTCACAAAAATACATCAAACTTTATGATTTTCAAAGTGTCATAACTCATTTTTTTCAAATAGTATGCCCCTAATTTTATAACGTTATCTGATAGCTTTTTTTATCCTCTTTCATTTTTACTGGGGGTACCCTACCCTCAAACTTCATTTTTCTCGAAATAATCAAAATTTTAACAAAATTTGTTATTTCTTTTTAAACTGAGTTGGCCGTGATGAATGACAGACAAGCCAAATAGTACGCAACACTCAGTTAGTCAGTCTAAATATTGTCGAACATAGAAAAATGACTTTACGCAAGAGGAAATGATTGATATGATATTCTGGTAATAATCCAGATATCCAGGATCCCACTTTGTTTTCTTTTTGCGTTGAAGCCATTTTTTTTGTTCGACAATATTCAGACTGACTAACTGACAGCTGCGTACTATTCGGCTTGCCTGTCATTCATCACGGCCAACTAAATAGCAAATTTTGTGAAAATTTCCGATTACATATCTCAAAAAGAATTAAGTTTAAGGGTAAAGGACCCCTAGTAAGAATGAAAGAGGATGAAAAAAGTTACCAGATAACGTCATAAAATCAGGGGCATTTCTTTTGAAAAAAATGAGTTATGATACTTTGAAAATTATAAAGTTCGATGTTTTTTTGTGAACGCCTTGTATCAAGAAATCGCAATTTTTTGACATCAGGATATTGGTCTTTGACTTGACTATCACCATGTCAAGTTTCATCTCCTAGTTTTGAAAAGCAAGGCCGCTACGATTTTTTTAAGAAAACTGTGAGTATGCGATTTTTTTCAGTTTTTAATTTTTAGTTGGTAGCACTGCCACACAATTGGAAAACAAAAACACAGGCATAAGACAGTTGAAAAATTTGAACATGAAAATGCAAAAAAATATAGGCTGTTCCATAAAAAAAATTGACGTTCCGTTAATCCCGTCAAAATGGGACATCCTGTATAACTGAAAATAATTTTAGGTTATAGGTCCCATCAAACCATATAACTTTTCTCTTACATCTTTTTCTCTCTCTTGAACGGTAAGACCGCTTTGGGATAATTACGCTAGGATGGACCATCCTGTATGTACAGGTGTTCGCGCGAAAACTCTACCCCCCACTGGAGACTTCCCCTTGAAGATAATTAAAAATTAAAAACGATTCCCATATATTTTTTCCCGTAGGATTCGAATTTGTCTATAAAATATGTCTGTGGTATATGGCTTACAGGATGCAACATTGAAAATTTTTCTCAAGTTGGACATCCTGTATTTTAATATGGGAATCAGTTCCGCTTTCCATCCTGATTATAAAAATATATCACACTTCAACTGAACACATGTGAAAAAATTTGTTGATATTTGAAAAAATTCCTGAAATTTAAAAAACTATCGAAAAATTATTATTTTCTCAGTTTGTAGAGTTAATTCAAGTCAGGTGTAAGTTTCAAACTATGATCAAATCCATTTTACCAAGAAGATACAAAATTCACTGAGAGTTACTTTTGGAAGAAAAAAATATTTTTTGATATTTTTTAAAACTTCATCAATTTATTCACTAGTGTTTGCTTAACTAACCTATCGAGTGTAATATATATTTATAATCAGAATGAAAAGTGGAATCGATTCCCATAATGAAATATAGGGTGTCCAATTTGAGGAAAATTTTCAATGTTGCACTCCGTAAACGGTATACTACAGTCAATTTTTGTAGGTGAATTCGAAGCCTACGGGAAAGATTACGTGCAATCATTTTTAATTTTTTAAATTACCTTCAAGGGGAAGTCTCCAGTGGGGGGTAGAATTTTCGCGCGAACACCTTGTACCTATGTCATGCATAGCATATGTGAGTCGCCTATTTCCAAAACCGATTACATACTCCATTTAACAAAATTATTCAGGAGCTAAAAAACTATAGCGCACATATGAGTGAGCGTAGAAATGTCACATTTTTATAAAAAGAAGGGAAGTACCAATTTGATTGGCACTTGGGGAATAGAAATAAAGTTCAGTAATTATTATACCGAGCGTTATAAATTAAATGGGTCAACGTCAAGGGTGCCTATGAGTTTGAAAACGTCCGTCGGTACTAGCATCGTTCATTTGATGTCTGTAATTTTTTGGGTATCATAATTTGTCAAACCAATCGCAGCTTCCGTTTTCGGAACATTTTAAATGTGGTTTTCACGGCAGGGCACAAAACCTACATGATCGAGAAGTATTTTCGAACTTGAAGTATTCTCGTGCACTTATGGCAGATCAGAGATCAATAATATGGGACGTAACTTGTCAAAGTTTGACAAATTTATTACAAAAGGATTACGCTAGTTTCGACAGACGTTTTTAAATCCACAGGCACCCTTGAGCCTTGACCCATTCCACCACTTCAGCTGACGGTGTTGCTTCCCCTATTTCAACACACGGACTCATTCAAAACGATTTTTGTTTTTCTGTTTAGCCCCGCCCACAGGTCCCTGTGGTGTGCCGTCAACTCTAATTAAATTATCAAGTGATGTCACAAAAAAAAGTAATAATAAAAAAAAACTTTGGCTCGGTTAAGTACCCACCTACCTAGGTACATTTAGTATTGGGGTTTTTTGCTCAGCAATGTTTTTGATGGCACCCATTCATAGCACAAAGCGTTCTCGTGTTTTAAAAGACTCTGGGCATGTAATATGCTGTCACATGTGTCCACGTGCAACTTGTTTCGAGTCTTCGTTTAAAATAAAGTGAGTTGTGGAAAAACACGCTCAGCCGCTGCTGAAGAATGGGACAAAACCAATATGGTCTCAATTAACTTCGCCAATAAAGGAAACATTACTCCATTCAGACTATTTTTCAGTCGTATAACTTTGATCCAAAATGAAACAAAATCAAGATCCTCTGACTCTTTTTCAATTCTTCCACATCTTGTAATAAAACTTATTTTAATACAGGAAAAAAAATTGGTGATGGTCTGTTGTTTCTTGGCATCTCTTTCTACTCTGAGCGCTCTGTTGCGAAGATCCTGCAGCAAAAGCACTTGATGCGATGGTATGTCATTTTCTGACACCCACATAAGACAGGTATTGAAGGAATTAACAGCTTCTCTGTGCATAATCGTATGTGAAGCTTCATCATCACTGCTTGAAGAACTAGATTCTCTGTTCTCTTCCACTTTGGAAATAATTGCTCAATTCGACAAATTTTGGCAAAACCCAATCCAAAAACAGGTAGAAAAGTTTCATTTCAGGATCATTCAAGGCATTATATATTTCCTCGCTAGAATTTAGCCGATGTTCCACGTAGTTTGATGTGAAGAACAATCTTGAGGGTTCCCACTGCTCCAAAATTCTTCTGACGACGGACAACAAAGACAACCATCTTGTCTGAGCAGGCTTTAGTATAAGGTGACCAGATTTGTCAGTGAAGAAATCGGAACATTCCGCGTTCACACAATATCTCACGAGGCAGAGCCTCCGAGATGCGCCGCAGGCGATTTTTTTTTTCTCGAAAAAGGAGCGGGGCCAACTTTTATTTGCTGATTCAGAACTCCCAGGCACCTACCTACCATCTATTCCCCATTTTTTCGCGTCTGTTCATTGTTGGATAGACATGCAACAGCAGACACCGATATTTGGAGATATTTTCTGAAACTTGGGTTTTCTGATCATTTTTTGCCAAAAAAAAAACAGTAGACTTCAAGGAGGGCGGGTAAGTGCTGTCCCTTGCCCCCTTCTCAAGCAACGGTAATAATACCAATCCCTAATAAGAAAATAATGTTGATAATAAAATAATGCTTTTTTGAAACAACATGTACCGAGTACCGTAGCATGATCACAGCCTCACTCAAGGGAGGCTGTGGTCCTGGTCATTGGCAGGCAAACGAGGCTTATTTTGGCAAGGCGACACAGCCTCCCTTGAATAAGGAAGTTTTTGATCTTACGGTACATTCTGCATACCATACAGTCGAGATTGCATAGCATGGGTGCCAATCGAAATAAATTCAATCTTGTAAATAAACCTACAATCTACATAATTTTCAAACAAGTCTACCAAAAATATAGAAGAGGTGAAAAAAATTGAAATGTTTGTTGCGCAAATCGAAAATCGGAGTATTTACGGATTAGTTACTCAAATCGGAACATTTACGGAACAGAAAGTCTAATCGGAAAGTGTCTCCCGAAAACGGTACAGTTCCGATCAAATCGGAACGTCTGGTCACCTTACTTTAGTATCTTGTGTGGGTCCACATCACAAAACTTTTGGAATTCTTTGAACATAGCTTGACGTTTAGCGCTATTTTTGAAAAATCCATAGATGTTTCGCGCCAAATCTTCACATACTCTTGGTAGACATTTGCATGCTTCGCTTGCGCATAGGTGTAGGGAATGGCAAATACATTTCTGCATCATAATGTCTGGTTTAGCAGCCATCAACTTGCTGGAAACAGAGTTGAGTCTTTCGAACATCGCGTTGCAGCCGTCATATGCGAAAACAATAACATTTTGCAGCGGAATTTCGTTCGAAGATGATGCTGTTCGAATTTCATTGTACAACCTTTCAGCTTTAGCTGTAACACCTTCGTTTGCCTTATCGAGTTCGTCACCCGAAAAGATTTGTATGAGTTTCCAGAATAGCGTTGTTACTTTACCAAACTCGGGGTGGAAAAATCGTACACAGACACACAACGTTTTCAAAGCAGCAATATCGGTTGCCTCAAATTTATTTTTTCTGTCTTTTTCTCAAAGACCATGTAAACTGAATCAGCCATTCTTTGGTGACTCATCGAATACCGCTGGGGGCGATTGATGGCTGTCAGTACTGAAAAAGTACTTTCGCACATTTCAGCACTGCATCCGAAAGTGGCAACAACTGCCCAGCGGCGGATTAAGCATGCTCGGCGCCCTAGGCCAACTACCTTTTAACGCCCCCCCCCCCCCATTTTTTCAGTCTAGGTATTTGTTAAAATGTGATTCTTTGTACACAATTTTGAATATTAAATAAAAAATATTTATTTTTTTGAAAAACAACTAATGATAGAATAAGACAAGTATATGAATACATAACATACCTAAACTACGTAACCGTTATACAAAAACAAAAAATTGATTTTCCTGCATTTTGCTGTTGCAAATTTTTCAATAACGTCCTCAAAATCCATTTCGTCCAAGATATCGGACTTAATTGATAAGAGAGAGAGGTCGCTAGTCTTATTCTGCGACAAACTGTTCCTGAGGTAGTTTTTTACCCTCTTCAACGTGGAAAAAGATCTTTCTCCGGAACAGTTCGTGGCAGGTATACATAAAAATATTCGCAGTGCAACATCTACATTCGGAAATGTAGATGTCAGTTTTCCACTGCGAATAGTTTTTAGCAGACTTCGAGGAACATCACTAGTGTCCACCATATCCAATGCAGTCGCAATAAGCGTCCTTCCGTTTCTTCAATTCCGTTATCATCTGTCAATTATGACGTAAAAGACATTGACAGTCATGTTTTGTTTGCTATCAAAAGGTGTCTCATGGTCCGAACTTTCATAATGAGGTCTTTTTTGTCTTGTGAGGTCTCACAAGTCAAAAAGAGTCTCAAAACACTGCATAAAATCACACCATAAATCGTCGCACAATATGAATAAGGATATTTACATTATTTACATGTATAGCAATGCACAATCTACAAATAGGTATATACAATATCATACAAAATTTTAAAGAATTTACACACAATAACTGCGAAATAGTCTATGACCTAACATCTCTTTATGTCTGCAATAAACCATACTGTTTCTTAGTCTCTTGCCAAAGGTTCTCATTGTTATCAGTTATCACCTCTGTATCACCGCTGTTTTGTATAGGCTTTTGCCTGTGGGCAAAAACCGTTTTATGACACTTAACACATTTTTGTCCCACATTTGCTCGGGATTTTTTTTGAAGTCCAACCCTTCTTGCATCCTGAGCAAAAAAATTCGCCGTAGCACCTTCTTCGTCCCTGGTAAGGAGTCTTTTGTCCAACGTCTATTGCCGCACACATCACTCTCTCTTTGTCACATTCATCCTTCACATCTCTTCGTCTCGTCCTTTGCCTTTTCTTCACCGAATCGTCCTTTTGCACTTGTTCTCGCTCATACTCGTTCACGACAATAATTCGCCCTACGAATTTATTCGGGGCTGTCTCCGTCGAATCCTCGCTCTCTGCTGAAAGTTCTCTTCTGACCGCTTTCTTTCTCGGCATCAGCTTGGTAAAGCATAAACTTTCCGCAGTCTTCACTACCTGCATGTCGCCTTGCTCGGTGAAGGGATGTCCCACTATCAATGGAATGTCCTGGACACCCGCTGGCACAATATACACTTTAGTCATCGCCGACACCCCATCGATCTGCAGCTCTACCTGGCACGAACCTAGAGTCTTTGTCTTCGCGTCACCGTAGCCGCTAATCTCGATGCGGTCCCCCAGGTCACACATCAGCTTCAATCCGACCGCACTTTCTTCTTGAAGGACGCACACCTCGCTCCCAAAATCTACGTACGACTTCACAATTACTCCGTTTACATGTGCGTCTTTGAAAAACTTTGCGTTGGGATCCCGCCTCCTCTGATGCACCTCCAGCATGTTTATTTGACTCGTCAATGATCCTGAGTCACTTGGTATCTCTCGTTGTTTCCTGGGGCAGTCTCTGGAGATGTGCCCGTCTTTTCCACATACAAAACACTTCGTTGTGCCTCGACAGGATCCCGCAAAATGTCCTTTGCCTCCACATTTGAAGCAGCGCACGGGCCTCTCCTCCGAGTCGTTCTTCTCTATACGCCTCGGGGTTTGATCCGCCTTCTTCCGGCTCTCAGTCCTGCGGGGCATCTGGAGTGCCTCATCCCTCTGCAGGTCTTGAAGAAGCTCTCCGGCATCGGCGTGCTTTACCGGAAGCAGAGTTCGGGAAACCTCTCCTGCCTTCAGACCCTCCAGCACTAGTTTCTTCGCTTCTTCAAAGCCCAATGCCATTTCCCGACACATTCGCATTTTGTCGAAGAAATAATCCTCGACTTTCTCCCCGTTTCTCTGCACTCTTCCGTGCATGGCCAGGAACTTCTCCGTCGTGCTTCTGGTGTCGCCGTAATTTTTTTTGAACTCTACCTCAAAGTCGGCGAAGCTCTTGATGGTGTCCTGGTGGTAGCTGAACCACGAGAGGGCTCCCGCGCGCAGATGCTGGCGCGTAATCTCTAGGAGCACACTGTCAGACCAGGAGCACGTTGCCGCCATACACTTAACGTCTTTAAGCCACGTCTCTGCCCGCGTGCCCTTGTAGCTGCCATCGAAGGTGGTTATTCCTTTCGTGAGATCTGGCATCACGTAAGTTGCCTGCACTGACGGGGTCTCCGAGGGTGGCCTCTGCTGTCCAATGAGCTGACCCAGCATTTGTGCAAGGTTTTCCATAGTCAGGGGTGTGGAACTCACCGGTGTCTCAGTCATGTTGTCGACGGACTCGTTGAGCTCGTCGTCGTCGTCAATATCCCCTAGTTGGGATCTCGTTCGCACCATTTACTCCCGCACGTGAATCAATTCAGTAGCACATTATACCGAACCGATCCCACTTCTGATTAAATTGTTGTAATATTGTCTTTCGCTGAATAGTGTTTGTGTTAAAATGAAATCAGGATGTCTCACTAAATTCTTTATTCACTCTCACAGAACGTTTCTCTCTCAATACAACCGCTGTATTCGGTAGTAAGAAACTCTCTAATGGGTTCTCACAAGCTGTTTTTACAAACCCCTATAAAATATACCTGGGTTTCCCTCTACATTACTCTGGGATCTCTCGACGGGTGGTGCAGGACGTGTCGCCACAATGGTCAAGCCTACATAGTACCCACTACCCATCTATGATATTTTAAATTTTACTGCATTTGTAAACACCAGATCCAGACAAGTTTTTGCTGTGTTGTTCATAATGATCAAATCTTGATCTCATTTGGGAAACGTAAGACAACAAGGATTCATATAAAGCAGATGCCTGGAATAACATTTATGTCGGCTCGCTGCAATGATAAGCTGGTCTTATTAAATTGAGTCATCAAATCGGACCAAAACGAAAGCAATATGCCAGTTTCGAGTTGATTGAAAGTCTTTAAAATCCCTTTGGCTTCCGTTTTGGTTGTTTGAGTCTGAGATGGTTCATTCATTATGAATTCTAGAGCACACAGCAATAAATGTAGTGTAGAAAATTACTTTATTTTAACACTATTCCGAGTTTATATAGGTCCCTCTAGAAGTGTAAATATTATAACACTACCAGTAGAGTTAATTTTAGTGTTACACAAACACTAGAATAGTGTAAAACTTCGTTATTTACAACTACACTAGTTAGTGTGGATTTTCACTCATTATTTTACACTGATTAGTGTTAGTTTTCACTGTTAACGTTTAAGTAACACTTCACATTAGTGTAAATATTCACTAAACCTATTCAATGAAGGAGGGAAATTTAAAAAAAATCAAACAATAAACAAAAAAATATTATAATTCTGTTAAAACTCAAAAACATTAGAACAAAAGTTAATCTAAATATGTGATAGTTAACTTGAACAACGAGATGAAAATCACCCTTAAAACATATATATATATATATATATATATATATATATATATATATATATATATATATATATATATCTTGATGGATGATGTATTTCGGGCTCGCGGCATATTTTGTGACAAACAATGTAAAAAAAAATATTTTTTACACAGATTCACATTGATGGACGTCTCATGACATTTTAGGACGTAATTTTCAGGTAATCCCATCGCCAATGTTGGTTTTCAAATATATATATATTTCTAAATGTACATGATGTATTTTGAGCTCCCGGCATAATTTGAAAAAAAAATGCATTTGTTCACGTATTTATATTATTTGTCACCTTCCAATGTACTTCCTTTTGAGATTTGTCGTCTGGATTATTCCACTCTACATTTTTTCTCGAAAATGTTTCGAGAGACTGATTTACGTCATACACGGTCATGATCGAAAAGTTCATAATGTATATCGGACTCACATGGGCTCATCGAGAATGTGAATTGGGCTCTATACAACAATTTGCGAAATTACGCCCATTGTTTATGAATTTATGTTCTCAGATGTCTCTTAACCTCATAGAACGTGATTCCCAAGTTAACTTGTTACGATTTGACTGTTAAAGCACTCGTATCATTTATATTTCGGGTGAACAACTACGAAAATTGTCGAAAAAACGAGTTCCTGTCGTAAAGTGCACAGTAGCTTTTATTTCGAGTTTGGGACGTTTCCATTTTTCTATAGTTGAATAACTTCAAATTTCTGGGTGATTCAGGTCCTACGTCACCATTTCTACAATGTGCGCGTCCGTTCTTGTCCATACTGTCTTTTCAAAAAAATCTCCGGGAGCCCAAACTACGTCATACACGAGCACGACCAAAACGTTCAGAACGTATTTTGGGCTCACATGTTCATCAAAAATTTGAAATGGGCTCGCGACAGCTTTCAATCCAATTCAAATTCCTCTCCTTATTACATTCTTTCTTTTGTACATGAATGTCAATTTGATCAATTCTTATTTTGTTAGATGCCTCCCAACAAATACCACTTTCTTGATGCTGCCATCCGAGTTTTTCTACCTCATTTTCGCCCACAATTTCTTCGGGAGCCCGGTGTACGTCATGCACGGGCATAATCGAAGAATTTATGATGTATTTTGGGCTCACATGGGCTTATCAAGAATGTGAATGAGCTCTCCGCAAAATTTTTTAACGCTGAGTTCTCCCTGTAAAGTGCACAATAGGTTCGATTTCGAAGTTGGGATGTTTTCAGTAATCCATTCTTGAATAATTTTGAGTTTCTGGGTCGAACAGGTCTCACGTTGCTATTTCTAAAATGTTATGTACCGTTTTTGTCCACTTTTGACTTTTTTCCACAAAATCCTTCGGGAGCCCAATCCACATTAAGCACGAACATGATTGAAAAGTTCAAGACGTATTTCGGGCTCACATGCTTATCCAAAATGTGGAATGGGCTCTCTACATATTTTGTACATAAATGCCATTTCTTTGATAATTATTTTGTTAGATGGTCCCCAACAAATACTACATTCTTGAAGTTACCATCCAGGTTTTTCCACCTCATTTCTGCCAAAGAAAAATTTTGGGAGCCTTAATTACGTCATGCGCGGGATGGATGGAAGAATTCATGATGTATTTCGGGCTCACATGGACTCATCGAGAATGTGAATTGAGCTCTCTGCAATATTTTATGGAAAAATGACATTTATTTACATAATTTGTATCCAAACACCTCTCAATTTTCTTTGACGTGATTTGCAACTTATTTTGTCACATTTTCAAAATTTATCATAGATTCGTTTTGAACAGCTGCAAAAATTTTAGAAAAAATAGGTTCCCGTTGCAAAGTACAGAATAGGTTTTATTTCAAGTTTTAGATGTTTTCAGAAATCCATTCTTGAATAATTTTGAGTTTTTGGGTCAGAGAGGTCTCACTGTGCCATTTCTGCAATGATATAGTCCGTTTCTGGCCACTTTTGACTTTCTTCCACGAAAACCCTCGAGAGTCCAATCTACATTCTGCACGAACACGATTGAAAAGTTCAAGACGTATTTTGGACTCTCATACTAATCCAAAATGTGGAATGGGCTCTTGACATATTTTGTACGTGAATGTAATTTTTTGATTTATTATTCTGTCAGATGCTTCCCAACAAATATTACATTTTTGAAGGACCATCCGGGTTTTTTCACCTCATTTCTGCCCAAAAAAATTCGGGAGCCCTGATTACATATTGCGCGAGCTGGATGAAAGAGTTCATGATGTATTTCAGGCTCACATGGACTCATCGAGAATGTGAATTGAGCTCTCTACAATGTTTTGTGGAAAAATGCCATTTGTTTACATAATTTGTTTTCAAACACCTCTCAATCTTCTATAACGTGATAAGCAACTTATTTCGTCACAGTCTCAAAATTTATCATAGATGTGTTTTGAACAGCTGCAAAAATTGTAGAAAAAATAGGTTCCCAGTTGTAAAGTGCAAAATAGGGTTTATTTCAAGTTTTGATTGTTTTCAGAAATCCATTTTTGAATAATTTTGAGTTTTAGTGTCAAACAGGTCTCACGGTGCTATTTCTGTAATGATATAGTCGTTTTCTGGCCACTCTTGACTTTTTTTCACAAAAACCTTCGGGAGCCCAATTTACGTTATACACGAGCACTATTGAAGTGTTCAAGACCTATTTCGGGCTCACATGATCATCCAAAATATGAAATGGGCTCTCGACATATTTTGCACATAACTGTCATTCTGGTAAATTATTATTGTGTTAGACGCCTACCAACAAATACTACTTTCGTGATGTTGTCATTCCGGTTTTTTAACTTATTCTCCGCCCAAAAATTTGTCGGGAGCCCTAATAACGTCATGCACAGGCTCGACAAAAAAATTCATGATGTATTTTGGGCTCACATGGACTCACCGAGAATGTAAATTGGGCTCTCTATGATATTTTGTGAAAAAATGCCATTTGTTTATAACTATTTGTTTTCGAACACCTCTCAATCTTCTAGAACGTTAGTCCCAAGTTATTCCGTCACATTTCACAAAATTTGTCCTAAATTTGGTTTGAACAGCTGCAAAAATTTTAAAACAAGATAGGTTCTTATTGTAAAGTGCAGAATGGGTTTTATTTCAAGTTTTGGATGTTTTCAGAAATCCATATTCTTGAATAATTTTAAGTTTTTGTGTCAAACAGGTCTCACGGTGCTATTTTTCCAATGAAATAGTCCGTTTTCATCCCCTCCTGACTTTTGTCATGAAAACTTCCCGCAGTCCAATCTACATCATGCACGAGCACGATTGAAGTGTACAAGACGTATTTCGGGCTCACATGCTCATTCAAAATGTGGAATGGACTCTCGACATATTTTGTACATGAATGTCATTTTTTCAATAACTATTTTGTCAGATGCTTCCCAACAAATATCATATTGTTGAAGTTACCATTCAGGTTTTTCCACGTCATTTCCGCCCAAAAAAAAATAATTGGGAGCCCTAATCACGTATTGCGCGGGCTGGATGAAAGAATTCATGATGTATTTCGGGCTCACATCGAGAATGTGAATTGAGCTCTGTGGAAAAATGCCATTGGTTTACATAATTTGTTTTCGAACACCTCTCAATCTTCTATAACGTGATAGGCAAGTTATTTCGTCACATTTTCAAAATCTATCATAGATGTGTTTTAAACAGCTGCAAAAATTGTAGAAAAAATAGGTTCCCGTTGTAAAGTGCAGAATAGGGCTTATTTCAAGTTTTGGATGTTTTCAGAAATCCATTTTTGAATAATTTTGAGTTTTTGGGTCAAACAGGTCTCACGGTGCTATTTCTACAATGATATAGTCGGTTTCTGACAGTTTGTGTCCACTTTTGACTTTTTTTTTTCACAAAAACCCTCACGAGCCCAATCTACGTTATACACGAGCACGATTGAAGTGTTCAAGACGTATTTCGGGCTCACATGCTCATCCAAAATATGAAATGGGCTCTCGACATATTTTGCACATAACTGCCATTCTGGTGGATTAGAGGGTAAGTTATTATCGTGTTAGACGCCTACCACCAAATACTACTTTCGTGATGTTGTCATTCTGGCTTTTTCACTAATTCTCCGCCCAAATTTTTTTCGGGAGACTGATTTACGTCATGCACGGGCTCGACAAAAAAATTCATGATGTATTTCGGGCTCACATGGACTCGCCGAGAATGTGAATTGGGCTATCTGCCATATTTTGTGGAAAAATGCCATTTGTTTACATAATTTGTTTTCAAACACCTCTCAATCTTCTATGACGTGATAAGCAAGTTATTTCGTCACAGTTTGAAAATTTATCATTGATTAGTTTTGAACAGCTGCAAAAATTGTAGAAAAAATAGGTTCCCCGTTGTAAAGTGCAGAACAGGGTTTATTTCAAGTTTTGGATGTTTTAAAAAATCCATTTTTGAATAATTTTGAGTTTTTGTGTCAAACAGGTCTCACGGTGCTATTTCTACAATGATATAGTGCTTTTCTGGCAACTTTTGACTTTTTTCACAGAAACCTTTGGGAGCCCAATCTACGTTATACACGAGCACGATTGAAGTGTTCAAGATGTATTTCATGCTCACATGCTTATCCAAACTATGGAATGGGCTTTCGACATATGCACAAAACAGCCATTCTGGCAAATTATTATTGTGTTAGAGGCCTACCAACAAATACCACTTTCGGGATGTTGTCATTCCGGTTTTGCAACTTGTTCTCCGGCCAACATTTTTTCGGGAGCCTGATTAACGCCATGCACGGGCTCAACAGAAAAATTCATGATGTATTTTGGACTCACTAGGACTCACCGAGAATGTGAATTGGGCTCTCTATAATATTTTGTGGAAAAATGCCATTTGTTCATAAATATTTGGTTTCAAATACCTCTCAATCTTCTAGAACGTGAGTCCCAAGTTATTCTGTCACATTTTTCAAAATTTGTCCTGAATTTGATTTGAACAACTGCAAAAAATTTGAAAAAGATAGGTTCCCGTTGTAAAGTGCAGAATGGGTTTTATTTCAAGTTTCTGTTTTCAGAAATCCATTCTTGAATAATTTTATGTTTTTGATTCAAACAAGTCTCACGGTGCTATTTTTCCAACAAAATAGTCCGTTTTTGTTCTCTTAAGACTTTTTTTCATGAAAACCTTCGGCAGCCGAATCTAAATCATGCACGAGCACGCTTGAAGTGTACAAGACGTATTTCGGGCTCACATGCTCATCCAAAATGAGGAATGGGCTGTCAACATATTTTGCACATACCTGCCATTTTGGTAAATTATGATTGTGTTAGATTTTTCCCAACAAATACCTACTACATTCTTGAAGTTGCCATACAGGCTCTTCCACCTCATTTTCGCCAAAAAAATCTCAGGAGTCTGATTTACGTCACGCATGGGCATGATGTAAAAATTCATGATGTATTTCGGACTCACATGGACTCATCGAGAATTCAATTTGTGATGTTTACAATATTTTTGTGGGAAATGCCATTTGTTTACCTATGTATGTTCTAAGACGTCTTTCAATCTTAGAGAATAAAATTCCCAAGTTATCCATTTTTGAATGATTTCGAGTTTTTGGGTCGAACAGGTCCCACGGTGCTATTTTCTATAATGATAAAGACCGTTTTTTGTCCACTTCCGACTTTTTTTACAAAAACCTTCGGGAGCCTAATCTACATTATGCACGAGCACGATTGAGATATTCAAGACGTATTTCGGGCTCACATGCTTATGCAAAATGAGGAATGGGCTCTCAACATATTTTGCACATACCTGCCATTTTGTAAATTAATAGTCTGTTAGACACCTACCAATAAAAATACTACTTTCGTGATGTTGTCATTCCAATTTTTTCAACTTATTTTCCGCCCAATTTTTTTTTCGGGAGCCTGATAAACGTCATGCACGGGCTCGACGAAAGAATCCATAATGTATTTCGGGCTCACATGGATTCATCGAGAATGTGAATTTGGCTCTCTACAATATTTTGTAAAAAAATGCCATTTGTTTACAAATATTTGTTTTCAAACACCTCTCAATCTTCTAGAACGTGATTCCCAAGTTATTGAGTCACATTTTCAAAAATGTATCCTAGATTTGGTTTGAACAGCTGCAAAAATTTCAGAAAAGATAGGTTATCGTGTGTAAGTGCAGAATAAGTTTTATTTCAAGTTTTGGATGTTTTCAGAAATCCATTCTTGAATAATTCCAAGTTTTTTAGTTGGACAGGTCCCATGGTGCTATTTTTACAATGATATAGTCCGTTTTTGTCCACTTCTGACTTTTCTCACAAGAACCTTCGGGAGCCCAATCTACATTATGTACGAGTACGATTGAAATATTCAAGACGTATTTGGAGCTCACATGCTTATCCAAAATAAGGAATGGGCTCTCAACATATTTTGCACATACCTGCCATTTTGTAAATTAATAGTCTGTTAGACACCTACCAATAAAAATACTACTTTCGTGATGTTGTCATTCTGATAATTTCAACTTATTTTTCGCTCAAAATTTTCTAGGGAGCCTAATTTACGTCATGCACGGGCTCGACGAAAGAATTCATGATGTATTTCGGGCTCGCATGGACTTGAAAAGAATGTGAATTGGGCTGTCTACAATATTTTGTAGAAAAATGCCATTTGGTGTCATATTTTGTTTTCAAAGACCTCTCAATCTTATGAAACGTGATTCCAAAGTTATTTAGTCTCTTTTTTCAAAATTTGTCCTAGATTTGATTTGAACAGCTGCGAAAATTCCAGAAAAGATAGGTTCCCATGGTAATAAACAGTGCAGAATAGGTATTATTTCAAGTTTTGGATGTCTTCAGAAATCCATTCTTGAATAATTTCTAGTTTTTGGGTTGAACCGGTCCCACGGTGCCATTTTTACAAATTTATAGGCCGTTTTTTGTCCACTTCTGATTTTTTCTACGAAAATCTTCGGGAGCCCAATCTACATTATGCACGAGCACGTTTAAAATGTTCAAGACGTATTTCGGGCTCACATGCTTATCCAAAGTGAAGAATGGGCTCTCAACATATCATTTTGTACAAAAATGCCATACGCCTCCCAACAAATACCACTTTTTTCGCCCAAACTTTTTTCAAGGGCTTGATTCACGTCATGATTGACTTCTAGATACATAAGTATCAGATTTCAAAAAAAGTTTCTGTTAAAAGTGCAAAATAATTCAGACGCATGCGCATGTGAGCAAGTTCTTGGACTAGAGTTGACATTGGTTGTGATGTTGGGCGTCTGCGTAGGGCGTGGCTTCTCGCACTAAGCGATTGTATACAGTTTCTCCTTTCTCCCTTCAACTGGTATAATAAGCAGCGAAAGCCTAGTGTTTTGGCTGAAGACTCAAAATAACCGGAATTGACAATTAACAGTTGAAAAGATCCGCCGTTAAATGGTGCCGTCTCCCTTGCACTCAAAGTGTTTAATTGGGAGCTTTGCGTAAGAGGCAGCAGGAGATGAGCTGTTTGCGGTCACATTGCTATCAGAGTACTATTTACTTAAGGTGCGTTCAGTCAGCTTATTTAGCCGCAAGTTTTAATTTTAGTCGCAAGCGCAGCGACGCCCATTGGCTCTTATGAACCAGCCTCCTCGGAACAGCCAATAAGCGATGCAGCGCTTACGGCTAAAACTAAAATTGCGGCTGAATAAGCTGACTGAACGCACCTTTAGGCCGTACGAAACTATTTCATGCATCAGAGACCCACTACAGGTCCTACTTAACAAATCATACCTATCAAAGTACTTGACAATCATGCACAGTGCGAGTGCAGTCACCAATTGTCTTATCTCAAGTGCGCACTTGCGATTAGAGCGTTAGACAGCTATAAGAGCCCGATTCCGGTCAAATATGAGGATGAACAAAAACTCAGGATCAACTAGCCTGATTTCAAAATATCAGACTGTGGTATGTTGTATTTGTGGCAACGGAGCACAATAATTGGTTTTCATTAAAAAGCCAGAGGTGTAACTACTGACGAGCTCAAAATACTATATAAATATGTCCAGTTTTTGGACTCATGAGCCCAATATATAATTTTGAGCTCAAAGTAATATATGGACGTAGAAAAATGAGCCCGAAATACATCATTCATCAAGATATATATATATATATATATATATATATATATATATATATATATATATATATATATATATATAGTCGATTTTTCGACCAACAAACAAACAAAACAAAAATATAATTCTTTTAACACTGAGAAACAATGGAATATAACTTAGTCTATGTAGTAGTTAACTTGAGCAACGAGACAAAAATCACCCTTGAAAAACATACTCATATTTGGGTACAAAATACCAATCCTCTTTAGAATAACACTAGTGTGGTGTGTGAATAACACATCGGTTTCTTCAAATAGGAGCGAGAGCGGCATCGCGTGCTGGTGCCACCCGCATAATATTGGCAGTATAATATACCTACACCAACAACAACCTACCACCTACCTCTCATTCATTACTCGATACTCAATACCCGAGCACGGAACACCGTATCGTATATCAAATGA
The DNA here is from genome assembly GCA_949128115.1 of Anaspis maculata. Classification (NCBI taxonomy): domain Eukaryota; kingdom Metazoa; phylum Arthropoda; class Insecta; order Coleoptera; family Scraptiidae; genus Anaspis; species Anaspis maculata. Next base: position 56,260,946 of record OX421965.1, on the reverse strand, counting down.
AGTGCCCCTTATCAATAAGTTGATAGATGGAATATCTGATGAGTTGCTGAAATCTCAAAAAATAAACCTGGAATTTTCCGGATTTTTTTTTCTATAATTTCGTATTGATTTTATAATTTTGTGATTTTAAATTTATTTTATTTTAATTTCCTGGGAGATCCACCGCCCCCACAGGATCAAGCGCCCTAAGGCCATGGCCTAGTTGGCCTATAGTGTTAATCCGCCACTGCAACTGCCAATATTTCGTAGCTATCTCGAAAAGCGTTTTTAAGTTTGAAGATTTTCAATAAAGCAGTGCTTTCCTCCTTGTGATTGTCAGATAATTCTTCACGACGGACAATTCTTCTTTGCTTGGAATAGGGAGGCCTGAACAAAAGGAAAGGCTAAGTATAGTAGATGAACACAAAACATATCCAATCCGAATAAGTAGCTATTTCAATTAAAAAGATAGATCGGGACATTTTCATGATCTTACCTAGTTCAGATAATATTTCCAGTTTTTCAAAATCAAATTCTTCCATGCTCGAAACAGCTCCAATGAATGCATCATTGTGTTTGAATCGTATATTCAACTCGGTCGTGATAACATCAATGGTTTCGAAATACATGGGTTTGAAATTTTGAATTCTGGATCACTAATCAGAAATTTTAGGTCACCAGTACTAGGCAAAACTTCAGTCACAACAAAATCATTCATAGATGACGGAGTCTTCTTTCTTCGCTTCGCGCTGGACTCACTGTCCGAATCACTGATGGGAAATGGATTTCTTGCTTCGCTGAATATCAAATGAAAGTTCTCTTCAGTTCTTAGCTTGGAAATTTTTTCGGTGCTTACGGCCACGATGCTGACAGCTTCTTCAAAACCAACAGTCCTGCTCTATAAAGCCAAATCTGCCGGACTCAGTAAGCTCAATAGCTTATTTGTCTTTGGCAGGGACTAATGCTAAACGAAAACCCATCATTTCCATTGCTGTTTTTAATCCGAAACTTTTGGCAATGTCATCAGTTCATCACCACTGAATTTTGCTTTTGGAATATTGTCCAGTGTTTCCAGGATTCCATTAAAATTGGACAACGACAACACAACTTTTGCAACTTGCGGGTGGCCTGACCATAGTTGCTTTAAAAGACGACCGATTCTTTTGCCTTCTACATTTCTGCCACCTTAGCATGTTGGAAAAATTCATGTAGCAATACACATTATGTCAAAAAATGTCTGAGACTTGCTATTTCCGAAATTGCCTTGATAACGACCAAATGAAGTCGATGATTGAAGCAGTGAACGTAAGGAATAATTCTTTGTAATTTTTTCTGTATTCTTGCAGCTCCTCCGGACACTTTTATTCTGTCTATATAAGATAATACTGACGGCCCCGTGGCGCAGGCGGTCGAGTGGCTGCCTGCGACGCGGAAGTCCCGGGTTCGATTCCCGGTGAAAAGTCTGGGTTATAATTCTAATGGACTCACTCAATATAAGCTCTGAAATTTCTATAAGTTCTTTCTTGTCATTTTTGAATTCTGAATACGACATGAAAAATGTTTCGAATGAAAATCCCATCAAATAACCAGTTATTTATTGCTTATTCTTATTACCTTTGATAGCTACTAACTTTTCAGGATTCAACCGATTTTTGGCCTCTTTACCTTTTTGAAAATTCGCCCGAGTCCCTGTCGGGGAGCTGGTTTCCATTTCTTCATCGGTAAATAATGCCTTCATGAGGTCGCAAACATAGATTCCTTCTTTCTGGCCCTTACTTATTTTGTGTATGGTCTTGTTTGAGACCCATCGGTCAAATAGACCATCAGAAATGGATTTTGTGTTCTGTAAAAATCACATTGAATAAAAAAGAAAAATTTTTATACAGTCTATCTATTCTCTATTGAAATTTGATAAGTTCTTACTGTTTCTGACGTCGTTGCGCATGATGATGGTCCCTTGGGTTGTGGCTGTCTTGATTCTGTACCTGTTGATTCCGCACCTGCAGAACTCTTCATTCCAGTTCTTAACACGTTCGCGGACACCTATCGATAGTAGGGGACTTCAAAAAACGCACTATGGTAACTTTCGAACCAGATCAGATACCGGGGTCTAGTAACAAGCTATATATTTGATATGCCATTTTGGACAATATTTTTACAAAAAAAAGTTGAGCGGCATATGCCGTCTTGTCCGTAATTAATTAGGTTTTCGTCAAATGGGACAAGGGCGGGGTATACCGACAGAAAAAATAATTACATTTATTCATAATTTATTCGTTTGAACACGTTTTAGTCATAAAAAAAACTAATTGAAACTCTATAAAAGGAAACAAGAATAAATTCTAGAAAAAAAAAACATATAACAAATAAAGTAAAAAAACATTTCATCACTATATCTACTGTTTGTGATAGTTTTCAAAACAAGGTACAACGCAAAGTGCGGGTTTTTCTGGACAAGTCTTACATAGATATTTGGTTTCTTTTCTGATTTTTGTTTTGCTGCACTGTTTGCATCTCATATGATGACTTTTATTTGGGTCCTTCGGATTTGGGATATTATCGAGAAAGTGCTGTGGAGTTCGTTGTCCATTGTTTCGCTGATTCTCTCCTCCTCTTCCTTCATCTTCCGCTTCTTCTTCCTCTTCCACCGTTTCAACCCTCACTCTCTTTCCCCCATGTAGTGCTCCGGATCTTATTATTTTTCGGCCGTCATTCAACGTCTGTGGCACATCAAGGAAGTCTTTGATGAGTTGTTCACGATAGTGAAGGAGTGTAAGCTTGCTGTTGTAGCTCTTCATGATGAAATACGAGTTCCAAATAGCGACATCTAATAGATGGAACATGACTTTTTTATACCATCTGATACTTTTACGTGGAGAAGAATAGTACGTGACCATTTGATCACTGCGATCAATACCAGACATGTTGTCATTGTATTTGGAAATCTCTTCTGGTTTTATTTTTTTTTGACCGAATCTGTTCTGAGCTTCAATAAGCTTCGGGTGGTATTTCGTTGTTATACAGAGTACATCCCTCCTATCCTTCCATTTGGATACGTAGACATTTCCATGTCTTTTCCATTTATGCTCTCCTTTCTTCAATTTCGATTGTGTGATGTCTTTCGGATTTCCACGCCTATTTGATCGCAATGTACCAGTTGTATGGGTTTTTCTTCTCAGAAGTTTTTTACAAAGGTTTACACTGTTATAGAAATTGTCCATAAATAAATGGTGGCCACGATCCAAATAAGGTTCCATTAGAGAAAAAACCAGTGTTTCCAGTTTTGACATTCCTTCAACTTCTGCAGATTGCCCTTTGTATATTTGCAAATTGAGTACGTATCCATCTGGTGTGCATACAGAGTAAAATTTTATGCCATATCTTGCTCGTTTTCCCTTTATATACTGTCTGAAGCTGAGTCTGCCACGAAAGAGAAGCAGGGACTCATCTAATGATAAATTTTCATGCGGGTAATACATTTGCCTGAAATTTATCAACAATTTGTCCATCAAAGGAGAAATCTTATTCAGCCTATCCTTCGGATCGGTTATCTGACCATAGCAGCAACTGAAACATCTAAGCAGCTGTTCAAATCTTCTGCCGGACAGTTTGAGGTGCAAAGAAGGACAATAGTAAAGCGGATCCATGGTGAACATTTTTCTGATCGAGGGAAATTTCATTTGGCCTTGTAAAATGCATATCGCAAGGAAATACTTCAACTCATCCCTGGTAATGGGCTTTATGGTTGTTTTTCGGCTGTGTCTTTGATGAGGTCGATTACTATTTTGTAGACGTGTGGCATATACATTCATGGAGACAAGTATCATTTCCATAATTTCGTCGTTCCATAGTTTTTCAAAACATTTTGTAGCCGAAGGGGGATCTTCGAACATAAATTGTTGGCCGGATAAAGTATCATCAAAATGAAAGTCTGGGATATCGTTTGTATCGTCGTACCAATCGTCATCGCTTGAATCGAGGCTTGAATCTTCAGTTCCAGATGAGTTTTGTGACGGAACATCTTCATTACCTCCTTCTTCACTGTCGCTACCGGATTCACTCCTAGTAGCATAGGTTGGATCATGGACGTCATCATCACTACTAAATGGATCAGATTCAGAACTTTCCGTTTCACCAGAGCTCACTGTGTCCATAAGATGTTGGAGCCTGGCTTCTTCTCTCGCGTCCATTTGCTGGGGAACGCACGTATTACGAAAAAAGGTAGACTATCACCATATTTCAAGCAAAATATTAGCTGGGAATACTCACCTCTGTCCTTACCGCCTTTCACAAACACAGGAACGATGCACGAATGACGTATAACCGAATCACAGGTTATGTAGTCATGACAGGTCTATAAAGCACATTTTTCAAATTTTTTTTTTTTTGCTGGGACAGTAACTAGTGAGACATAGGAATATCAATACATTTCGTGTCGGCATATGCCGTCTTGTCCCAGCATGCAGTGCGGCATATGCCGCGTTGTCCGCGAACGTGTTAAGGATGTGGACAGCTTTTCAATTTCCTGAAGATCGTTCACCCTGTTGCAAACGCCCAACAAAGCAAAACATAGAGCAACAAAAACAGTGTTGACAATATGCTGGGAAATTGCAGCTAATCCCAATCCCTTCGAATGTCTGCATGATGAATCAGAATAATCAGATGAAGGCCGGGGCACAACATATCGTCCAAATAGACGCATTCAACAATAATAACCTTCATATTATACTTTCGGATTTTGTGCTCACGGCGAAAGATTATTTTCTGCACGCTCCTCATCTGAATCAGTTTTCTTCCATAATTTTTTTTCGGTCTTCCCGAGTTGAATTGAGAACTTCGAATTTTGGGAGATATTCCTTTTCTTGCACATCGCTGTCCATTCTAAAAAATATATATAAAAAAAAACAGTAATTTCCCAAGAATTGAGCAAAAATATATAACAAATAATATTAGACAAACATTTTCTGTGTACATTTCGTATCTCCTACAGCTTAAATAACGCCTACTATGTTAGTCCATTTTAAATTTTTCTTCTTCGTCATTACTTTGGGTGGCTCAATATCCCAAAGGGGCCATTTGATTCTAACACTTTTTTCGATCAAGCTTCCCACTTGAATTTTTTCAGCATCCTTATAATTCCGTCGTCATCAAAGTCCAGGCTTGGAATCCGACGGACTCTTTATTGCTCTCATTTGTAAATTCCACCAACAAACATTCACAGTCCTTCATTTTGTTTGAAAACGCGGCGTTCCAGTAACGTACGATGGTAAATCACTAACTGCAGTCGCACTTGGGATATTCAAATTTCGTGGGCGGTATAGACGGAATAACCCTTACCTGGAAATAGCAATCATGATTTTTGACGAGTGCGATTTCACCATTGATCAGCTTGAAAAATTTCACTTTCTTCTGCTCAATCGCTTCTTGTATATTTTGCTTTTCTTTGGTTACGGTATATATACATTTCACTTCGACTAGTTCGTCGTCAATCATGCCTGAAATTGAAAACATACTCCATCATAAGGTAATCATTTAAAAACGAGCCAATTTTAGTAACTTCCGATTCCTAGTGAATATTTTGTCGAACAAAAATAAGACGATTTTGGGCAGCATCTAGAACATGAGTAAAACAATATGGGCAAGTGTTGGAGAAGCTAAAAGTCTTCACCCTCCCCCGTGAAATCTTCATGATCTTATGGAGTCAATGGGTAGACGGAAGTGAAAATTGGGCTTGCTTCTAGATGATAGCGAAAAAAAGAATTTATCTGGAAGCTCCTTGTAAATAAATCATGGAACGATGAAAATATTGATAACGCATAATGAAATGGGGTGTTTCGCCACTGAAGAAGACGATAGATGGCAGCAGGGGCCAACCCGGGTTTATCACTAGGTTACTGTTGGTTGGTAAGCCTACCTGCTCCATGTTGGTATCTCGTATCTCTTCAGCCCGTTTGTGTGTCTGTCAGGGATGTGTCTGTGTTTGTATGCGTAACGCTATATTACCTAGCAGCATCATGCTACACCAAGCACTTTGCCACCTGCCACTGATCACTCCAACAATGAAGATGACAGCAACGACCATATGACTGACATTTGCTGAAAAAAATATTGAACGTGGGGTTGTACTGGTCGGTTTTGGTGATTTTCGAGGGCTGAAGGGGCCCAATGACCGTGCAAATGTTTGCCAGAGGGACCGTCCGGGAGACAGCACTCGAAGAGCAGTTCGCGGGCACGCCGGCGCCGGCCGATTTGGAACCTATTGCAACCTACCTGCCACCGTGCCGTGTGCCCCACTGTCCATGTTCAAGAATACAATCATGCTCTTCTTCAAAAACATCTATACTAAAGACCTCTACTCTGAAAGCCAAGTGTACGTAGTTTTTTTCATCTAATTCCTTCCTCACCTCTGACGACACACATCCATACTTGACTTGACATGACAGCCGACCCGGCAGGCAGACACCAAAGTCAAAAGGAAAACCCCCTCCATGAGAGAACCGTTCAAAAAGTAGTGGGAAAATAACCCGGGTTGGCCCCTGCTGCCATCTACTTGACAACTTGACAACTGCAGAGAAAACACCCCATTGTAATAAAAACCTCAGAAACCATCAGGTGAGGCAGCCAGAAATCCATTGTCGACATCAATATAAATGCCGCTCTCTTCAATGATACAGCCATGCTCAGCTTGGTACTTCCCTTTCGCCACCGATTCATTGAGTTTTCCATAGCTGGTTGTCGCCGTACTCACTCCTTTTTGAATCGAGATACGCTTTACTAAATTATGACATGGTATTTTTGTTCTTTTTACAGCCGCTCCAAAATTTGACGCCGTCAAGCGATGGCGACGTTCGTTCAAAAATTTCATGTTGTCAAATTGGCCAACAGTTTCTTTTTTAAGTCTGTCCTGGCAGGTGTGACCTGAAAAAATTACGTTAGGTAGGTACTTATACTTATTGGCAATCAATCATTCGTGTTGGTCAGTTGGTCAGTCATTCGGCCGTTTTCGTTTCTTACCTTCAACTTGACTCTTTTCTTTCCTTTGTATTCTCTCCCTTTCTTTCTTTTCCATGAAAATTGTCAGGTTTTTACCTGGACTCGAGCCGAACGTTTTTCTCAAACCTTGCACACACAAAAAATTACCGTAATATTATGGGCCCCTCGGGGGTGTGGGGGAGAGGGGGGGGCGGTGCGCCGCAGGTATTTTTTTTCTGCAGAAAATAATAATAATGTTGATATGTTGATAATGATATTATTCTAATGGCTTCCCAAGAATTTTCTTTTGGAGCTTTCTCTTGAGCAATGCGATTCTTCTGATGAAAATTTCATGATATGATCACGCACATTTTGTCTTACGACATCTGGTATTTCGCAATGTTTAGAATGTTTACCTCTTTAGTCAGTATCGGTAATACCACCTCCATCAGATATTTTCTTTTTCAATGATGTGGTTACAAGAGTTGTAGAAATTCTCAGGGTATTAAGGGTATAACCCATATTTGTTATCTTGAATCTATCGTCAGATATTCCTTGGACAATTATATTTTCAGGTGAGAGTTTTCCATTTAGTGGAATAATGTTGAGGCCTTGCAATCGATCTTGTAGCGCCTGAATCGATTAAATGGGTCATATTATGCATAAAATCGGAGTATGTGCTCGTGCTCCGATTTTACAGGAGTTGCTAAGCAAATTTTTATTTTATATATTACCCATATTTCTTAAGCAAATATGTGTGTCCTTCTTTACTTTTTATATAAAGAAGGTTATCCGAGTTAAGTTTAAAAGCGAATGTTGGAAAATTGCGAGTTCATCTGGTGACTCTGATCCTCGGGCATTTCGTATGTTTCTAGAACAGTTCTGCCCAAATCCTGTCCCTGATTCGAGTTTAAATGATTGAATACATTATTTCTTGGAGCATATTTAATAACTGATGAACGAGGGGAGTTCAAATTTTGATCCTGTGTTCGTGACCTGCCCACGATTATTACTTTATTGGGTCACTTGAGTTTGATTAGGTTGCAAGTTGTTCCTGTTATTCCGTCTGAAACAATTTTCTATTTCATGTCCCGGTTTCCTACAGTAACGACAGAATTTTTGTTTACTGCTCGCATTTTGTGACCTATATTGCCTATTGGGTGGACCCGACGGCTGGCTGTGATTGAAACGATTTCTTACAGGACTGTTCTGGCTGATTTGAGAGATAGATCCGCGGTAGTTATTCGTATTTGGCAATCTTGCGGTTTCTAAGTAATTGAGCCGTTCTGTGGTCGGAAAATGTGCATTTTGGCTTCGCAAAGTTGACATAATCGTTGAGCAGTTTGTCACCAGCGGATCTGGCCGTCGATCGCTCTCTTCAATGGATACAATCTCAGGAACTTCGAAAAAGCATCGACAGCCACAAAGATGTAGCTAAAGCTTCGGCTTGTTGGCAATGGTCCATAGAAGTCGACGCACACCAAATTTCCAATAGCATTCGCGATTATTGGTGTGAATGGACCTTGCGGTTTCTTGTTGGCATCCTTCGTTCGTTGACACAAGTCGCAGGATCGGGTTATTTCTAGAATTTTCTCATACCATAATAGTCTTCCATCATGACCTGAAACACATATCAGATTATAGAATTTATTAAGGTGCCCAACACTTTCATTATTCTCTGGAAGAAATAACAAACTACCACTGTGCATGCTTGTACTTGGGTAGGTGTGATTTAGGCAACCTAAGTTCTTGGTCGCATAAGGCTCAACATGTACTGTCGTTTGTCGTTCTAGGAAGCGAACAGTTTCCTATACCGACGTAAGGTTCGCAACTGGCCATGAAAAGTGGATATGTGGCGAAAATTGTAGCATTATTTCGTCGACGATTTCCGCATCAGGAATGGGTGGGGTGAACGACCGGTAAATACTGAGTTGGGACATGAAAAAGTCTGCCATCGACCCATCCCACCGACCGTGGTAACGGTTCCTCAATAACTTCTGTCGTTCCTGCTTTTGTTGATCCCGCGACCAAAAATAGCCGAGGAAATCTTGACGGTGCGCAAATTTTTCGAGAAAGAGACCGTCGAAACACTGCGAAAAACCGTCACGAATCCTACCGACTGCGCCAATTTCACGTTGCGAAATTTAAAAATGATGATGAAAATAGAAAAACTTTGTTTCAGATAAGACTTAGAAGGGACCAACGCGACTGCTTTACACCTGATTTTGATTTCCGTTGTGTTCACAGGAAACATTGAAATGGAGAACACGAAAACGTGTAAATGTCTCCTCGGTTTTTATAAAACACATACACACAAAAATTAATAATCGTAATTACTAGGCCACGTACCTAAAAAAAATGCTGAAATATCTCAAATATCATTTTATTAGAAAAGTGAGTCACTCTTCTTATTATCGAATGGAGTCCCACTGTCAAGGGGCGACATCAGCTCCTGTCGTATGTACAGAAGTTTTTTATGCAATTCCTAAATCTGTAGCTGAAGTTGATTGATTTCTGGTAGGTACCCAATCTTCTTTGCAAGGTAGATCGTCTAAGTTCAAAAAAATATATATGTTACGGAGCATTTTAATATCACCCCAGACTTGAGCGATCAGTGTCAGACTAATAACATTAATATTCGTTTTGTGCCTTTAGTGTATTCAAGTGTTTCAGGACACGATCCACTTAAACTACATCCTCTAGCCTCTAGTTCTGAGTTTATTATTACTGTCATCGTCGTCATTTATTATTCGTCGTCGCTTGTTTGCTTTAGTCCTTAACAAATCTGCCGTGATCCTGTCCATAAAAACTTCAGCTTCTTCACTAGGCACGTTTTTAACTTGGAAGCCAAGTAGCTGCAGAAAGTGAATTTTTCCTTCTCGGACAGGTACTGCCAAATTTATAATCGCTTGGGACACCGAGAACAGCACAGTTATGATGCCCGTAGCTTGAACTGATGGTTCCTCGTGTATTCGCTTTCTTTTGTCTCGTGCCATCACAGCTGTGTGTGTTGGTGTCTTTAGGCTGGAGGACGTTGAAGCCATATGCAACTTTGAATGTGCTATAGCCACAAGTGTTTGTAGTCTTGAATGCGAAGATGTTGTAGCCGAATCTACCCCTAGTCTATTGTTCTTTGCCTCAGATTGGTCGACGTCTTCATCACTACTTGACTGCCCCTCACTGAGCAACCCCGTCTGTGTCAGGTCAGCGGCTTCTACATTTTTGTCCGTACCTACTACAAAAAAGTTACCTCAAGTTAGTACCCATCATCTGAATACGTTCCTGGTAATATTAATTTTCTGGGCTCCGATCCGTCCATCATGTACTTGAAAAAGCTGATGAGAGGTCATTCTTTCCTGCTGCTCGAGCCTGCACCACTACGGGTCGGTTAGTCGGGGCACTAGGTGAATGAACCTTGCAAATGGTGATGAAAGCATGAAATTCGGTACACATACTCAGAATGAGCACCTCTCTCAGATAAGAGGTGGAGCCACGCCGAATTTTCACCGGAAGGGGGCTCGGGGGGCTCCTGAAAGTTGAAGGTGCTAGGGCTCCCACTAAACGGCTTATCAGTTTGTTTTGTCAGTCAAAAAGGAAACTTATGAATATATTGTAAACATTGACGGCGTTTATCGTATTGTCCCGGGAATTTTTCATTATGAAAAAAAATAAGTTCTTCGGCAGAACACACAAATTGGTTTTATTTTATTTTGACCTATAAAGAATTAATAAGGGGATGTGCAACACGTTGATTCCCACAAATTCGTATCCTCTGAATTCGTTTGTGAAGTCAAAATTTTGATGGTGTATCTTCTTGAAGAGAAGCATTCCAAAGAGTAAGCTATTTTCAACACTAAGTTCAAACAGAATTTTTCCAATGTTCGGAATCGAAATTACTGAATTCCTTCCAGCAATGCATACCCTGAACCCTTCTTTGGAAGTACCGCGTGCGATTGAACGTGGAGTAAGTCCTGAAACACTATCAGAATTTTCCTTCTGTGATGCTACTATTCACTCTCGACCGGGGCAATTAGGTTCCTACACAGCATGCGCGGAGTGTATACACGTTATTTCAATATTATGACACAATTTCAATCATGAAAAATTTGACTGAACCGAGAAAATACCCTGCATCGTGTATACACTCCGCGCATGCTGTGTGGGAACCCAATTGCCCCGGTCGAGAGTGGATAGTAGCATCACAGAAGAAAAATTCTGATAGTGTTTCAGGACTTACTCCACGTTCAATCGCACGCGGTACTTCCAAAGAAGGGTTCAGGGTATGCATTGCTGGAAGGAATTCAGTAATTTTGATTCCGAACATTGAAAAAATTCTGTTTGAACTTAGTGTTGAAAATAGCTTACTCTTTGGAATGCTTCTCTTCAAGAAGATACACCATCAAAATTTTGACTTCACAAACGAATTCAGAGGATACGAATTTGTGGGAATCAACGTGTTGCACATCCCTTTATTAATTCTTTGTAGGTCAAAATAAAATAAAACCAATTTGTGTGTTCTGCCGAAGAACTTATTTTTTTTCATAATGAAAAATTCCCGGGACAATACGATAAACGCCGGCAATGTTTACAATATATTCATAAGTTTCCTTTTTTTTTTATCAAAACGAACTGATAAGCCGTTTAGTGGGAGCCCTAGCACCTTCAACTTTCAGGAGCCCCCCGAGCCCCCTTCCGGTGAAAATTCGGCGTGGCTCCACCTCTTATCTGAGAGAGGTGCTCATTCTGAGTATGTGTACCGAATTTCATGCTTTCATCACCATTTGCAAGGTTCATCTCGATTTTGGCTCTTAGCGCCCGCACTAGGTTTTTCTCCCATGCTAAGCTCTTTCCTATATTTATCATTCTTCCTAATACCCTTATTCATAGTCGTTGTCAAGTGCACCTTGTCCAAGCATCACTTCATAAATCAACCTGTAACTCAAGTACGAATTCTGTTTTATAGACATAACTTCGGCTTTCCTCGAGGAATACTATTTTACGGGAAAAGCCAAAAATATGTCCAACAGGAATCGTACTTGAATTACAGCTTAATTTGAGTAGTCACTGGACAACCATTATGAATATGGGCATATATGTATAATAGGTGAAGAAATATACCCTTGAGCGGAAAGTCACAAATTCAGATTCACTCTGTATCTAGCTAAGGCAATTTCTTGACTATCAAACATCAGTTGAAACTTTTCTTTCAATCAATGAAACCGCCGTTCCAGATTCTAATACCGCTTATTAATTTCTCCAAATCATCTTCAATAGTAAGTACTGAATTTCTTCCAAAGAAATATAAAATAGGTCCTCTATCACAATCGTTATCATCAATCTCGAATTCAAGGTGTGTGCTAATCCAAGGTCAAACTTGCGGGAAGGGACTCGACCCTTGACTCGTTTTTCAAAACAGTAAAACATTACAATTCTTCATTTCCATTTTGTACTCGAAAATCTTGAAACTTCATTATTTTCAACAATTACAAATTTTTTGTATTTTCATAACTAAACATGAAACATGACATACTTCAATACGATGGTATAACTCTTATAATAATTATTATCAAGACGTTTCTTTGATGAATAATTATTATTTTGTGTGTATTTCTTGCCCCCCTTCCTCCTCAGATTTACTCTTCTTGAGCTGTTTCAAAATAATCCGGTCATTGTTGCTGAGAGATTTGTACCTAGCTTTTACCACTGGCACTGCAATAGGAAACTAATTGTATAGGATAACTTGAAGCTATGTAAGGTTTCTTTTCACTTACCACTGAGTTTCACTGATGCCGTGACTTTTTGCCAAATGTTTTCTTTTTTACTGTGGAATTTATAATCTCAATGCCTCCTGTCGAACAGAGGATTGTAATTACTGATCCGTTGCAGCAGTAATTCGTCATTTACTTAATTTTCCATCGCGCGGCGGCCCACCAGGAGATGAATAACTATTCGTATTTGGTGCAATAACTGAGACACCAATCATCAACAGAACAAGGTAGCCCCATCCTGCAGATGGCACGCACAAGTTTGGTGGAAGTTGGATCATGATCGGCCCTTTCAGAAACGAAAGGGGTTTGAATATAAATAAAGTAACTTATCTGTCTTTGCTTTCTTTGGAACGATGACACTGAGATGTTGGATGGGAAGCCGGAAGAATACCCCTCCTTAATTGCTTCCCCTCGCGTTTCCCTCAGATTAGCCTTCGGTGGTGTGGACGTCCGGAGGTGGGCGAGTGACATTAGGGAGCCTGAATGACTCCGAGGGTGTCTGAGATGAATTTACGTGTGCAACCACGGCTGGAGGACGAAAAAGCGTCTCAACATGTACTCCCGTCTGTCGTTCAAGGAAACGAACAGTTTTCCGTACCGACGGAAGACTCGCAACTCGCCATAAAGAATGGATATGGGGTGAAAACTGTAGAATGATTTCATCGACGATTTCCGCATCAAGAATGGGTGGGGTGAACGACCGATAAATACTGAGTTGGGACATGAAAAAGTCCGCCATCGACCTAGCCTGCCGACCGTGGTGACGGTCTCGTAATAACGTTTGCCGTTCCCGCCTTTTTCGATCCCGCGGTCAAAAATAGCCGGGGATATTGTCACGAATAGGAAAGGGCTGACCTTTTTACTACCCGTGAACTGGGGTTTGCTCTTGATTGTTGTTGATCAAGCACGGCTGAATCGGGAAGGTAAATAGGAACACGTACATTGCTGCATGACTTTTGATCGAATCGTCCAAATCAGGTCAGTAACGCAAGTAGGTACTGGGTCGCCGCTCCTTGGGTCCCGCGTTCCGTTCTTTCTGCAGGCGGGTGCTCGGTTTATTTCTGGCTTCATCCTCTTTGTCCTCGAGGAAGGCACTCGTCTGCCGAATATTCTTGCACCCCTTGCTCTTCCAAAACCGCTGGATATCGCAAGGATAGTGCCTGATAATCATTTTCACGAGTTTACTCTCAGTCGGTGGCTCTGTCAGCATCTTTGCTCGACCCAGATGATAGTTGAAATGATCTGACATGGAGAATCGTCCCTCCACGTCAAACGTGCCATCCTGAATTTGTCGGAGCACTCCTGCCTGTTGGTCCTCCGACCAGAAAAAGTGCAGGAAGCGCCGTCGAAACTCGGCATAGTCCTGCCACTCAGCCTTGTGGACCGCCGCCCAGCGCTTGGCCTTTCCTCGGAGACACTCCACCACAAATTTCCTCTTCTTCCGGTCGTCGAGCTGTGCCCCTTCCGCATAACTATCCACCTGCTCCAGGAACATCATCGGGTTATTCGGCCCGTCCGTGCTCTCAAACACTGGTCTGGCTGGCAGCGGTGCTGCCTGCTCAATCAGCGCTTTCAGCTGTCCCCCCAAGTCTTGCGGACTCAGCTCGTTGGGCTCAGCCCCAGCTCCTGGCTTTTCGGTAGTTGACGCCGATGGTGTGCTCCGACTGGCACCCGTGGCCGCGTCGGTAGCCTCGCCGATAGCCAAGGTCGCAGCCACTCTTCCATTCCCAACGGCGGACGCCACCGTCTCCATTGCTCTCAGCATCATATTCGTCAGACGCTCCTCTCGCTCTGCAGCCCTCCGATCCAATTCCTCCTGACGCCGGTCCTGGATTTCCTGATACTCGAAGAACCATCTCGGAATAATCGGTTCCTCCACGCGATTCTCTTCGGCAGCAGTTCGATTGCGCGCCACCGGACGCACAGTCTCCTGGCGTGCGGTAGCCCGAGTCACTTTTCTACCTCCAGCCATTTTAGGTCGATACCTTTGGATAAAGTAGGACCGACTTTAGAATATGCAGATTCGATCGCGTGGACGTGCATGGCCTCTACAGATACGCATATATCACCTGTGTATTGGCCCTAGAGACTAACGACACTATTGTTATTCTAGCAATTTCATTAATCACAGCGATGTCCGGTAGCTCGCTATAATTTCAGTCACTCTACCATTCGATTAGTAAACACACCCACTAGCTTGCCCAATTCATTTAGAGTCCGCTTGAGCTCACTGAAGTCCGAGTGGCAGTCCATCTTGGCTGGCTGCTAACCTTCAAGCTAAAACGCAATAATTCTACCAACAGGCACTACGTGGCCTACAGCCCTGCTCTCGACTCCGTTACTCCTGGTCCGGTCCAAAGGCTCCCACTCCTTTTGAGTGCAAGTGGCGGCGCTAGAAATTTCCCGCAACTCGTAATCAATTGCAAAGGTCTACGCTACTCCGGCAATTCAACTAACACACATCATATTGCTCGGAGTGCGTTCCACTAAACGATCGCAACGCCCACGCCCACGACCGCAGATTTTCCCGTTCCACTAGCTTGCAAACGCCCGCGGTCGTTGTGAGCGGAAACTCAAGTGGAACGGGCGTGCGGTCGTCGTGGTGTGTCGAGTCACTCGAGTCACGTCTTTTCTGTGGTCAGGGAGCCACATGACATGACAGTTGAACGTCAACTCAAATCACAACAACAATATGGCTATTAACGCTGCATTAATGGTTATGCGAATTAGAAGAGAAAATGAGCCTGAAAGTTCATCTAGCTCCTCCGATGAAGAATGGGAAGCAGCCTCGCGGGATAGAGGAAAGCGAGAATGTCGTCCGCGTATTACAGATTACGCACACATTGTTGGACGGTATACGGACCATGAATTCAAAAGCCATTTTAGGTCAGTAACTCATTACTTTTCTTTTCTGAAATCAGCAAATTATTATTGTAGAAATTGACTTTTATTTTTAACAATCTCCCTTTGTTCATTTGCAGAATGTCCAGGGCTACATTTGATTACCTCCTTGAAATCGTGCATCACGATTTAATTAGGAAAGTTAAAGGTTGCCCCACAATTCCTTCCCAACAGCAGTTGCAGATAGCTTTGTGGAAGATGGCTACTATGGATTCCTATAGGTAATCACTGCAGTGGAAATTCAGTGATCAAATAATGACTTTTCGTATTATTTTAATTACTGCGTTTATGCTCTCCTCAATATGACGTTATTGGCTATTTCACAGTAGCCGTTTCCCTCGCCAAAAACATCAGTTGATTTATTCTTATTTGTTTCAGATCAGTCTGTGATCGATTTAATGTAGGGAGAGCTACTGCTCTCAGAGCTGTGCGGAGAGTCACCAAGGCCCTATTCATGAAGGCGCCAAGATTCATTCAGTGGCCCACTGGTGATCGCGCAGAAAGTGTGATGAGAGGATTTGAGGTAGCTAGTGGGTTTCCAAAAACTATTGGTGCTGTCGATGGTACTCACATTCGAATTGATGCTCCAAGAGAGAATCCTGCTGATTACATAAACCGCAAAGGATTTCATTCGATTCAGTTGCAAGTAAGAACATAACAATTAACATGCATGTATTGAATAGTGTTTATGTGACCGACTTGGCTCTCCCGCTTTTCTCGGTACTTACAGATTGTGGATTGTTGTTGAAAATTTGAAAAATTTTGCATTACGCTAAAAGTGTAAAGTACTCTCATGTTGTAAATGCTTGCTCATTATATCATTATCTCTATTTACAGTTGGTTTGTGATCACAGGACTTTGATCACTCACTGCTACACTGGACATCCTGGTTCTGTTCATGATCAAAGAGTGTTTCGGCAATCTGAAGTAGCAGAATATTTACATGATGAAGAAAAATTCCCTTTCGACAGCCATATTCTGGGTGATGCCGCATATGAGCTGCATCAACACCTGCTAACCCCATTCCGAGATAATGGCCATTTAACAGAGAAAGAAAAAATGTTCAATTACATCCTTTCATCAGCTAGGATAGCAATAGAAAGATGTATTGGCTTGTTAAAAGGACGCATGAGAAGTCTATTGCATTGCTTGCCGATGACAAGAGTAGACTTGATGGCAGAGTATGTAGTTGCATGTTGTGTCATCCACAACATTTGCACATTGAGAGGGGATGAAATATCCGTTGTCACAATACCTTCACCCCCACAGGAAGTTGAAGGTTGTGCTGGTCTATGTCAGGGAGGACATAATGCTGGGGTTCAAAAAAGAATTGTTATCATGAATACTTTGAAACGCTGAAACATTTGTATTGTTAATTGCCTTTTTTTTTCTAGGAATTATCTTAATTTCGATTTTTTTAGTTTAATACCTTATGCCTTCAAGGGTGGCCGCCCGTTTTTTTTTCTGTTGCATGTATAAATGACTTTGACAAATACACAAATATTTACAACAGTAACGTGCCTCTTTTTTTATAAGTGAATTGAAAGCATGCTCAAAATTGTGAGTCAGAATTCTGAGATGAAGTCCGAATTTTACGGAAGAATATTTTAGTGTGGCCTACTCTTTTCGTACTAACGTGAGGTAGATGAACTAAAATTGTTATTAAACTTTTAATACCGTAAACTTACAACCTAAAACTTATAAAATAGAATACATAATAAACAAAAAAAAAACAATAAGTCATGTTATACTTATAAAACAATTACTTGTCGGCAATTTTCTGGAGTACTTCCAAAAATTTGTTATCGATTTCCATTCGTTCTCGATGCCTATTGGCTTTAGCCGCTTCATGGTCATCTTTCTGACGTAACCTTTTAGTCAGCAATGATGCAACTGACTGCTTGGATGTTTGTGGTTCTATAAAAGAAGTAATCTTGATTGTAATTATAAAGAATGAGATAAAAATTGAATGGAATCATTTCAAGATTCATCCACATATACTATAGCCATTGTATAGCATTGTGGATAGTTCAAACATGAACCAAGGATCTTACCACTTGCATGCCCATTGTCTGATGAGACTGGTGACTGTGACTTTCTGACAGACAAGCCAGAGGATGAAGCAAGGGCCACAGGGTCTGTCCACGCTTTCTTACCAAAAATTTGGTCCATCACCTGCAAAGGAACACATATTGTGCATTGCAATGAGCACAAAATATTCAGAAAGTACCTCACAGAACTCCCAGGTCCTTCGGTCATTTCCAGACTTGTTATTATGATCCTTGATACCCTTGTACGTTTTTTTTAAACTTCTCAATTTTGCCGAACACTGTGGTCCAGTTACAATGTGTCCATTATTGTTCAGGACACTGGAGACTTCCTCCCAGGTTTTTTTCTGGGACTGCTTGCCGCTCGTCATTTTGCCCTCTTTAGTCCTGTAGGTTTCCAATAATAGAAGCACGACAGGTGCCGTCCATCTATAGCAAGAACCTGAAATACACAATCAATATTAACGACGTACACTACAATTATTATTAATGTCTATAAAACTTACCGGTTTCTAAATTTTCACCTCCCGCACTTCTGGCCATAGTTCGCAGCGAGTCATCTGATTCTTCATTTCCTTCACAAAAATTCGTATCGCTGTCCACATCATCATATGTAACACCAGCACAGCTTGCCTCACCCTCCACCTCATGACCATCACTCTGGATCCCGATCTTTGCCAGTTCAATGGCAGTGGCGGCATTCATTGTTTCTGTAGCAAATGCGATGTCTGAAAGGAGAGCTTGTATGAGAAAATAAAAGCATTTACTGGTGAAATGGGTTTAACTACAAATCAATGTGCACCACAGCCACAAGGGCGAAATAGTTGGGTTAACATACAACTCAATGTTCAAAAACATGTAACTTACGACTTACCGTTTTTAGCACGCGAGTAATCTTCTGGCGACACCATAATATCCACCAGCATATCACGTTCTCCGTTGAACAGTGTTAATTTCATTTTTTTTGAGTTCGCCATAAGGATACCGTATGGGAATTATGATGGGATACCGGCACAACTTTTTTGTTTGACGCATGGGTTTGACGTTTGTAGAGAAAATTGCAGCGACAGTGTTGCCGGTTTTACGCCGCTGATGCGTAGCCAAACTAGTGTTGCGCGAAATCGCAGTGCCCTGCCAATGGTCTCTATCTTTTAAATGAAGTTGCGTAAAATCATGTGGAAGGAGGCAAAATTAAAAAAAAAATCGTTATAGAACTGATTGAACTTTAAAGTCGTCACTTTAGGTCGCCATTGCCAAATCAAAAAAGTAAGTCGCAATTTCCAATATAAATTGCTAGAGCTGGCAACATTGCCGCTAACGACCAGAAGACGACCGCAACGCCTCACCTTTTCAGCGCGATCGTTGTGGGCTTGGAGTGGCCGCGATGTATGACGTCATTCGTGACGTAGCAACGACCGCAACACACGACCGCGGCTATAAGTGGAACGGGTAGACGGGCGTTGCGGTCGTTGCGATCGTTTAGTGGAACGCACTCTCGGTGGCCTATGGTCCGACCGCATGGACGCTGCATTGCCTGTAGATCGTCACCCCCACAATAACCATTCTAATCTTTCGCAGTGTCGGCGAGCTCAGTTCCGCACCTCCCCTTGGTCGCACCAGCTGGAATATTAGCTATTCACTACTTATTACTCATTACACTATACAGGATGGTCCTCATCACGTCTCGTACAACTCGCTGCTGCATTCCACCTAGGCGCTGTAATTTTCTAAATATTCTTACTCCTCTACTCAACTTTTACACTATTTAGTCACACTTCATTAGTCCACTAGCTCATTAAATATCTCTGTTACGGTGGCCTTGGGTTTGCTCGTACACCACCTGTGAATTTCTCACCTCGTGCACCACCCAAGTGGCCACTCACCTCGGCTGGCGTAACCCCTTCTGCGGCCTTCGACAGCTATCACCTTATAGGTACTACTGTCTCCATTGAAGTAAACTCCTCATCTATAAATAATACATCCGCAGGGCTCGTTCGCATGACCTACCCGCCGCGATATCAGCTAACCCTATCTCCTGTTGTTTCAATCTGCCCCTCTCTATCAACTACATACACTCGATCAGTGTTGTGAAAGCTAGCATTACTATTTCGGGAAAATTTGACTTAATAATATTTTCAATTTAATTCAATCACTTAATTAATTGTTTAGCAGAATTTCACATCCTCTTAACAAGAGTCAGGTTTAAATGAAATTTAAATAAGCACCATTCACGCGCTTAGCATCATATAAATCAATGAACCCGAATGTGATCACAACAAAATGAAACGAGAAACGAAACAGAGAAGGTTTTGATCTATGAATTTGGACGAAATGTGGATTGATCCCATCTTCTCACCCCTTTTTCCTAAATCACGAACCAGAAATTATTCAAAATAGATGCTACGTTGAGGGTTTGGCTTCTTGGCCACAATAGGTGGCCTATATAAATTCAACTTTATTACAGAGCGCAAACAATTAACTCGTCGCACTGTCATTAATTATATTCGTTTTGAACTAATTATCTTTGCATCTAATCACTCATCACTAGTCATTGTTGACGATTCCGCCTCATACATTTTGGCGCCGTTTCTTTCAATTTTCAAAGTGTGCCATTCCTTTGTTTACCTTCTACGCTTCGATTTCGTATGCATTTCCACCAACAATTCTGGCATTGTGTAAAAGTTTTACTTTTACAACACCGTCTTGTCTTATGTATCTTTCGTTCTTCCCATCTAATTTAACCCTTCTACTCTTTACCCTTTCGTATTATCTCTCTCTTGTTCACCCCCCTATCTCTTGCATGCTATATTACTTATCAATCCTGCTGTCACGGATCCATTTTATCTGTAACGGTACAACCCCTTTCTCCTAACCCGTCAGTTGACATTCCGGCGTGATCGTCTAACAAAAGTATAAACCCATACTTAACTGCTGTCTGGCCTCTTACAGTAGATTCACAAACACTGAGGTGGACTCCGCTAATAGAGCCACCCCTTGCTTTTCACTAACCCTTTCACTGGATCTGTCAAAGAAAGTGACAGTACGAGAAGCTCCGCTGATAGAGTCCCATTTCACTTTCCACTACGTTGTCAAATTAATTCATAACCGCTTGTTCTTTCATTGATAAGTGACACAAGAGAACAGGTACTAAACAGAGAGATATAACACGAAAGTCAACCACAATCCTGCTTATTACAACAAAGTCATAACAGAGAGAAGACAATTGATACACAGGTCCTTAATCCTACCCTAGTCAGTGGGAGATTTTTTTAAATATCCTATCTTAAATCAAATCACAGTCCTCTAATTAATTAGCGTAATCGGAGTCATACTGACCTCCTCGTGGAAAATGTAACCATGGCATTCGCCTATTGACCTGGTGGGGAAACCACGGAAAACCCACCAGGATGGTCTTGTGCTGTGATTTCAGGTACTTGCTACAGTTGGTACGGCTCTGCCTACCCGCAGATTAAATCCCTATCGTAAACGACCTAACTTATTGAAATAACACGGTGGACGTTGCCATGATATCTGAAAGAAACCCTATCCAAATTTAACAACAATTCCAATTTGAACTAAACAAAAAGGGGAAGAAACTCTACCTAAACCGCACCGCAAATTGAAACACTTGACTGCGCGAAAACGGAAAGTAGCGACGTTTTACAAAATATGACGCCCAGAATAACAACAATAAACACTGAATTCCATGTCCGTAGTCACACTAATTCTATCACACTATTCTATCACTTGACGCGGGCTTACAAATCACCTACCCCTTATCAACAACCAGTCCTGGAAACCAACAATTTGCCGTGCTTTGACTTGACTTTGATAATCGTCAAATTTTGATTATAATTTTTCACTCGTTGGCTTTGTACGACAGCTTCGGCTTTGATCGTATGCCTTCAAACAATGAGATATGGGACATTTTCCCATCTCGATAATTTTATCATCTAACGGCACTATGACTGCCGGTTTTACACTTCAAATCCCATTTTAATGGATCTCAAAAACAACAGTAAAGGTCTCCTACACTACACCTAGCTAACGGCGCCGAAGGAAAATGCAGGTATGGCTTTTCACCACAAGACGGCTCGAGTTCACCTGAAACCTAGATACTGCTAAGAGACTCACGGTGGCTTTCTTTGAATGATTTTACTTCGGCGTGGCTGAAAGTTGCCGCTGGCAGAAAATAGCAATCCTTGGACAGAATTTTTCAACAGATATTTGGAGGGAAGTAATTACGACGCTCTCGCTATTGGTCTCTTCGGGCGTCGCGCCTCAGCTCAAGTCTTTGATGACCCAACGGATTCTCGCGACGCGCCCCACGAAGTTATGTTGAACCCTTTTTGATCACAACCCTTCGTTTATCGAATCTCGCGCGAGACTTTCGCATTTTGGCGGTGTTTATAGGTGATGTCTTTATAGGTGGGCAATTTACAGCCGCCCTTTTGGTGGACTTGAACTGTAGATTTTCTTTTGCCATTGCGGTCGTCTGCTTGATCGAGAGGAAAACAAAAGGCTTAAAATTTCATTCGCATGATGAGGCTTGGAGGTTCGCCTTGCTGATGGTGTCCGGCCGATTCTTTAGCCTGATACGGAAGTAGAATTTTTTTGTTGCAAGATGGAATAATAATGGCGCTCACCTAGTGGCCAATCAGGGTGCATTTAATTCATCTGATGAACTTTCACGTGCCCGGGCAGTGAGCCGGCTGAGCCATTGGCGGGAAGGCAATACCGAATTTCTCGGCCTGTACCCTCGAATTACACTTGGTTACAATTTTCTGTGGACTTCTAATCCTTATTTAATTTTCAGCAGCATTGGTTTCCACGGCAGGTAATTAATAATATTTTAACCTCAATTAGTGCAGAAAACGAGACCAACCTTTGTTTGACGATCGGCGTAGTAGCAGCGATTTTCCTACTCCTTGGTCCCGATGTTCAGAATTTCGACTTGAAGCCTGCTGCCTGTTGTGCTGTCTCCACCACACACACAATATCACCTCTTTCTAATTGAATTTACACCAAACACACCACGAGAATTAACCCTGATTCAATTTAGCAATCTGAACACACGAAATTTTCACTAAAACCCCCTTTTGACTTTTGTGGAAATTTCCGACCACCGAACTGACTTTAATTTGTTTAATTGACTTGGAATTTGAATTCTTTAGATACAAACAACGATCTGAAATCTGTTATTTAACTTAGTGAGTAAATTAGTAAATTTTAGCTTCACGCTTGTACTTAGCAAAAACTGCCTTGACAGAACAAAATCTGAAATCCCCAGAGGACTTGGATTCACGTTTTTCAATGCAACTTGTCACGATGAGAGCTCAAGCAAAAAAGCCACGAGCGTCCGTCCACATCCTCCGAGCTACCCTCTCATTTCCACTTCCGAAAGTCCTCCACCTCTACCAATGAGATTTGACCAACCCTAGTTTCGTCCAATAACAAACATCTTCACCCCCCGATATCGATCGCGTATTGGATTCTGTTGACCACGTTCGATCCTGCAAATAACGCCCTTATGGCCGCACTCCTTCTAGCATTCACCGTCAGATGACGCTAGTCGTCTCCTTTTCTTCACCAATCTGGGTAATTACAATACTATCGCTACCTCCACGCTCCCATCTGACTTCTGACATATCAAGATATTTTAGCTTACGTTTATAACTTCCGGGCTTACGTCTAAACATAAAAAAATTACCCTAATAGTGTAATCCAACCTGGCTGGACTGGGCAGAATCGCTTGAATGAAACCCTTTCTCGTTTGGTGTCTACTTGACTCTCATTACGCACCCTAATCTGTAACCTTACTCTTTCCACCATACAATCACATCTACGAGTTTTCACTTTGGAAACTTGTAATTAACCGCGTTTAGTTTTCTTGTAAGCGAAATTCTTGAGTCGGCGAGATGCTGGCCACATGGCGATGGCCCTTTTCGGCCGCTATATGCGGCATTCCAGTATGTCATAAACCAGCGGGCGTTTTATGCCGTCGCACATCCGGGCGTTAGACCGTTTCCCGAATTTTCGAAACTTTAGATAAACACTTCTTTGTCCATACTTTATTTATTACTTCTCACGGCCAAAACTAAGCAATTTCTCTATCACCCAAGGACTCTGCCGGGTTTTTCTATAGCTCCCCGTTTTTAACAGCCCGGCCCATATAACCCGATTCAGCGTTGGGTTTTTTCCAAGCCAGGCCCCGTATCCAGTGCAGTTGAACCACATGTGCCCGGGAATTATATCTAACCTACTTAATTATACTAGCAATTGCCACAGTACCTACCTACACTTGTTTTTCGTGCAAATACCTTTGGCTGCATTTTATTCCATTGCAGAAATGACCTAGCGTCTGCTGACAATTTGGACTGTTCGGCGACTTACATACTTGGGAGAAGCGACACTCTTGACAGTTCAATTGTTCTTCGTGTAACACGTCGCCATTTTGGCAGTGCGCCTAAAAGAGCGGCATTTCAAACTTAGCACCCAGCTACCTACAAGTAGCGGCAACGGCATGTCGTGGGACTCGCAGGTCAAATGAGTGAAAGCCGTGAGCCGATTTGCCGAAAATGGCAATTATTATGCAAAAGAAAACATTATGCACTTATGCTATTGCACAAATCTGACAATTTGTCTACAATGCCTGAGAAAATTGCCAAATTTTCGAAAAGGTTTTCCCAAAAGTTTTCCTTGCTAGCAGTTTCTTACGCTTTGAAATCGCACAATATGTTGGTAGGCGTCAATTCTTTGACCGCTTCATTCTCAGCTAAGCAAAGATTGCAATTTTGATGTATAGATAAACTTTTTCTAAATAAATAACCACAAACATACGTCGGGCTTGGGCATTCTCTGATATAGTAAATCTGTTCTTCTACAATTCGTGCAACCGCGTGTAATTAAACTGTCATCTAAATTATTTACTTCAACATACCTGATCGTGTAACGACGATCAGTACCTACCTTTCAAAAAATTAATCTCATTCATAAAAGTATCACAGTCTCCATCACAATTCGCCTTATCGCTATGTTGCATGTATTGCACAGAAAACATTTCATTGAAAATATGAATAAATTGTTGTGGAGTAGGATTGGTGCTGTTTCCACCATGGCTTCTGACCGCGCCGAAGAAATTTTCTAAGCAATCCGTGTTTACAGGCCTCGTCAACAAGAAGTTGTGGCCTTTGAGTTTCAAATGCTGGAATAACTGATTAAGACTATTTATTGAAACCACACAGTACGCAACCGTCGGAGGTCATATGATCATATGGGAGACTTAGCGGGTGAACTTGCGCACTGAAAAACGGCTTCCCCCCACTCCGTCCAGTGTCGCTTCTTGCTCGTCTATACGTTTATATTCTTTGGGCTACACGTGCCTGCTTTCTATGTTCAAGGGATGAACTTTTACCTGGGACCTTTATGTCACTATTATGACAATATGTTCCCGGAAATCATGAAATGTTGCCCATCCCGGCCCGTACAGTTCCATTCACTCGGCCGCCTGAGCCAAGTGGATGGAACTGTACTGTACTGTACTGTAAGAAAACCATTCTTGCTGATCAGCAAGGCCAGCAAACAAATAGCTGGTGTGGTTTTTTACTAAACCAGTAACATTAAACCTATCGACATAGCCTACGTACCGAACCAGAAAGTGTCATCTATCTCTTGCAGAGAGGGGAAGGTCCAGACAGAGAGGAACCAGTAGTTTGATTAGGTCGCCCTCGCTGACGTCCGGGGCCACCACGTTCGCGGTCTTCTCTTTCCGCCGTAGGAACGCCTCGGTGTTTTCGGCGGGCTTCTGGCGCTCGGCGAAAATACCAATACCTTCTGTGGTTGTCGCGGATTGACGTTCTCTCGCCGCTCGAGCCTCTGTGTTCTATTTCCTCTTCTTGCCTATCATCGGGGTTGTCGGAGGTCCGTCCTCGAGCTCCATCGAGGACTGGGGCCACACGGCTTGGGCGCCATCTGTCACCTAGCTCCTCTTTGCTCCGACTACGCTGGCGGACGGCCGGGGTGACGGGGCGAGCTGGGGTGTCTTGTAGTTGTTGTGGTACGGACAATACGGACATGGTGAGAGGATAAGAAATGAAACACTTGGCTTTAGCGGAGACTGGGGCGGTTAAGCGTTGTAGCGAAGACTGACCCGGAGTTGAAGACTCCGCGCTCTTTTATCCCGCAGTCCGAGGGCGCGCAAGAGCGTCATTGGCTGAGGCCCGCTCCGCCCACCACGTATATATGGCGAGCACGCTGGCCTCATGGTCACTTACACTTACTAGCGGACGCTCGGACTTACAAAAGCAACTAATAGTCCTACCTCAACGCACAAGAAACCCAAAAAAAGGCTAAGAGCCGAAAAGACTGATGCTTTAAAATAAATTTGCAAAAAAAGGCGGACACAGCAAAGGATTTAGACGACCACAGGCCAAAGGAAATGACAGAGAGGGCCGTACCATTACACTGCGGTTTGAGTTTCACTTTTTCTTTTGTACACTTGTGATTTGTAAGTGTATACTGAATCGTCACATAATTGGAACAATTTCTCGCCAAACTTTGATGCTTTGGTGGGGGGGTGTATTGTCCAAACGACGCCCTGCCTCGGAACGGAACCATAGGCTCATCTATGAAGACTGTATTTGATGGGGTTTTGTTTGAGTTTTAAGACTCTCGTATCGCATTGTCAAGGCATCAAGCAACGGTTTTATTTTGTATAGGCGATCGTAAGTGTTGGATCCTTTGTTATCTGCGAAATGTAGAAATCTTGTCTTTCCATTTGCGACTGTACCTTTTTGCATTTCGTCGTCTACCATGATTTGTAATTTGTAATAATGTTGTAATTTTGTGATTTGTTATTTGTAAACCAGACTCCGTTGACATCTTGTCCTCTTCCCATTTGGCAGGCATTTTTCTCGAGTTTTTGGAAGCGTATTCATACGCCAGGCGTCTCACTAACTTTGGCGTGAGGCCATGAAACATCGTTGCAAATTTAAGTAGATACTCTTCTAAACCTGTTTCCATTTCATTTGTAAGAATTTGGCTTTTGCAAAAATCAGGTTTGAATTCCATGTCGTGAAAACCAACATATTTTGCCTTTTTTACGTACACGACAAGTCTGCTTTTTTTAATGTCATGACGTGCAGCGTTTCTCCGGATGCTTAAATTACTATCTAGAACATCTCTGACCGCTCGCTTCATAGCCTCCGGATTAAAATTTCTTTCAGTTTTTTTTGTAGGTGTTCGGCATGTTCAAATAAATCAAACTGGAAAGCAAAAATAAAATAAAATGAGGTAACATTCGGAGAATGAGACAATGGACAGTCCATTCTCTCACTGTCCATTGTCTACTCAGTGTGCCAAAGTGATGCTGAATGAACAGTTTTAGTCATATAACCTTAAATTAACAACATTAGTGAACTCCTCCTCAACTCACTAATTGTTGATGTGGCGGGAAATGTAAAGCTGTCCATTCTCTCCTAGTGTCCACAGTCTCCTGGGTCTCTTCTATAGAGCGGTGGTCCAGTGGATCGTTTGCCAACTGCGGCAGGCCTGGGACCAGGCGCGGCTGCAGAGCTGCATGCCGTTGTCGGTTATGATTCTCCGGCAATATCCGAACCGAGGTGAGAATTCGCCCCTGAGGTGATGCAGGATGGTCTCGATGTTGGTGTTAGGTAGCGCGACGGCTTCCACTTACCAGGTGAAAAGGACAGTGATCACCAGCACGAACCGGTTGCCTCGGCGAAAGACCGGGTACGGTCCCATGATGTCGAGGGCGATGGTGTCAAGCGCGTGTCAACTGGTGAGTCGTTCATTTAGAAGTGGAAACTTCCCAAGAACTTGAGGGCTTGATGGCTGGTGCGTACGACAATCAGTCTCAACAAATCCTCAAGAGCACTAAACGCCATTTGCTCTTGTGGGCTCTACGTCCCCGTGGTATTCTTTCTCACCAGGTGTGTCAAATGCCGGGTAGCCTCGCTGTAGTTTTGCGAAAACTTCCTGTAGTAATTACACAGACCCAGAAAAGCCCGCACATGCTTCGGTTTTTGTGGCGTGGGGAATCTACGAATGGCCATGATCTCCGGGCCAGCTTTGATTCCTTCCGTGGTCAAGATGTGTCCAAGAGAATTCACCTTAGTTTGGAGAAAGGAGGGCTTCTTTAAGCTCACCGTAATTCGGGCAACTTTCAGCTTCTCTCTGTAATTGACAGCAAGTACTGGGACTTCCAGACCAAGCACGATGTCCATTGCTTGGCTGAAGCCCCCAGTTGAAGCCTCAACCCAAACGGCAACCGATGCTATTGGTAGAGGATTTTTCGAAATTCTAGCGCCTTTGGTTCTAAATATCTCGTGAAAATTCGATGAGCATACTTGACGGTTATCGAGGTTAGGGTTTTTTTTTTCCAAAGAGATTTCTGTTGTCAATACGGTCGAGCCAGATCTTGCGAATCGTTGTATTCCGTGTATGATGAGTCTGGAATAAGTACTCATGTGGAGTAATATTTTTGTATCGGCCAGATTCTTAATTTTTTTTTTTCAACTAGTGAGCTACACGGAATTATTGCACCCACAGAAAATTATTGTATTGTGGGCGAATGCTCGTAAATAACTTAAACACTTCCACAACAAACTATTTAATCACTACTTGAATGAAACGCACATGGCAAAAAATAAAAGAAATGTAAGGATAATTCTCCATAAGGCGTGGACCGCTCGGCTTCTATCTTCTCAATAATACACCCACTCGCCCTCCCTCTCCCTCTGTGACCCGGCACGTCGCTTTGGTCTCTTGCTACCAGTGGCTGCGGTATAGGTATCGGTAACGGGGCTACCCGTTACAGTACCCCGTTACAGTATCAATTTTTAAAGTTCTTCTAAACAATGCCTGCTTTTACCACTAAGACACATTTAAAAAGAAAGAAAGAAAAACATGGGTCTCTTTAACATACACACATCAAAAGAATCTAGGGGACAAGCAAATTCAGACGATTTCTAAATCACCATAACTTTTGATTCCCGTCAGCGATTTCATATCAGTTGTCAGTGCTCGATGGCCCAATCTTTCGTTTCCATGCATGATCACGTCAAATACGAACAATGTTTTATAAAGTTGCTACAGGGTGAGCAATGGAACAGTGTAAAATTGCCGAAAGGGCAGTACGAGCGCGATTTCCCAAAAAAAGTCCTTGCATTCCAATAGCACAGTTATGAAGACCGTTGTTTCAGCTTCAGTAACGTTCTTGAATTTTGAAAATCGAAGGAAATCGATCCGATTTCATTGAAACTTGGAACACACTCATGTATGTTCATGTTCATGTTTATTGCACCATTGTATATACATTAAAAATATCACAGGCTTCGTCAGTACAAGAACAAAATAAACAAATATATTTCTAACATACAACACAATACACAACGTGGTGAGGAGGTACCTTTACAAACAGAAACAAAATACATGATAATTAAAATTCGTGCAGTCGGTAGATTGTGTTTTTCAACAAAATGGCGACGACTTTTTTTTGAATTTGGTGCGTCTATCACAGTTCTTTACATAGTCCGGCAGCTTGTTGAAAAGTTTCATAGATATGTGGTTTGTGCCGTGTTGGCTGGAGCTTATACGATTTCCTGGGATCACAAGGTCGTTTTGGCTTCGCGTATTATAGCCGTGGTAGTCACTATTACGTTTGAATTTGCTACGATTGTCATAAACGTAGAGAACACAGGTAAGTATGTATAAAGACGTCACCGTTAGAATATGTAGGTCCTTGAAAAGCTCTCTACAACTCACGTTCTCCCTTGTCTCACACTTGCATATAATGGTTCTGGTTCAAGTAATTGGAATTCCAAGGTCAAATTTCACTTTCGATCACTTTCGAGACGGTATATTGAACTTTTTACATGAATGATTGCTTTTAATAAACGTGAAACACACTAGAATCGAATCATTTACATAAAAGTTCAATGTGGCGACTTGAAAGTGACCGAAAAAGACATTTGACCTTGAAATTCCCATTATTTGAACCAGACATGAATATTGAGTGTGTTCCAAGTTTCACTGAAATCGAATCACTTTATTGCAAGTCCAACATGGCGGCACAAAATGATCAATATCTTTGCCAATTTACCTTCGATTTTCAAAATTTAAGAACGTTACTGGAGCTGAACACCAGTGTTCATAACTGTGCCATTATAAATAATTGTTTTGGGGAAATCGCGCTCGTACTGAACTTTCGGCAATTTTACACTGTTCCATTGATCACCCTGTGGAAACTTTATAAAACATTGTTCGTTTTTGACGTGATCAAGGCGTAAAAATGAAGGATTGGGCCATCGAACACTGGAACACTGGAAACCTATATGAATTCGCTGACGGCAATCAAAAGCTATGATGATCATAAGCTATGATGATTTTAGTAATCGTCTGAATTTGCTTGTCCCCTAGATTCTTTTGATGTGTGTAGTTTTCAAATCTGCGAAAAAAAATTTAAAACGCTGAATCAGCATCCATCTGTTTCAGAAGCCACCAGCAAAAAGTCACTCGTTGCACCACATCCCCTGGTTGCAACTCTTTCACTTTCTGAATGTGGTATGGGTAGAGCCCTTGTTGATGGACGATTCTCCACACCGTGGGATGTGATACTCCAAGGCGACAAGCTAATCGTCGCGTGTTGGTCTCGGGAGTATTTCCGAAGACTTCCAAAACCTCTTCTCCAACTTGAGCAATTCGCTGGGGTCGGACCCCCCCCTCCTCTTCCCGTCATGAACGTCCTATTCGAAATGTCCAGAATCGTACGAACGCTCAGCAGCCCCCACAAAAATTGTAGGCCACGGTACACGTCTTTGATGCCCGATTGCACAAACGTGGTATCAAATTTTAGTTCGGCACCAAACAGCGGATCAAATATTTAAAAGTGAAACAAAATGCAAATCCGATTACTTCAAGCAAAGAACATGATGGTAATGCAAAATATGGCCCCTTACGATTATTTGTGTACAGAAAAAGAAATTGGGTAATACGCACTTGTCGCTTATTTTTTATTACAAAGAAAAGATCTGACAGTTCCGGCAAGATTTGT
Source organism: Anaspis maculata (assembly GCA_949128115.1). Classification (NCBI taxonomy): domain Eukaryota; kingdom Metazoa; phylum Arthropoda; class Insecta; order Coleoptera; family Scraptiidae; genus Anaspis; species Anaspis maculata. The sequence goes on along the minus strand of OX421965.1, from coordinate 56,230,206 downwards.
TCTACAAGCCATAATAAAGGCTGTCTCATCTGTGTTTTGGTATCCAAATAATCAATTGGAGCCATATTTTGTATTCCCAGTATAATATCCCCTTGAAGTAACTGGGTTTGCATTTTTTTCCACTTTAAAAAATTGATCCCGTGTTTAGTACCGAACTAAAATTGGATACCACCTTTGTGCAACTGGGCATGAGGGAATCGATTTTGATATATCCTTTGTGCCTCCAAACAATTTTGATGCGTTTCGCCGTAGCACAGCACCATATAGGCAGTTTGCACATTTTAAATTCCGCGCCTGTTTTCGCGCCTCTAGCGGTAGAAAAGCACTCCTTTGGAGGGTAGACATGCGCATGTCACGTTGACAAGCGCTTTGAAAGTCCGTGCCGCAAGATTTTTGAGTGACTGATTGTTAGGTGTGATGGATAAATATAAATATCTTTTGGGCTCAGGCCGGTTTCCTTCCGGCATAAAACAGCCGGTAATGCCGGTAAAGGGAAGATGCTGAAGGAAGCAAGCCATATTTTCAATCTTGTGGAGGTAGCAGGCCAAATAAAGGCGAAGGTAATTCGCCAGACCTCAGTCAACTTGCCTCCTTATGATGTAGTGCCAACTTGGTACCATCTTCCAGGGAATCTATAAAATACCACAGATCTTTTCCCTGTATTATTATAATAGGTGTTACGGCATCCAATAACACAACAGCCCAGTTTCGATTTTTTTGGTTGTATCATCTTACAACTCTGTAGTTTGCTTTCTTACTTTCTTGAAAGGGGAGATAATCTGTTAATGAATTCAAGGTACTTACCGTAGGTACTCACCTAGTAATAATAAGGCTAAAACCTACCTCAGAGTCACATACAGATAGCGAACTGAAGTTTCGCGACACCACGGTGTGACGAAATATGTGATAATTATAATACCTAGTCTTTTTGATTCTGAGCAATGATGCATTTTAGTTCATCCCTCCACAATGGCGCTGGGGGCATATCTGCTAATCGCCTATTGTATTCACGATTCGAGTATTGTACTTCAGCTATTTCAAGAACTTCCGCACGGGAATTAAACTAAACTACAACTGCACTGACCTACCGCACAAATTTACCCACGAATGTATTATCAGTAATTGTTTGGCCGAATCGTCACTCAGGCTGCTTCGGCGTTTCCGAATAATAAGTGATGCTTGAGAAAACAAATGTTCGACAGATAAGGACGTAGCTGGAATGCTAAAGATGTCTCTTGCCATCCTAGCAAGACATGATATTATGTAGTTTGATGTTTTCTCCACCACTGGAGAAATCACTGCTGCCCTCATTACATCTTCGTTTTTTCTGATCGCTTTGCTTCGGTAGTACTTGGTTTGGTAGATGATCTCAAAGAAAGAAAGATAATGCTTTTTCAACTTTTGCCCCACGTCGTCTTTTCAAAAGTCCCTACTTTATGGCATGGATCCAATATTAACGCGGCGTAATATATCCAATTGGTTTTCAAGTAATGTTTCAGTAATTTATGTTTCCCAGATTGGTTAGCTCCCAATAGAACTTCTTCTAGCACATTCCTTTCTTTCTGAAGAAGGGGAGGGAAGTCTCACAAGAGAATGTCAGGCGGGAAGAATCAAGACACACACACTCGACAAACTTCTACGATTTCTTCTCCTCGGGTATCTTGAGACGCCGGAAATATTCTTCAGCCTCCTGAACAAACAAAACGAGTTGCTCGTCTCCTCCATCTTGAAACACCGATGGATCAGGAACTGTTCTCATCTCCACAGGCGTGGATGCTTGGTGACGTGTCGTTGTTGCGGCAAAAATCAAGGAGCCCACAGCTTCTCGATAAGGAAACGAAACTTTCTCACGCAACTCTAGACTCGCGCACACCCCCTTCTTCTACCTCTGCTTCTTGCTCCAATTCAGGTTCTGTCCATTGAATATAACAATAGTTGTGAACGACAAATGCAGCATTGGCGATTTCATAGGCTTTCGAGACCGAGAATGTATTTACAAAAATCACACGTCTCCACCGATTTTTCACTAGAGCAAATCCATGCCTAATGGCTGCTCGGTCTACGCTCAACAGCCGATTGTGATTTTTTTGCTGCCGTGACATGTTACTGTCTGTCTGTATGGCGTCATCAACTATTCCTCCTACTATGGAATCGCGCTGTCTCCAGTTAAATGCCCTTATTCTTCCCTTTCCTTATTTGGGAAGTAGTGCTTGGGTTCATGGGTCTCAATGTGTTGCGTCATCACCGAATAGAATACCTAATAATAAAGATATAACAATAATACAAATTCCTCCTCCCATATCCCATCGTAGGTATAAATAATAACTGAGGAGCTTTTTTTCAAAATGCAATTTCTGACAAAACCATGTTTTGCTGTAAATCGTGTTTTTCTATACCGGCACCCTTGCAAATGGCTCAGCAGAACTTTCTTGCTGTATTCATAGACAATTTCATAGAAAATATGATGGTCAAAAAACGAAACTTCACTGTAGTCCGGTTTGCAAAAAAACTCAGAATAAATTTCCAGAAATTTCGTTTTGAAAACAAACTTGCATTTTAATGCGTTTTGAACAAAAAATGAAGGGATTATTGTAGAAATAGCAAAATGTAAAAACTTAGCTTTTACTCTCTTTAAATTCTTTGAAAAAGAGACAGCGTTACACAAAATAAAGATATAAATCCTGAACAATAATACAAAATTGACAAAAGTGGAAGAATAAAGAAAAGTAAAGGTAATTGAACAAAAATTGGAAGAAAACAACACAGAATTCTCAAACTCTAACTCCACAGTCATCCTCTAGGCAGTTGTTGCAAACTTCTTCAGCTTCTTCTTCACTTTCTTCCTCTTCTTCGCGCACGGGGACACTGTCGCCTTCCGAGTTGCCTCTCGCTTCTTGCAGTAATTCTTTGTAGAAATGAAATTTCTCATCTGTTTCCCATTCAGCATCATAGAGATCCATCAGTTTCCTTATGTCCGTCAGTTTAGCAGCCTTGATTTTAGTGGTATTGCTCTCTGGAGCAGGATTCACTTTCATGTAATTGATTTGCTTCCCTTTTTTCATTATAGTATGATACTCTTTGGACTCATCGTCGCTTTTATGAAACTGTTCCATCTTTAGCAGAACGTCTTTCTTCACAATCCTCATAGAACCACGATTGATCGTCGTTACTACTTTCTTTATTAAGATCCTTTTCATGTCTCGTATGCCAATCAGTTTCTTGCAATTGCTGTCGCTTGCTGCCTTTATATCGTGGACTACCCAATCGGTTCCAATTCTACGAACTGTGCCAATCTTCTCTAGAATTTCTTCGTAGTCTTCTTCCAATGGTAACGTATTGTGCTTTCTATATTCTTTTTCCACCCTTCCAAATACACTATCCGCAGGCATGTTAGAGTGGCCTCTAACGGGAAAGATGACAGTGATGTCTCTGAGCTGTTCTGGTGCGTCGTGGTAGAGCCACAAGCACATAGCATGAATCACGTATGCATTTTTGTTTTGGCCTCCACAACCGTCTGCAAAAAATCTGATAGCGGTACAGTCATCTTGAATTTCAAGTTCGTCAAGAAAGTCTCCTATTGCAGAAGCCACTTCATTTGCTCCCCTAGAGCCATCTTTCTCTGACCACGTGTAAAAAACTGGATCTCGGCATTTCAAATCAGTTACGCAAAGATTATAAAACAACAACTGCCGCAAATAAAATGCTTCGCCCTCAGGAACTTTTGGCAGAGGCTGCACTTGTTGCATATCGAAGCAATAAGAGATTGTGTGGTCTATTTCCTGTCCCATGAAAATGGTAAACTGCTTGGCTCTCAACTTATGGACCCTTAGCTCTGTCATCAAAGGTATAAGTGGCTTATTCTCTGCCTTGTGCCGGATCAATTAATTTTTTTCACTACTAGCTGTGAAGTTTGTCATTATTGACCTGTTTAGAGGTCGTGAAGTGAAATTTCACAACCTGTTGTAAAATCAGATAGGCCGGGCTTGGAAACACCCTGTAGAATCCGTTCAAAACTTGAATCATAGATCATAGGGGTTAACCATAGGCGGCCATCGGACATCTGGATTACCCGATGTTCTTGTGTGTCCATCGCAGAGGAGTCCATCGTCTTCGATTCTTCTTCCCTTGTCGCCAAGTCAAGTTTTTGTGGTTAGGTTAAGTACGTCTGACGTTTGGAAATTCTGGACTGCTGCTTCAGTCAAATTCAAATCTGTTGCCGCCACAATTTGTCCCCCCACCACAACAATAACCAGCCCCATGACCAGGTTATGAAATGTATAACCGGTGATGATATCAAAATGGAGGCACTTCCTTCAGGTACCGCTTATAACCAATCCTCGCTCAAACGTCAAATTCTATAACCAAGAGTAACCGGTCATGAACGGTTACTCGCTCGAAAAAGACTATTGTATTGGTTTTTAAGAGTTCAATTTGTTCCAGTCTGTCTTTGTGATTTTACGTGTAGTTTGTGGGTTAGTTTTAATGTCTTCTATTTCTATTGTTACTGGGTAGTGGTCAGAACTGAGGCAAGGGAAGGTTTCTATTGTGTTTACTGTCATGTTTTTGGCAATGGCTATGTCTAATGTGGACGGCGTTGTTCCATTGTGTGGCCAATGTGTTTTTAAGTTGTTAGGGTATGGGTTAGGTTGCTATTATCGAGAAGCGATTGCAGGTGTTGACCATTTCTGTTCATTGTGGCACATGACCAGTTTGTGTGTTTTGCGTTGTAATCGCCGATTATAATGACTTTTGGTCGAATTCTGGTTATCTGGAGTATTTCTCTGACGTTGAAAGGCATTTGGGGATATTTGTATAGGTTTACAATGGTTACGTTATTATCTGTGATTGCGCAGTATAATAGTATTGGTGTCGTTTGGGGTGTAATTGATTCCTTCTTTTACGTATGTAATAATTAGTCCGTAGTATTGTCCGTTGGGTTTTGAGATGGGTTGGAAGTTTTTTATTTTAGGTGGTTATCTATTGTTGATTTTTGTTTCTTGAATTAATATTACGTCTGCATCGGTTTGAAGTATTAGCTGTTCTAGTTCGTTTGATTTTGTATAGAGCCCTTGCGCGTTCCAAGTTATGATTTTCAATTTGTTATTTGTTTGCGCCATTAAAATTCTTCAGCTAGTTCTGCCAAAATTTGAAGGCGGTTTAAATTTGACGTGGCTGTCCTTGTCGATTTTTCAGCTTTCGAACTAACGTTATAATTTTTTTAATGTCGTAAACATTTATTTAATTCTTTTAGTTCAGTCATTGATGTGGCGAAATCGTCTTTGTCTGTGTTTGGAAGTTTGTATTCTACAAATCGTGATCCCACCCCTGGCTCCACTGACTGTGGGTTGGCTGCATTTCTTGACTTGATGAACCTGGTCCGCTCTGATTCATTGAGTACATTTGACTTTGAGCCGGCATCATCATTGGCATAAACTCAGGAGCACTTATGATTTGTTGGATGGTACTGGTAAATGTGCTCATGATTTGGGTGAACTGTTGAGCTCTTCTTTCGGCACTCCTCTCTTCACTTTCCCACTGCTGCTGGAAAAATGTCATCATCATTTCCTTCTGGCTCTGAAAAAGCCCCGCATCCAATTCTTTCTGTGACTTGTGATTTCTATACTGATTCCACAAGCAACACAAAAAAGACTGCTTCCAACAAGATAGGCTGCAACACGATACAAATTAATGTTTTGTGATCATTTTTTAGCTTTTAACTAACGGCAACGACATTTTTGTTCTCCAATACTTACGGATGGCTCCTGAGGTCTCCTGCAACACTAAACTCGTTGGCGCCAATTCTTGAATTGTCAAATTGAATATTAAGGATGTAAATCCAGAAGCCCTTTGCTTTATCACAAAATGCATAGTTTAGGAATTTTTTGGCGCTAATCCACCGGACTATTTTCTTTTTGCAGCTTTTTGAAATTTTTCGGTTTGAACCTTGGTAAGAGAAGCTCATTTTTGATTTTTTGTTGTGAGTCAGTTAAATTCGGATCTTCCAACGTTTCCTGTTTTACATTTCCATATTTCTGAGGGGTGATCTGAAAATAGTTGATCATTCCCACTTGAGTCTCTGCCTCATTTTCAACTGAATTGAAACCTACATCCGCCTGATGTGCCCTACTCAAAGCGTCTGAAATAGAAAGCAATACTCCTGGTGTCGCAGGAACATTAAGATTTAAAAGGGGAAAAGAAACTCAAAACGCTCGAGACGAAACTTTACTGTTCCACGCTATTCGCATCGGTACTTTATTGACAAAATAATGAAATTTCCGAAGGGGGGCCTGCTCCGTCCAACTGGGCAACGGGGCACTGTAATGACACAAATTGACAAACACTGCGTCGCCCAACAAACGGAAACGAAGGAAGGAGGCAAGAAAGGTACTCACATGAGGCCAAAATGAACAGCGCCCGAAGCGAGGTAGCCTGGAGCTTCCAATGTGGAGCTTGGTCGAGGACGACGACGCAAAAACCTTTCTCGAGGCCTCCAAGGCGCCGCTGAATTCTGGCGTGGTGCGGAATGCGGCTGCTGGGTGCTGTTTGCTTGCAGAAAACGGAACTTAACTTGCGGCGGACCGCACAAGCTCCCGCGCTGGGAGCGTTTTTCTCTCTCAAAGCGCTGCGGGCCTCCTGAAGGTCAAACAGGAGGGGGACACGGAAAGCAAGGATGCGTTGTTGGTTGCCTACAGTGTTTGTCAATAAGTGTCCTAAATTCAAGAGTGAACGCGCGGCCGGAACACCTGGTTTATACTTGATTTTGAAATCGTAACTTTGTACCGCAATTTTTAGCTGCTGTATCCTGAGTGGACACTTCTCTAGAGGTTTGTTGAAAATCGCTACCAAGGGCCGATGGTCCGTCTCAGCGACAAATTTTCGACCGAACAACTGGTGAAAACGCTGGCATCCATAGACAATAGCTAATGCCTCCTTCTTTATCTGTGCATAATTATGTTAGCACATCATCTTTCTCCCCAAGTATTATGATCAAAAACCTTCTTACTCAAGGGAGGCTGTGGTCCTGGTCATTGGCAGGCAAACGAGGCTGATTTTGGCCAGGCCACAGCCAAAGGTCGTCTCAGGGTGCATTCGATATGACGCTCCGAGCACCCCGAGCTAGCTCTGTACACACAAAACTGTTCGAATTCTGTACACACGAAACTGTTAGAATTGACGCTCGGAGGTCACTCGTTCGCATTCGTTATGTGGTCAAGCGCGTAGTTGACAGTCACTTGCGGGAACCGGAAAGGCAAAACGAGGTATCTGTAGGTCGGACAGCTGAGAAAGTTCCGACTGGAACCTCAGCCACTCCTGACAAAGAATCTCAGGAGGAGAATCATCCCAATCAAGGCCGAGTTTCCAAAGTCGCTGAATGAGACATTTGGCGTCGAAGGCAACCCGAATTTTTTGTTTCCCATCTTCCACCTTGATCACCGGATGGTGAGGAATCTAGTATACATCTGAACCAGGTGGGTCGGAGTCGAGGAGAGTCATGTGACTCGAACTCAAGTAGTCTGACATAAATTTAATGTAAAGCTCACGGAGCTTGTCCTGATTCACCAGGCGTCGCTTAATAGCGAGCCATCTCGCTATTAAGCGGCGATTTGCCGAGAGTTCTCAAAGGTGGGTGCGACACTCTTGAATGGAAGGGCTACACCAAACCTTCCAGAAGGACACCGATAGATGGTGTCGCGAAAGCACTCTTCGGCCTCCTGTTCATCAGGAGTGAGTCGAGGTTTGGCAAGGGAAGAAGGAATTTCTTCTATTTCCCAAAACTTCTGCAAAGACTCATCACAGCTAACCGGCAAAGACTTGTAATGTGAATCAATAAATAATAAAATGGTTATTCAAAAATTCAAAATTAGCCGGATACTTAATTTTTGTATTTATTATTCAACTGTAGATGACTTAACAGTTATCATATTTTTTTATGGCAAGTAGGGAATCCCTTATATCCCTTTGTACTACCACGTTCTCCCTATTGGTTGCAAGCATTTCTCTTAAAATGCCGTTCTTCTCCTTCTTGCAACGCAAGCTTTCTCTAGAGAGCGCTAGTAGCTCTCTAGAGGCAACTTGCAACTGTTGGAGTCGCCCCAGCTTGGTGGCTCGTTTAATCCTGCGACCGCCGAAGAACTTTGAGCTGGATGGTTGGCAGTATGGATGGTCTTGAAGCGGGTCTTCATCTCTTACTTCACTCACTTCAGCCACCACTTCGGCTTGAATAATAATGATGATATAATATAAAAGTTATTTGTTTCATAAGTACTCACTAATCACGTTTCATTTTCTTTACGCTCCTCATCCAAATGGAATTCAATTGTGGGGACGAGGACTGACTCATCACCATGAACAACTGTGTTCGAAATGAGCCTGGCGATTGTTTCGTCCTCGTTCTCCCAGTTTTCTTGTGAAGGAGCCCCTCCTCCTGTCCCTCGGGCAATTTTGTTGATGGCGGCTCGTTTCTTGACAAGAAACCAAACCTTTCTCCACTCTACCCATGCTTTTTTAGTTCCCCCTTCTATTGCGTTGAGCTTATGTGCCAATGCTTTCCAGAGGTTCTCTGCACTTTTGTATGTGAAGCTGCCAGTGAACTTCCCCTGCATCAGTTTGGGATGGGATTCAAGGAACTCCACTAGCATTTCCTTTTGTGTCCCAGTCACAGGAGCCACTCGCCTTTTAATTTGCTTAGCCTCAACTACTTGCAGTCTTTCCATTCTCTACAATCAATTAGCACTTGCTTAAATAAATCTAATAAGAGCACTCCTAAAATTTAACTGTAATTATTGGCCAATACTGCAACTCGCTCACCTGAAAAATAATATCGATTGTTGTAATATAGAGTTGTACGTTTACCACACAAGAATTAAGAGAGCAACACGACCAGCGAGCACTATAGCTAAAAAGCAAGAGAGTCAAGTCAAGAGCCAATTTCGATATCATTCTGGGTTTATTCCAACATATTTTAAACATATTTCAAACATCTGTCTACCGCCATTTTGTGACAGCAGTTACAACAAGAAACTCCCTAGAAACGAACGTATGGTAGGAATAGCACATTTTGAAACCATGCGAAGTGATCGGTTGCATGCGGTCGTGTTCGCTTCGCTTCGCCCGTAGGAATAAGGCCCCAGTTGTGCCTATCTAAGCCACAGCTCATCTTGAGCATCGCCAGCTTCTAAATTCCTGCTCTCTCACATTCACGCTTTAGTGTCCCCAGACATTCCCAAAGCAATTCATATGTGGGCTTTCCCCACGCACGCTCCTTGGTGGTAAACAGGTATAGGATCGTGCGCCCAGCACTATGAAGTTGCGCCACCTGTCCCACTCTCTTCTGTTGTCTCCGTCATTCTTCCTCTCCTTGGAAACGCCGCTTGATCTCCGCCGCTGTTCCTCTTGACATCTTCAAGTCACGTGAGACACAGTGCACAAACGCAAATTCATTTTCGGCTTCTAGCTTCGGCTTTGATCGTATGCCATTGAACCAATTAGATGTAGGATGTTTCCGCAACCCGATGATTTTATCATCTGACTTGCATAAAAGTTACTGTAAAAGTCTTCTGTAACAGTGACCACTGTACTGTACCAGTGTAGTAGTCCGGCGTTTCTTTGGAGATTAGTTAGTAGAGATGTATTCATGTAAAAAAACTCTGAAAAAGGTAATATTGAAATAATTGATTTCATTTTCAAAAATTGTATTGCTGAGCCGTACAAAAACGAGGCTTAAAAATTAGAAGTGAGATACTCCACTTCGTCTCTTTAGTGACAGGTAATTCAAAGAGTGCGCCTGGCAGCCTTGATCTTTCTGGTATTCTACGTACATGGTGAAATCAATTTTTATTAATGTTTTTCATCTTTACTGAATCAATATCCAGACAAAAACCATTTCCGGCTCTGTAACAAGCTTATAATCTCTCCTCTAAGGTATAGAAATGTCACATTCTTTAAACTGCTAAAACTTGGAATACAGTAAACGTTTACTGCTTATTGAAGCTTTATTGAATTCGTAACTGAGGAATGGCGATGGATCCAAATAATCTTCCAACTTCACCAAAAATCTATCAATTTTATGCCTACTGTTCACAATTCTACTGGACAATCAAGTCACCAAACGAACTAAATCATCCAATAATTTTGCAGGATCTGCTGTTTCGCTTTTAAAGCTCTTCATAATTTTTTTAAAATCATTCAAAATACTCTTCAGATACACAAAATAACAAAAATTGATTGGATCATTCAGCATTGAGAAGATCGGTTTTGACACGGGTATGGGAGACATGGGTAATTGGGTATAACTTGGGAGGTATGGGCATAGTCATAATATTTTTAGTACTATCATGTATCTAACATTATATATTCGACACCGGTAATAGTACATTACGTAACAAGAGTAGTAAGTAGCATATTACGCACGCAGGGAAAAGTTGCGCACGAGCGAGCGTAGCGAGCGAGTGCAGTACTCCCTGAGTGCGTAATTGCTTTACTACTCGTGTCATGTACAGTACTTTACCTACGACCCCAATCCAAAGCGGTATTGTAATTTTGTGAGGGGCCCAGATTAATTTTCAGAAATCCAAGGTAATAAAACAGTCCTACATCAACAATAACAGTAGATATTGACTTAAAAAGTTATAATTAAAGTGAAATGTAGTCAGTGGTATTGTAAACGGCAAAAATTATAGGTAAAAAAGCCACGTATATCATGAAATACCTACGATTTAAGTTCTCCCCTGATTCAAAATTCAAATAAAATCCCGCCGTATGCAGATTGTGTTGATTGGTCGGTGCGAAGTGTGCCTTGACACTCTTGACAGGAGAAGCACGCACCGCATAGCAGTGTCAGCGGCCGTCATTCGTGTTCATAATATTAATATCCGTGTTCATAGGATACTAGGTTTTGCCAAATTGTAAGTGTTCAGCGAGGAATTGCTTCAGTTGATTACTTTTATTGTATTTAAATAAGAATAATAGTATTTTGTATCTCATATTATACACTTTTGGAAACTAAAACTACAGTAAATCGGAGAAGGGGCACTTTGAGTGGTGTTTACGGCCATCAGATTAATCCAGTGTCAAAGACGGATAGCATTTTCAAACTCTGGTGTCTGCTGGCTCGGTGGTTGTCTGTTATACCGAGCGTTCATAAATTAAATGGGTCAAGGGTGCCTATGACTTTGAAAACATCTGTCGGAACTAGCATCGTTCATTTAATGTCTGTAATTTTTTGGTTATCGTAATTTGTCAAACCAGTCGCAGTTTTCGTTTTCGGAACATTTAAAATGTGGTTTTCACGGCAGGGCACAAAACCTACATGATCGAGGAGTATTTCCGAACTTCAAGTATTCTCGTGCACTCAATGGCAGATCAGAGATCAATAATATGGGACGTAACTTGTCAAAGTTTGACAAATTTATTACAACAGAATTACGCTAGTTTCGACAGACGTTTTTGAATCCACAGGCACCGTTGACCCATTTAATTTATGAACTCTCGGTACAACGCTTTTCGTCGAGACCTAGAAGAAAAGCACCCACAAATCGATTCATGAAAATTGAGTGTTTACTTACTGTGCCTAAAGCGAGGCCTGAGGTGTATTTAGAAGCGTACCTACCTATTGGGTAGCCATCCCTCTGATAGCCATTCAATTCTTAGTTCAGTGTGGTGATATAGTTGGATTTCAACACTGGGACATGAATACTGGACAGCAATAAATAGTATTATTTGAAAACTATCTAACTTAGGTTGGCGGGCAGCAGAGTACCTGTCATCAGACATTAGATTGATGCTTGACGTAACTGAACTGTCTAATTTTTACACCTACTTGATCCCAAGTTGTTGGTGACTGCGGGCACTTCTGGCATTGATTTTTTGAATCTTTTTCAATAAATCTCGCAAAATTATTGTGATCAAGTAGAAACTAAGCCCTACAAATGCAAGCTAAAATTTAATCAAGAAATTCTCAAATCCCCCACTTGGGAAAAAAATCTGGTCGATTTTGTTGTTGATACATCTCACTTCTATGGCAATGCCTTCGCTACGAATATATACAGCTAGTCTTGCTTAGGCTTTCGGTGTTAAAGGTGCTATCGAGGCACGCGTCAGGTTCTCGTGAAATGCTCCCATTTTTGAATGTGAATTCTTTGAAAATGTCTTTCGATCAAAATTCCCCCAACATCAGAAACATTAATTCCCTAACTGTGCGATTTACTTTACCATTACCGCACGCTGTGCGATTTACTTTACAGAATACGTCACGATGTGCGTAAGGGCTCACTTACTTAGGTTCCTAGTTGTGCGGTATACGGCACTTACGGTAGTGGTCGTAGGTAAAGTCATTTATAATCCTAGAAGATTTCCAATCTGAATAATTATTTCCTAATACCATATACTTGTAACCTTTTTTTTTTAGGAAACACTGGCCTCTTCACTTGATGATGACACCGATACAGATCAGGACAGTGCCAGTGCATCTGATAGTTCTGATGATGAAAGCTGCTGTTGTAGCAAGATCAAGAAGAAATACATTATCAAGGTCCAGTTGTTTGTAGAGAGTACTGTTCCCAGATATAGTGACAAAGCCTTCCAGTCGCACTTTAGAATGAATAAAGCCCTGGTATATAGGTTCATTGGTAGGTAACCTTGTGAGAATTCAATTCACTATAATTACCTACATGATGTTGATTTTAAGATCGGCTGCAACAGAGTGGATTTATTAATAATCAGAACAATGGGGAGGAGGTTATAACAAGCGAGAAAGCCTTCTTAATTACTCTTTGGTATGTCGCGAATACTGAAAGTTTTCGTCAAGTTTCTGATCGCTTCAATGTTTCGAACAGTTCAGCACATCGAACTGTTTCTAAGGTTTTTGACTTCTTATTATCAATATGTTCAGAAGTCATCAAATGGCCGGGTAGAGATGAAAGTGATAATATTTCTAACCAGTTTGCAAAAAAGCAAGGTATTAGAAACGTGTTTGGTGCCATTGACGGATGTCATGTGAAAATTCCAAGACCAAAGAATGACCAGGACTCCTACTGCAACAGGAAGGGTTTTCATAGCCTATTAATTCAAGGAGTTGTAGACCACAGAAAACTTTTCATAGATGTGTACTCTGGGGAGCCTGGCTCAATACACGATGCAAGATTATTGAGAAAGTCATCTATTTATTCAAGAGCTGAAGAAAATCGTGACTTACTCTACAATAAATTTCTTTTGGGAGACTCAGCATACCCTGCCATGGACTGGCTTGTGACTCCTTTCAAAGATAATGGATCCTTAACAAGGCTTCAAAGATCATTTAATTTTAAGCATTCATCTTCAAGAATAGTCGTTGAACATGCTTTTGGTCTCCTTAAAGGTCGTTTCAGGAGATTGCATCGCTTAAAAAATATTTCATTGAAGTTTTCTTCCAAATGCATCATGGCCTGCTGCATATTACATAATATATGTATTTTGGAAAAAGGACGATACTCTGATTGCAATTGCAGACATTGCAGGAGACTTACAAAATGAACGCGAGCTACATGTTCATGCAAACAATAATGCGAGAAGGCAACAAGTTTTCAATGAATTGTTTCCTGAACCGTATTTTTTTTGCTTTAGCTTTATTGATGTATTTCAATAATTATTGTTGCGTTATGCTCTGTATTTTATACCTGAATAAAATGTACTACAATATAATATGAAAAATCTTTATTGAACCAGTGGGGGTAGTACCCACTTCAAGAGTGCAATTTCAAAATGTTTACAAAAATGAAAATACATGGAGGTAAGTAATCAATAGAAAGTACTACCCTTGAAAATAACCTAGGTTAACAATTACATAATTTTTATAGTCTAAGCAATGGTATAAGTCACATAGAAACAAAGGATAAAAAAAAAACAACAAGTCTTCTCAAATTGTAGTAAGTATTGTAACATAACCCTTCCCTGGCCATAGTTTCGGGACCGTCTAGGTTAACATAAATAGTTAAGTCTGATACTTACACCTTCGGTCTTACCCTGTACCCCTCGCCGGGGCTCGAGTATCTCATCCTTTCTTTCCTACGTCATGTCCCTTACCCCTTTCCCCCTATTTCTCACCCGCCCCTCCATCGTCGTCGCTGATCACCGCTGACGTGATTAGCCCTTAACTGCTTGTTAAATGAGTTAAGCCCACTAATTACAGGTTCCACAGCCCCTTTCACTTCTCTTCCATTCCCTATCATTCCCTCCCCCCCCCGCCTTTCTCGTTCTATGATTAGTGATTTAAAACCACAGACCTTGCAATGAAATGATAACAGACAACCTTTGGACCACACTTAGATTTATTTGTACATAAGAAATTGATTGTTCAATTGGCAATACATCGAGTACTTAGGCTAATGATCAAATTCGTTCGCAGACTATAATGATTCTGGCCGACTAACTTCGCTCTAGCGGGCTCAGAAGCTCTTATATTAATTAGACTAATTTAGTTTCACTAGATGCGAAAGCTCTCAGTGACAACTACCTAACCTGAAAGTCCCTACATTTTACAATCGAACGGCGGGGAGGCATTGCACCCCCTAGTTGAACAATGTCAACTGGAAGGAGGGATGCTGCCGCCACACCGTTGAGATGAAGCAACGCTAACTAGTCTACCTGTCACGGCGGGCGATTATGTTGTTCCTGAAAGAGAACCTGATCAAACCTCTGAGAGACGTCCCTGACTGAATCTAGTTACAAGGGTTACCTAACAATGCAGCTGGCGGCTTCTCTCGTTTTTCCAACGATTTACACAAACATATTTCACGGCGCCAAGTTTCAATACATGTACATAAATATTCGAATTACAATCTAAAATATTTCCGTATTTCGAACTATGATTCCTGTGTCTAGGCTTTAATTTGCGGGACAATTTTGATTGTTCTCCTGTAGAAATGGGCTTCTCGATCAGCTCACTGACCCTCACCCCCATTACGTTGTTTTCGTGCCAAGGTGGCCCCACTGCATCTCGCCCAGAGACTTTTATAATTAATGAAGAAATCGTACCTTCGTAGACGAAGATGCGTCTTCCCGAATTTTATAGCACACACGGGCATGGTGTAATGGTTTCCGCAGGGTGCATAAAAAGGAGTATCTGACCTACTCAGCCGGCCTAACCTATATTCTCGGTCTGGGCACCGACGTCTTCTTGAGTCACCTGAAAAGCTGCTATCTACCCTAAGAAAGCACGGCAGTCTATTGTGACTTTTACATCAATTTCAAATTACACATGAAATAATGAACGGACCAAATTTATATTACTAATCTTGTTATTTGGGAGGACTTATTCTTTTCTTTACGATGGCCAGTTTTCTTCAGTCGCTGGGCCGGAAGTGACACAACTTACAGATGAATATACGACCCCCGCGACCACCGGTCCCTCGCGGAAACGCTATCATGCGAGACATGCAAAGATCCCTAAACCCTCGAAACCACACGTTCGCCGAAGCTGTTCACTAGGCCTTCACGTTCTTTTTTTAATACATAGGTATTCCCATCGGTGGCTCTTGAACTTTCGCCGGTCATTGGCGACTCAGACTAGGTTTTTTTCATCGAGCTAGGAGTCATCACTCGCCGAACTGACAAACAAAAAGGGCTTCAATTCCGCGGCTCAAAGTGCACCATGGCTTCCTATCTTAACGAAGGGGTCGGTTGTGATAGCGGTACTACACCGCTTATCCTTATTACGGCGACTCGGTCCGTTAATTGAACATGGTGGGACTTGCTCCCACGTCAAGTACTGACAAGCAAATAAACAAACAAACCAACAGACAAACAGAACAAGACCCACCCCGCGGTCACATTCACCAGCCGTCACTTGTGATTTTCAGCAACAGGTAATTCTAAACTGAAACATTGAGGTTGAGGCCTTCTGACACAAAATCATAGTCGAACATTTTATCCGGAAAACATAATCAGGTACAGTCTAACACACAATTAAGGGGCACCAACCTTTCTCTGCTATCAGTCGTTGACAGGAACTATTCCTTGTTATGTTTCACAATCAGGCACTTAGAAACACTGAACTCGCAAACCCCACTAAATTTCCCGTGCACAAGTAATCGAGATCTCGTGAACACGGCAAAGCAAATAACTCCCACACCTTGAATCCCAACAAACAATTCTACGATGACTATTTAGCACCCAAATGTTCCACAAACCCCAATTTAACTCTAAAAGCAAATGATTATCAAAGACGCGACTTCGCGAATAAATCCTTCCCGAGTAGACTCGATTCTGCTTACAGAAATTCACAATGGAGAATTTTAGACAAAGCTCGAAATATTCACAAAATTAAATCTCCCCAAGTATATCGGATTTTACTCAAGCAATATATTTTTATAGCAAGTCTTAGACAAAATTCGGAACCGTCACGAAATTAATTTCTCGACCGTTCGCAAAACCGTCTCAATCGTCCCTCCTGAATTACGCTCTTCTTTTCCCATAGCTCAGATTTTTCCATCCCCTCTTGTGGCTTAAGTCATTGACCAATCCCCGACCTATTCAAAAACCACCCTCAGCTTTGGATTCGCTGAGTAGCTTTGTTCGGATTGTCCCCTCTCCCTTCACAGCCCGCTCTGGTCGCGGCCTGCAATTTTGATTTCTCACACCACCCCATAGATGTCATCCCGTGTCGCATTCCGTTGGTGCCACTTACCTACTTTTCTACTTACTCAGTAAATTTGAACGAATTTGACCTAAGCTTATGCCCTTACTATAGTGGTTTGACTTCCCGATGCACACACTAGTTTAATTCATTTATTTTCACGAACATCGCGGTCTTATCGTTTGCAACTTTCCCGGCTCCCAATAACATGTTATTTGGTGTTTTATTCACCTGTGCGTGCACGCGAATTCAACCACCATAGTACTGGCCATTACAGAACTAGAATAACACTTTTAACATTCAATTAACATAGATTCGCGCAAAGTCCGTTGTTTTCGTCATTTCCACATACATTGGGGGTTGGTCGCTCGCCCTGGTCCCAGCGCAGCGGGGTCCTTTGATGGGTTCGTCGTCTAATTCACCCTGATTCCTTTACACGCCCATATGGCTTGGATTTTTCGGTTTTATGTCGAACGAAGTTTATGTGTCCGGGCACCTCTATTGGCAATTAATACGTGTTGACTTAGTCTTTCACCGAAATTTTCGCGCACACGAAGATTAAATAACGTCTGGTCCTTTTTTGGGTTTCCTCCACCGCGTTCCCACGATTCTAGGCATCATCTGTTTTACATTTCGCCTTCCGGACACTAACGGCTCGTTTAATAAAATTGTTTGTGCATTCTCTTCTCGGTCAGGATCTTACAGTCACCCCCTTGAGTTTTCGGCTGCTCAGCATGGGCACAGGAAACTCAACTCGCGTCCCTTCTGCTAACCTTCCGTTGGGGTTGAACTCGGTTAGTGCTGCCACTTTTGGGATTGGCGTCCGAGGGGTTGTCATCAGGTCGGTAGTACAGTTTCAGATTGCTCATGTTGTACACGCCCCTCCTGGCTTGTGTCTCAGCATTTGCAATGGCATACGTGTTGGGATGTGGCGTGGCCTTTACCACATACGGTCCCTCGTACAAGGGCAGGAACTTGGCATACGTCCCTGTGGCTGTCGCTGAGGATGGATTTGTCTTCAGTAGCACCCAATCACCGATCTGCAACTTTGTAGTAAGGCCCCTTTGTTGTTTGCATCGGAGCTCAGCCTGATGTTGCAGATTCTTCAGCACGTTGCGTCGGATCTCCTCTTGGGTCTCTACCTTCCTTGTTGGCAGCAGTTTGTGAGTGAGGGCATCCAGCGGCATTGGAGGCTCTCGACCATAGAGGACATGGTAAGGCGAGTACCCCGTACTTGCGTGTGGCACTTGGTTGATACATTCTTCGATTTGGGGCAGGTGGCTCGCCCACTTGACATGTTGGTCTTGACAGTACGCACGGAAAATGCGGCTTAATTCCCGCATGACTCGCTCGCATGGATTTGAACTGGGATGTCGGATAGAAGCTAGTGTCGGTGTTATGTTGGCTGCCAGCAGTGGTCCCTGCCACTTCTTAGAAGTGAACTGACTTCCATGATCACTTAGTACACGTCGTGGCTGGATGTAATTGGCATAGTCATGGAGCACCTTATTGACGGCAGCCTTTGCGGTAGCAGTCTTCAGCGGGTACAGCTTCAGAAACTTTGAAAACGCGTCTACGGCCACGAAGATGAAGTTGGCTCCCCGACTAGTCGGCAGCGGCCCGTAGAAGTCGACACAGACCAGGTCACCCAGGTCCTTCCCAATTATTGGTGTCATCGGCCCTTGGCTAGTGCGGTTGGGATGTTTCGTTTTCTGGCAGAGGTCACAGGAGCGAATAATCTGCCGGATTCGGCATGACATATTCGGCCAGTGATACACCTGCTTCATGGCCTGGTGGACCTTGGTCGCCCCGAAATGACCCAAGAGCTGGTGATGATACCACGTGAGCTGTTTGACGCAGCTAGCCGGAATGGCGAGTCGGGCTTGAGTATCATGGGCAGCTCTGTAAATTAAAACATTAGCATGTACACAATATCTATCTCTGACACGTTGAACAGATGGTGCACAAGGCTCGTCAGGCAAGAGCTTGCACTTCCAAATAGGACTCAGGTATTCGTCGTCTTTCTGTCGCTGCTGAAGATCACCAAGCATTGCAAGGACTTCAGGTGATTCCTCCACCTCGAACAGGGCAACAATCGGCTGGTCACGTGGGTACTCGTTCGTACCATTCCCATCCATCGGAAACCGGGACAAGATGTCGGGAACTACATTCTCCTTCCCCTTGACATGCTCTATGGTGTAGTTGAACTGGCTTAAGAACAGCGTCCATCTTGTAAGCCGTTCGTTGAGCAGTCGACACCGTCCAAGAAATTTGAGAGCCGCATGATCGGTGCGGATAACAATTCGGGCACCTTGGATATACATGCGGAATTTGTCGAGGGCGAAAATCACTCCCAGGAGTTCCTTTTCTGTCGTAGTATAATTCAGCTCTGCACCACGGAGAGATCGGCTGGCAAATGCGATCACTCCCCGGTTCTCGTCGTGCAGCTGATACAGCTCCGCCCCAAGTCCATATCCGGAACTGTCGGTCTGGACGTAGAATGTTTGGTCCCCTTTGGGGTGCTTCAGCAGTACCGTTTCCAGGAAGAGGTTTTTGACGTTGTCAAAGACGACCTGCTCCTGTGGGCCCCATTGCCACTTAACGTCCTTGCGCAAAAGGTGGGTCAATGGTTTCGTGGCTTCACTGTAGTGCTTTGAAAATTTTCGGTAGTAGTTGCACAATCCTAAGAATGCGCGGACATCTTTGTGCTTTTGTGGAGTGGGAAACCTCCTGATAGCCATGACCTTCTCTGGATCAGCCTTGATCCCCTCCGTGGTCAGGATGTGGCCAAGAAACTTTACCTCGGTTTGGAGAAGGAGGACTTTTCTAAGTTCACCGTCATCCGGGCAACTTTTAGCTTCTCCAACACCTTCGCGAGGTGCCCAAGGTGCTCTTCCCAGGTAGCCGAGGCCACCAGCAGGTCATCAATATAATTCACGGCAAACTCGCGTACCTCCGGACCAAGCACAATGTCCATGGCTCGGCTGAAGCTCCCAGTCGATGTCTTCAATCCGAACGGCAACCGCGCGTATGTGTACGACCGCCCGTTGTACAGAAAAGCCGTGTACTTGCGGCTGGCAGGGTGCAGCGGGATTTGCCAGTAGGACGATCGCAGGTCAATAGTGGACATGACCCTCACATCTCGGAAGTACCGCAGTAGTTCTTCCGGTGCCGGTGGAGTTTCGGTGTCTGCCACCATCTTCTCATTGATGGCTCTGGCATCCAGACAAATTCTGACAGTCCCATCTTTCTTTTTTGTCACAGTCATTGGGCTCGCGAATGAAGAGGCTTCTCGTCTTATCACCCCCAGTCTCAGCATCTCAGTGATCGTCTCTTCTACAGCCGGCCGCAACGCGAACGGTACTGGGTACGGCCTCTGAATAAACGGTGTGTCATCATGGAGTTCGATGCGGTGCTCATACAGGTGCGTAACTCCAGGTTCATTCCTGAAGATGTCTTCATAGTTGATGAGAATTTTCGTCAGCTCACTCTTCTGCCTTGCACTGCAGCTCAGCTGATCAACCTTGCTCTGAAGCTCTTGTCTGATGCTTCCCTTTGGAGTTCTAGACGTCTCAGGAGCAAGGGTTACTTCTACGTGACAGGCATCAGCGGGATCGGCCCCTGCTTGACACCCCTCCTCAATAACATGTTCACCCCTTTGAAATTCGACTTGAAGTTCTTCTCCATCAACTCGAAGTTGCAACAGCTGTTGCTCAAAGTCAATCGTAGCCTGGGTGTAACTGAGCCAGTCGGCACCCAGAATCAAGGGTTTAATTAGGTTACGCACAATCAGGGCAGGGACCTGACACACCTTCCCCCGGATCTGAAGGCTGATGTCGCTCTGTACCACAATTCTGCAGCTTTTCTGTCCAATAGCCCCCCTCAGCTGGATGGCCGTTACTGGCAGTGTCGCTGGACGTCGTCCTGTTGTCAAAATGGCCTGCCACATATCCTCTGATAGGCAGCTCACTTCACTGCCGGTGTCTACAAGTGCACGGGTAGGCACCCCCTCCACCTGGCAAACGATTTCCGGGGTAACCCTATATGGTCTGGGATCAGCATCCTCAACTGCATCCTGCAGACCTCGGTGCAGGGAAAGTATTCCAAAGCTCTTCCCTTCTGGAGTCGACACTTCGTCGTAGGCGAGGTACGAGTCACTAAGTGTGGCTTGTCTTGGTATCCGTATGTTGTCGTAGATCCACACCTTGATCGGAGTATTCTCAAAGGTGTTCTTAATTAACCCTTCGACCGTTCCCCAGTTCAACCGGTCAAGTCCACATCCAATCTTTGGCATCGCCAGTTTATTTAGTCCCGAGAGCCGACACTCTCCTCTTAGTACTTCGAGACATTCCTTTAGAGCTGCGTATGTAGGTTTCTCATACGACCTCTTCTTGGTGACGAGATACAGAATCGTGCGGTCAGCACAGACCAGCTTTGCCACCTGGCCAACTCTCTTCTTCTGGTCCCTCAGTTCAGCCTCACCCTTAAATCTCTTCCTGACTTCGGCTGCAATCCCACGGGACATTTCGAAGTCCTCAGCCACGCAGTGAACAAGAGCAAAGTCGCTTGGTGCCGTAAACACGTCCCCCTCGAGCACTTGAATGTGTGGAGCTACTTGGATACCGTCACGGAATGGCGGTCCCTCCCGCATTCGCCCCCCTGGGTAAGTCATTGAAGATGGTCTTCTGGGCGGCCGCGAAAGGTGAGCGGAAAATTGGCCTAATGGTTTCCCGCTCGGGCTCCGTTTCCCGAAGCCGTGCCATTTTTCCTCGCATCATTTCCCGTCTTAGACCACCGTTGCCACTCCTTCCCGTTCCCACGATTGTTTCCATTGAACGAATTCCGATAGTTGTACCGATTGGGCTGTTGCCATGGCCTCGATCCTGTTGCTACTGCTCTCGCTGGTTCTCGCTCGTCCCGTCGTGCCACTTCGGGCTGAAGCACAGGGGTCTGAGCCATCGGGAACGTAATTGGGGGTACAATCGGTGGTGGTGGATACATCATCGATGGCAGTGGCGTTGCTGGGTAAGTAATTTGCGGAATGGCCGGTGCCTGTTCAATGGCTTTGGGTGCACGGTGATTCGTCTTTCGTTCGTACGGTCGCTGGTCCCGGTAGTCCCCCCGGTAGCCACCCTCTCGGAGTCGACCGGAGCGCCTGGTGGTCTCGTGTCCGTTCGAGACATCATCTTCCATCTCTTCCAAGAATCTTGCCGTTGCCACAATCGTGCGGCACTGCTTCTCTCTTTTCCAAAATCTTTGGATATTGCTGTCATAATGCCTCATAATTGTCTTCACCAGACTTTCCTCACTAGGTGGGCAGGTGAGTAATCTGGCTCTTTCCACCTGGTAAGTGAAGTGCTCCGCGAGTGAGTATTTCCGAGTCACGTCATATTCTCCATCTTCAATCTGACGCCGGATATACTTTTGTTTGATGTCGGACCAAAAGTAGTTGAGAAAGTCCTCCCGGAAGTCTGCGTAGGATGTCCACTCAACTTGGTGGACACTCGCCCATCTCTTTGCCTTGCCTTTCAGACACTCCATCACAAGGTTGATGGTTTGCTCGTAGTCCATCTTCCCCTTCCTCGCGCACTCTTCTATCTTCTCGATAAACACCATCGGATTTCCCACTCCCTCGGTACTTTCGAAGCTCGGCCTTGCAGGTAATGGAGCCGCTTGATTTACCAGCGCTCTTAGCTGGCTTCCCAGATCAGCTGGCGTCAAGTTCCGGCTGGGTGCGTCCATTTCCATCGCGCCGGATGTAGCTGTGGATAGTCCACTTCTCATCTCAGCGAGCGGTTGTTCTTCCGGTCCTCCGCCGACCTCGAGGACAGCCGGTGCTTCCGGTGCGGCAGTCGGCGGACGAACGACCTCCTTCAGCGAGTTCATCGCCTCCACGAACGTCGCCATCATCGTCGCCTCGCGCTCAGCTTGTCTTCTCTCCCTTTCTTCATTACGGCGTTCCGCTTCGTCTTGACGTCGCCCACTCTCTTCATTGTAGCGGAAGAACCACGCAGGGATGAGGTCCTCCTCAGGTGCTACCTCCCGATTTGCGCCCTTCCTCAAATTCGAGCGGCTCCGGGAACGTTCCGCCACCTGGATTTTTCGCGGGTTCTTGCGTCCTGCCATCACGACCGTAATCCTATCGTTTGAGAATAATCGCATATTAGCACTCGTCATCCGACATCTTCATTAGACATGCTCGGCCTCCGCACGCCCCTACTTCTACAACTGTGCATTGGCCCTACTTCACCAACTATCTCTAACTTCCCGCAGACACTACTCCTGATATTAACTTGAGCGCAGCCTCTTCCAATGGCCAAGGTCGTTCCTTCTATCATACTAAAATTCAAATAGCATGCCAACCATCGCCAAGGTAGCTCCTTCACCCTGTGCGGCGTTCTTGCCATCATCCACGTTGACGGGAACTCTCCGCTAGAGAAAGTACTACAAGTTTCTTATAATAGTGGTTATTTGACTAGAATTATTTCTAAGTTAGTTGTCGCTCATCCCGGCTCCTCACGATCCTAACTAAGTCCTACTATACATCTCATATTGGCTACACTAATTACGCAAGCGGATAAATTGTGTTAATTAGTCTCCATGTGATACTGCTCGCTTTGTCATCACGTCATCGTTGAAACTAAGAATTCTCTCACCACCACAGCCGCCATAACTTCATACTTGGTCTGCGTCCTGGAGCATGGCCGCTGGCAATGGCCATGGCCATTCACCGGGCACGTCCCTACCTGGAACAGACACACACCGCAAGCGCCACTTCGCATGACCTACCCGCTTAGCGCCAGCCTGCAAGCGCATCCTTTTCCTCAATGCTTACCAATAAACAATCGCATCAACAGTAAATCAACAACTAGGAAATTAACGTGTACCTAAGTCTAAATCATTTCTCGCTGGCTTCTTTCTCCCCATCTAGTGCACCCCCCCCTCACCCCCCTTTACTAGTTAAGCATTGTTCTCACTCCCCTTCTTCCATCCCCTCCCCTCTATCACCTTCACCCCCTATCTCAATACCTTGAATTTAGGAAGGGCCCTTTCACAATTTTGATTACGGCCCTGTTTCTTGTTTACAGTACGTGTCTAGCGCCATCACAACACACCCATGTGGCCGTCCCACAAATTCCCGACCCAACGGTACTCTCACCAAGGCGCCGGGTTTCTTTTGTTACCGCTCTCTGAATAGGTCGTCCCTTTCGCTTTCAACTACCCCTTTACTACCTCTTGTGATTTTAATGTTGGTTTCACTACGTTCCTAAGGCTATTTTTTGTTTGTTTGTTTGTTTGTTTGTTTGTTATCATTTACATCACCGTCTGTTTTTTTAAATACTTGCGACTAATCATCCTGGTTCACGCAGCACCATTTTGTAACATAACCCTTCCCTGGCCATAGTTTCGGGACCGTCTAGGTTAACATAAATAGTTAAGTCTGATACTTACACCTTCGGTCTTACCCTGTACCCCTCGCCGGGGCTCGAGTATCTCATCCTTTCTTTCCTACGTCATGTCCCTTACCCCTTTCCCCCTATTTCTCACCCGCCCCTCCATCGTCGTCGCTGATCACCGCTGACGTGATTAGCCCTTAACTGCTTGTTAAATGAGTTAAGCCCACTAATTACAGGTTCCACAGCCCCTTTCACTTCTCTTCCATTCCCTATCATTCCCTCCCCCCCCCCGCCTTTCTCGTTCTATGATTAGTGATTTAAAACCACAGACCTTGCAATGAAATGATAACAGACAACCTTTGGACCACACTTAGATTTATTTGTACATAAGAAATTGATTGTTCAATTGGCAATACATCGAGTACTTAGGCTAATGATCAAATTCGTTCGCAGACTATAATGATTCTGGCCGACTAACTTCGCTCTAGCGGGCTCAGAAGCTCTTATATTAATTAGACTAATTTAGTTTCACTAGATGCGAAAGCTCTCAGTGACAACTACCTAACCTGAAAGTCCCTACATTTTACAATCGAACGGCGGGGAGGCATTGCACCCCCTAGTTGAACAATGTCAACTGGAAGGAGGGATGCTGCCGCCACACCGTTGAGATGAAGCAACGCTAACTAGTCTACCTGTCACGGCGGGCGATTATGTTGTTCCTGAAAGAGAACCTGATCAAACCTCTGAGAGACGTCCCTGACTGAATCTAGTTACAAGGGTTACCTAACAATGCAGCTGGCGGCTTCTCTCGTTTTTCCAACGATTTACACAAACATATTTCACGGCGCCAAGTTTCAATACATGTACATAAATATTCGAATTACAATCTAAAATATTTCCGTATTTCGAACTATGATTCCTGTGTCTAGGCTTTAATTTGCGGGACAATTTTGATTGTTCTCCTGTAGAAATGGGCTTCTCGATCAGCTCACTGACCCTCACCCCCATTACGTTGTTTTCGTGCCAAGGTGGCCCCACTGCATCTCGCCCAGAGACTTTTATAATTAATGAAGAAATCGTACCTTCGTAGACGAAGATGCGTCTTCCCGAATTTTATAGCACACACGGGCATGGTGTAATGGTTTCCGCAGGGTGCATAAAAAGGAGTATCTGACCTACTCAGCCGGCCTAACCTATATTCTCGGTCTGGGCACCGACGTCTTCTTGAGTCACCTGAAAAGCTGCTATCTACCCTAAGAAAGCACGGCAGTCTATTGTGACTTTTACATCAATTTCAAATTACACATGAAATAATGAACGGACCAAATTTATATTACTAATCTTGTTATTTGGGAGGACTTATTCTTTTCTTTACGATGGCCAGTTTTCTTCAGTCGCTGGGCCGGAAGTGACACAACTTACAGATGAATATACGACCCCCGCGACCACCGGTCCCTCGCGGAAACGCTATCATGCGAGACATGCAAAGATCCCTAAACCCTCGAAACCACACGTTCGCCGAAGCTGTTCACTAGGCCTTCACGTTCTTTTTTTAATACATAGGTATTCCCATCGGTGGCTCTTGAACTTTCGCCGGTCATTGGCGACTCAGACTAGGTTTTTTTCATCGAGCTAGGAGTCATCACTCGCCGAACTGACAAACAAAAAGGGCTTCAATTCCGCGGCTCAAAGTGCACCATGGCTTCCTATCTTAACGAAGGGGTCGGTTGTGATAGCGGTACTACACCGCTTATCCTTATTACGGCGACTCGGTCCGTTAATTGAACATGGTGGGACTTGCTCCCACGTCAAGTACTGACAAGCAAATAAACAAACAAACCAACAGACAAACAGAACAAGACCCACCCCGCGGTCACATTCACCAGCCGTCACTTGTGATTTTCAGCAACAGGTAATTCTAAACTGAAACATTGAGGTTGAGGCCTTCTGACACAAAATCATAGTCGAACATTTTATCCGGAAAACATAATCAGGTACAGTCTAACACACAATTAAGGGGCACCAACCTTTCTCTGCTATCAGTCGTTGACAGGAACTATTCCTTGTTATGTTTCACAATCAGGCACTTAGAAACACTGAACTCGCAAACCCCACTAAATTTCCCGTGCACAAGTAATCGAGATCTCGTGAACACGGCAAAGCAAATAACTCCCACACCTTGAATCCCAACAAACAATTCTACGATGACTATTTAGCACCCAAATGTTCCACAAACCCCAATTTAACTCTAAAAGCAAATGATTATCAAAGACGCGACTTCGCGAATAAATCCTTCCCGAGTAGACTCGATTCTGCTTACAGAAATTCACAATGGAGAATTTTAGACAAAGCTCGAAATATTCACAAAATTAAATCTCCCCAAGTATATCGGATTTTACTCAAGCAATATATTTTTATAGCAAGTCTTAGACAAAATTCGGAACCGTCACGAAATTAATTTCTCGACCGTTCGCAAAACCGTCTCAATCGTCCCTCCTGAATTACGCTCTTCTTTTCCCATAGCTCAGATTTTTCCATCCCCTCTTGTGGCTTAAGTCATTGACCAATCCCCGACCTATTCAAAAACCACCCTCAGCTTTGGATTCGCTGAGTAGCTTTGTTCGGATTGTCCCCTCTCCCTTCACAGCCCGCTCTGGTCGCGGCCTGCAATTTTGATTTCTCACACCACCCCATAGATGTCATCCCGTGTCGCATTCCGTTGGTGCCACTTACCTACTTTTCTACTTACTCAGTAAATTTGAACGAATTTGACCTAAGCTTATGCCCTTACTATAGTGGTTTGACTTCCCGATGCACACACTAGTTTAATTCATTTATTTTCACGAACATCGCGGTCTTATCGTTTGCAACTTTCCCGGCTCCCAATAACATGTTATTTGGTGTTTTATTCACCTGTGCGTGCACGCGAATTCAACCACCATAGTACTGGCCATTACAGAACTAGAATAACACTTTTAACATTCAATTAACATAGATTCGCGCAAAGTCCGTTGTTTTCGTCATTTCCACATACATTGGGGGTTGGTCGCTCGCCCTGGTCCCAGCGCAGCGGGGTCCTTTGATGGGTTCGTCGTCTAATTCACCCTGATTCCTTTACACGCCCATATGGCTTGGATTTTTCGGTTTTATGTCGAACGAAGTTTATGTGTCCGGGCACCTCTATTGGCAATTAATACGTGTTGACTTAGTCTTTCACCGAAATTTTCGCGCACACGAAGATTAAATAACGTCTGGTCCTTTTTTGGGTTTCCTCCACCGCGTTCCCACGATTCTAGGCATCATCTGTTTTACATTTCGCCTTCCGGACACTAACGGCTCGTTTAATAAAATTGTTTGTGCATTCTCTTCTCGGTCAGGATCTTACAGTATTAATGAGGTATTTATAATGAAATTCATCATTACTTGAAAAACATTAATTGCTCTTGTCAAGTAACTTTTGCAACAAATCCACCTTTTTTTCTTCGACAGCCATTTTAGCTTTTGCGAGTTGAACTCTTTCATTGTGCCGTTGTTCCCTCTTCTGGTACTCTAACTCCTTCAGTTTGACACAATTTATTTGATCATTTTTCTTCTTCTTTTTCGGTTTAGGCTCTTCGCTTTTCTCACTTTCACAATTTCCTGCTTGCTTTTCCTTCCCTACATTTACTGTAACTAAGCTTGATTCATGTGTGTGGCCGCAATCTTTATTTACAGGCTTGTCTCCCAGAATATTGTCCACAGCATCAAAGAAAAGAAACCTGGATGGCCCACGCCCAGTCTTGCATTTTGATCTTTTCCTTGTTTGTAGCTCCTCACCAACGATTTCCATTTTGATGTACAGGCATCGCTGTCCATTTGGAAACCTGCACTTTCCAAATCATTCGCTGCATTGGAGAACACATGTTTCCTTTTTGTGGGATGACTCAGTCCTGGAAAGTGAGTTTCCATCGAGTTTATTAGAGCCATGGTGGCATTGTAACTCCAGGTGCGTTTTTGTACTGGAGTACAGCTCGATTGCTCCTCCGAGTTTTGTAAGTTGAACTGCGGCTGTTTCACAACAGTCGGTAGTTGGTTCTGATTCTGGTTGGTTGATGGTTGGATCATCATCATCATCATCATCATCATCATCATCATCATCATCATCATCATCATCCAATTCCTTGTCTGCTAATAATTCATCTGAATATGGTTCTCTTTGGTTGCGGAACTCGTCCAGCAGACTTTGTGCAAAATCCATATCTAAAACATGAAAAATAAAAATAATATAACCTCCTAGCTGAATCATCAATTTTTGCATTACCATTTGGCGCCTTTTCGTAGTCTTCTCTGTTTAGATGGAAAGTATAAGTTATCCCCATCTCGGGTTCATGAAGCTCAAGTTTGTGAGTGGACATAATTTTAGTATTAACGATGGCTCACGATGGCTGGCTGGCTTAACCTCAAATTCCAGCTGAAATTGTCAATGTCAACCAGAGAATATGACGTTTCAGACTTCCCCACCACAAAAGAGCGTGAAGCTCCGAATTTTAGGTAGGTGCATCAGGGGACGGGGTAAGGTAATTTTAGAGCGCATCAGAGCGGATGCTTGGAACACTGGGTGAACAGTTGGGAGCGCCCGGAACTGTTCGGAGCTACTCTGGGCGCCTGCCTGGAGAGCAGCTAAAGTGCAGGATTTTTTTGTGTACCGCTAGTACTATTTACTCACAGGCCTCGCGGAGTCAAGGACTGACAGCTGTCGGCATCGCGGAAGGCCATAGGCGTCCGTCCCAACGGGCTGTAGCTGTCACGAACGTCAGATGTGTTCATTTTGGTACCCAGAGCCTGTCCAGAGCCATTTGTATGTAGAAAATGTGCAGAGCAAGTATCCATCACCTGCTGTTGTGTTTGATGGGTACAGCGACCAACCCGCAGCACCAAAGGAGAAGAGCAGAGACGACGTGCTGCTAGAAAGTCTTGTCCAAATATGATTTTCGGTGAGCAGACAACAGCAACCGCCTCAGAGGAGTTTTGAAGCAACGATCTAAACAAATTTGGGTTTATAGACATGCTGAGATTGCTGGGGACGCGCTTCGAGCAGAAAGGAGTAGGAGTTAGGCAGGCACCTAACGTTGCCGACTTCGTAATCGTCAATACAGCCCTAGAAGTGGCATCATCAGGAAACACTGCCATCATCGTCGACAACACCGTCTCCACGTAATGCTCATTGCCCTCGCCCATCTCGATGACCGTGTCCTCATGCTGCAACCTGACACCAGTAAGATATAGCGCAGATTGCTGGTATGGAAGACATAGTTAGCGCATGCTGTGTTTTGGTGTGACAAGACAAGGGCGTTGTATGGAAAGGGGAAGAAAAAGACGTACTCCTAAGGCGTAAGGCGAGCACTGCAAATTACAGCAAGTCAAAACATTCGAAGACCTGGAAGACCATGAAGCACATCCGAGAAAGTCCGATAAAATTGACTGGTGGGTTCTCATGGTCCAAGGACTCACTGAACAAAAAATCAGCTTTAGGCGAATTTGTTCCCGGTATTTATGGTATAAAGTCTACATAGATTGACTAGACTAGGTAATGTGAGACAGAATGACAGCAACAGCACCGGACCCCGCATATTTCCTGCTTGCTCCGCTCATGGTCAACTTTGACAAATAGCTGAATTTTATCTCCTCCCATCGGCCCCTAGTAACGGATGATTGCGTAACCCTTGTACCGCCAAAGCTGTCGATAATCTAGCAACTCTAAGCAGGCCAAGTTTGCAAATTGAATAAAGCTCTCTATGGGCTGAAGCAATAAGCACGGTGTTGGTTCAATGTCTTTGAACAGGCTCTGAAAGATGAAGGTTCCAAAAATTATTCCCCGGTTGATCGGTTTATTTATTTATTAGATCGGGGAGAAGTGTCATAAAATATTTTTGTTCCACTTTATGTGGATGACCTTGTAATTGCCACTACCACTGATAAAACAATGATTCATTTTAAAGCTTATTTGATGACCAAGTTTCGTATGAAGGATTTAAAAGAACAGAAATTTTTCTTGGGCATATAAATTGAAAGAATTGAAGGTCAAATAACGCTAGACCAAAGTGCTTACTACAAACAGTCTTGGCAAAATTTAATATTGATGACTGTAATAGTATATTACATACCGAGACGGGAAATACATCATTACTGCTGAGGGCACCGATTTTACTCACAACCATGTAGGTACTCAGCTTGCAGGATTACAGGCGTTCAAAAGTTGAAATCTGAAAATCAACTTTTTGTCATAACTTCCAGATAGGCCGATTATTTTGCTGAAACGTGGTTCAGGAAATACTGATTAACACACTTATTGTTTGGTTGGATGCATATTTTGAAATTTCCTTTCTAAAGCTACCGTTTCTTCACTTTCTCGGGAGGTTGGCAATGGGTCACTTCCCGACCTCCTACTAGGTATGTAATGAATCAATTACCATAGTGGTTGTGAGTAATGCAATAAGTACACCTGGTGTGGTTGGTCACTTGAGTAAAAATGCGTGTTTAAACAATAACAATTTATTTCGTTCGCTTCGTACGTCTTAGCTTACCGAGCTCTAGACATGGAATCCGAATATACAAAACATACAATTTGAAAAGAGCCCTCTCAGGCAGGTACCCTAAGAGGGGATGAAAAGTAGGAGGGATGCACTGAACACAAAATGCGTGGGCGCTACCTGTGTCGGCCCATCCATGCCGCGGGCCTTGAAAGGTTGACTTTCAAAGAATACCAAATTATACAAGAATAAAAAGAATACAATGAAAGTTACAAATTTTTCACTGACAATAATAAGAAAATATACAATGTGAAATGAATTACAAAATGATGACAAAAAAATCAGTGTATGTTCTTAATGAATAAACAAATATAAATAAAAATTAATGATCAATAAAATATGTAAATACGAGCGTAAATATGAAAAGATGAGCTAGTAATAAACGATACACAAAAGGCAAAAATATTAAAGAATGAAACAAAAAAATAATACAAAAATATACAATAATGCACCTAAGTGTCAATCAAACTCCAGGGGAAGTTCGCACACCTTTGAAATTGCTCTTGTGAAAACACCACTGTTTGCGGTTTTCACTGTCACGACTCGCACGACACCGGAATCATCTGAATGGATAGCAATGATTCGTGCAAGTTTCCAAAAGAGCGGAGGAGTGCCGTCCTCACGCAGTAGCACCAAGGCACCGACCTTAAGTTGCTCGTTCTTGCCTCTTCTCCATTTGGAACGGGATTGCAAGGTAGCAAGATTTTCGCTGCTCCACCCCTTCCAAAAATGCTCTTTTAACTGCTGGAGGCGTTGATAATGGTCCAGCCGGTTGATAGGAAAGTCAATGGGCATTCTTTCTTCTGGTATAGCAGTCAATGAGTCGCCGATGAGGAAGTGAGCTGGAGTGAGGGCATGGAAGTCGTTTGGATCAGAAGAGATCGGGGTAATAGGACGAGAATTAATTATGGCTTCAATTTGCACAAAAACAGTAGTGAGCTCTTCAAAATTTAACAAAGCCTGACCAAACACCTTGGCAAAAATTCTTTTTACAGATTTATTTAAACTTTCCCAGAGGCCCCCAAATGACGGAGATCGAGCTGGAGAAAAGTGCCATTTGATTGAATGGCCTTCAAAAAACTTTGAATACGCGCCGTAATTATCCTTTAAATGATGGTATAACTCCTTCAAAGAATTGTGGGCGCCCTAAAATTAGTGCCATTGTCCGAATAAATGTCACTACAAATGCCACGTCTGGCAATGAAACGCTGATAAGCAGCAATAAATGCCTTGCTGCTTAAATCGCCAACGGCCTCCAAATGCACAGCCTTCGTGGTAAAACAAACAAAAATGCACAGGTAAGCCCTTCCGGCTGTCCTACCCCGCGGGCCATGACGGATTTGAAAAGGACCTGCAAAGTCCACGCCGCAGACTTGAAATGGGCGCACGGGAGTGATGCGCGTTTTAGGTAGATTTCCCATAATTTGAATGGACGATCGCGGGTTTACCTTGAAGCAGCGGACACATTTTCGTAAAATGCCCTTGACCGTATTACGTCCGGAAATAGGCCAAAATTTGTTTCGCTTTCGCAAAGATGCAAGCACCGTTTCTGAACCTGCGTGCATGAGTCGTTCATGCTCGTCGCAAATTATTAGCTTCGTTAGATAATCATCTTTCGGCAAAAGAATGGGATGTTTTTTATCAAATGAAATATGTGACGCGTTCTTTAGGCGCCCGCCGACTCGTAAGACATTATTTTTGTCCAAAAAGGGATTTAAGGACAGTATTGAACTGTTTGAAGATACCCGCCCGGAGGTCTTCAAATCGTTAAATTCGCGTTTAAAGTAGCGTGTTTGAGTGGACTGTATAATTATATTTAAAGCGCGATCGCGTTCCTCGAGAGTTAGTGATTTAAGCTCTCGTTGAGATTTAGATTTGCGCAGATTGTTAACAAATCGAAGTATGTTCGCGAATATTCGTACAATTTTGTTAAGTGACGAGTGTTTTTTGACAATCGACTCGACCAACGAATGCTCAACTATGGCGTGTGAGCAAACGGTATTAGATTTTCGCAATTCTGGTAGGTCTCCCGTTACAAAGTCACTGTTTGCGGGCCAGGTTGATTGTTCGTTGCTCAGCCAATCTGGACCATTCCACCAGAGGCGGTTGTCAATCATTTGTTGCGTACCGATGCCGCGCGAAATTATGTCGGCCGAGTTGTCCGCAGATCGGACGTGATGCCAGTCCGCGACATTTGTCATTTCTTGTATTTTCGAAATACGATTAGCAACGAATATTTTCAAAGTTGCGGGATCCTTTTTTAACCAAGCTAGTACAATGGTCGAATCTGTCCAATAATAAACGTTGTCGAAGTTAAATTTTAAATCGTTCAATACGCGTTCAGTCAACTCGGTTAACAATAGTGCCCCGCTTAACTCCAATTTTGGTATTGTAAGTCGCTTTAGTGGTGCTACTCTTGACTTAGCACACAAAAGCTTGACGCTGCAATTTCCGAAATTATCGATAGACCGCAGATATATGCACGCGCCAAAGCCGGTTTCGGACGCGTCGCAGAAGCCGTGTAACTCCGAATGTTTGCAATTGTTCGTGATCACGTGTCGCGGGATTTTGATGACGTTTGCACTTCGGAGGTCGTTAGAAATGGCTTGCCACGTTAAGGCAAGATTTTCCGGAATAGGATCGTCCCAATCTATTTGAGCCTGCCACAGTTTCTGTACAAACACTTTAGCTTTGATTATGACTGGACCGATTAAACCGAGAGGGTCGAAAATTCGGGAAATGATTGACAGAATGTACCGCTTCGATAATGGTACTCCCGTATCCGCGAAATTAATTGAGTACAGGAACTCATCCGCGCGACTGTCCCAAAGTAAACCTAACGTTTTATTGACACTCTCGCCATCCGACATGCATACCAACTGATTGTCCTCAGATGGTAAAGAAGTTAAGTGTGAAAGAATCGCGGGTGAATTTGTGTTCCATTTTCGTAGTTCGAAACCGTATTCCTTTAGCAAATTGGACACCTCCCCCTGCAATGCCGTTGCCTCTTCTATGGAGTCTGTGCCCGTAATTAAATCGTCTACATAAAAGTCATTAGCAATCACTCCGCAAGCTTACGGAAATGATTTTTCGTTTTCCACCGAAACTTGCTTTAAACATCTTGTCGCCAAAAAAGATGAAGGTGCTAATCCGTAGGTTACCGTGTTTAGCTCGAATATTTTAATCGGTTCGTCTTGATTAAAGCGCCATAAAATTCTTTGTTTCTGTCTGTGATTTTCCGAAACGTTTACCTGTCGATACATTTTGGCTATATCAGCCGTCAACGCGTACTTGTGTGTACGAAATCGCGCAAGGATTGAAAACAGCTGTTGCTGCACCACAGGACCGACCATTAATGTGTCGTTAATCGAAAGACCGCTTGTCGTCTTAACCGAACCGTCAAAAACAACCCTTAACTTCGTAGTCATTGAATCTTTCATTACGCAATGATGCGGTATGTAATGAGGTTGTGTCGCGTGGTCGAACGCACTATCAATAGGTGACATGTGACCCAGAGAAGCATATTCGCTCATGAATTTGTGATACTGTGAATTTAAATCAAGATTGTTTTGAAGACGTTTTTCGAGATTTAAAAACCGTTTTGTCGCCGTTTTGAATGAATCGCCTAGGTCGGAAACATTGGCCTTGAAAGGGAGACCGATTGTAAACCTGCCACTGTTATCGCGTGTGATGTTTTGCTGAAAAAACTCTTCGCACAAAAGCTCGTCCTTAGAAAGAGCTGCGCTTTGATGAGAATCGGCTTCTTCAGGCTTTGATGAGAATCGGCTTCTTCAGTTACCCAGAACCTTTCAAGAGAATGATTTAGGATTTAGGGCTTGGTTCGTTAAATGACAAGTGTGTACAGTGGTCCGAGAATTCTTAATGGGCATCGGACCCGAGATTACCCAACCCAAGGACGTGTCAATGAGAGTAGGTAAATTTCGTCCGAGCGGAAGTTTCTCTTCTTGAACAATACGCCAAAATGCTTCGGCACCTAACAAAAGATCAATAGGCGCCGAAATATTAAAACTGTCATCAGCCAACACGATACTTTCCGGAATTTGTAAGGATGAACGATCGAACGTATACGCCGGCAAAGAACTTGTAATTTTCTCGGTTAACAAAAATTCGAAACCGTTCGAGAAATTTTGAACCCGAGAGTTTATCGTGGTCACGGTTTTGTGAGTTATATTTATTGGCGATTCTGTTACGCCGTTGACCGAAATGCGAACGTTCTCTGTGCGTAATTTTAACCGTTTTGCTAATGATAATGTCATCAAATTGATCATTGAACCATTGTCCAAGAGAGCGCGACATTTGCGTTGATTCCCGAGACCATCCGCGATGTGAACAATGGCCGTCGACAAAAGAACTTGATTGTTTGCCGTATGAGTTGCCGAATTAACCACCGGCTGCGGCGTTTGAGCTACCGTTTCTTGTGCTGGCTTCCGCTGCTCCTGTCGCGGCTGCACGTTTTCTCTGGGAGCGGGGGTACCGTTTGAGACCCCTTTGCACAGCAGGGTATTATGCATGGCACCGCAACGTCTGCAGGCCGAAAATGTACAGGCGTATTTTCCGTGGCCTTCCCGCAAACAATTTGTGCAAAATCGGAGCACCTTTAATTTCGCGTATTTGTCATCGGTTGACAATTCACGAAATCTTTGACATTGGTATAGAAAGTGCTCGGAATTGCACATACCGCATTTTCGTTTCACGGTTAAGCCGTTTGTAGAGAACTTGTTATTCGCGAAGTGCGTATGGCCTTTGTTGCCGAACGAATTGTGCATGTTTGATTTATTGCCCTGCAATGGCTCTAAAATTTTACATCTTGTTTCTATGAATTTAGTTAGGTCGTCTATTGTCGGCGTCTTCAAAGAAAGCCGTTCTTTGTGGGATTTCCATTCTTTTACCGTCATGGGATCAAGTTTATTTAGTACTAAATGGATAACGATGACACCCCATTGATCTACCGGTTGTTTTAAAGCCTTTAACGCCCGAATATGTTTTTGAAATTCATCCGAGAATCTTCTTAACATCGCGTAATTTTCCTTTCCCACCGTTGGTAAAGAAAAAAGCGCTTCGACGTGTTTTTCCGTAATAAATCCGGTGTCTTCGTACCTGTTTTTTAGCAGATCCCAAGCGGTTTCGTAATTGTCGTTACAAATTTCTAACGAATCTACCACATTCCGCGCTTCACCCCGTAGCGAATTCAAAAGGTAATGAAATTTTTGTACTTTCGATAATGTACCGTTTTTGTGTATGATTGAAACAAATGAATCGCGAAAACTTAACCACGCATCATATTCTCCCGAAAACATTGGTATTTTCAAATCTGGCAGGCGAACCATCGAAGATTGTGCATTTGAATTGCCCGACGAAGATGAAATTTCCCGCCCCGTAGAGGCCAACAACTCTTTACCGAGAGAAATAACATCATAATATGAATTTTCGAAAGCTGCACGAACGGAATCGTGATCTTCTTGTGCTGTTGCGGTATCTGCCAGCTCGATTTCATTTTGGAGTGCCGCGAAAGTGTTTAAGTATTCTTTGCATGAATTGATTCTACTCTCTATCTGACAAGGTTTTACTGACTCTTGTTCTAAACCTTGAAGAGATTTGAAATAGGTATCAACAGTTTTTAATGATTTCGTTAGAGATTCTCTTGTTTTCTGTTTTTCTTTAAGAGCTTTACTTGCCATTTTGAAACCGTAATTAAATGGAATGCGTAAATGAGGAAAGGATAGAAAAGGATGCGACTGACCTTGACTCTATTTGCTTGGAGATGCCTCGTTTCCGCCGCAGACGTCTCTTGGAGCTGTAGGTGCTCGTATGTAAGTCCCTGGCCCGCGGCATGGGTGGGCCGACACAGGTAGCGCCCACGCATTTTGTGTTCAGTGCATCCCTCCTACTTTTCATCCCCTCTTAGGGTACCTGCCTGAGAGGGCTCTTTTCAAATTGTATGTTTTGTATATTCGGATTCCACGTCTAGAGCTCGGTAAGCTAAGACGTACGAAGCGAACGAAATAAATTGTTATTGTTTAAACACGCATTTTTACTCAAGTGACCAACCACACCAACACCTCTTCCCAGCAAATTGAACTATGAAGCTCTGAATTCAACGGAGACGATAAGTATGATGCTCCGTGTCGCAATCTCCTGGGAAGTTTACTTTATTCGATGTTATGCACAAGACCTGACTCAAGCACAGCAGTTAATCTTTTAAGTCGTTTTCCAACTAAAAACAACAAAGAACTGTGGCAAAGTTTAAAAAGAGTGTTGTAAAAGGCACATTAGAGTTAAAATAACCTATGTACGGCGTGATTATGAACACCTTTTAAACGGTCATGTCGATTCTGATTGAGGCAGCAATGAGCTTGACAGAAAAAGTACGACCGGATATTTATTCAGACTATTTGAAAGCTGTACGATATCCTGGAATACCAAAAGGCAAGCTCAGTCGCAGCCTCCTCGACTGAGGCTGAATATATGGCTCTATTTGAAGCTGTTAGAGAGGCTTTATGGTTAAAATCATTGGCAGAGAGCCTGAACATACAAATTGTCAAGTCCATTGTCATTTTTGAAGATAACAGTGGATGTATCAGCATTGCAAACAATCCAACATGTCATAAAAGGTCAAAGCATGTGGATATTAAAATCATTTTTCGCTCGAACAAACTGAGAAGAATCTAATCAATGTAAAATATGTTCCTACAGGTATGCAACTAGCTGATGCACTGACCAAGACAGTACCAGCTCCCAGATTCGTTGCCCTCCGAACTGCAATAATGGGTCTGAGCTCACCGACTCGAAATTTTGTTGACATCAATGTGCCGGTCTGATTGAGTTTTTCTGGGGTTTTCATCAATCCAAAGCAACAAATGTTGGACCGAAGTCACCACCCCCAGCCTCTAAGATGTTGACATGTAATCAGCAGTTAGTAGTATTAAAGAAAATGTATTGTTCTTTTATGAGTCCACCTATTTAAGTATGTAATCGTCTTGTAAACTTAATAATCCATATGAAAAATAAAATTAAGATGTTATACTTGTGAACTAGATTGTACCTAATACTAATATTGTTAGCCTTGATTACTTTTGAGGAGGCGTGTTGGAGAGAATAATATTTTAATAAAAAAATAATCACATTATAATATCTCATTGGCATGGATACATGTAAAAGATGTAATAGAACAATACTTTGATAAAACAATAGCCACATTGTAATATTCCATAAGTACGGATACACGTCTAGACGTAATGGCCAATAAGGCCCAGACACATTGTCTACCAATCAAAACTTCCTGTATTAGAGAATAAACACCGTGTATTAGATAGTATGCATAAATAACCAAATTCTCCATTTGTTCTTAGTCTTGTAGTAGCGTTACTATAGTAAAGTGCGTTAGCAGTACTCTTTTGTAATCAACCAAATAAATAAAAACCTTTTTTTCAAGTAAAGTTCGTGTGCAAAAAACATAATTGAGAGGCAGAGCTGAAAGACGCAAAAGTGAATCGTGACCCGAGCGCGTTACGCTAATTATTTAGAGGTAAATGTATTTGGTAATAGGCGATTTACATTTGGAAGCGCCACCTAGTGTAGAGCTCGGTACTTGATCGTAGAGGACGTTTTTGAGAGCAACACATACTCCGACGTCTAGTAGCCTAGGTGGGCACTAGTGGATACCTGCAAACCCACATTATTAACATGGAAATTTGACAAGTAGAAATAATGTGAAAACGGGTTTGCATT
The DNA here is from genome assembly GCA_949128115.1 of Anaspis maculata. Taxonomy (NCBI): domain Eukaryota; kingdom Metazoa; phylum Arthropoda; class Insecta; order Coleoptera; family Scraptiidae; genus Anaspis; species Anaspis maculata. Next base: position 56,191,882 of record OX421965.1, on the reverse strand, counting down.
TGTGTCTCTTATTTCATGTTATGGTTAGCATATTCAGCAGGCTTGTAGATCTAGCCCCAGAGGTGCGCAGCTGAAAGACTACGCCCCCAGCAATGCACTACATTGCGGTAAAGAAAAGATAACGTTTACGTCCCGAACACAACGGTAGCTCCGGTGAGCTTATTAGAATGAAAAATGCGGATCTCCAGCTGAAGTCCAAGCAGAAAATCTCAAGAAAAAAGCGAGGAAAAAAGGTAGGCAGTGGTTGACTCTGCACGGCCAGCCCGAGGTGATTTTTTCTTGGCTGGCAGGCTGACTTGTTGCAAGGCTGGTCGACGGGCTTGTGTGTTTCTCTCCATGCAGATGTCACAGTCTGTTGTGCACGAATCAGCACAGGGTCGGATTATTTGTATTGGAGGTGATCACCCGTTGTAGACAAACCAAGAATGAATTATAACCACGCTTGATACACGTGATGTAGTATTTGGAATAGGTGCCATTGCACTGCTGAAGGCATATTGCACTTTTAATTATCACGGTGATGTGGTGTTGGAAACAGGTGCCTGGTAGGGGTACCATTGTACTTTGTAAGTTCCTACGTTTCTTTATCACGGTGTATACTGACTCTGGCTAGGCCAAGTTGCGTATTAAGTAAAGCTGAGTGGAATATTATTTTAGAGCATATTGATTCAAGACTGAGTTGAAGTTGAATTCAAGCCTGAATCGACCTAAGATCAATTATGAGAATAACGTCATGCTCACACCCGTTTTTCATCTTTCCAGAACCAAATGACTAAAACCAAACCGCCGCCTTCCACTTGCTTTCAAGATTGTCATTTGGATTGTTTTATCAGTTGATTGTTGATGAAACCAGACGTTGATTTAAATCATTATTTCACTTTCAAAACTAGATGCCCTTCCGGCATTTCCTGGCTTACAATAATCTATCGTCCTACACCCGTTACCTCAATTTTTCAAATAAATGACTTTTTGAACAATTGATAACTCTCGAGAAATTCAATTTCTATGAATTGATAGGTACGTTCGAAGAATTGCTCTTCGGATAATTTGTATTCCGTACAATAAACATTCTAACAATTACCCATTCGAATAATTTGTCTTCTCTAACAATTGATTTCGGATAATTGCATTCGAATATGTACTTGATTTCGAACAATTGTCCGGATACCTTAATTAATATATAATATTAAAATAACGCTGTTTACATGTTCGATTTTAGGGCACTATTCTCGAATCTCATCGCGAAACAAATTTGACAACGAAACAATTTGACACCAGGAGCTGTATTCTCCAACTCGCTATGCACTCGAACCGACCGATATCGCTATCGGTAGCTAGGCAAGCACCATTGTGATTGGCTTTTGCCTGACTACCGATAGCGATATCTGTAGGTTCGAGTGCATACCTCTCCTAGGTGCTGTAAGACCTTGACGTTGGTGGAGGGGCTCAAGTAGCTGTGATGATTCTGAGAGCTAAGCCGGCGGGGGCTGAACGAAGAAGCCCCTGACAGGGTCACCCATGCAGCGTTGAGAATGGAGTGGTGTAGACGTAGAGTAGCAACAACGGAAAGATTGATGGCGCTGAGAATTGCTTCAGCATATAGGACGGTGTCCCACGAAGCAGCAATGGTGGTAGCGGGAGTTCCACCTATCGCGCTCCTGGCGGAGGAAAGGAGAGCGAGATATACGGGCCGGACGGCGGCGGAAGCAAAGATGGAAATGATGGAATTATGGCAGCTGGAATGGGATACAAGTAGCAAGGGCAGATGGACACATATGATGATCCCGGACGTAACATTATGGATGACCCGAAAAGAAGGAGACGTCGATTACTTCACTACACAGTTTCTAACAGGACACGGCTGCTTCAATGAATATCTCCACAGGATGAAGAGAAGGACGTCACCGAAGTGTACATACTGCGAAGCCATCGACACAGTGAGACACACGTTCTTTGAATGCAAAAGATGGGAAGAGGAAAGAAATGGAGCGAAAATGAGCTTAAAACGGAAAATTACACCAGAAAGCATAGTGGAAACAATGCTGGAGGATGGAAAAAAGTGGAACGTGGTAAAGGACTGGTGCAAAGCGGTACTGATGAGAAAAAACAGCGAAGATGAGGCAGGAAAGCGCCATAATCGGCAAGAAACTTGAAAGACTTCAATCAAGACCAGCCGCCCCCCGATGATATGCTCACGCGGTTCCAGGGAGCGGGTTAACCACCAGGTCTGAGGCGGAGTTTAGTGGGTAGTGGTTTAGCGAAAGACGTGTCACCAAACTTATTAAAAATAACAAATTTAGTGACACAAAACTGGGCCCGAGCTCAGAAGGAGATTGGGAGGGTTTTAGAAATTACTCTTTTCACAAAAATTAAGGGTGCCACCTGCAATAGTACCTTAAAGAAAAATTCGTAACAATGTCGCAGGCCACTATCACGGAAGGCAACAGTTGAGTTCTATTCGCGCACACAAAGGATAAATCACTCACACAGATAAAGAAAATGGCAATACATAAGATAAAACAAATTTAATAGAATTTATTGAAATCGTGAGACAATTATTGTTTGAATAAGCAATTTAGGATTAACGCGTATATATCCCTAAAACAATCAAAGTTATGCAAGCATACCATCCATGAGAAATATACCCAAAATATATCTGAACGTAAATACGTAGAATTTCGTGAAAATATCTAGAACCAGGTACTGATCAGTCTCAAGTTCGACGACTACAACGAAATTGTAAGGGTAGTACACAATATCGCGATATCAATGGTTAAATGGCAGTAGATACTTGTAAAACGACGATACGTATTCAAAAGGATATTGGCGATAACTTCTTCTTTGTTCTGCTACTCAACAAACTTGCATCGGTAGTTCGATTGTGATTATATCGATCTTCTGTGATTGGTAGAGGTCTCTTTGATGGAAGGCAGCGTATACAGATTGGTACAGTCACGATACAGGTGAGAATGTTGCACTCCAGACGCTCAATGGTTTCGATAACGAATTTCAGAAAATGGTTTCGGTTTGCTGAATCCAACACACAGTAGGTAGGTACAAATCGCACACTCAGACGACGGTAGGCGTAATTACAACTCGTAGGTTTCGGTTACATACGACAAAGAATATAAAAGAGGATTCGAACGGCATAAAAAGAATTTATAAAGTTACGCGACGGAGATCACGACGATTTTATGTCTTACCAGCGATTCTCTGGGTCAGTTTTCCAAAAATAATTATTATATACAGTATATGTACAATATTTCGGTAATTCGGAGAACTATGGCAATCGATTAGGCGTTATTTGGAAATATCCACATAGCACGCAGCTATCTTGCCTCTTTCAATTTTAACCAAAGAATGCGTTTTCTTTATTCAAAAAAAATTATCTTCCGTCTTATCGCGCTCCTACAAAACCGTTCGACCGATGTTTTGCTTCGTTTTTCCGCTGTTTTACGCGAGCCGGATTAATAACATTTCCCTTTGGGCGAGTACGTCCCAACCGAAAATTTTAACCGTAATAGACGCCTGCCGAGTGCCACACTACCCCGGTGCCACCAAGCCGGAGTGTGCGTAAAAGCATTCTTCGCCTCCAAAAAAAAAAGGTTCGAGTGCACAGCGAGTTAGAGAATACGGCTCCAGGGGTGCGATTCTCGAGTTATTCGAATGACTTTTTGTATACGAATCTCCTTGGTTTCATGTGCACTTGGGCTGTCGGAAAGAAGGATTCGTACACAAAAACTTTTCGAGAATCGCACCCCTGATTTATGGAATCCTGTTGGCCATTGTGTCGCCTAAGCAATATCAGCGTAGTAGGACCTTTCTGGAATGCTGTTATTTAGAGAATCGCAGCACCACTAATAAGGAATTTGAGGAAGGACAAAAACATAACAAATTAGAGTAAGCAGGTAGGTACTTTATTTATCCAAATAATTCCGATGTGACCCTGTTGCACGCCACTGGTAGCCGCCCTGATATCAAAAGTATTCTCAGAAAACCGTCCTTCATAACGAAATTATGAATTTCAAATTGCACTTGATTTACTTGATTGTCGTATAAAATTATAAAGAAAATTATTTTTTGTGTAAAGTTTGACACCTAGTTATTTCTTAGGGTGTGAGTTGAAGACCAAAATAATGCATTCCCCTTAACCTGGATCACGAGAAGTGTGATTTCTCAAGGAATAAAACTGAATCAACAAATATGGTAGGGGAGACTGGGTAGGGGGGTTGTGATACGATTTTAACAAAATGTTGTCGTATCATCAAATAGTTTGGCTACTGTTCAGTTTGTTGTCTGTCTGTCGATGCCAGGCGTCTAGCCAAACCAACCTATGTCAATAATTTCAAAAGGGAGATCCTTGACTTATTCTGAAAGAAGTCAGAAAAAAAAAATCATTTTTGACAACTTTTTCCGCGACTGTTTCCTTCATAGAGACAATAAAAAGAAAATACTATACGTAGGTAGAGGTGTGACGTATGGGAGTACCCAGAGTTTCAAATTGGTATTGTCATCCGTTTTCTTTTTATTTGAAAGAGAAACTATTTTTATTATCCGCAACTTCAACACGTCATAAGACTGAACCTTTTAGAACTTTGCTTCGATAGTAGTTGGTCATCGGAAAGATCAAGGTATCATCACTTGGAATAACTGAAAAAGGTTGGAGCTCACCCTGTAGATGGATAGGTACTTGGAGCTAGTTTCTAAAAACTTCATTTATCTGCCAATTTTATAGGAGCTCACATTCAGACCTCGGCTCAGCACCGCTTCATCAATCCATTCCAAATACAATCCGACATTGACGTAGATTCCAGGAACATCTCGACCGCAATTGTACCCCCACGACACAATTCCCGTTTGTACGAATCTCTCATGTTGGTGCGACCAACAAACCAACGGACTTCCGCCATCGCCTGTGCATGCATCCCTGCCTGGTTCACCTCCGGCACAGATGAAGCTCCCGTGCAAATAGAACCACGGCACCATCTCTCTCCACTTTCCGACACAAATCTCCCTTCGCACCAAGGGCACTTCGACCTTTTTCAAAATTTGAGAATAAGCCCCCGTGTCGTACTCCTTCCTGCCCCACCCGCTGACCGTACAGCGACCCGGCAAATCAGTTTCGGCCCAGCTAGTCAAGCAAATTGTGCCGGTGCTCATGTCCACGGCAAAAGCCTTGATTAAGAAAACCAAGGCGATGTCGTTCCTCAAGGGTTCCTTGACGTGCTTCGGATGAAGCAGGATTTCCTTGACTCGGCTTTCTTGGTGTTTGTAGGGTTTGCGTTCGCTGCTGCTGACGTTCCACTCGCCGGCTCTGACGACGATTTGAGTTTCATGGCCTTCGAAAGATTCAACGCAATGAGCTGCCGTCAGGGCCACTTTCGGGTGTATCAGGGAAGCCCCGCATCTGTAGGTGTCGTGGTTTTCTTTTTTAAAGCTATTCACAATCAGCAGGTTCCAGGGTAGCTCGCCCGGGAAAGTTTGTTGAGAGTCTTCCGTTATTCTGGTGCTGAGGGAGGCGGACCCGGCCACTTTTCGGATGCCACACTTGCGTCTCTGGAAGAACGATGGCTTCGGAGTAGAGGGCGACGGGGGAATGATGGCACCACAACATTCTTCCATTCCCTTTTCGCACTGCTTAGCACTGCGTAGAACTCTATAATTTAAATTTGATTGTCAGTCAAGGAGGTGAAGCCGTAAATTAATTAGAGCCACTCAAATCAGTCACTCGAGATGGCCTTTGGATTCGGTTCCTGTTACAACAATTTCCAAACACGTAATGGCAGGTTGTTGAGGGGTTTCTGATGCGACTAAAAAAGTTGTTGACGATAATCGGTTTTATTTTATTTTTTTCGTCAAGTAGAAACTCTTCCAAAAAGAAAATGTACCAGCGTTGCTATCAAATTCTGAAAATTTCCAAAAAAATTGAAAATTTTTTATTTTGATTTTTGAAAATTCAAAAACCAGATAACATTGACAATGCATCTCTCCTCAAGGAAGTCGCATGCTTAATTTGAACTTTTTATTTAAAAAAAAAAACTCGTAGACATGAAAAAGTGAATTAGTAGAAATCATTTTTGGTATTTTTTTTTTAAATAAAAAGTTCAAATTTGGCATGCGACTTCCTTGAGGAAAGATACATTGTCGATGCCATCTGGTTTTTGAATTTTCAAAAATCAAAATAAATTTTTTTCAAAATTTGATAGCAATGCCCGTACATTTTCTTTTTGGAAGAGTTTCTACTTGACGAAAAAAATGAAATAGAACCGATTCCCGTCAACAACTTCTTTAGTCGCATCCGAAACCCATTAAGGAAAGTTGACAGAAACTTAAAATACTAAATGGTGCTATTCTGTAAAAAAAGTATTCCATAAACGCTCTGTTATGTAAAAATTCCTATCGGCCATTGGCTGTTGCCTAGATAATAACAACGTAACAGAGCCCTTATGGAATTACATTTTTTAGAGAATCGCATCATAAAGCACTCTGGTTTCTAATTAGGTCCATGCATGCGAAGATTGCGAAGTGATCAAGTGAGCGATCAGGTAGCGCAGGGACTATTTTAAATCAGAGTGTATTTCATAAAAAAAATGTATACTGAAACCCATGAGAAAAGATTCTCCTAGTCTTGCTAATTCAGCAAAATATGACATATACAGGGTGAACCAACAAAAACACAACAGAGGGGTTTTTGGACATTTCACGTATTTTTTTTTTTGAAAAAAGCTCAAACAAGTCGATTTTTATATCAAGAGGGACATCAGAAACATATATTGGCTAATTTCTATCTTCAGCCCCCTCACCCCCCACCCACCTCAACTTTGCGATATATCAAATCAAAGAGAATCAAGTTCTCTTTCTGAAAATGATATTTTTAAAATTTATTCTTTATTATTCTCTTGGGTTCAGGTTCGTACCACTTGCAATTTGAAGATGCTCAAAAGTTCCGTACTCCCCACAATTTACCCGTAAATTCAAAATTGGTTGTAAAAAATTTCTTTCCCTACCAATTTATTCCAACGGGAAAAATTCTAAACGGGAGGGGGGGGGAAATCTCGGTGGATCACCCTGTATAAACCAAAACAATAAGTCAAGATTTACCTGTGAGTCTTCGCATAGTTGGGTTCATTATCGTCGCAGTTTCCTGGCAACACACAGCTGCACTGGTAACGAAGATTTCGAATTATCACAGCATTCTCATCCAGGCTTCGTTGTGTCGAAAGTAGAAGAACGAACAGAGTTTGGTACAACATTTTGAAAATTTTGACAGCTTGTCGACCTGAAAATGACATTTAGCAGAAGTTTTTTATATGGGCTGTTCCAGTTTTAGCCGGTTAAACTTGGTAGAAGATTCTCCTAGTCCTCCAGATTCAGAAAAAATACAACATGCCTTTCGCCCATTTCCTTATAGAGACACAGGGTGTCAAAAGTTCAATAAAAAACAGTTTCATTTTGTCATAACTTCTAGAATTTAAGGCTTCGATTGAAACTTTCGTAGCATGCCTTACCTATAAATAAGCAGCGATTTGTTGGAAGTATATGTATACTAGTATACTGCACACCACTGGTGGGCCATTTGAAATCCACATTATTTACAGAAAAAAAAAACACATACAAAAGTGAGGCATGTATACATACGGAATTTTGTTACGATCGCAGCCATAACATTCTTGATGTTATGAAACATGATGACAAAATGAATTTTTTTTTGTGAACTTTGACACGCTGTATCTTTTTCAGAAAGCGAGCGAGAGACATATATGTTGCAATTTTCTGAATCAGGAGGACTAGGAGAATCTTTTGCGCAAGTTTGACAGGTTAAAACTAGGTCATTCTGTAGATACACTTTCTTCCAATTCAATGCTTCCTCTAACCTCTAACCACGTGGACAGGACAAAAATGTGACTCCATTCATTACAAAAAAAGTGCATCCGCTGTTCTTTGGTACATAAATATGTAGGCACTGTGTAATAATAGGTACTCACTTGTAAAATTTCGCGCAAGTCAATTCACTGTCACTGGATATCACTTGAGGATTCTCTAACGAGCAAAGCAACATGTCTGGCTCCCTCAGAAGATCGGAAGGAATGACATACCCATACCCCATACGTACATACAATAGGCACAAATGGCACAATAAACAATACCACGGATGGAGACTTGTAAGGATGACCGGTAGATGGCGCCACGCTTGAGCCGCCATTACGAAGTAGACCACTTGGCAATCTTGGCATATCACACTTATCAGAAAATGTTATTGTTTACAAAAAAATATTATTCTTCGACTCGTTCTTTTTGTCTATTATTGGTCTATGATTTGCCCCGAATAAGAAAATTAGTGGCGTAATGTTGGGCACATGGTACATTTCTAGTAAATAAATCATAGTGATTTTATTTATGGCTGTGTTGTTGGCCATTGTCGATTCATCAATCGGCATTTTGCGAACGATCAAGTCACGCCATTGGCCCAAGTTCAAATGTTGACCACTGATGTATGTCGTATTAATGTATTTATCGTATCATCACTTATTATGATCGCTTAATGTTGCACCTTTATCAATAATTATTAGGAACATAATAGTACAGTAACTCATAATACCTTAGTTACTCATAATACGTTAGATACAATAGTTTCCCCCTGCACCTTGCACGCTTGTTCTCGCCTCGACACTCGCAACACAGCCGATATTCTTTTTCATAATACACTTTTGACTTTTCTGGCAGCAAATCTAACCTTGCACTATCTGCTACTTTCAAAATATTTGCGGGAGCATCAAAATTTTCCATGATAAATCCCAAAAATGCACAAACTGACTTTTCTCTTTGAAAACTGTCGAATTTTTGTTATGACAGAAAATAATGAATAACTGTATGATTGTTGATTCCTTTTTGCATCGCCATTCGCCACGCATGATGATGATGCAGCTTTTGACTAAACTGGAATATAATTTGAATCTAATTCTGTGATGATACGATAAAGCTTTGAATATAACTCGAATATTAGCGACTTAAACACATTCGGACGTTGTCGAGTTGTCGTTGACAACGTCCTTGTTTATTATAAATCCCATAATATTCTTGTTATTTAATAGCTATCAGATTATTATAGTGGATCGAAGTCTTATCGCCTTCTCCAGAAAAGTGGCATTGCTCGTTGCAGGTTATTGGTTATTGTGTCTTTCAAAGTGTATGCTGTTGAGAAGGAAACAGAATTCGTGCCAGATATTTCAGCCTTTGTGTCATGCATGACCAATACGAAACTCTCGATGGGCTTCCACGGGCTCGACGTGGGTAATAGGGAAAAACGGCCCTGATGTATTGTTGGTTGCCTAATGTCACTTTCGTGTGAAAATGCATGTGCTCCACAAAGCACAGTACGTTACTGCCATTAAAAAAAAAGCACCAATACAGGTAGCCCAGGAAAGAAATGCAAAATTTTGATGAAACCCGGAATAAATTAGGGAAAATCTGAAAATTTGAGAATCCCTTCAGAATTTGATGGGGAACAACATACTAAAAGTCCCCATCTGTCCGAGGCTTGGCATTTCTTCTGTGGAAGGTCGAAGGTACAGGAAGTTACCATTTTCAAAGTTGGTATTTTTTTGGTGATTTTTCCATTGGACTTAATATTTTCAAGATCGAGGAACCCAATGCAATGGTTACCAGAAAGTGTAATGCACCAGTGGCGCACCAGACGGCTGCGAAGTGGCCGAGGTGCGATTTTTCATAGAATCGTATGGTAAACCGTGACTAACAGCTTTTTTGACATGTTTGGTATCATTTCTTATCAAATCGCACATTCCGATTCCACAACTAGGTGTGAAATTCTGATAGCGACGTGTTCAAACCAGTTATATCAGAAAGAAACATGATTTTTTTACCCTTAAATTTGATGCTTTGTAGCTCTAGTTCCATCAGTGTCCAATGTATTTTTAACTATGATTTTGATTTGAACAGTTGGTTTGGGCTATTTTACACACAAATATCATTCGCTGATTTTTAGCGCATTTTCGTAGGAAAATTCTGTATTAGCCGCGCTTTGATGTCCGTCCGTCTGTCCGTCTTGTAGTTGAACTCCTCCTAAACGAAAAGTCGTAGCGGTATGGGTTTTTTTGAAAATTATTGCTGACTGCGGATGGGAATAGGCACAAAAATATTTGGTCAGACCACGCGATTGCAAGAAAAAAATTTAAAATGTTTAAAAAGTCGGTATTCAACGCTACGGTGTGAACTTCTGCATCGAGGAATTTTGTGAACCGTTCTAGATACATGAATACATGCAGCAAACGAATTATGCGGAAATTGATGGATACATTTTTAGTGAAAAAATCATTTTGATTCTTTCATTGCAATAGAAGATATATTTTTTTTAGAAAAAGGTTTCGCCCCGCGATTTCACATTTGTCGGTATTTAACGCTACAGTGTGAACTTCTACATTGAGGAATCTTGCAAACTTTTCTAGATACATGCATACATCCAGCGAATGAAAGATGCAGAAGGAAATAGAGAAATTTTTCGTGAAAAAAATCAACCTGATTGATTCATTCTCAGGGAAGATATCTCTATTTTTATGCGGAATCTATACTTACACACTTATATGCGGATGAGATTTTCAAGTCGCGGCGCTGTGGCTCAACAAGCTGGCTTCGTGCTTGTGATCGATACATATAGGTATAATTCTCACTCATTCAGGATATTGTTACGATATTTCGCGTACGGGTTCGAATATAATTGAGACGATTGTTAAACACACACTGTTTATTACTGGGTACTACTACAATAACTACACGCCAACAATTATCTACTTGGAATTATATCGCAGGTACTTCGCTTGTTTCGCACTCGTTATCACTTCGCATTCCAATTCAATACTCCCGCGAGCTGCCGGCTGACGCCTTAGCGGCCCGGTATATGCGGTTTCTAGACCATTCCTGAATAATACACACACCTTCCGAGTGCTTTCCATGTGTTCTGGAATCTGCACCTCCGCCAAAGTGGACAGATATGCCTTGATCGAACGTTGGAGTCTCCATGCATTTCAATGCCTTCTCGCACACTCTAGAAATGTCCAGAGCTCCACGCATTTGTAGTTTGTACTCACGCTCATGAGACTCACCCCCGTGAGGACTTAGCTACTTGTTTTTCCAGTTTTTAAAAAGTCACAGACTGACTTTGTTTCTTGAGATGTATCATGCCAAAGCTTGATTTGATGAAACGTGCTATTTCACAAGAAAAATTGGGCTACGATCAGAATGTAGCTTTGAATTGAATTGAATTTTTTTTTTATTTAGTTTGGTCCCAAAGGACATAAATAGAGCGGCTCTGATACCGATTTATTATTGTTTAAGAGTCGCGATTTACATGAAATGTATTGTTGTTTACATTAAATAAAAAAAAATGATACTTTAATCATTTTATGGCATTAACATACTTCTCTCTGTCAAACAAAATGAGCGGAACAAAAATCGGAGCCGTACTTTAGTCATGACATAACAGTACCAATGCGCAAAATCTACTGGAACAAGAGATTGCAAAACTCATTAAAGACAAACCATCTGAAGGCCAACCTCCACCTCCACCTCCGGTCGAGGTTGATGATGAGGAGGATGTCTCTACCTTAGTGAATACAAGTACAGCAACGGAAACTAAGCCAGGTATGTTCAGTAACAAGAATTTTTTAATCATTCATTTTACAGTCATGTAATTTTTTTCAGGTGGCAAAACACAACGGTTGAACCTCTTGAGTTTCATATCGAGCGGACAAAAGAGGCAAAAGAAATTGATACTCCAAAAAGTGACGCCATAATTAGCACAAAACGGTATCTGGAACTACCAAATATAGCACTGGAGATTAACCCTATCAATTACTGACTTAAACTTGCCAAGAATGGTGAAGAAGATGAAGCTAAAGCTTGGAAGTGCATAGCATCAAAGTTTCTATGCATAACAGCAACATCGGTACCATCCGAAAGGATTTTTTCGAAGAGTGGTAACCTAATCTCTTCAAAGCGGGCCAATGTAAAGCCGAAAAATGTGAACATGCTCATTTTCATATCAACTAATAAATGGATACTCTAACAAATTCTTTATTTTATGAATTTTGTTTTCGCTTTTCATATCAACCAATAAATTGATACTTCAACAATTTCTTTATTTTATGAATTTTATTTCCACTTTCTTTAGTTATGTATTCATTTTCCAATGTACGAAAGTCGGAAAATTCGGAAGTTATTGCCGGAATTCGATAGTTACTATCGATAATTTTTTTTTCGATAGTTTCCCACCTCTACCGCGCGTTTTGATGGAAAAGATGATGTCGAAAGCCTTCATTGCAGCAACGGACACGTACAAACAGTGTTTAAACCTTGGAGGGTTTAAACATCGACGATCAGTGCGCGATAGTAGGTCTGTCGATGTTATTGACGTAATTACCCGCGACGTGGTACGTCGGCATTAAAAAAACAATCACTAGGTGGAATGACGCTCTGGCTAAGCTCCAACACACCTTCGGCGCAAAGAACCCGCCGCATAAGGTATTTTGCGAGCTTTACGCGAACGCACAAGGTGCGAAGACTACGGACCAGCAGGAACCAGCTATACCTCCGCCGCACCTCAAAACGGAGCAGGTAACTGGCAACTTGCTACCTTTGCGGACAACCTGGTCACCTGCGCCAAAACTGCCCGAGCGACACGAGAGGTAACCCCTCTGCTCTCCATACCAACTACACCAACGCAGGCTCCCTGGATTTATTTGCATTGGACGCCCCGACGCCTCCCGCCGCTTCATCCGATCGTCCTCTTTTGCAAATCCATATAGCCGGTGCTCATGAAACAGGCCTTTTAGGTACGGGAGCTAGCCAAACTATACAAAATTCTACAATCTCGAGAATGTCGCTTTGCCGAACAAGTAAGAACTATACGGCTGGCGGACGGGTCCACCAAAACCCGTGATTTATTGTGGACGACCGTTGCCGTCACTTTGAATGATCGAGGCATAAATACCTCGTTTATGATCCTGCCAGATGCTGAAAACCCGACCATCCTCGGGGTTCCTCGATTTTGTTAGAAGTGCCAGAATGAATATAGTAATCACAAAGGGCACGTACGCATTCGCTGATGCCCCGGATACTGAGTACCAGCTGACCTTCGAGATCCCACACTCGACCGCTAATTTGGGTGCAATAAGCGTCCTCCGCGAGGAAGAAGGACCGTTGCGGACAAGTAAACAGTGGCAGCGTCCGAGAGATCCGATCAAGACTAAACGAGACGCTATGGGAGGTGCCGCCTTCTTTGACACCGGGGAACATGCACCGATCATTGCACCGCATCGCCGAAGGAAGATTTTGCGAACGAAAGCCGACCGCTTGCTAGAGGAGGGTCCTTTTTCACCTGGAGTCGATCACCGGAATCGCACTATCAATGGTGCAGAAGAAGCCCCTGTCCCACTGCGAAGTAGGCGTAGACCGCAGAAAATGGGCCCGCGCCACTACCATAACTGTTGTTATTGTTCCGCCTCGAGACGTTAGGCAGAACACTAGGGGAGGACTGTAACAAACACCACTGCCGACCCTGCTACTGCTAGCCACCATCTCGAGGGTTGAACACCCCCGTGGCTCGCAGCCCCTTTTTCTTCTCACATCTACTTATTCATATTCAGTTAAGCTGTGGCTTTCAGTCCCACAACTTGTACCCATATTTCTTTGATAAACCCGTGTATTCACCACACGAATGGGTGACCATTGCTAAGAACGCTGAACAGAACGGACCCAAGTACGAAGTGTTTCAAAATAAGGACATCGGATTTCTCGACTGGAAAGTTCTTGCAAAGTTGATAATGGTTAATCGTAACAAATATGAGAACGGTATCTCAATAAACTGGCATCACATAAAATGGATCAGATACGAAAAGGCACAGCCTTTTGTTGCGCAAGTCAAAACAGATTGCGATGAGGGTCTACGCAAAATATTGGTAGTTCTTCGAAGAGGTCGGAGAGTGACATCAGCCATGAAAGCATGCTTAAACCAGTGAATTCGAAAAAAAATTCAACAATGAAATTCAAACATTTGCAAGATATCTGTAATCCAGGTAGTGTACCAGACGATTACGAACAAGATTAATGATGCGATTCTGTGAAAAATTACATTCCATAAAGGCTCTGTTACGCTGTTATAACCTAGACAACAGCCAATGGCCGACACGAATTTCTACATGACAGAGCGTTTATAGAATGTTATTTTTTACAGATCAGTACTATAATAAACTCGACTATAAAGTAAGGTGACAATGATGGCTACTATTTTAGAACTTGCTAGTGAAATCTTGCTTTATATTTTCCATCCCATAGTTTTTTTGACGAACTAGCAGGTGTTCAGGTGTTGATCCTTGGGTTTCAAGAAACATTTCTGGCTAGTTCATACATTTTCACCTCAAAAGTCCATGCAGCAGTCGATGTTTTTTTGACGACTTATCGTCGCTTGAAAACGACGAGTGTATGGTGCTCGTTTTCATGCGGGATGTCCCCTCGCCTATATTTTCGAAAGTCTTTTCTGACCTTAGCTTTCATTCGATCGACTTGATTGTTTTTTTTCTCTTGTGGAGGTAATGAAATTCCCTAGAACTATTAGTTTTCAGATTTTTTGACCAATTTAAAAAAAAAATGGGAACGTTTAAAAAATCCGAAAAGTAAAAGTTCTAGAGAATTTCATTATCTACAAGATAAAAAACCAATCAAGTCGATCGGATGAAAACTAAGGTCAGAGAAGACTTTCGAAAATATAGTTTAGGGGCACCCCTCTGAGCGAGCACCTAGTCTTATGATGATTGATATTGCAGAAATCCAGCGGCAGCCATCGCATACACCTATGCCACGGCCGAGGGCACTATGAGGGCGGCGCGAGCCAGAAATCACCCGGCCATTCCGGATAGTATTTCGAATTTAGGAGTCGTCCTGGCAGGAGAGTACGGCCGGCAATTCACCTGCCTGCCATGGATCCATATTCCGTGCCGTTATAACCAACGGCACCTCCTCCTCCACTGCCGCGATATTTTGCTGCCAAAATCTCTTAGACAGGTTGTTGGAGGGCGGCATAGAAGAGATTCACGCAGATGGCACCTTCAAACTTCAAAGTGCGGCCAGCTAGCCCACCATCGCGGCAGCTCCTGGTCCTTCACACCATTGTGAATTACCATGTACAGAACAGAACTGGATCCGAACACGGAAATTCTTCAATGCAAGGTAAAATCGGGGAATTTTTTTCAAGTAAAATCTCATGCTATACCCATTGTCGTTTTTTTTTTACTTTTTTGACAGCTAGCCAACCAAACGTCACCTTTTTCCATTTGACAGCCAGTGCTACCATATACCTACATAGCAGGAGAACCAGGAGAATCACCAGTTAGTGGCAACGAGAATACCTTTCAGTGGAGTACCTCGCCGAGCTCCAAATCCGAACAAAATGGACTTGACGTGCGCCAACCTTCAGGTCGGCGGCGACCACCCCTGGTCCCTGCAGGTACAAACCGAAGAACCGAAAGCGATCTAAAGAGTGAAGTCCCGCAATCTATTTCATAACCTGTTTGCTTACGATCATACTGAACTTTTGCCTAAGTCAGTAATTTATACATGTTTTTTGAAAAGAAACTAAAGAATGAAATAATAATTTACCAATACATAAACTTTAACAAATTGCTAAAATCTGTTGCGTTGGAATTGCCATTGGAAATCTGAAACTAGGTTGTATGTCTCGAAAGTGACCGTCAGTTCCACAAAAAAGATGATCAGCGATCAAGGCTGATTGCAGATTAACTGAACTTTTTTCTACTGAATGCTAGGTGATAACAAACAAAAAAATGCCTGAAATCTGTACTAGACTCACCATCTTTTCATTTTTGAGGGATAAACCAGCATTTCCATTGATCAGTCAGCTTCAAATCGACAAACAAAAATCGCAAATCAACTAATCTCGTATTATCTGTTTTGTGGAACCCACGGTAAGTCCTCAAATATCAGACGAATTGAATTTGAAACTGGATTATATTCGTACCTGAATCATAATTGTTCAGCTAGCCTAATAATAATATAGAGTGGGTTTGACTGCTCAAGTAATAAATGAATTAAGTCTCCTGCCATGTCATGTGGCACCAATGAGACGGATCCCATCTACAGGTGACCTGAGTAGAGATGACTATTGCTTACAGGTTACCTGGGCAATAAGTGAAATGACTATGGTCAGGAGTTGACGACGAGTCCTAACAGGGGTTGGCGTTTTACAGGTGATCTGGAACGTTCCTTCAACAAATTCTTTCCCATTACGAGGTTTAATTAACCCTGCTTTAATACAATCATAAATCAAACTGAACATGAATGATGAAGTACCAACACGACTCCGCTTTCTGGAAAAAATATTGCATACAATCACTCACTGAAAGGGCATGCAAATTTCCCGAATTCAATGGCAATTCTCGTTCAATAACTGAACTTGAATAAAATGATCATGACAGGTATTCCTCTGCTTTCATTTCTATTTTTACGAGTGTAATATTGAGCTAAATCGAACTATCAGCGTTGGGCTCTAGCCTCCCACTACACGACATCTTTGGCCAATCACGGGTATGAGAATTCTAATGAGCGGGAAGTACGTATTTGAATTTGAATAATTAGGCGGGTACAGGGCATGACAGTGGTCGTGATTTCTTTACGAGTCTCGACGTATCAAGTGGCTATTATCAAATTCCCATGTCGAATGAGTCAAAAGAGAAGTCAGCTTTTGTAACCCCCGATGGTGTCTATCATTTTAATCGCCTACCTATTGGGTTATCCAATGCACTGTCATGTTATCAGAGAGTTATGAATTTAATATTGGGCAATTTGCGGTATGATGTTGCTGTGGCCTATCTGGATATCATTATTCCATCACGTAGTGTAGAGGAAGGGTTGAAACAGTTGTGTAAGGTTTTAGACAGATTTCGAGCTGCGAACTTGACGCTTTTGTCCAAGTGTCATTTTATGGTGGAGTCAATCGAATACCTAGGTTTTCAAACTTCAGCCAAAAGAATATCGCCGGGAGAGATACGAGTCGCTGGAGAGATCGATCTATTTAGTTGCGTGTACATTGGGAGAAATAAAGAGTATTTTTCAAAAGGATAAATATTGCAATACAAGGAATAAACATGAACGTCGACGGTCCCAGTCACCTGAACCTAGTGCACCACATGTACAGGTACCAAGCTCAGATGTTATACCATCCCCGGCGGATCAGAGTTGAACGCTTAGAGAAACTCGTCGAATCCCTTATCTCGGATCGTCATGTAAGGAAGAGATTCCTCTCCGTCTATAAACAGATTCGAGGTTGCACAGCCTTCGTTGGTCCTCCGTCCAGATTGTATTTCACTGTTTACGGCGGGCGATTCAATTCTGACATCATCCCGTTGGTTGGAGGAAATCGAACAACTGGCGGCGATAAATCGATGGAACGAATCAGTTACTTACCATATGCGTGTCGGTTGCCTGGATTAGAAAAAACACGGTATTATAATCTACGTGATTATAAGCATACGCAGGGCGAATAGAAAGCTCTGTTGCTGCGAACCTTCCCTAATCATCGCGATTATGCCGTGACGTTACGAAAGGTAGTAAACCGCACTAAAACGAAGGATGAGTAATATTAATTTGGAAAAATTGAGTTGCTTCAGGCGTGCTTAATCACGGAAACTAACGCTGTTCCGTGTCTGATCGACGGTATCATGGACCCGACTGTCCAGACGGGAGCAAAGGCTGGCAGAACTACCTCAACTTGACGAGCTACCTCCTCAAAAATTGTTACTGTGGTTTAAAGATGACGTGTCAATACCACCTATACCTAGGGCAAGTTTCCTTTCATTGCAACGAGCAGTACCAGCAAGAGAGTCCCCTCTGGTTTCCTTATCGAACCAAACCACGAATTTCTGGTGCTACGTTGCATAACCTCCACCGAAAGTGGCCTCGTACCGCTTCTCAATCAAGCAAATGAATCACTGCTGATCAAGGCGCCCTTATCAGATGGTACGTGAATCCAACTCGCCATTATGCAAACCCAATTTTGTTAGGGTCGAAAGAAAACTAGTGACACACGGATGTGCGTTGACTACCGCAAGTTTATTGCTGAGACGGTCAAAGACCGGCATCCTTGGTCACGGGTCGACGATTGTTTCGAAATATTGAGTTCGGCAACTTACTTCATCAGTTTCGATCCAAAGATGGAATATCATCAGATCCCTATCGCAGAAAACTCCATCCACAAAACGGCGTTCACTACGCCGGACGGGTATTACGAATATGTACGTACGCCTTTTGGACTGGTTAATGCACCAGCTGTGGCAGCTGTGTTTCCCGGGAAACGAAAAACCAAAGCAGTAAAGCAAATTGGCTAAAATTGTAGTCTATATGCAAAAAGAAAAGCTGCTGCTGGTAAATTGTTCTCTCCAATTGTGGGAGAAGAGGCCCCCTCCCAGTCTCCCACTCAAGACTACCTTCCGAGAGCGTCGGGAAGTTCTGGAGGTGAAGAAAAACAGAAGAACTCTGTTGGAGGAGAACGGAACTTAACTTACAGGAACTACTCTTCCTGCAAACAGGCCCACGACGACGAAGTGTATCTCAGCCAGTTTGATTTCGACGAAAGAGAAGATTGCGGATGAGCGGAAGGGTGAATTAAACTTGGAAAGTGCGTACGGTCACAGTACGGTGAATAAGTCAAAGGGAGCCACGACGACGAGCCCCGCAGCGGGTGAATGGAGAGTGGCAACTAATAAGTGAGTGTTTTGATTCTTCAACCGACTGCGACGATTTTTGGTCCAAAGTAGACAAAACGAAAGACTCAACTGGGAAACCGATGTTTCCAAACTTGGTGGTGGTAGTCAAATGTTTTGTGACTGTCTCATTCTTCCGCAGCCGCTTGGACTTCAAAAATTACCCATGAAAAGGAAGGTGTTCGCAGACTCGTCATCGTCTAGTTACGAAAGTGAAATCTTCTACAAAGATTCATCTTCAGATCTTGATGCCGATGAAGAAGAAAATCAAGGAACACCCAGGCTAGACAACTTTAAAACTGGTGACTTTGTGATTTGCAAAGTGTACGGAAAGAAAAGTGTGAGGATTTTATGCAGCGAAAATTGTGGAAGAGATTGAAGATGGGGACAACGTGCATTATAAACGAGAAATGTGTTAGCTCTCACTTCGTATTTAAAACTGAAAAACTCAGAATGGATGAAGAACATCATCTGTCACCGAGGTGAAGCAGCAAATGGAACCACCGCAGAGTCTTCAGCAGATTCGGATTCAGATGTTAGCAGGAGTGTCTTGCATTGACTCTGCAAGACACTCCTAGAGGAATTCACACAGAAAAGGCTCATTTCCCCTAACGAAGAATTCGAGAGATGTGTATTATATCACGGTGAATCAAATAGTATATTATATACCAAGTTCCCAAAGTACTACTTTATGGCACTGAGTGGTGCGGGTTGTGAACCGAGCGAAGCGAGGTTTACATGCATCACGAGGTGCCAAAAAGGTACTTTGGGAACGAGGCATATACACTAATTTATATAAAATCGTGCCGAAAACGCAGGTAAAATAGAACGAGGGAAATCTATGGAATATATAAATGATTATCAATACACCTTGTGATACAGATTGTGCCTTGGGGCTCCCTGAAGCGGTCACAGATGTTATTGGAACATTCACAGTCTGTGGTATTGAGCTGCCTGAAGCGGTCACAGATTTGAACGGAACGTTCACAGTCGTAGAAGTACCAGGTTTGTACCAGTTTATAGCACTAGTACTATTTATAACACTAGTGCTATAAAGTGGCACTTTCGAAATGATTTTGGTCGCTATAATAACACATTTTCGACACGGTTTTATGTAAACACCTTTTCATCCCTCTAATGGGAGACAACAAAAATTGGATGGGTGGCAGCCGTCACTTCATGAGTAAAAATACTCTATAGGTATCTGAATCGGAAAAAATAAAGGCTACTACGATTGTTACTGACTAAATTGATGCCAGTGCACGTCAGTACCTGCAAAGTTTAATCAATACCACATCAGTTTTTGTTTCACTGGCTTTGCTGAACAGCAAACATGGTTTTGACACTTGAGATTCAGATACTCACGTAAGGGCCAGATCTTGTATAGCTTCACTACGAGTACAGTCTTCTCCACCTACTTCTAGTGGTGAATGTTTTTTTCGGTTGCGAGCAAGAAAATTTGAGTAGAGGACGCCGCAATTTTCCAAATTGACATGACAGTAAAATCTGCATCTACGTAGTAGGTATGCCTTGCTGATAGCTGCAATAGAACCATCTGGAATATTGTTCCAACCAATAATTTGTACATATTATTTTATTGATAGTTTCATTAAAAGCCGGATGAGAATGTACGTGACTCGCGCTGAAAACCGCATAGCCAAGTGCATACTTATTTCGCAAACAAAAATAAAACGAAAATATCAATAAACATCTTGCTATTGAAACAGGTTGGTATAAAAATCTAAAAAAAACTGATTTGGAAAAACAAAGTTGATTATGATAAAAATGTATATGAAAAGAAAATAAATAATTCAAAAAAGAAGAGAAACACTCAGAACTCAAGGAACAAAAAAAAAACTTTTCTAATAAACTGTTGGACATGAAAAAATAAAAAATTCGGAAAGAAAAAAAATTTAAGCTTTTATGCCATTAGTCTGCAAAATAACAAGAATTTGAAGTAAATCGTCGCTCAAACTTTGCCTATTTGGCGAACTGATCATGCCAGCGAACGAGAAAAGACGCTTTACCAGGGGCCTTATTCTTGAAAAGGGGAACAAAGTTCTCATGCGGTGTTGCTATGCAAGGAGAGCTATGATTGGCCCTTGCCTAGTAACTACACATGTGGACTCTGTTCCCCGTTTCGAGAATAGGGCCCCAGTACGGATGATGGCAGGATGGTATTATACCGCATGAATAATTGAATAACGTCTTCATTTCCTTGATATTCATTCAACATCACAAGTGCGGTCCTTTTATCTTCTAGATATTGTAAGAGGTGAAGTTGGACCCGCTGAGCAATCTTCTTCCTCAAATCGTTGGTTCTCATTGCTGTTGGTGAATTTTTGTCCTTCACCCCACCTGATGGTTCAGACTCGAATTCGAAAAAGCTCACATCATCCGTACTTTCTATTTCTTCTAGACATTCGTCATCGATACCACCTAGGGCATCCGATCCCAGGATCCCGGGATCCCGTCAGGTGTCCAATCCCAAAAATCCCGGGATTATTGGAATTTTTGAAATGATGCATCTTTTTGCCTCAGCTGAATAAAAAATAGAGTCAATACAAGAAACACAGATTATTAAAGTGATCACATCATAATTTCATATGGAAATGAAAACACCGGCCCACAACGACTAAAGAACATATATCCAAACTCAATTAATGAAGCAAAACTCAAATAAATTGAAAAGAAACCGTTTCTTTTTTTCAGCAAGTAGTTTTTGCCTTCTCCAAGGAAGCACGCATTATTGCAATGCAACTGCGATGTTTTATTTATGCCAAATAAATAGAATAAAATACTAATATTTGTGTCAAATGATGATGTACTTACTTGAATGATCTGTGTTTCTTGCATTGACTCTGTTTTCTACTCAACTGAGGTGAAGTCCCGGAAATCCCGGGATCCCGGGATTTGAAATTTTCAATCCCGAAATCCCGGGATTTCGATTATGTCTCGGGATTGGATGCCCTAATACCACCTCTTGAGTTCTCAATTGCATTTCAATTTCCACTCCAGCATGAATTACCACTTCTTTCTGATTAGAGAAGAACTCAAGATGACAAGCTGTGAAGATTAAACTGCACGTTTGGTCTTGCAAGTGCAAGCGCTGCATATCCAAGATGTATCATTGTATCCAAGATGGCCGGCGACGAAGATGCTCTCTCCGAAACCGGTGTAAACTTGGAAAATAACAAATAACACGTTCAAATGTTGCAAAACCAAAAGTTCTCGCACAGCGGTGTGCATCAATTGTGGGGTGGCTTTTCATTTGGGGTGTCTCAACCGCCAAAAAGTCGTGAAAATCGACAACACCCGAATAATGTGTTGTGATATAACCTCAAAGACACCGGGAAGTTCCAACACCAAGGACAAAGAATTCAACTGCAGCTCCGAACAAATTCAAATGAGCGCATTAGGAACAGAAAATGAATTATTACAACGTTTGTATCAACAAAGCGAAGAAAAGAACAGTATTCTCCACCAAAACAACGGGCTTGTGGAAACGGAAACACTTGTGGCTGGTAAGGTACACAAGATATTCTTCGACGTTCAGCCTGTTACTACTATTACTGATCATTATTGTAGGGAATTCTTCGAATTCAAATGACAATGAGGACGAGCCGCAGGAAGATGAGTTCAAATAAGTACACAATTCTAATTTCACTCCACCTGACTACAATTTTGACGCCACTAATGTGGGCATACGAGCAAATTTCAAACTACCGGAGGATGCTCCCGAAGTAGAGTATTCTACTGTTTCTTAGCTATAAACGTCTTTTTTGGATTAGTTGAAACAAAGTCAATAAGGGATTACTGGTCCACAAATCCAGCAATCGCAACCTCCTTTTTTGGGACAATTTTTGACAGGAGTAGATCTGAAGCGATTTTGTGCGATCTCCATTTTGTGGACAATTCCACCTTACGAGGAGAAGACTCCTTGCAGAAAATAAGACCGATTCTTGATGTGTTGACTGAGAAATTCAAAGCAATATTTCAACCTTTTCAAAAGTTGTGCATTGACGAGAGCTTGTTGCTGTGGGAAGGGAGACTGCAGTCCAAGCAATACATTCCTCCTGAACGGAGCAGGTTTGGGATTGGTAAATGCTCCAGCGATCCAGCGGACAGCTTTTGGCGGGTGATTTGACGGTTTTTGAAATAAAGTGATTTTCAATTATTGACTTATAAATTATTAAACGTATATCTCCACATAGCTCCAAGCAAGTGGTATGCGATCCATGCCTTGCAGAGGCTTGTCTGCATCTTGGTTTTTAATTGACCTGGATTGAAAATTTGGTCATTTTGACGTCATCTTTCACCTGCCAACCCCCCCTTTAAAAGACTTCGATGACTTCAAAGAAGAACATTTATTGCGTCGCAAAAATAGTAAAATCGCAATTCCTGATCATACCTACGAAGGACCCGAGCCAATTTCTACATTGAAGAAGAAAGATCTTATTGATTTACTCCCCTTTATATCTCAAAGTCTTTGGGATTTTTATAAAAATTTCGAGGACGACGGGGAAACGACAGACGTCTTCCCAAATCAAAGTAGCGATAAAGATGGCAAAGAGACTGTGCCTCATATTATTATTGATACATACCTCCTGTGTTGTGTTGCAATTTGAAATGAAATTTATTTTGCATGTTCAATCGGTAATTTTATTTTTTTGCGACAAAGGGATTAGGTCAGTTTTTTTGTGCACATAGGTAAGGGCTGAGTCATGAAATGTCAAAAAACGCCACCAAAGATACAGTTGAAAAAAAATCCTATTTGTTATTGAAATGAACATCCTATATGTAAAGATTAGACCCGTCGGTAGTCCTTTTACCCATGCACCCGCCAATTAGTGAGGGCAATAAATCATCGTGTTGATAATTCTCGGAGGTTGCTTATAACCTCGCTTATAACTTATAACATTAAATGTTTCGAAGATAATGTTTAAAAAATGCGACGCAATATTCATAGATGTTTACGTTGGAGAGTCTAGGTAGAAAAATTACATGTTTAAAAACTGGGACTGCAAAAAGTGAAATATCCTAATGTATATCTCGTTGAGAAAATGACACGTCGACACAATAACAAACTATTTGTGAAATAGCTTAGATTTGGGAAAGAACCTAACTCGTAGATAGATAAAAAAGATGTGTTTAATTATCGAATTGGAAAAACACTTATATATTTTAATAGTAATTGTATAAAACTACATTGAGTATTACATATTGTCAACAATAATAAAACTACGTGAAAATATATTATTTTTTTATCAACATTACAAACTATTTACACTTAATGATAATTGTTTGAAACTATATAAATTATTACATATTTTCAACAATAATAAAACTACGTAAACTATTACATATTCTTTTACCAACATTACAAACTATTTACAATTATAATAACCACATGCCAGTATAAACTGCGCAACAAAGATGTTGTCGCAAGGGAAAAATTGGTCCGACTTTGGACCACAATAACTTTTGAATGACACAAACCATTCCGATTTTGTTTTCACGGTTAGTGAGATCAGTCTTTCCATTATTCACCTTCAGGAGGTGAAGATCAGGAAGCTTGATGTAAAATATTTACAGGGTGAAATGTAAAACAGTGCAAAATTTTAGCAAATTAAACGGACTCCCATTTTCAGAATAATTTTTTTTCACAAATGCAAATGAAAGGATCATGAAGCGTGATGTTTTGGCTTGCGCCCAGTTTTGGAATTTTTGGAATCGGAACTCTGGTTCTGACTTTATGATTTTTTTTCTCTTGGAGGATGCTGATTTATCCTATCGCTACAAAAAAGACTATGTTAGCCTAGGGAGCCTGTCATCATCAAAAACTAAATATGACCATGAGCATCAAGTTCAGGAGGTCAAAATCACAAAAAACGCTTGTTTCAGTTGTGAAAATCTGATCCAATCAAATTTTTAAGAAAAACACCTGTGTCGCCCATTTTGAATGGGCCCCTTTTTTGAAGTCTTGATCAAGGTATTTCAGATGGTCTGCGAGTCAAGTTGCTGAGAACCATTTAAGCAACAATATTCGTGAATTGCAACCTCCCATCATCAGAGTAACATAGTCTTCTTTGTACCGATAGGATGAATCAGCATCTTCCAAGAGAAAAAAATCATAAAGTCAGAGCCAGACTTCCGATTCCAAAAATTTCAAAACTGGGCGCAAGCTAAAACATAACGCTTTATAATCTTTTTATTTGCATTCGAGAAAAAAAATTATTCTGAAAATGGGGGTCCGTTTAATTTGCTAAAATTTTGTACTGTTTTACTATTCACCCTGTAGATATTTTACATGGAGCTTCCAGATCTTCACCTCCTGAAGGTGAATAACGGAAAGACTGATCTCACTAACCATCAAAACAGAATCAAAATGGTCTGTGTCGTTCAAAAGTTATTGGGGTCCAAACTCGGACCAATTTTTCCCTCGCGACAACATATTTGTTGCGCAGTTTATTTATTCCATCCTCTAGGATGTATCTTCAATCATCATTCATTACTGTCTAGCGTCTTTTTGTTGATTTCTGTCAAGAACATATTGTTTTTGCTCTGATAATGCACTGTTTTTTATGAAGTGGTGTTTCGTCAGGATTGAACAGTGCTTTTTCATAGTCCTCAAAAGTTATTTTTGTTCAACACATTCTATTTAATCCCCTTTCCTTTCTTTTTGTCTTTCGTTCCTTCCAGCCAACGAAAACGTGCATTGGGTAACAATTCCGTCATCGCGTAGCCATACAGGTTGTTGACGTCTAGGAATAAAGGAAAGCTTTCATCACGAGTAGGATCAAACTGTTCTTGATAATGGTTATTGGCTACTGCATATCTCTTTGAAGCCTGAACGAGTCCACCTCGTAGTGATAATTCCAAAAACATAATCATAGCCGGATCGGTTAGTGATTCGAGTTCTATTCCGGTGATCGACAACATTGCTTGGAAACAAAACGATGGTATGGAAAAAAAGTGACACACGTCCATGTCATAAATGTTTTCAAAGAAACATCTAAACTGAATAAATATATCGGTCATCAACAATACATCTGTTTTTAAGTAGAAGTCAGCATATTCTTAGAGGTTTCTTATGCTGAAATGGTTCCATACTTTTCTGACATGCTCGTATACATTTCAAGTCAATTCCGCATCAGTCAGTCGATTATAAAATTCACCTTGGAAGGGGATCGTTTCTTCCTCTGGCACATGCTAATCTGTCACATAATCATAACAAAAGATGCCTTTCTTGGAGACAAGATCAAAGTCGACATCATTTGAAAATGCCGATCTTGTGAATTTCATTTTTTCCACCGAGATTCTTCGCCATTCCTCAAGACTCGCTTGAATAAATTTGACTGAATCCAAAAATCTCCCAGATACTCCCCAAATTTCTTACTCAGTGCAAAATACCGCTCACTATTTATAATTGATTACAACTGTTTCAAACATCTATTTTAACAGCACGAGCGCACACGCGGGCGTTATCTACTACTGGCCAACAGCAAAAAAGACGTCTCGACCACCTTCGTTATTGCTGTACACTGCACGGACGGAAGTGAAAATCGTAATTAGTCCCATTATGTAAGAAGACTGGGATTTCGGTAACTCAAACAGCAGGGCTGAAATTGAAAATAATTAGAAATGTAACAATAAACATTTGAAATTAATTTGCATTATAGGCAAATCCACGAAATTTCTCGGTTAAATCACAGTGGTCTTTTTACAATTTTGTCTTCGGTTGAATTGAATTCTTTTGCACAAATATGGCATTTTCAACAATTATCATATTCCGTGTTGGTGAATATCATCGGTTCATTTAACCCCAACACATATTTCCCTTTAAAAATGTAATTCATAATTTAATTTTCATCGTATTTATTTATTTATTATTTGAAGCACATTCAACAGGAGCAAAGTCCTATTTATAGAATGTGTGAAATCCTGAAGTTGGAAAAAAAAAAAGAACAAACTGGCCTCAATGAAGTGTCAGTCGTCATGCTGACACCTGTATATCTCTTTGATAGCTGAAACAGTGGTATGAAGAATGTCACAGCAAGTTTCGACGTCACTGTAGGAGTGAATCATCCGATGGAGATCGTATACAATGTACAGGAAAATCCAACAGGATAACCCAGTTTAAGGACGTAAACAAGGAATCACAAAGTGAAGACAACAATCGAAGATTGAACAATAAACAAGCAGATGAAAATATACTCAATCTACAATACATTTAAAATATCCTGTCGACGACAGTAAAACAAATCAAGTCTGTCTTTAACCTCACTATAGCGCAAATACATTCTATGCAAAGGCAAAGCTGAAAGAATATTGGTATGTACAGTAGGTATGTTAAACACATTGTTACGTCGGGACGAGACGCGTGAAACCCTATATTCTACCCGGTACGCCAACCAAGAGCAATCAATCCGTACAAGAACAACAGAGAATTAGTATCTCTCCGGCTCTTGAGAAGCCTCATGTCAAAGCGATGGAGGAAAAGTTTTTAAGGGTATCCATGGGGAGGATAAAAAAAGGAAATATTTCTTCGTGGAAATAGGCGAGACAACGGTCACATATTTTTTTTTCTTCTACAGTTATCAAGTTGGAAACAGCATAGTCGTAATAAAATTTTGATGCACAAGTAATGTGTTGTCTCATTATTCTTCAATAAGGGATGTATCCCGAAATCAGAGTTTCCCCAGAATTTTTAAAACGACCTCAACAGAGATTGAGGCGATAATGGTACAGAACAAGTCAGGATTTCGAGCATGTGGTACTTGTTCGCTGGATCTTGAAGCCGTGATGGAGAACATTCCGCAAACAATCATCAACAGAAACCAGATTGCTGGCGATTGGTGCAAAACTTTTGTCGTCTTGCTGAAAGATGAACGTTTCACTGATTCACTCAAACATAAAAGAGGCAAACAACTCAATGGTCCTCCAGGAAAAGCTGTCGGATGTCCCAAAAGAAGCGACTCACTTTTTTTTTTGGATCAGAGCTATCAGAAGATGAAGCAAAAGGTGGAGTGGAAGGAGAAGTAGTAAGTGCAAGCGGGGATGAAGATAACGTCGAGAGCAGCAACGAAGCAGAACGCGAAATGGATGTTGATTGTTATAGGGAAGATGATGTTGATGTTGGCACCTCCATGGAGTAATTTCCAAAAAATCTAATTCGAGAATCCACATGGTGCAGATATAACTGACGACAAATTTTTCATATTCAATTCAAACAGTAAGAAGAGTTCAAAAAACTATGTGGCGTGTGTTAATCGAATAATTGACCATGACTCATACATGGTCCACTTCCTCAGAAAACATTTATCTCCCAAAATGGGAAAATTCTATACTTACCCCCAGATAACGGATTAAAGTGTCGTTGAACGACACCAGTTGACTCTTGTCCTCAAAAATGTGAGAGATCTACGAAAAGACCGACTTCAATGGAGTCGATAGATGAAGTATAGAGGTACTTAATTATTTGTTTCAAAATTTTTGGTCGAAAATTATGGCCGTTATTCGTTAATACCTTCGAAAATCTACCAAGTTCACCCCGGATGACGGTATGACTTCGTATTTCTCCGATAATCATGTAAAAAAATGCAATCATCAAACATTTTTCAGATCTGCTTTTATTGGAGATAACACAGTCAATTCTTTCAACTTCTTGGGCAACATCTTGGATCCGCCATCTATGCAAAAGTGGGAACAGTGTATAGTAGATCATCCTCAGAATCATTTACAGAAAAATTGATTTAAAACTGAGCTTTATCACTACCCAGCTAGCAGTGACACGTGATATTGACGTCGATATTTGGTGACCATTGGTCGGCGACGTTACTGACCTAAAAATGACGTCAATATCACATGGTATTTTGTCCCAGTTTACAACGTAATTTTAGTCACGTAAAATTACGTCTTTTACACGTACCATCACGTGGAAAAAGTCTGGTATAGTAGCATATCAGGGTACCTACCTAATGCTGACAATATAATTATAAAACTAAATACCTACAAATATAGGTATACCTATACTTCGCGCGTGTTTTTACTGTACAGGTGTTCACGCAAGATTAAACCTCCCTCCCCCCCTCTCCAGAGACACCGTTTCAAGATAATTTTTAATAAGAAGCAAAAAACTTAACAATTTTTTATTAAGTAGGTATCTAGCTAGTTTTTGAAGTCTTCTGTGGAAGATTTTGAATGAAAGATATATCATCTTGAAAGGGAAGTCTCTGTCTCTGCACTGGAACAAAACCAGTATCTCGACCAGTACCTATGTATTTCTTCGCGATAGTTTTTGGCTCTGCTCCTATTTGTATTTTGCCGCTTATTGCGTGAGAGCCAATGGAATGCAGCGCAGACGACGCGGACGGTACCCCCCGCAAGGTTGCCAGATCCCGCAATTGATGGCGACTTCTTTCTCCAATTCGCGGGCAAAATTTGTGCCAAGTGCAGTGCATTAACAACAATCAAGAGAAACAAAGCAGCCGTTTCATTTTAGTCAAAGAAAAATGCAACGCAGTTCATTTGCGCGCGATTGTCGTCATTTATCTAAAATATGAGTCGACCGGCATAACCGTCCATGACTTAGATCTGGCAACTCCGCGGCCACCCACTCGCCCCCACCGCTGCACGAAACGCGCGAAACGCCGTGTCGCCGTGTCCGTGCATGGTGATGTGAGTGACTCCTCTGCAGGTGGTTCTGTTTAGTTTCCAGAACAGTAAGTAAAAAATAACAAATGACCGGCGTTCATTATATTTTATTGTGCAAATTGATTAGGAATGGCCTTCGTAGGAATCGAGTTCAACAAGGAAAGTGGCGGTGGCGTCGCAATCGTTCATGAAAGCTGGCTAACGCCGAGGAAGCAAGAGGTGTACTGGCCGCCACACAAATTATCTAGCAAGTACATGAAAGCCCTGAAAAGTGCCGAACCTCCTGCTACTTCGTGGACTATTTATCAAGTCAGAAGAACTTTCTTCCACTGCGGTAAGTTAACATTCCAACATAAACTACCACACTAGCAGGTAACAACTAACAATGAATAATAACATCACATAACCTCAAATATTCTTGTTTTCTTGAAAATTATCAGGATTCTGTACTTTAGTATGCACTTCACTGCACAATACCATAATTATGTCTGCAACGCATTTGGTATTTGTGGTGTGGAGTTGAAGAGAAAAAAAAATTGCAACAGTTTTAAAAGTTTTTTTTTAGATAATTATGAAACGGCACACAAAAAATTAGGGCTCTGCGAGAATAGGTCTGACGTAGGGACTGACTTAGACGTAGATGCTGAAACGTTGATTCCTGCAAAACGTGCTAGAAAGCGCCCTCGAAAAATATTTGATGAAGAGGACGATTCAGACCCTAGTGGTGCAGAAAAAAGTCAATTAGTACGACCACCAAGGACGACCACTGATAATAACGCCGCAGGTATATTTCGTATCAGTAGATAAGTATTTTTATTTATTTCAATGTTTCAGCTGTGGGTGGAACCCCTAAAGCAACTCCCAGAAGTGTTTCTACTGCTATTGAAGAATTAAGTGACTCGAGTCGAGACAGACAAGTATTTGGAACAAGTACAAGTAAACTATTCTGACCAGTATTCAGTAGATATGTATTCATTTCAATGTTTCAGCTGCTGGTCATTCTATTGGAAATTCATCTAGCTGCCACGATATTGATGATGCTGGGTGCAGCAGTTACCTTGCAGTGACGCCAAAGAGTGTAAAATTTGCACCATGTGCTACGCCCAAAGATGTGGGTGGAACCCCTGAAGCAACTCCCAGGAGTGTTTTTTCTATTGAAGAAACTGATTCAAGAGGCAGATTCGGTCAAGGATTTGGAACAAGTACAGGTGAACTATATTTTAGCACTTTATTAGTGTAGGTATATGTATAAATAATGGATCAAGTTCATATTTTGTTTACACAGTGACCCAAGAGAGATATTTAAAACTACTGCTAGAAATTCGCGAACAAAACAGAATAATTTTGGCAAGGCTGGATGCACAAGACACTAATCCAAGAGGGCAGGCGACTTTAGATCTTCCTGTCCAGTTACCGATTTCAACATTTGAGAACATATTGGTTCTCGAGGAATATTTGCAGGAAAAGAAGCACGTGATTGAACTGGTAAGTTGATATTTTTTTCAATTGTTGTGCTTCTAAGAAGGGTGTTTCAATTTTTTAGCCAGCTTACCTCTCTACGTTGGGCGGACGAGATGTAGCAACGAAGACCAACAGAATCTTGAAAAACACGATAAGTAACGCTCTGGCTAGCCAGTTTTCGTTCTTGGGAACTCGTGGAAAACGGGCGTTTGCCGATTTAAAATTAAAAATTTCCATAATTGGTAAGTTGCTGTATTTTAAGGTTTTATTTTTTTTTAACAAAATGTATCTGTTTCAGAGGCGGTAAAAAGGGATACCCCTAATTCCACTACCAAGCAAGTGGAAGATGCTGTGAAAGTGTGGCTAAAACACGCCCCAAAACGGCATAAGTCTGAAGCTGCCAGACAGTGAACAACCAATGTTGTGAGACAATTTTGTTTTCTTTTTTATTATACCGGGTGATCATTTGAAAACTATCCACCTGCAATATCTCCCAATTCCTAGTGCAAATGTCTTTGAGCAAAAACAGGTCGATTTTTATATCGAGGGGGACATCTAAAACATACATTGGAGAATTTATATCTCAAGCCCCCTCGGCCCCACTCGCTCCAACTTTGAAATTTCAAATGGCATCACCTACCTTGCGATACATCAAATTGAAGAGAATTAAATTCTTCTTCTAAAAAAAATATTTTCAAATTTTTCAACCCCACCCTCGTTCTTTCTAAAATTCTCTGAGTGTCCATGTTAATATTATTGGCCTCCATTTTCCTCCAATATAGTCAACGTCATCCTGCACAGCATCGAAAAAGAAAATTTTCTATAAATAAAGTGCCACCCAAATTCACCCCTTCGCTCCCCCCACCTGACCTTAAAAATCTAAAATGTCAATACCCACTTTGTAATACATCAAATTGAAGGAAATTGAATTCTCTTCCTGAAAAAGATTTTTTCACAATTTTTAAAGTCCCCCATTTCCCCCTAGAATACTCCAATTTAATGGGGGAGGGGTAGAAAATTTCAAAAAAATTCTTTTCGGAAAGAGAATTTAATTCCCTTCAATTTGATGTATCACAAAGTAGGTGGTGTTTTGTTAAATTTGGGAGTTGAGGTGGGGGAGAGCAAAGGGGTGAATTTGGGTAGCACTTTTTCCACCGAAAATTTTCTTCGTCGATGCTATCTAGGATGATGCCGACTAAATTGAGAAAAAAATTGGGGTCCAGAATATAAAATGGAACAGTCAGAGATTTTTTAGGGAAAAGGGGGTGGGGTTAAAAATTTTGGAAATATTTTTTTCGGAAAGAAACTTCAATTCTCTTCAATTTGATGTATCGCAAGGTAGGTGGTGTCATTTGAAATTTCAAAGTTGGGGTGAGTGGGGGCGAGGGGGGTGAATATAGAAATTTGCCAATGTATGTTTTAGATGTCCCCTCCGATATAAAAATCGACCTGTTTTTGCTCAAAAAAATATTCACTAGGAATCGGGAGCTATTGCAGGTGGATAGTTTTTAAATGATCACCCGGTATGTGCAATATGTTTAGAAAGGGTATTAAGCGTAAAGAATGTGTTGGTCAACGTCAGCTATATAGAAGAGTGAATGAATCGGTTGAAAATGTACTTCAAGAGATTAGGTTTCAAGCTGTCCATGATAATCTTACAACCCTCCATGAAACTGATACTCCAACCTCCCATGAAACTGATACTACAACCTCCCATGAAACTAACCTCACAACCTCCCATGAAACTACATCTACTAATCCTTGTGAAACTTACAGCAGTGATAGTGCCTCTGACTATAATTTGAACTTTGACTTGAGTGATTCATGTATTGGGATCTCTAGTAATTCGGATTTGGACAGGGCAGTTGTAAACCAATATGATTTATCTGAAAAATTACGACAGTGGGCAATAGGAACACATTCTCCTCACAGTACTGTTACTCAGCTGCTACATGTTTTGCATCCACTACACCCAGAGTTGCCTTTAGACAGTCGCACATTGCTAAGAGCCTCTACCGAAATAAAAACAACTAAATTACAAAGTGGAGAATATTGTCATTTGGGCTTATTAAATGCATTGGAAATATTTGTATCAAACCATTTGGATTTTTCTGACAGCGTCTTCAAAATTAGTTTTAATGTGGATGGTTTGCCATTATATCACAGTACTGCAACGCAGTTATGGCCTATTTTGGGACTGGTCAAAAATATCAATTCGAAACCTTTTGTAATTGGACTATATTGCGGTACCACGAAACCAGAACCACTGGAACAATACTTACACGATTTTTTAGCTGAACTAAAAGTACTAATCAGTGAAGGTTTCCATTTTAAAGATAAACATAGATCATAGATCTTTTTATGAATATCCGTTGAACTCGGAACATCTTCACATTTTCAAAGTCAACCATTTATCTGATCAACATTATGTATTCGCTCTTAGTGATATATTTGCGAAGTGTATGGTTTTACCACTCAAGAACAATAATTTTGTGTCAATTCCAATCATCCATTCATTAGACTAAAATGCATCATTGTAGTTGTAGGTCAAGGTGTAGGTATTTCTTACGATGTGAAACCAACTCTGTTGCTATCATTAGGAATTCTATTGACGTTTGTGCTTTTGAATTTGCTTAATACCTAATTTAAATTGAATTTTGAAATGTTTTCTATTTTTATCATATCTTTGCTGCATTTCCATTTTGTTTATGTTTTGAAAGTAGGTATAATTATTATTAGTTATATTTTATTTTGGATTTTTTGTTCTTATGCTGAAAAAAATATACATCAAATACAAATTATTGTGTTAATTTTTTTAACGGTCATATGCAGACTTAGGGTATTCTCCTGTACGACTGTGTTTGCCAATTATTTTTTTTATATTTTGAATTCTTACACAAAGTCTTGTATGCACATGTCCAAGACATAAGCTGTCGTGTGAAACATGCCAATATTGATCTGCATAAATTGTTTGTACACGCAGAATGCTCCGAGTTTATGGCGTAGACATGTTTTTTTTTTAATTGACAGTGTCTGAAAATGTTTTATAACAAGGGAATCATTTTTCCCATTGAATCCCTTGAAACATTGACACCCAATTTTGGAAAGCAATATTATCGCGAAAGTGATTTTTTGGGTGATCTTGACGTTCTTTAGACGTCATAAAGTCACGTCGCATATCTGTGACATTCGACCGTCAATTTCACGTCATTTACTCGTCCATTAATTCGTCGATCGACGTCGACAACAACCAAATAATCGCCGTCATTATCACGTGTCGCTGCTAGCTGGGGACCTGATGTCCGGCTATCATCAAATTCCCATTGGCGAGGCATCAAAGCGATTCACATCGTTTGAAACACCTTCTGGTCAGTACGAATACAACCGGATGCCATTCGGCTTGACAAATGCACCACGGACTTTCCAGCGCCTGATGAATAAGATTCTGCGATAAACTAACGATTTCGCGGCAGTTTACTTGGATGATGTCTTGCTTCATGCCCGAACCATCGACCAAGCACTCACGAACCTGAAGGAAGTGTGGGATACTTTTTGCCCGATGTATATATTTGGTAACCGGCCGGGCGGTGGTCCTCTGACCCGCCCCTTCGCTCGGGTCACTTCCTGTTAGTTAGGAAGATGTTGCCTTTTCTTGTTTTTGAAATACATATATTACCCAGTCTCGACTAAGAACTCCTACAACACGGAAGTGCACACCGTGGCATAAGTCCCATGCACTTTCCTTATTATATCGATTATTATAATCGAACCGTTGTAGTATTTTTCCAGTAATAAACACCCTTAAACTTGAAGGTGAAAGACTATTATTTATCATCGCACATGTTGGTCGGCTTCGACCGGATTTGTACCAGTGAAAGTTTGTGCCCGAGTTATATCCACGGTTACCAAGCTATCGAAGGACGTGCAGCAAGTACAACCCTTTCATCTTCAACCACCATTACCGGGTGGTCCTTCAAGTCACATCTTGGTGTCCAGAAGCGCTTCCAGCTTCCAGCAGCAGCACCAGGATCATCACGGGTAGGGTGAGTCCTCTGATAAGAAATTTTTATATTTCCTATCCTAATTAAAAACCTTACATGCTTCTATGCGGGTAATAATTTATCACTATTGAGCCATAATTTGGTGGGACTCTCCCAGTACTCTTTCAATTTACTAAGTAAAAGTATACTTAGTATCTTCGCATATTTTGCGAGACAGAGAATCGCATATTCTTTCAATTTTCTAGGACATAATAAAAATGGAGCAATTACTCCAGTCCATTAAACGGTTAAACCATCAGCGTGGCCAGGTACAGGCACGAGTTACTAATATAAATAAATTCGTTTTTGATTCTCACATTGATTCCGTATCTCAAGCGGAAGTCATACTCAAGTTAGGTGAGATGCCGGAGTTGAAGAGACGACGTACGACGTAGTAATGCTTGATCTTCTATGCGCGGTTGACGACAAATAACTTGCAGATGGTGAGGCGCGAACAGAAGAAATATATGCGAAAGCAGCGGTTTTCGAGCAGCTATGGTGTTCGACGGCAGTAAAACTACAAGGTCTAAAAAGAATTGAATCTATCGCGAACAATTCAGATCCCCCAAGAAAACTTCCCGCGAATATTAAACTCCCGGAAATAAAAATTCCGGAATTTGACGGGACCCACGCGCAGTGGTTACCGTTCGCTAATTCATTGAAAGCGCTGGTAAAATGTAATGACCAGCTGGAAGACATCACTAAACTTCACTACTTGCGGTCTTCCGTCAAAGGCGAGGCCTTCAAAACGATTCAAGCGGTACCTCTTAGTTTCCTTAATTTTTATGTCGCGTGGGACCTTTTAGAAAAACGATTTCAAAATTCAAGACTCATTGTCGACGACCATCTTCGGTCGATTTTAAATTTGCCGGAAATACCTAGAGCCAACCACAAAGCGCTCTCGGGTTTACTCAACAAGGTACGATGCCACGTTGAAGCCCTTAAATCAATATCCATTGCCATCGATTCTTGGGACGCGATTTTAATTTATATCATCAATAAAAAACTAGACTACCGTACCAGAGAATTGTGGGCCGAAACATTAGACGCCGACATACCGAAACTTGATTCCCTATTAGAGTTTTTAGACTCTAGATGCGCCTTTTTAAGAGGATTTCATGAATCCAACACATTAGACAAGCCCAATTATTCGCGGCCACCTTTTAAGCCCGCACGGGGCAACAACGCCTATTCCAAGGTAGCGAATGTGTCCACTGGCCAAACTATACGATGCGCATTATGTATAGGTTTTCAGAAATATTGCTATCCCAGTAGGTCATGAAAATCTAAATGCAGCTTTAGATTTAGTTACAAAAAACGTCAAATCAAAAGTGTAAATCTCATGGAAACTTCATTATTTATTTTCAGGTTATAAGTCAGATCTTTCACTCCTTTCAGTCAGAAAGTATTCCTTCAGTTTTTTATCGAGTATCACGTGCGGCATTCACATACGGCACCCCATTCAAGGTGCACTTGAAGGAAGATACATACAGTTTTGATGTCGAACCGTCTCTGTTTCCAATCTCAAGACTAAAAAAAAATAGGCACCTGGAGAGTCAGCAGATTTCGTTCTTGCCACAGTCTTGCCAAAGCAGTAAAGCAAACTCCATGGCCTTAAGAGGGATCAGATATCAAGGAAGATCTGCTTCTAAAGCCGAGTTACGCTGTTCTACTTCAACTGAGCCTTTTAGTGAAGACAGAAGCACGAAATCTGGTGGAATATGGCACAACAGACTGTACTGTACCTACTCTTTTGATTGAGAACGGGCGCCTGGCTGATTTTTTTTTCGACTGGGCTCAGGGATCCACGGCCACTTTTTGGTTGTAAGTAGTGACAAACCTTGGCTTCTTTTTGCCAGTATGCGTTTGACCGTGCAGTACGTTACTAAAGATCAAAGCAACGCGCTGAATGCTGGCAGCTGCATTGTTGGAATCTCTGAAGAATTCTTCGTAACAGCGGCAAAGTATTTCACGTTCTCTCGTAGATAAATGAGCTGGATCCCCACACATGGCGTCAATCAGGTAATCAAAACCAATGAAGGAACAACACAACAGTAACAGTAGGTATAACGTAACAGGAACAACAGTAACTGTATAAGTAACACGTACAGATTCTTAAAACTTGCGTCGATAGGTGCTTATTACGATTTTCTTTCCAAAAGCTATCTAGGTGGACAGCAACATGACAGTTTGGACGACAGTAAAAAAACTTCGCGGTAGATTTTGATTGACATGTCACACTGACTTGGGACTAAAACAATAAACGTTTTAGAACTAGACAAAGCTAAAGCGACTTTTACCATATACTTCCAATGCCTACTGAGATAGCATCAATCTGAAACAACGTATACAAATTCTCACACTTTGTCTAATTGCGTCAATTTCTTAAAATTAGGGGTAGCCGATCGCGTCAGTAAGACTGCGGACTTGAAGTTATGCAAGAATTGCCTTTGCCCTGGCCACAAAACGAAAGATTGTAAATCAAAGTGGAGATGTCGAATTTATCATCGGCCTCACCATTCCACCCTACATTTAGGTACCACTACCCTGAATGCGGAAACCGAACCTTTTACACCAGTGCCAGTGGTCGCACCGCCTCCGCAGAGTGTCCGTCCGGATCAAGCAATCATTGTTTTACGGATTCGAAACAAGTTTTATTATCCACGGCCGTGATACAAATGGCCGATAAAAACGGTGTATGGGTAGAAGCTCGCGCCCTATTAGACCCAGGATCTCAATTGAATTTCCTGTCAGTCGCATTATTTAAAAAATTAGGTATTTTTGCCAAAACTTGAAACATATCTCTTGCAGGTATAAACGGGATTCAAAGTCAAATTGAACAAAGCACAATGGTATCGATTAAATCGAGGTGCACTTCTTTTCAATCTTCTATAACCTGCTGTATTTCTGATAAAATTACTCAAAATCTGCCTACTGCTAACTTTGATGAAAATATTGTACGAATGCCCTCCGATATCATTTTAGCGGACCCTGCATTAAATCATTCCGGCCCAATAGATTGTTTATTAGGTGCTGAATTGTTCTGGCAATTGTTGGAAAACCAACAAATTAAAGTACCTGATCACCAGCAGCACAGCTGGATTATTGTGTTCAGCGAACCCATTGATACTGTTTGTGAGGTCTGCCCATTCCTTCTTTTTTCAGTCATTTTCACGGAATTTTTTTTTTCCCCGGATCAAGCACAAGAATAAACTTTTCAGCTAATTCCGACAGATGTTTTTTCATCGCCACTCATGTACTTCCTTGAAATTTCCATCTTCGAATTTATCAAACTTCCAACACAACTAAATAATCCAACACCATCGACATCAAAAAAAACCACAGAGCACGAGATATTAATTTTCAGGTTATGTGCACGATTTCATGCCAGAATTGTCAAACACGTGTCAAAACTGCCAAACCATGCAAGCTCGGCCCGCTCCACTGTTGCCAATTTTCTATAAGAATTTGGAAGGCACTAGAAAATACTCACACTCAACTTAACGAAATTTGAATCCAGGTTGAGAGAAGTGTGAGTGTAGGTTAAATGGGGTCTAATTCAGAAACGATGGTTTCTTGTGACACCCTGTATATTATAGGGTGTAAAACATCATAGTTACCAATTTTGAAATCTACGAAAAAAATTCCAGAAAAGTGTTTTCCTTCTCAAATTATTTCAAATGGGAAACCTAAAGACAATGCCTAAAGTATGGGTGGGAATTCTTGCGTGATCATCCTGTACGTAAGTACTAGATTTTTTCTGCTTGTGATAGCACTTGTGAGAAAATTTACTCACCGATCTTCGTTATTGCTTGGTATCTAGGCCACCGGCTGAAGTCCAGAATGTTCGCAAAACCTTGAAAACGCCATCAATTAGCACAATACAGGGTGTTTCAAAAGTATCGCATTCCGAGTCCAAAGCGATATATGGAATCCATTAAAGAACATGTGAAAGAATATTAAAAAAATAAAGACACTTATTATTGGAGATATGGGAGGTCAAAGTGAGGGACTTCGCTATTCGCTATTTTCATTATTCAAAAGTGATTTTGGGCAACTGTTTGTGTTAGACTAATCAGTGAAAATCATCAACCACTGGGTTAGCACTCAACTTTTATTTATTACATATTCATAAATCTCCAAAATTAACTTGTCTTCGAAAACGTACCTAAAAAAAATAGAAGATTTCTATGAGAACGAGTGGAGTCATATTTTTCTTTGAATTATTTCAAGGACCAATGGAGTATTTTATAGGCATTAAGAAAACTAGATTTTCGTGATTCATCACTCACCCTGTATCGTGAACAAAAATGCATTACACACCCACTAGCTGATAAATTTCACTGATCAGTTTATCGCATACAGTTTTCCAAAATCACTATGAATCACGAAGAACGAGAAGGGCGACGTCCCACCCTTTAACCCCTTCTTATATCTTTTAAAATAAACGCCGATAATTTTTTTGAATATTTGTTTCATCTTCTTGGGTGGGTTCCATACATTGCTTTGGACTCGGAATGCGACACTGTTCAGAAGATTGCATTGTAATGTATGCATGTATGTATGTCAACAAGTGCACATTAGAGAAAAATATTCATGAATTCATGATGATACTGGGTTTTTTTGAAAACAGTCCAAGCGCGGGCTTTTCATCCTAGATTGTACTGGAAATGTGGGGTGGAGGAAAAATCAAAATCCGGCAAGGAGAATCGCGCAACGCTTAACAGGCCATCCACCATAATGTTAATGTTGAAGTAATGTTATCGGCAATGGTAATGTTGACATTCAAAGCAACGAGTTTCAAATGGTGAAATTCACAATCATGTTAATTCTAATGTAAGTACTTCTGTTATGAAAACTTGAGACGATGTTGACACCACCCTTTTTCACATCTACCAATGAGAACATTCAAAAATAATTATCAAGAGGGAATTTGAGGACATTAAGTTGGTAGCACTTTCGGAAATTGATGATGGCGCAATCTTGCCTTTCACTTAACCTTGAAAATAACGTAATGTTGGAAAGCAAAAATGTGTTGAATCGTGACATAAATCTTTTTCGAGCGAATAACTTTTCATGACCGGTTACACTTGGTTATAGAATTTGACGTTTGAGCGAGGATTGGTTATAAGCGGTGAAGGAAGTGCCGCCATTTTGATATCATCACCGGTTATACATTTCATAACCTGGTCATGGGGCTGGTTATTGTTATGGTGGAGGACAACAAATTGTGGCAGCAACAGATTTGAATTTGAAAGAAGCAGCGGTTCAGAATTTCCAAACGTCAAACGTACTTAATCCTCGACTTAACCTAACCTCAAAACTTGACTTGGCGGCGAAGAAAGAAGAATTGAAGACGATGGACCCATAAGAACAAGCCAAAACATCACGCTTTATGATCCTTTCATTTGTCTTTGAGAAAAAAATTATTCTGAAAATGGGGGTCCGCTGAATTCGCTAAAATTTTGCACTGTTTTACATTTCAACCTGTAGATATTTTACGTGAAGCTTCCTGATCTTTACCTCCTGAAGGTGAATAATGGAAAGACTGAGCTCACTGACCGTCAAAACCAAATCGAAATGGTTCATGCCATTCAAAAGTTATTGTGGTCCAAAGTCGAACCAATTTTTCTCTCGCGACAACATATTTGTTGCGCAATGGGGCCTTGCAATTGAAAAACTCAACGTGAGGTCGCCACTACTGTAGGGGGCGCCTACTTCGATGAAGCGGCCGTAACGACGGGAAAAACAGGGGAGTTTGAGTAGTTTGACCAGTAACTGACAGTGACTGGAGACGTCAAGCAAGAAACAGAGGTTATCCAAATTTCAAATCAAGACATAAAATGACGGACGTCGGTCGCTGAAGCGTCAACGCCGTCAAAATTATCGAATTTGCCCCCAACGGTTGTGGCGCCCTCGGTGTGTGGAAGTGGCAGTGCAAGGCCCCATTTAGTACGCAGCTGTCAGTTAGTCAGTCTGATTATGATATTCTGTTATTAATCCAGATATCCAGGATTTCACTTTGTTTTCTTTTTGCGTTGAACCCTGGGTTGCACCAAAAAAATAATACGCAATTAACGCTAATACGGGATTAAATGGATATCAATCTGGCCAATCCGAGTAAGTTGACTATGGGCAATGCATAAAATCTTTAGCTAATCGATCATTGGATCACTCTCTTTTGTGAAACCAGAATTCCTATTATTCACCAACGAGTACTGACCCAAAAGACATTTCACTGATCTCGTATTATAATAATTGAGCGTTGGTGCAACCCAGGGTAAGCTTTTTCCGATTATCTCGAAAAATATCAAGTTCAAGGTTAGGGTGTCCCTAATAAAAATGAAAGAGGAGAAAAAAGCTATCGGATAACGTTATAGAATTAGGGGCATGCCATTTGAAAAAAATGAGTCATGATACTTTGAAAATTATAAGTTTGATTTTTTTTGTGAACAAAGCGTATCAAGAAATCGCCACTTTTTGACATTGGAATATTGGTCATTGACTTGACTATCACCATGTCAAGTTTCATCTTCGCATTCTGAAAAGCAATGGCGCTACAATTTTTTCAAGAAAATTGTGAAAACGCGATTTTTTTCAGTTTTTCATCTCTAGTTGGTAGCACTGCCACACAATTGATAAACAATAATAAAGGCATATGACAGTTGAAAAAGCTGAACATGAAAATGGAAAAAATATAGGGTACATTTAAAAAAAATCGACGTTTTGTTAATCCCATCAAAATGGGACACCTGTATAGCTGAAAATAATGTTAGGTTATAGGCCTCATCAAACCATATAACTTTTTGATTCTGATTCTTGTCCATTTGGATTTAGTAATGAAGGATTTTCTCTTGGGGTAGATTTTTGGACACAAATAAGTAAAAACTCTAGGTATTCGCCGACGTTACGATTCAATTAAAATCTTTTTCAAGGCAAATAGGTCATGAGCCTTGAAAAAGATTTTAATTGAATCGAAACGTCGGCAAATACCTAGAGTTTTTACTTATTTGTGTCCAAAAATCTACCCCAAGAGAAAATCCTTCAAAACCATATAACTTTTACTTTTTTTTTTCAATCTTGAACAGTAAGACCGCTATGGGATAATTACGCAAGGATGGACCACCTGTACACATAAGGCACCTTTCTTAACCACCCCATCAATTCTGGGACACCTGTATTTTAAACCTGGGACAAAGTTTCTATATACATAATTATAAGGTTTGTTTTGGCAGCGATACACAACCGTTTCCAACCGTTTGGATTCTGCGCGCTTCCGTTAAGCCGTTCGGGCAGTGTAAACTTCGAGTTGCCAACTGTTGGTAAGCTGTTTGGGCAGGTGCCTCCAACGGTTCGAAAACAGTTTGTGGACGGTCAGAGGAGTTTGAGAATTAAAAAGAAACTGGTGATCAGACGCATGCGTACGCCTTTCTTCGCAATCTGGCGATCTTTGATTGATGGCGTGGCGCGTAATGTGACAGTGTGACAGTTAAGGTAAATAAAGACGCATTTTCGAGGTTAATTTGAAATAGTTTTACCTGCTGAAAGTTACATAATTTACATCAATTCGGTAAATTTATTAAGGGGTTTCTGATGCGACTAACAAAGTTGTTGACGGGCATCGGTTTTTTTTTTGTTTTTTTTTTCGTCAAGTAGAAACTCCTCCAAAAAGAAAATGTACGGATATTGCTATCAAATTTTGAAAATTTTCGATTTTGATTTTTGAAAATTCAAAAACTAGATAGCATCGACAATGTATCTTTCCTCAAGAAAGTCGCATGCCAAATATGAACTTTTCATTTTCAAAAAAAGGCACCAAAAATGATTTTTCGTAGACATGAAAAAGTGAATTACTAGAAGTCATTTTTGGTACCTTTTTTTTTGAAAATAGAAAGTTCAAATTGCATGCGACTTTCTTGAGGAAAGATACATTGTCGATGCTATCTAGTTCTTGAATTTTCAAAAATCAAATTCAAATATTTTCAAAATATTTTGGAAATTTTCAAAATTTGATAGCAATGTCTGTACATTTTCTTTTTGGATGAGTTTGTACTTGACGAAAAAAATAAAATAAAACCGATTTCCGTCGACAACTTTTTTAGTCGCATCAGAAACCCCTTAAATAAGACCTCGGCTTGGCGAGGAAAACTTGACAAGTTGTTGTGTCCCTAGTTTCAACTGGAACCGCTCGCTACGCGTTCTTGCAGCAAAAACTTTCCAACCACTTGAAAACTGGTTGGAGTCGAGTATGCGCGCTGAATCACAGTTAGCAAACCGTCCGCAACTCGCTGCCAAAACAAACCTATAGAGTCCCACACCAACCAGAAAAAAGTCTGTCGTTTTATCTCCAGGTTTATCCTGTTCACTTGATATAGCGGCAGCTGTAAAATGCAAGTTCCAAGTTTATACCTGGAACTTTTTCAGTTCCGAGACAACAAAACTAATAAACTGCCTAAATGTAAATCTTGAAAAAATTACTACAGGTCATTTTCTGATAATTACCTGTGCATTCCTACTGAATTAAAGCAAAGTCCAACTTTTGATACATGGGCAGCCAAGGCATCCGCTTCTTATTCAGTGATGTTCAAAATATGCTGGCGGCTTTTGAATGGACTGGGAAGTGTCTAAAAAGATGTGATAATTCAAGATTACAGGTAATAATATTATTAAGGAACAGAACAGATAACAGCACAACAGCGACAGTGCCCCTCCCTGTCCTGCGACAAAATATTCTTTCCCATTTAGTTGGCTTGGAAAACGTAACACTTGACTGAACTGGCCAAGAATTGGCTGAATGACTGAAAATTTTGACGCCAAAGCCAACTCAGAATGAAACTCTTGTGTTAGTCTTCTATGCTCTTGTGGCTTGTGGCCGACTTGTGGCTTGATACTTACAGAAATTCTAGAAATTCTGTGTCCACAGTTGGTGGGTGCTCCAAAAAAGCACATCCTCGCCGAGAATTTCAGAGCACCTTCCCCTCGACCTTCCCTGTATCCTGCTTGCTTGAATCCAAGGGCTTCAAAAAGCATCTAGGTAATCTAACATTGAATTATTACGCAATATTCCACCTTCACGTT
The DNA here is from genome assembly GCA_949128115.1 of Anaspis maculata. Classification (NCBI taxonomy): domain Eukaryota; kingdom Metazoa; phylum Arthropoda; class Insecta; order Coleoptera; family Scraptiidae; genus Anaspis; species Anaspis maculata. The sequence goes on along the minus strand of OX421965.1, from coordinate 56,147,862 downwards.
GTCTTGAAAAATTTGGTACTTTTTGCCGATCAAAGCCAAATCCAACGGCCACATTTGAAATGAAAATGAAATCAGATGATGAAATTGAAAATTGAAGGTTATGCGGTTCGCGAGGGGTTCGCAAAATCAGAGACGCAAAATCACAGAATAGCGAAATTGCGCAAGCGTGATCACGTCCTACATTTAGCGCAGAAGAAATCAGTGGCGTGCGGCGTGCTCTTTCCAGGAGTTATGATTATGAAATTGTCAAATTTTTCCAAGTTGATCAAGTTATTGGCTTTAAAATGGTGTTGCTGTACATCAATTTATGATTGGTTCCACTCTACTGGTCCACTGGTTAAAGTGGATCGTTGACTAGTTAGTCGAAGGACGAAAATTGAAATTATTACCACTTGCTGAAGAATATCAGCTGTCGTCACCTGTCAAGTGTCAGCTGTTGCGTTCGCGCCTCGTGACGTGAGTGCGTTTTGACATTCATTGACAGTAGTCAACAACAACTACCTGTTTTCTACCTGTTGCTGTGCTGTTTATTGTGTTGATTGTGCGGATTGTTGATGGCTTGATTAGAGACCTAAGTTAAGAGACGATGTACGCCGGTAACTGCATGGAGTGGTGTATTGTATGATTGTAGTTGATATTGTTGATTCAATTTTCAGGTCTTGCTCTTATCGAGGCTTTACCTAGTGCAAATTGTCCATCCCTTTCTTCCAGGCATCAAACAAAGGTTGTGGACCTCGAGATTCAAGAATTTAAGAAGGAGATATGGGTGAGTCAAGTCTGTTATTTTTTCTTCAAGCCCCCAATAAGCTCAGTGGGGCCTGCAGTTTTATCACGATGGCTCTTGTAATTGAAACAATATTGTAATTCAGTTGATTTTGCTATCCTATGATTGTTACAGGAGTTCAAGAGCGAAGCGAGATCTATAAATCGCGCGAATACCGAAAAGACACTTCTATCACGAGATGCATATTGATGGTGTCAAATCAATACCTCGTAAGTCTAATTTCACAGTTCCGAGATAAATGAGAAATACCATTCAAATTTCAATAAAGTGGATATTTTGTTAAATTTTACATCATTGACCTCGGGTTCCACCAAACTTTTATCAACGCGATAACTTTATCACTCTGATAGTAACTAAGCAAGTGGCCATCCTATTGGCTGGTGCATAGCAACTATCAGCGTGATAGATTTAATCTGCTCTCAAAATTTTGGTGGAACCCGAGGTGAGTAAAATAAAGAATGTCATAATTTTGTTTATTAATGCAATTTTTTTCAAAGTAGTCATTTGAACTTTTTATTGGATATACGAGTTATTAGGTTTGTTCGCGTCCTATGAACTTTCTGCACTCAAACTGCTGTGATTGGTCAGCTGCTGCCAGGGACCCTACGCTATTGGCTAGGGTGCAGAAAGTGCAAAAAGTTCATGCGACGCGAACAAACCTATTGAACAATGAAAACGAGGACTTACAAGTCATTGTGACACACATTTTTGTTAGGCAACAACAGCACGAAAAAATATTTATTCACGTGAAATTTTATGAGCATGAATATGATAATAGTATATTATGATACGAGTTTAATAAAGGGCCTGCTATTTGTGCAAACTGGCATGTATCGAGAAGCTCGTGCGTGTGGACGACAAAACGGTAGCACGTGCAAGCCTCTAAGCGCGCCTCGAAGTACCGTCGACATGCCAAAGATTTGGACTGTGCAAACTTATTTGCACGGTATAAATCGAGCGTGTGGACAGCCGTCGCGAGCCGTTTCCACAGTCTCAGCTCTTTTAATCATGGATGTACGAGCCTACTCCAGAAAGTTTAGAACATGCAAATGCAAGAAGGGGTGCTTAGTACCTACTGCTTAGGGTCGTGCACTTGCAGAAAGGCAGTGTCAATGGCTCAAGTCATTGGCTGTGGGGGAGGAGGCTAAATTTAAAAATTTTAAATTGCCATCTAAAATGCGTAAACGGCTTCTGATATCAAATATGTGGTTTATATGTGGACTTTGTAATATCACTAGGCGTAAGTAATTCATGCTGGTCCTGTCCAAGACAAACATAAATATGAGATTTGTTGGTAATTTTAATTTAAGACAGCTTTAAACAATCATGCACCCAAATGAAAAAAACCACAATTTTTTTGCAGAGAATTTATTATTTTAGGGACGAGCACTGTGAATATTGTTACGGTATTCCGGGTTCGCCTATCTCGAAATTAAATGCGCTGATTTACTTGTAACAAACTGCACTTTATTAGCTACTACCGACACAACTAAATAACGCACAGAATTATTAATCGCTTAGAAATTCACAATGTCGCTTAAGGTGTTGACGCCACGATCGCTCGATTCAAACTCTCCCGATGCCAGGTCGAGTTCCTCTCTTATAGTGGCATCGAAGGTTCTGGATGCTTCCTGATGGTGTTTACAGCACACGAGGATTTTTCTGGTATCTGCGTCGAGAATATACGCGTACTTTCTACGGCACCTCCGCCAGAAGTCTCGACGTGTCGTGACCTACCGCTGAAGTCTCTCGATGCTTCCCGAATGCAAAGCGTAATTCTAGATTTCTCTAGAAAGAGCCGGGATGGTCGCGAGCTTCGTAACAATATTGTGGCGATGCTGTGGTGACTCAGAAATAACAAGAAGGATTCTCGTTGGATTTGCTTTACTTATCGCATCTATTACATGTTAGCCCGAGCTCACCCAGACCACGACTGCCTGGTGGCCAATATCTACATTTATTCCTTAACTCTAATACAATGTATTGTGCTTAGGTGGCATAAGTTCATGCCCCCGCAGGTCCCGCGGCCGCCGGAGGTGTTGTGCCGGTGTCAAAGTCCACATTGCTTCGCAACACTCCTCCGCCTCAAAAGACATCGCCCTCGATGTCTGGACGTAGCCATTTTGCAAGGCCATCGGCGGCTGTGGGTCCCTTGGGTTGCATCTTCGGTCTGCCCCCTGGAACACACAAAAAAAAAACAGCAGTTTTCTGTTTAAGACACTAAAATCTAATTAAAACTATTTCCAACGAGATTTTGTTTTCTCTTTCTCAAACACCTGAAATTAAATTTTACATAACTTCTTAATTACTAAAAATTACACTTCTCCAATGAAGTTCTTACGCTAAGGCCTTTTTACTAATCTAGTGTGACATGTCTCTCTGCGAACTTTGGAAATTTTCATTCCCTCTGGTCATTTCTTAGATGACGTAGTGCGTGGCTGCGCTTGGGGATTTTTCTTGGAAGTGCTCTGGATTAGGACTTCTAGAGGAGGTGACTCATTCGTTTCTGTCACTCTTCTCTTTTTTCTAAAACTTTTTATTAATATGAGTACCATTGCTATTACCATCGCGAAAATAACTAAGATGGTGCTCGTCCAATTGCACGCTTCTGCTACTTCGATAGCATTGACTGGTCTCACCAGTTGGAAGCCCAATAAAAATGGATTCTTTATTAAAACAAAAACTAACACAATTGACATGATAACGTTGAAACTATTTAACATGCTTAGGTGTTGCCCTGCCTGCTCAAACGGTTTCAATTTAACTTCTAAATCTGGTTCTTTGTTAAAATTCTCCATTGAGTGTATGCTTAAATGTGGAAATGTCTGGTTCCATTCCTTTTTTAGGAAGTTCGATGAATTTGAAAATGATAATTTTGAAAAACCTACCATTGGAGGAACCTCTAAGTAGCTAAAATCGGGAATACTCCTCAAATCGCACGGGAAGCTTTCCGAGATTACTTCATTCTCGTCCAATCGTAGTGAACAGTGGCACGGGATGTTTAGTTCCAATGCCCCCGCACCCTCGACTGGAGGTAATTTAATCGTTTCAACTTTATCTCTGCATTTTACCGAAGCATTTTCTGATGGATGAAGTAACACAAATCTTTCCGGTGCTAATTAGTAAATAGAATTCCTCGATTCTGTAGTGGACACAAAAGCACAATTTTCTATCAATTTTGATACGCGTGAACCTATCGCTAAATTTAGAATACACTTCTCATTCAATAGCGGAAGTCCTGATACCCTTGGTACATGACATAGTTGTTCGTTGCAATTATCTAATAGCTTTCCTGAAATAATACGCGTGAATGACTCTGATTTTGCGAGAAACATCTTTTCACTGCATATGGTGCACGTTTTGTTTAGGTAAGCAAAAGGCGTGCAGTGTATTTTATACACGTCTATGTTGTGAGTTGCCTTGATTGGAATTTGTACACGTACTGTAATTTGGTCTTTTACTATAACGCAGTTAGCTAATTGTAACGTAAAATACTTTCCAAAATTATTATCAAGTGAAATCGCTAACGTATGATTTTTCTTATTTAGGTAATCCTGCAACACACTTAGGTCTTTTTTCAACTTAGCTGGATTAATTAATTGCGTTGGAATTTTTTGAGCTCTACAATGATTAATGATGTCATTTACACTTGAAATTTGCAACGTTTCTATTTGTTTTAACGCGTTGTTCAAGATGCCTTGGAAAATGGAGCTAATATCTCGTTCTATTTGATCCATTTCATTTTCCACATTATTTTCCCACTTGTGCACCTGCTCTAATCTGAACTGTACTGATCGCGCGTAATTTTTTGTAAAAATGTCCATCTCTCTACTGAAATTTCTAAGTGAATTTGTTAAATTTGCAATTTGACTGTGGTCCGTACTCACACTAATTTTAAGTTTTTCCATGGACGTCTTTAAATTCTTCTCGTTGGTGTATAGCGAATTTGCCGAATGTGTTGTTAAGACTCCACAACACCAATTAAAGAAATCTCCTACGAAATCCAATTCTCGTATTTTTCTGTTTTTCCCTGGCAAGTCCGATTCGTCTTGATGGATGCTGTCCTTTAAGTTTCGATAAATTTCCTCGTAATGGTGGTCTAGGTGCTGCAACAGCATGGTAGATGCACACGCTGCGCTTTTAGGATGTTTCGTGCAGATTTTCTGGCTCAGCTCGAAATTTTCGTGTATCACGGTCAGATTTGGTAAACTTGTTTGGTAAACTAAGGGCACTGATGTCTCGTAACAAACGGTATTCTCAAGTTTGGACCACGTGACCCCTGACACTACGTGTATTTCGACTGTGTTTATGCTTCCGCACATGACGACAAGGATTATTAACCAGCTTTTTAAACTGTACATCTTCCTTTCCAATTATTACGATTTAGCTACTGTTTATCAAGACTGTTGGCTACGTATACCTACAGCTGAATAAAATGCATTACTGTTTCATTTCTGATTTTTCACTCAAATCGCATAATTCCTCCAAGCCCCACTACACCCCTAACTATAAATCTTATTTCGCACAATTACAAAGTTCGCTTTTGCAATTGTGAAGTTGCTGACTCTCAATTTCATTATTGCAATTCCGATTTGCAATAATTACCTACATGCATCTTTCACTAATATTCACCTGACTGCTTCATCGGCGTTTCAGAGTTTTGAAACCCGGAATTTGCTTACTTTGCGTTATGTCGTAAAATCGATCCTCGATCGCCTTATATTTTTCGTCATCAAAACGCCTATTAATCACGGTGAATGTACTTTTTCATTCTTTCCACGTGCACTGTGTCCAGAATTTCTTTCTTTCCTCTCTTGATCTTTATCTGATAGTTTAGATCATTAACCCTCTTCATGACCTCGTATGGGCCATGGAATTGACTTAACAGCTTTTGGGCTTTACCTTTTTTCCGCGTCGGACTATAAATCAAAACCTTATCCCCGACATTGAAACTTTGTTGTCTGCGATTTTGATCAAATCTCGTCTTCTGTTTTTGTTGTTCCGTTTCAATTTTCTCTAAAACATCTTCTCGTACCTCCCTCATCCGCTTTAACCATTCGTCGACTGTTTCATTCCGATCTTCCTGGCTTAAATCGAGCGCGACGTCTACCGGTAAACGTGGTTCGCGTCCGTAAACCAAGAAGAAAGGGCTTTGTTTAGTTGTTTCTTGTTTCGCGCAATTATAAGCAAAAACAACCAATGAAATATACGTGTCCCAATCGCGTTGATTAGTAGCCACGTACATAGAAAGCATTGATGAGAGAAGTCCGTTGAAGTGTTCACAAAGTCCGTTCGTTCTTGGGTGGAAACTAGTCGTGAAAGTCGTGTTTATCCCCATCCCCTTTGTCAAATGTGCTATCATCTTTGACTTAAAATTTCGACCTCGGTCACTTAGTATCTCGGAGGGGCAACCATGCCTACAGATAATTGTCTCGAGCAGGAAGTTGGCTACTGACTCGGCTGTACCATCCGGAATGGCTTTGGCCTCTGCCCACTTAGTGTGGTAATCAATCGCTGTTATGATAAATTTGTTATTCGAGGAGCTTTTTGGAAAGGGCCCTACCAAATCTACTCCTATCCTATCAAATCTGTCTCCAACTTTGATTGGTTGCATCATACCCGCTGGCACTCCTGGAATTCTTTTACGCATTTGACAATCAAGACACGTTTTTACATAATTTTCAACATCCGCATACATGTTTTCCCAAAAATAGCGATCTTTAATTTTTCCGTAAGTCTTTGCAAAACCTAAATGTCCTCCCGCCAGCGGTTGGTCATGGCAAGCATTGCAAATCTCCCTTTTTAAACTTTCCGGTATCACCAAAAGTTTCCCGGATTTATTGTGCGGTTGATAATTTTTCTTGTAAAGGATGTCGTTTTCCAATAAATAACTTCTGCACTTTTTATTTAATTTTGTATGTAAATCTTTCGCGTCTTGAGTGAGCGCGTCTCGGAGCCGCGATAACTTCGGGTCGCCGGCTTGTAATCTCGCGATATCGTGATTTTCTAACATAAGCACGGGGATATCAATTTCTTCACCAGTGGCGTCGAGCACTGGATTACGCGACAATGAATCCGCATCTGTGTGTTTCCTACCACTTTTATGGAAAATCTCAAAATTAAAATCTTGTAGAGCAATGCTCCACCTTGCTAGTTTCCCGGCTGGATCTTTATTTTTCTGTAACCAGCATAGAGCATGGTGATCAACGATTACTTTGAATTTCTTTCCCCACAAATAGTGTCGAAAATAATTTATTCCCCATACTACCGCCAAACACTCCTTTTGGGTCGTATTGTATTTGATTTCTGCATCCGTTAGCCTCCTGGACGCATACGCTACGGGGTGGGTCTCATTATTTTCCGTTTGCAACAGTACACAACCTAATCCGAAATTGCTACCATCGGTATGAATTTCCGTGAGTAAATCGTCATTGTAATGTCTTAACACCGGATGATTGACTAACGCTTCTTTCAAATTTTTGAACGCTGTTTCCTGGGTATCTCCCCATTCAAACTTTTGATTTTTTCGAGTTAGCAAAGTTAGTGGTCTAGCGATGTCTGAGTAGTTTTTCACAAACTTACGGTAAAAATTTGAGAGGCCGATAAAGGACTGTACATCCTTTACCGTTTTCGGTTGTGGGATTTTCGTGACGGCGATTATCTTATCTGGGTCTGGTAACAAGCCTTCTTGGGTGGCGACGTGCCCCAATATTTTTATTGATTGATAGCCAAACGTACACTTTGATGGGTTAAGTTTTAAGCCAAATTTTCTGAAACGATCACAGACAATTCTTAAATTTTGCATGTATTCTTCAAAACTGTTTCCCTTGACTAGGACGTCATTCAGATAGACCAGGCACACCTTCCACTTCAGGTCTCCTAACACCTGGTCCATGCATCTTTGAAAACAAGCTGGACTTGTCATTAAACCGAATGGGAGGACGGTCCACTCGAACAGACCGTCTGAAGTGCAAAATGCGGTTTTTTCTTTATCTTCTTCAGCGAGCTTTATTTGCCAAAAGCCCGCGAAAAGATCTAGACTCGCGAAGTACTTAGCGCCGTCCAAATAAGATAGTACGTCATCAATTTTAGGGGTCGGATAGCTGTCTATCTTTATTAATTTATTGACTTTTCGATAATCGACACAAAAGCGCCACTCGTTTGATTTTTTCTTAACGAGGACCACTGGCGAGCTCCAGCTACTACGCGATTTCCTAATTATCCCAGTGTTTAACATTTCTTGGACTTGCTCACTAATAATGGCCTTTTCTTTATGGGACACCCTGTACGGTGGCTGGTGTACTGGTGTTGCGTCACCTGTATCAATTTTCTGCTCTTTTAGTTTAGTCTGACCTAATTCATTATTGGATGTTGCAAAAATGTCTCGAAACGATCTCAAGAACGTGACAATAGCTCCTTGTTCCTTATCAGGCAGCTCTGAATTTACATCAAGCTCTAACGTGGGCGATACTTTTAACGCATTTACTGGCGTGCTTACATTCTGACTTACGTCATCCTTATCGGCTACGCTTCTCAAGAGGTTATACAAACGTTTATTTTCACAGTCGAAGGAGATTTTATTTCGAGAACCGCTGACTTCAAATTCCAATTGTTTCTTTTGGAAACTTATTTTTATTCCATATTTTAAATTGAAATCGTTCCCTAACAGGACATCGGTACTTAAATTTTTGATTATTACAAATTCGTGAATAAACTCGAGATCGGCAATTTTAAAAGTGAGAGCTTTTTTTCCTAGAATCCACAATTTCTCTCCTGACGCACTGCAAAGATTGAGATAAGGAATTTTTTCCAAAGTTCCCAAAGAATTTATCAACTTTGAATTTATGCAACTAATACCGGCTCCAGTATCTACAATAAAATTTACTTTATGTTTATCTTCAATAATTCCCTCTATTCTCAGTGGCGTAGTTACATTAATTTTTTCACATTTAACTTCTTTGGACTCCTTCGAAATTTGCAAAATTCTTTTTCTTTTTCTACAATTTAGTTTTTTATGGCCAAATTTCTTGCAAAAATAACATTTGAATTCACGGTTTCGATTTCTAAAAATTTTCGAGGCAGGTAGGTGGTTGTCGTAATTTTTGGATGCTTTTTCGACGGATCTTTGATTTAAGCCCGTCGCTCTTGGCAGTTTTTTGCATAATGACCCCGTTTGTGGCAATAGACCTATTTCTTATGCGGAACAGAGACGTTCAGACAAGGATGAATAATTTTAAGCCACACCCCTGGCCAATTAAAGGCCTTTAATTATTAGGCGCGAAATTCGAGGAAGGCGATACTGTCACAATGAATTAGAATTGTCACTGTCACTTATGACTGCAACCTGTGTCGTGTCGCTACACTGATCGAATTAATTCGAAAAAGGCCCGTTTGTTGTGTGAAAAGCTGTCCGCACAAGTCCAAAGGAATATTTCCCCCAAATGTTCCGTTCCACGGTTTTCCTGCCGACGAAAATGAGCGGAATAAATGGATGGCCGTCACTGGAAGACACCGGCATCAGGAAGAATTCAAAAGCGAATGAAACGATTTCAGCTGTTTTACAAGTTGCACAAGGCCAAAAGCGGGGTCGCCAAAATCACTGTTCAAAGTGCTGGGAATGCTATCTCACCTTCCTATTTGGCAATTACCTACTGCAACTTCACAACAAAACCTCAATATTTTGCTTCAGTTTTGGTGTGCTCACGGCACTTCAGAGTGGAAAATTTCTATTCATCCAGTGATTGGTACAAAGAAGACGCTGAAAACAGATGCTGTTCCGGACATTTTCTTGAGAAGCTTATTTCTTTTTCTGGCTCCTGTAGCACTCCGCTTTTACCTCCAGGTTATTCACAAGTACGTCTTCAAAATATCCTTCCGCACTATACTTCAACCCCTTATCACGCTGGTTCCCCTTCATTTGATGCTTACACTCTTATGAAAAAGTAAAGCGTTGTCGAGTCTGTAGGTTGCAGCGTGGCAAGACTTTTGCTCCACATTTTGGTTCTGTTCTACTGACAACTGATGACAAATTGTAACATATCGTTGACAGGGGTAATGACAAGTAGAAAGTCAGTGGCACTGACAGAGTTGCTATGGGAGATTGTGAGGCAAATCTCGCCAATGAGCGGCGATAGGAGGCAAAAGGGGCGTGAAAAAGAAATAGGTCCATTGTAGCAAACTACTTGGCCATCTTGAGTTCGTCCTCGGGGCTCTGCTTTTATTTCCCTCTTTACATTACTGTTATTCCAAAAATTACGACGTCCGTAAGAATTTCTATTCCTACCTTGAACCTCCAATTCCTGGACCCGTCTCTGTAGTCTCTGGATCTCGTCCCTCTCATGCGATGTGGATGGCTGCGTCCTGGTGTCTTCTCCCACGAATCTCTCAGCTACCTCGATCTTCTGCAGATTCGTCCTCAGCCTGCCGATGGTCGGATTCTCCATCAGCGTAATTTTCTGTAGGACAGCTTTGTTGGTAAGTCCACGCAGCACGTAGTGGACTTTTTCTCTTTCCTCCATCATCGCATTTACTTTTATGCAGAGTCTCACGATTTCGCTGACGAAATCGTTCGCGCTTTCCCTTGGGCCTCCTTGTCTGCGTGTGGTTAACTCAAAAAATGCTTTGTCGTCGGACGGCTCTACCTTGAATGCGTAGAGAAGTATTTTTGATATCGACTAATGGTGATGATCTGATTTTTAAATCGTCCAAATTATTGGGAAACTCCAAAACACCTTATCTTTCAGGTAAGCTCATAAAAGAAATCGAGGGGGGTCATATCTGGCAAGCTCGGATGTCATCGCGTTGGGCCGGTAGTTCCAATTGACCTTTCCAATTTTAGGAGATAGAAAATACATGGATTTTCGAGGTCACCTTTGACGTTTTGACGTTTATGACGTTTGGACGTTTCGTTTCTGACTTTTGCGGGAATTTTGAATCGGATAGCTATACTGTTCCCATTATCATGTGGGGAAAGTCACTAGAGCCCATAAGGGAGTTTTTAATGGACGAAGTAATAGAGTTTTTTCGTAGTAAGATGCACGTGTCTGGTGCAGCGTGATTCCTGCTGGTGCTGGTGCTGGTGCAGCCACACTTCCATCAAGTTTGGGTCTTTCGTGAACCGGTGCATGGTTATGCTGGGTGTATTCGTCTTATTCTCGACTCGCATAGAGCGACACAACTGGACCATTTCTGTATCTTCTCAGTTTTCCACTACATATAACACACTTATTGGTAAGAACGAGGGTAAGAACAAGTGAAATCATGAAATCCATGCTGAAATCAAATAAATACACGACAGAGCGCTTGTCAGATTCGAAAAATTTCCCATTGTCAGAAACGAAATGTCATATCTCAAGAAACATAGGGCGCTTTCCAATAACTGCGACAAGACGGATACACAATGTCAAAGTGCACTTTCCAGCTCAATTCTAAACTCAGCCTCGCCAATGTTTCGATTGTGTCGACATGTGGTGCTATTACTGCTATTAGAACGCTAGCTGTGTCGAATTGTGTCCATATGTGTCCAATTGTGTCCTTATACGCCTTATTGGGAAGCGCCCAATGACCTCGATTAACCGTATCTTATACGCATGACGTCACAGTAAAGAGAGACAACGGAAAATTGGAGACCTCAATTTACTGATCGTCGAATCTTTTAATCAAGGAACAAGGAGGCGGTCATTTCGAGCAACTTCTTTAGGACATTTTTTGTTTCATTGTGATTAATTAATCATTATTATCATTCAATAACATTAAAAATATGTACCTGCTTTACCTACTCACTTATTATGTATTATTTCTGAAATTCAACATTTTTCCTATTGAAAGACCCCTAGAAGCTGTAAAAAATACCCGATTTCAAAAATGAAAACACAGTTCTGCTCAGAATTGTATGGGCTTTAAAATGATGTATTACAAGTACTATTCTGTCAATTGTCAAAAAATGACATCTGTCAAAAATAATTTGACATATCATCAGTCGAAAGATCTTGTTTTTGTGATTTCAAAAATATATAATATCTTGGGTGTGAAACCCATAATAAAGGAGCTACGGGCTGGGGCCTAAAATAAAAAACGGACGGTATATCACGTGCGAATTTGTACCTCTTTTCAAAAGCCATCTCTTACACCATTTTGAGCGAGCAGGGCGCCTGTAGCTTCTTTTTTTCAACAACAAACACAAGTAGAACGCTTGTATCAATAAGAATTCTTCCGTCGGTAACATTGTTCCGGCCTGAAGGGAGACTTGAAACTGTCAGTTTGCTTTGCACAAACTGACCTGTACGTGTGGTCATACGGTAGTGTTCCGTATTACTTGCGCAAATTATACCGTACAAGTAAGCGAGAGGTAAAGCTTGTGCGTGTGGCAGGCCCTTAAGACGAAGTTTGTCACACGACTGTTTTTGGGGCACGACGAACGCAGTGAGGAGGGTCCCAAAGGAAGGAGTGTGACGAAACGTCTTATTAAACGAGTGCAATATACTATTTTATCTATTTTGCCCAAAATATTCCGAAGAAATGGACCTATTTCTTTTTCACGCCCATTTTGCCTCCTATCTCCGCTCATTGGCGGGATTTGCCTCACATTCTCCCATAGCAACTCTGTCAGTGTCAGTGACTTTCTACTTCTCATCACCCCTGACAACGATATGTTACAATTTGTCATCAGTTGTCAGTAGAGCAGAACCAAAATGTGGAGCAAAAGTCTTGCCACGATGCAAACCTACAGACTCGACAACGCTTCACTTGTTTATAAGTGTAAGCATCAAATGACGGGGAACCAGCGTGATAAGGGGTTGAAGTATAGTGCGGAAGGATATTTTGAAGACGTACTTGTGAATAACCTGAAGGTAGAAGGGAAGTGCTACAGGAGCCAGAAAAAGGAACAAGCTCCTCAAGAAAATGTTTGGAACAGCATTTGTTTTCAGTGACTTCTTTGTACCACTCAATCACTGATGAATAGAAATCTTCCGCTCTGAAGTGCCCCGTGAGACACCTAAGATTGAAGCAAAATATTGGGGATTTGTTGTGAAGTGGCAGTAATAGCCGAATAGGAAGGTGAGGTAGCATTCCCAACACTTTGAACGGTGATTTGGACGCCCCCTTTTTGGCCTTGCAAGTACAACTTGTAAAACAGCTGAAGTTGTTTCGTCAGCCTTTAAATTCTTCCTGATGCCGGCATCGTGTCTTCCAGTGGCGACCATCCATTTATTTCGCTTATTTTCGTCGGCAGGAAAACCGTGGAATGCAACATTTGGGGGAAATGCTGTCTTGGACTTTGAGCGGACAACTTTTCACACAACATACGTGCATTTTTCGAATTGTTTGATCAGTGTAGCGACACGACACATGTTACAGTCATAGTGACAGTGACAATCTAATTTATTGTGACAGTATCGCCTTCCTCGAATTTCGCGCCTAATAATTAAAGGCGTTTAATTGGCCAGGGGTGTGGCTTAAAATTATTCGTCCTTGTCTGAACGTCTCTGTTCCCCATAAGAAATAGGTCTATTGACGAATTCTTGACGTAGCAATGCCTTTCAGTGTCATAAAAGTCAAGCGCTCTCGCAAGCGCTAGTACGACACGCGTTTGGGTGTCGAAAAGTGGCCAGTACGATACGGGAGTAGATAAACATTTTTTACTGATTCAATTGTTGAACTGAATAAATCTTTGCAGGAAAAACAGAGCAAGTATTTATAATTAAAAACTCAAGATAAATCCTCGCCTATTATGACCTTGTTTACGCGAGGCTTAGCAGAGATTTTAACAGTGGTTAGTTAGGAGTGTTTACGCGCGCCGACCAAAATGACAGCCGACAGCCCCTTAACCTAGGCCGCTATTCTTGAATCGTGTGAGAAAAGTCCCTGGCAGTAAAATACATTCCACAGTACACTTCTGTAGTGAAAGTTGCCTAAAAACCACGATTTTAGGCAACATTCGCTACATCAGTGTACTGCGGATGGGCATGGGCGTTTACGTGCGATTGCCAACACTTGTTTGCTTACTAAATGCAATTTAAAATCACATTTAGCTAAGCTTAACAGCTGTTGCGAAACTTGCGTTTAGAGGTGTTTATGCGGACGATAACATTGATGTTACGGATCTTAACACCAGTTTTAAACCTCGCGTAAACAAGGCCTATGAAGAGTGGAGAAAGGTATCTACCATTAGCAGAGTGGTATAATTGAGCAATAATAACTAACAGAAATGATCAACTCTTTTACTAATCGAACGTCTTTACTGGCTGACAGTGGCAATAGGAGTGTTTTACATATTTATTCTAAGCAAGGCGTTCAGCATAGCTTGCGCGCCTCGATGAGGGAGAAACAACATAAATAGGGGTGTCACCGATTAACTTTTATGATGTCTGCATTCTCACGTGTGTCGACCCACAAATACACTCCTAGAAAAATATAGGTTCGCAGACCTAATAAGCTAGCATGTGGATACATTTTTGATTCACTTATTTAACAATTTATTTCATAGAAATCCAACACGCCCCCTCAAAAATGGAACCTAAATTAAAAACTTCTCAAACAGTGAGTAAAAATCAGCTTAACAACGATACTTAAAAATTATGTCTGCATAATTAGTTGCATTACATCGCAATCTGTTTACTTTTGCCTGGGGTAAATACTTGAAGAATTGGTCCAACATTTGTTGCAAAGGATCGGGAAAAACCCCGGCGAAAAACCACGATCAGACCAATGGATGTTGATGTCTTAAGCTCTGTGCCTCTGCACTCCGTAATCCAAGTTTTGCTCGGATTGGCAAAAACTTCACCGGTGCCAGCATCTTCGTGAAGACGTCAGCCGACTGTTGCTCTGTCGGAAGATATTCAAGCATTATTATTTGTTTCTCTATTTGCTCACGTGTGAAGTGATATTTGATATCGATGTACTTCGTTCTTTTATGATTGGTTGGATTTGTGGCAATTGCAAGGCAGCTTTGATTGTCTTCATAAATCAGAATGGGGTTTGTTAAATGCCATTCGACTGTAATTACTTATCACGTAAGTCAATTTCAATGTAAGTGAGCCCTTGATATATCTGAGTATTCGTTTTAAGCATCTCCACAGTTCAACATTATTTTTCGTTTGATATCTACTCAGAATATTGGGGACTGCACTTATATCGGGACGTGTACATAGCATTGCGTACATGAGGCACCCTATCAAGTTTTTACACGGTGCTTCATAATAAACATCTGAATTAAGCGTTACGTAATCTAGTTTCAGTGGTAGCGGAGTTTGTACGCTTTTGCAGTCACTCATGTTAAATTTATTCAGTACTGATTTTAAATATGAAATTTGATCGATTGTCACTTGATTTTCTGTGCAGAACACCCAGACTTAGTCCAGGAATCAAACCCGGGACTTCCGTGGCACAGCAGTCACACAACCTTCTGCACTTGGGGTTTTCACTTCCCCAATTAATAACGTGAAGTAGCTATATAAAATCGTATATTATACAGGGTGATTCATGAGTGACCTTACATAGGCTGATGGGAGATAGAGGACTTCGAGGCGAGTCAGGATCCACTGAAATTTTTTTATTTTCTCCAATGATTACGAAGATACAGGGTGTTTTGTGTGTTTCGTATGGAACTTTGATAAGCGATATTTCTGAAACGGCCAGAGGTATTTTGTTGAAATTCACCAGTAATATTTCTCTGTTGGAACTCATACCGGGTAAGTCAAAATCCAGGGCCGGGCTATGAAAAAGGTGCCCCTTTTTTGTTTCATCAAAAAAGACATTTTCTGACCGCGTTTCTGAAAAACTGCTATCGGATTCAAAAAGCTAAGGAAAAATGCTTTATGAATCACCCTTCAATTTAGATGGCACACCTGAACCGTTTCGACAATAAAATTGAAAGTAAAATTTGTGGGTGAGTTCCCATTTTCGACCGGACATAACCGACTCATTAGGCATTTTGCCGCGAGGCACCGTTGAGTCAACGGTGCACGATTCTGCATGACCGCTGCGTTGCCGCGACCTGACCGGTTCAAACTTTTTACTTGGAGTGTACTTCAACGGTTCGCAATATCAGGGACCGGGTGGAGTGGCCGGTTCAGTGTGGCGGTTTATCTGTCTTATGTCAGAATTGTCAGATATAACCTAGCGGGACGGGAGCTCGGGAAAATTGGTGGGTTTAGCTGGAACGGAACTGGATTTATTCCATTTGGATACGGATACCCAGCTCAGAGGTTTGTTTTTATGTGGATGATGTGTCGATTGTGAGGTCAAGATAACATTTAAACTTTAAACTGAAACCGCGGTCACCTGACACCTCACCACGGTTAGGACCGATGCATTTTCGCGCTTGAAGGATATGAAAAGAGAACGCAATTGGATAGCAAGAGATGGAGATAGGACCGTTGTTGGAACCGCTGCGGTTCAACGGTGCCTCGCGGCAAATTCCCTATTGTTAGATTGAATTCATCAAAATTCATTTTTTGGCTTGTCTCTGTTGAATGGAAGAGCTTAGTTGAAAGAAAAATTCCACAGCCGACAATTTTTTTTTATGACCAAATCGAGAGTGAAACCAAAATTGGACTCGATTTGGTCGTAAAAAAAAATCTTCGGCTATGGAATTTTTCTTCCTACCAAGACCTTCTATTCCACAAGGACAAGCTAAAAAATGAATTTGAATGAATTCAATCAAACAATGAGTCGATTATGTCTGGTCAAAAATGGAAACTTACTATACCCATAAATTTCACTTTCAATTTTTATGTCGAAACGGTTTAGGTGTGCCATCTAAATTGAAGAGTGATTCTTGAAGCATTTTCCCTTCGCTATTCGAATCCGATAGCAGTTTTTCAAAAAAGCGGTCAGAAAATATACTTTTTGATCAAATAAAAAAGGGGCACATTTTTTCAATCCCGGCCCTGGATTTTGACTGACCTAGTATGGCTTCAGGGTAAGTTCCAATAGAGAAATATTACTGGTGAATTTCAAGAAAATATCTCTAGCCGTTTCAGAAATATCGCTCATCAAAGTTTCATACGAAACACACAAAACACCCTGTATCTTCGTAACCAATGGAGAAAACAAAATTTCTTCAGTGGATCCTGACTCGCCTCGAAGTCCTCTATCTCCCATCAGCCTATGTAAGGTCACGCATGAATCACCCTGTAGGTACTTGTTTAATTGGACGTATTGTCACGACTGGTTCCTTTCAAAACTCACAACTCACAAACTCACAAAACTCCGCACTCGTCTCACCAAGCATTTCTAAATCCTACACTACTATAGAGTTATATCCACAGTGTTATCATTAGTAGGCATCGCATTATGCTGATTGTTATTGACGGTGACAATCAGATTAGAGGTGGTCGTTTGGTCTCGGAGGATCCTTTCTGCACTGCGACCTATAAGATCTTTTGGGCGTAATTGGCATGCAAGCAAGTTGCATTAATTAATTAATTAATTGAAAAGCAGTTTAAATGCAAAAGCAACTCGGAATGATGTTGTTAACTTCTGGTGTCAATTCATTTCTTTTTTGAAGTCGTTTGTATCTATCACTAGTGCTCGATTTACTGAGATGAACGCATTGATATCCCATGCTGATTGAAGGGACCCAGTCTGGATTGTTTTTGTCTTTCAGCTTGGCTGGTTTTCCTGAAAATAGGTAGGTATTAATGTTGGATTAACTTTAATAATGTTCAGTCAAGTGTCATGAATCGAAGAGATTCTATAGAATCCCACTTGATCTCTGGACGTGTTGCTCCCGCACTTCACCACCATACAAAAGCTAGGCATAGGCATAGGTATTCCTGAGCTGATCACACCAACGTTTTAAGTTATTTTACCAGAGAGTACGTAGCTTCACGTGCATACACCATGCTCGATTGTTTCATGTTTATCCTCCAAGCCGAGTAGACACGCCCACTTGGTCACGTGCCGCATATGCCTAATGCTAAGCTATCGCGTATACTTCTGGAATGCCCCAGATCGCTCCGCACTTCTACACTGCGATCTAATGGATGGAAGAATCCAGAAAGATTCCGTGTTTACCAGTACGCACGGAATAGCTGCTCATAACAATATCAATTATATTAGGCATAAGTTCGTAAGTAGGTACGATATAACGGTCCAAGTGGTTTTGTTTGCAGGTTTTGTTTTGAATGCAGGTTTTGCATTTATCTGGTATATTTGACTGAGTGAGATGTACTCTGGATGCGTCGTGTACTCGTGATGGCGTAAGGGCCCTATTTTCGCCAGAGCATGAGGCATTTAAAAACGCATCATAGCTTCGTTCGGTTCTTGGTGCCTGTTGCCTTTCAGATGTAGGAGGAGCTGATTTTGGTTTGGATTTTGACACATATAGTCGTAGTGGCCCTATTTTCGTCGGACGATAGGCCATCCTAATTGCAGTTGTAGGCTTCAAGAGATTTTGTTTGTTGTCTTATTCTACCGGCTGCAAGTTCGTTCGTTCCTTAGTCCTAAAATGGCAAGTGGGATTATCAGAAGTAAGAATAAATGTCTAATAATTAGACATACCAGAGCGCCGTGAAGAAACTGGTGTTAAGTTGAAAGTGTCATGTGGATCTTCACACTCACTATTCTGTCATAATTTGCAAGTTCAAGCAAATTGAAATATATAGAACTAAATATCATATACTTGTATGTAGTAAATACCGTTTGATTCACGATGGCTTGACTTCTTTGCCGATGTCTTTTTACTTTTCAATTCAGGTAATTCAATTGTTTTGATTTCTCGTCAAGTACTGAATGAGATCGGTTACTTTCCTCATGACTCCCACCGTCGGTATCACTCTCATCGCTAAATATTAGTTTTTTGATTCTACGTTTTGAACGGCGTGAAGCTGCATCATCTACTTCCTGCTCGGTTTCACAATGGAATCTGTACTCCAGGATCTTCAGTTTCTTTTTTGCTGTTTGATAGTCATCCGAAAGTTATTCATTTGAATTAGAAAGTTAGTTTCCTAGTTACACTGGGGAAAGTTCTTCCGGCACAATGCAATCAACAGTAATTTACATTTACCAATATGCGAATATGCCGAATATAATTATTTTGAGGTTATGGATGTCTACGAGCGGAATAAGAGACACGGTCACCTCGCGCCGCGCTGCCAAACGACACATCGCCGAACGTCATCTTTTCTGTTGGCGAATTTTTGAAATTCGGTGCTTTGAGGGGCAGGTTAATTTATTATGATTCTATAGGATCTCGAGGATTATTACTTTCATTTTTTATTTTCTATCATCATGGAATTTTATTCTACTTTCAACTGAAGTCGCAAGTTATGATCACGTTTTGTTCAGTGTTATTATTAATTTTCTTTCCATTAGTATTATTTTAAAAATGAATGTCAAGATACAATCACATCGAAAAACATTTATAATCAATTGTTCATATTTTTGTGACTAATTAATGACGTTATAATAACGACGTCAAAAATTAGGCATTAATCACGACCAAAATATCACGTAATTTTTTGGTGACATGACGTCCGCGACGAGAAATCACCTAAAAGAGACGTCATTACGACGTGACTATGTTAGCTGGGATAGTAGTTGTTGAAAATATTCCTTCCATCTTTGTTTTTAATGTGTCTCCTGTGTTTTTAATTGTTGTCGTATGTTCTCTTTTGCCACTTCTCAAATTTTTAAGAACTTTGTGAAATAGTTTCTGGTTGCCCTTGCTATCTCTTTCTAATTTTTCTCCAGTCTTTCTATGAGTTTTCTTTCGCCGTCAATACCATCTTTTTCACCATTATCCTTGCTGTCCATTATCCTATCCTCCTTTATACTTTTCATAATTTTCCGTTGTTTTGTTTGTTGAGTACGCTTTCCATGTCCATGTTTTTACTTGTTGTTTTATCTTCTCATTCCACCATGTTGTTTGCTTCCTGTGATTGGTTGTTCTGCATACTCCACATACTTTTCTTTGCCGCTTTGATGATTATTTCTTTAAAGACTTTCCATAGTTGTTCTATATCTGGTTTTTCAGCGTTGGTTGTTAGTTCTTCTCTTTCTTCGTATTTCGCTTTCACGCTGCTGTCAGTCAGTTTGTAGGATCTTATACTTTCAAACTCTATTTTCTTCTCCATCTTCAAGTCGTTGTTCTTATTTCTTGTCTTTTCTTCCTCTTTTATGCTTGCCACAACTAGATAGTGATCGCTGTTAATTTCTGGGCCTCTTCTTACTCTTGCATCGCAAATGGTTTGTCTATGCTTTTTTCCCACAAGTATGTAATCTATTACGGACCTTTCTCCTCTACTTGGTACCTCTCTAGTATATCTGTGAATATTTTTGTGTTCATAATATTATGTATTTGTCACAATGAGATTGTGCATTTGGCAAAAATCCAGCATTCGTCTTCCATTGTTGTTTCTGACGTCTTCTCCGTATTTGCCTATCACGGTATTGTACGCGTTATCTTTTTTTCCCACTCTTCCATTGAAATCGCCTACAATATAAATTTTTCCTTTGCCCTCTTCAATAGCTCTTGTTAATTCTTCGCAAAAATTTTCTTTCTTCTCTACTTTTTCATGTTCATTTTTTCATTCGAAAAAAAAACGAAACGAAGGGACCTATTCATAGCTAGCCACTACAGTGACAGGAAAGGTACCAATTCTCCCGTGAGTGAGGCAGAGCCGACCCAACCCAATCTGTCAACGGGGCATTTCAAACCAAAACGACTGGGGAGCTGAAAAAATACTTGACACGGCTATTTTCTAGTTTTGAACAGCTCGATCAGCTACCTACCTCAACAGCTCAAACAGGTTTCAACAGCCTAAAATCATCTTTTTTTCTCAGTCTCGAACTATCAGCACTAACACCTTTTCACACTTCAATCTTTGCAGCTTAGTAATGAGAGAAGAAATGAGTGACGGTAATTATACAATATTTCTATTTTTATTTTATTTCTATTCTAGTTACACAATCACTCATTACGGTCAACATGGTAAAATCTATAAACTCGAACTGCAAAAACGAGATGGACGCCCTACTATGGTACTTCTTTCATCAAAAACATCTCCAGCGCCACCACCACCACCATCCAAGGATGGTACCGAGAACGAGAATTGAGGCGACGACGCAGACGATAATGATGAAAACGATGACAATGAAATTCCCTAGATTTTTACAACCACAATTTCTGATGAAAAAACAACCGAAAAACTTAAATTTTTCAATTGAATCATCTATTTTCTTTTATGAAATATTGTTATAAATTATCATTCCAAAATATTACTATATTTTACGTATTCGTTAGTTTTACATATATAGTTTTTATATTATACTTATAAATTGTATCAATGTTTTTCTAGAAAAATTATCATTTTAACCGAGACAGAAATAATCTTCTCGCCCGCTGGCACGCCAACGTGTAATTATCATAATAGACCGGGAGATAGCGACAGATTTTCGGACGTGATTTTAGGCAGTATGCCTTTTGGAGGGTATCATAAAATGCGTATTCCGATGATATTGAAGGATAAATCAAAGAGTCATCCCAGGTCCTTCATGTATTAAAATTAGTCAACATTTGTTCCCAAAATGAGCGTTTTGATGTGATTTTACTCAGGCTGCCATGCGTACTAAAATAAAATTCAACGAAAAAGCTACCTGCAAAATGATAGGCATACCGTTTGCGTGAGTCCAACAGGTTGGCACAGCTAGGTGAATTTGCATTTAAAAAATTATTTTTCCGCGATTCTGAACATCTGAAGCTACACGCCCCCAACCTAGTAGAAGTTCAACCCTTTCAATAATAATATAGGGAAAACCCATATCGTGACATGGTGGGCTGCAGGATTGCACGGCTTGCAAGGGGCCAATTCCTGCCACACCCAGCTCACGGGGCCCGGGGAAACTTTGCAATCCTGCAGCCCACCATGTCACGGTATGGGTTTTCCCTATATCGAAAGGGTTGCACGTCTACTAGGTTGGGGGCGTGTAGATTCAGATGACGAGGCAAAGGTTTATATCCAGCATGATTCATTTACACAATATGTACAGTAGTCCTTGATCCTACTTACACTTACGCATTCGTACTATAGGGGTGGGTGCTGGTTGTGGGTGCTAGGCTAGGCCCTGGACTTAGTAACTTAGCTCTGCACTGCAACTCACACTGTCACTCTCTTGCGACTTACTCTCTACCAACTCACTAACCAACTAAATACTTCCGTGTTCTCTTCTGTGTCGTCTTATCAACTTTGTCTGACCTACTTACTCCCTGGTTGTAAGTGATTGCATACACGTGACAGTATGGAGGGGGATGGGCATGCGTTGGAATAACCTGCTAGTGTGCATGCGTGACTTCCCCCACTCTGGATTAGGGCTTCTCCCAGTCCTGCCTCCTCTCTAGTGCTCTCAGTTTTACACTGCTACTTTCATTGCGCTGAATTGAGTTGATTGATTCGACTCCTAACTCCGTCTTCAATGACAGGATAAATTTTCTTAGGATGAGCGTGTCTACCTCTCTCTGTCCCTCCGTTACAAACCCACTTTTTTTTGCAACAACTGTACGTATAGGCCGATCGTTTATATCGAGTGAAGATGTGAAAAATTGCTTACATACTCTCACGCGTTGGCCATCGATCTCAAAATAAAACGCGTTATTGTGGCGTCGTTCTTTGTCACTCTTGCAGCACCGGTGAGTCGGCTTGATCACTTCAAAACATTTGGATATGAAGTCTCGTTGTCTGCACAACGTTCGTTGTCACGTTGTCAATACAAATATTAATGAAATTTAAGAGCAATCAATGACCAATGGGTAGGCAACCCAATATAGAGTTTCACAGTTTTTTGCATTTATGTGGGTAAGTAAAAAAGAAATTCAAGATTTCATGCCACAGCGCCCAAGATGTCACAGTTCTTCATATTTTAGCATCATTTCTGTGCAGATTTTTTGCAATAATTTTCTCATTAAGCGTAAACCGCCCAATTTCTCCGTTTTACTTTTTATGCGAAAATAATGCAAGAAGTCCTCACAGAAATGGTGCTAAAATATGAAGAACTGTGAGATCTTTGGCACTGTGGCATGAAATCTTGAATTTCTCTTTTACTTTCCCACATAAATGCAAAAAAAAAACTATTGAATTGTATATTTGGTTGCTCTTGAGAAAAAATGTGAATATGTAAAATCACCATTTCAGGACGTCATCAGGAAGACTTCCTAAGAATAAAAGTTTGGACAATCTTTTTCCTGTGAGACGATTCCGAGTTTTAGTTAATGTTGCCCCAGCCTTTAAAAAAAGTTTTTCACTGGGTACGGATGTTGCGGTTACATACAAATCTTTTTGTGAGAGATTGTATAAATTCGGATATGATGGGTTTCATCTCGTCCCAAGTTTCAAAACGGTTCTCCTTCAAACTGTGAACTGGCAACGACAGATATTGGTTCACTTCGTAAAATTTTTCTCTTGTTTGCTTCTTTTTTGTCTGGGCAATATTGTTGTGATGGGCCCACAAATCAAACGTCTGATCAGGTTGGCCTGAAACCATATCAGGATCAGAGTCAGAGGAAGATAATGGTCCTTCTAGAGTTCTTGCTGCCATTTCCATTTCATCCTTCAAATGTCGGTGTACCTACTGTTGACGGAGCGAATGGATCTCTAAAATGAATATTTTTGAAGCGGGGATCTAAAATCGTTGATGCCGCCAACAAGAAACATTTTTCCACAGCTCCAAATCTTTTACTAAATTCCCTCGAGATGGTCGCTATCAATTTTCTTCCTATATCAGAATTTGGCTTATAGTCCAGTCACTATGTTCAAAATACCCCAGCAACTTCGGAAAAAATAGTAGAGGGTTCAAATTTTGTACACATGTTCTTCAAGTAGTAAGAAATAAACTAAAGAGAGTCCCTTAAAATCCGAGCTCGGGAACCCATGATAGAGGCCATCAAGTGTTGAAAACCATTTTTTTTAGCGAAGAAGTCATTTTCTTCGGTCAAGATTTTTCTTTTTGCAATTGGATGATTGTACGTTACCATTTTAAGAATACCCATACAACATTCTGACAGTTCCAGCAGATCCAAGATGGCGGCTAAGAAGGAAAAACAGTTGACTGACTGCTGTGTGCTGTGGCCCTTAAAGGGGAACTGTGGGTAAAATTTTGTGTCAATTTTAAAATTTATATAGCTGCGGGATGGCTTTAGGTGATTTTTAGTCAAAATCGCATCGAAAAATTCCAAGCCGTTACGAAGTTATCGTAAATTTTGTGGGCTGATTATGACGTCATACTGCGCACCGGAAAAGACAGGTCGGCAGGGCAAGGCACCACGCCAACAATTTTTAGACCTTTATAAAATGAAACAAGTTTACCAAACGGTAGACGCAGATCATTTGACTTTAATTTCAAAGTACGGTGAACCAAATTTCAGTAGATATTTTTAAAAACATAATTAAAGTGCGACTCTATCTGTCAATGAAATAAAGCGGCAAAATGGGGTGTTTTCTCTGCAGTTGTCAAGTTGTCAAGTAGATGGCAGCAGGGGCCAACCCGGGTTATTCTCCCGCTACTTTTTGAACGGTTCTCACATGGAGGGGGTTTTCCCTTTGACTTTGGTGTCTGCCTGCCGGGTCGGCTGTCATGTCAAGTCAAGTATGAATGTGTGTCGTCAGAGGTGAGGAAGGAATTAGATGGAAAAAATTACGTACTCTTGGCTTTCAGAGTAGAGGTCTTTACTATAGATGTTTTTGAAGAAGAGCATGATTGTGTTCTTGAACATGGACAGTGGGGCACACGGCACGGTGGCAGGTAGGTTGCAATAGGTTTCAAATCGGCCGGCGTTCCCGCGAACTGCTCTTCGAGTGCTGTCTCCCGGACGGTCCCTCTGGCAAACATTTGCTCGGTCATTGGGCCCTTTCAGCCCTCAAAAATCACCAAAACCGACCAGTACAACCCCGCGTTCAATATTTTTTTCAGCAAATGTCAGTCATATAGTCGTTGCTGTCATTTTCATTGTTCGAGTGATCAGTGGCAGGTGGCAAAGTGCTGGGTGCTGGGTGTAGCGTGATGCTGCTAGGCAATATAGCGTTACGCATACACACCATGGACCTGTACTTAAACTGGACTTATAATACCGTATATCGCCATGACTCCAGTAGAATGCCGACATTATCGTTATCTCTAGGGACTTTCATTTTCCACAATTAATATTGACCGTTCTGCTACGATGACTTTTCTCTGATGGCGACATGACATCGCAGTATAAAGTTTAGGTTAGGTGTCAAAATGACATTTTCAAATTTGCTTGAGAGGCATAGCCGTTTTCTTTCGGTCGCTTGCAGCGTTTTGTACGTACATGTGTTCATAGGTTCCGGTAATTCAATAGAAAGGACGATGTTCCGTGTCTAAAATTGTTAACTGAAGTGTGTTGAATACACGGTGTGCTGTTGGGCACTAGGCCGTTTGGCTTTTTTGTTTATGTTCCCCAATGGCTGGCCGTTGTTTGTGTTTTTCTGTATTCTGTAACGAAATAGTAGAATTTCATTCAATAATTGATTGACGGCAATCTTACTTGTGAAAAGAAAACACTCTCAAGGCCCGAGCTGTGTGGTCCAGTAGGAAGTACCTAGCTGTGGTTTGTGCTGCCGAAATCATAGTGCTTGCGCCCCTTCTATACCGTGCATTCTCTTTCGCAGAACTACTGATAATAAGTTATGAAATCCACAGAATATTCTTATCAAACGGATTAGGGAGTTATAAAACACACCAAATTCGAATTCGACACCACAAATCCTGAAACTTCCCACGTTGAAAAAACGAAACTGTCAAAATGACGTTTCTAGTGCAGGGATCACGCCCTCCTTGGATCACGCTTTCTGGTGCAAAACGTGTGCAAAACTGATAAATCGCAACCGTGATCCCTGATCGCAACTGCGTTGATTTTGAACTTTTGAAGCAACCTTCGATAAATTCGAAAGACAGTGACTCTCAAACTTCATGACTGTTTCAACTTGCGAACTTGCAATGAGTTCTTCGAAACGAAATAAACCTGATGGCTACTTTCGAAGTAAAAAACATATTATTGTAAATTGAATCAGTTATTATAAAATAATATTATATCCATAAATATTTATAGCACAAAATGTGCCGATGCAAGTTGCGGATTTTCTATAACCTTTTGAGAACTTCTGTTATGATAACGATAATGGTAGCGCCCCTGTGGCGTCATTTGTTGTTTGGTCGGGTAGGGTGATCAGCAGTCCATTTTAAATACAGGTCCATGATACACACACACAGACACATCCCTGACAGACACACAAACGGGCTGAAGAAATACGAGATGCCAACATGGAGCAGGTAGGCTTACCAACCAACAGTAACCTAGTGATAAACCCGGGTTGGCCCCTGCTGCCATCTATCGTCTTCTTCAGCGGCGAAACACCCCATTCGGCAGCTTGACAGTATAGGGAAGTCACAGTCTATCGTATAACCCTGAAAACTTCCGTCAGTGAAATCTGTTGGTGCATGAAAATAAGAGATCAGGTATACTTTTCGCTTCCACATAATAATGTAGTGAATAATTAAATGTATTTCAAGGCTGCTGCCGCTGATGGGACTTTTTTATAATCGGTGGTACAACCGACTACCGATTAAGGCCAGTTTATAGTCGACGGATGCATAAACGGAGACGTAAGCGGAAGTGTTCCGCAAAAGATGAACTGGCCTAAACTGGTGTGATCGTTTATAGTCTGACGCAATGAACGGAAGCGGTGACGGACGACGGAAGAAGTTGACCAACATTCAACTTTTGATGTAGACGGAAGCATAAACGTGACAATTTAAGATCAGAGGCGGAAACGTGTACTTGACGATCCCTGTACTTGACAACGGTTTGTAGAGCTTTTTTTGTCGGTACAAATCAAAAGAACTACGAAGGATTCCCAAAAAGGAAATAGCGCATATTAAAGAGAAAGGTTCACTGTAGAACCTGAAACTATCTAGAAAGGTGAAAGCTATGCGTATAAATTACAAAAAAATCTTGAAATCGGAAAATTTGAATTTGTTAGTAACTCACCCCAAGCTGTAGGTTAGAGGTCAACAAAAGGATTCCGAATAATAAAATTCATAGTCTGCTTTTCGTTCGCTTTATTTGTACCGACCAAGGGTACCGACAAAATTTGGACCTGACAGAATAATTTCGACTTGTCCTAGATGTCAACCACCCGATTCACCTACTTGAAAATGCAGAGGCGGGAATAATCAGTTGAGGTGAATTTCGTCAAGATGGCACCACCTTATGTAGTGTATTACTGGTTGCCTAGACGGCATTTTCCAGGCAGGAGCTGGAAGCCTGGGGGCAGATGATTCAATACCTTATGCCCACTCTATGAAAATTCGCAGCAATCGCAACGCAACCACAACGCAGAGCGCAACGTTTCTTATTGGCTCGCAAGGTATTCGCAAAACTATCGCAACGACGCGAAAGGCTTGCGAGCCAGAAGCCAATCAGAAAAGTTGCGCTCTGCGTTGCGGTTGCGTTGCGTGATTTCATAGAGCGCCCTTTTAGGATTCTTATGATATAGATTTGTTTGGAGTAGCCCGGAGCTACTTGGAGTAGGTACTGCAGGATCTGGGCTGTTACTTGGAATACATCCATAATGTATCTCACTTGCAATAATTGATCGAGCATAAAATCAACTGTAGTAGAAGGAAATCGAGGAGGAAATACTTATTACTTTCATCATATACGACTCAATAAATTATCCTCTTATTGACAATAAAAAAGATTTTTTATTCACAACAATTACAACAAATCTGAACGTCTTTCGTTTTTGACCCTTTGCTGATCTTGTGCGACTATGATGGCTTCCGGATCAAAGCATTTTTTATTATTTGGGATTTTCTTCCTAACTATTTCTTCAAAAATACAATTATAATAAAAATTTAGTAATACTGGTAGCATTTTCGCCTCTAAAAACTATTCATCCCTCAATATAAAAAATTCTTGTTCCGAAAACAAATACCATAAAATAACACTTTTTTTTTTCAGCGATATTCAACTGCCCTTGGACTTGAAAATAATAGTATTGCTGTCGTTTCAGCCTGATATATTTCTCTCGAATATCTCTAAACAGAGGTTGTTTCTCCGTGTTCTCCACAGCTTCTCTTAGATTTTTGACCAGATTTGTGTAGAAAATATAAACATTTCACTTCGACAATTTCATCCCCATTTATCAAACCTGAAAACATTTTGTTTCATTGAGTACAAGTTCATCACAGTTGAATAGGTTAGGTATGTTGTTTTTACCATCAGGTGTTGCTGCCAGACAACCTGTGTCTTGTACAAATCACATACGAATTGATCCTTTGTATTCGCTTCTATTTTAACCTCTGTTGAGTTGACCACCTGTAAAAGTAATTTTTCAGATCCTAACCGATTTGATTAGTATTTTTACCAGATACTATGAGTGAAAGTGACAAAAATATAACTATACCTCACCATATAATTATGTGGTTGTAAAGGCCCGAAGTTTTGATCTCTAGTCTTCACGCATGTCTTCGGTGCTTTTATGAATAATTTCACGACATCCTGTGCATTAAAATGTTACGACACAAACCAAACCAGTCTCTCTGGACGTTCTCACTGTTTGGGACCAATATACCAGAACAATTTTTTGAATGCTCATGTTGGTTGGAGTGATATATAGCCCAAATTAAAACGTATTCCAGATTGACAATCATGTTCCCAAGTAGAGTTGCTTCAAAAATGTTTTCCTTCGTATTTTGTTGATCTTCATCAGAGTCATTTACTGCAGGAATCAAATTTCGATCCATCAAATCTTGGCTGTCCTCAAAATTTTCAATTTCCACCAGGTGGTCATTCTGTGGAAAGGAACATTTTTATTTGAAGGTAGTTAATTTTAACGGCAAATGTGATATATAACGTCTTATTCAATTCTGACATTCATATTCTTCAGTTCCTAGTGGAAATGTGTATATGGGCACATTTGGGCCATGCAGTCATGCAAAATGCACCATGGGCATATTCCAACTGTATCCCATGTGCACCATGAGGATGTGCGTGCCCATTGCGACCATGGTACACATGGGTATATGTATGTAGATTGCGCATATCCTCATGAAGCACATGGGTGGCCCAAATGTGTCCGTGGGCACATTTTCACTAAGGTTTTGGGTTCGGTTTTGGTTGTTGTGAAAAGAATATTTAAACCGTTGCACCGGAGAGGGATAAGAATTTGATTAACTTTTTTTATATCAAAATTGAATAACTTTCTTACTTAATCCAGGAACCTCTTACACCATGTGGGTGTTGAGCCAGTTAAATAAAAGATGGAATTATACTTTGTACTTACTGCTGTTTCAGCATTTCCCTCGGCATTTCCATTGCTGATGGTGTCAACTTGTTCCTCGGGATTGTCTATTTGCGAACTGCAATAACACACTCCTTTTTCTTGCAAACACTGTTTCGCCGCCAAATGGTAAAGTCTTTTTTTTTTAATTCAGGTTTCGTTTCTTTTTGAGGCACTGGGATGGGGGCGGTCTAGATTCATTGCCCATTTTTTCAGTGGTGACTGTCGAGGACCGCGAAGTGTCACAATGACATTCTATTGAATCGCGTACGAAAAGCGTATCCGCTACCAGCAATACACCAGAGTATTTTGTACACTAGAGCCTTAGAGAGACCTAGATCTGGTCACCCAGAGAGTGACGAAAGCCAAGTCATTGAGCGAGAGGGTATAGAGAGAGAAAAAAGCTAGAGCACTAGGGTATTTGCGCGTCGGGGTGTGGTGCCATTGCTTGTTACTAAACCACCCTGCGTCACAGTCAAAATGCATGACATGAGCTGTCAATATTTTTGTTTAGGTTAAGTCGACTGTTTCATCTTTCAACACAGATTTCTCCACTAAATTTAACAGAAACTCTTAAAAACTGTTCTAGTCATGTATATTGTGTTCCATACATAGCAGATGCTTTCGATCACCGTATTTCAAGTACTGCGGGTATTTCGTCGAAGGTAGGTTTCATCATCCAACTCATTCCGTCGAACGCAAATTCCGTTGATCGTTGAATGCAGTAACCGTCGACGTGGTGACCCCATCGTGAAGATATATTTGTAATTGCCGTACGCGCAGTAGGTATATTATGTATTTCAGTGGGTACTGGTCCCGAACAGCTGGAAAACCCAAAAAGTACAATAATAGAAGTGCATCAATTTTGCAAGATTCTATACCTGATGGTTTCTTCGGCAAGGAAAACATCACATCTTCCCGACTCTTGTACTGCTTCACGGTGCACCTTTTCCGTTTTGGCACTTTTAGCCCGGATTTCGGCGATTTCGGCAAGCAAAATAATAATGACAATTCAAATTTGTAAACAAATCGTGGAAATGACAAATGTCAATAGCAACCACGCCCACCCCAGCTAACTATGTTTCAAATGAGGAGGTAACATTCAATAGCCGACATGTCCAAAATCCATAATTGTGGCAAATCGAGAAAAACTGGTTATAAAAAAGTAAAAGAGGTATTTCAATTTTTCGAAATCCATATGTTAGCTTATGAGGACTATACTGATGTGGTAATATTTGACACACATCGCTCGTCAACTAAACATTCTACAGAGAAACTGCCAGAGATGTGGGTTTTTGTTTGGATATGACTGTGGACATATCGACTTTTGATCGGACCAAAATTTTGAGCTAATGAAAAATGGACTCTGAATTTAGGAACATATTTTATTATGTTAATTAAAACGGAAAAACAAAACTAAAAGAGTGGAATCCTGGTATTAAAAATTGAAAAAGATACTTCTTGAACGATTAAAACAATAATAAAACACTAAATGTGAAGGTCGCAATCTTCTTGGAGGCAGTTGCATCTTTCTTCTTCGTCGCTTTCTTCCTCAGATTCTCCAGATTCTTCTTCAACTGCTCCTGTGTCCCCTTCGAGTACTTTTCTATAATATTCCAATTCTGGGAGATCCTGCCACTTTACTGTTATATCACCTTCCTGACGATTATAATGTTTTTCAAGCAATTCTCTGACATCCTTCTTTTTTGCTGGTTTTATTTCATTTTCAAGCTCCAATGCCTTCAACTTGAAAGAGCGTTTTTTCTTTCCTTTCTTAGCTAAAGGTGAGTAGCTTTGATTCTCATCTGCGAAAATATAGAATTGCTGAGCTTGAAAAGCTATGGCTGTTTCTTGTCGTTCAACAGTCAGTGCTCTCATTTTCTTTAAATTGATCCTTTTTTGGCTTTGAATGCCTTTGATTTTCACATAGACATTTAAAAGGTCTTTTACATTGTACACCTGCCAATCATTGCCCAATTTTCGAACCTCACCCACTGTTTTATAAATTTCATTGTATTGATCTGCAGTGATGATCAAATTTTCCCTCTTCAACTTCTTCTCCACACGACCAAACGCCCTATCTGCAGGCAAATAGCTGTGTCCGCGCACAGGAAAAATCAACTGTATATTGGTAACCGTGTTTGGTGACTCACGTGAAAGCCAATATGCTAAAATATGCACAATGTGGGAGTTTTTATTCTGCCCCCCACATCCGTCGCAGAATAGCCGAATTGTATTGATGCTGTTGTCATTGCCATTGAGCTTCAAAGACCGAAGATAAGACAGAATTGCTGAGCCGACTTCAACAGAACCGCGTCCCGCTTGATCCTCAGTCCATGTGAAGAATGTTGGGCGTCTGGAATCCATTCCAACACAGCAAAAAGAATAGTAGCTTAGTTGCCTTTTATAGAAAGCTTCACCAATAGGGGTCTTCGGCAGAGGGTGCACTTGTTGCAAGTCGAAACAAGCGGTGTGTATAGCAGGATCTTCTTTTTTTGCTAAATCGTAGAAAGCTTTTGCACGTAATTTATGAAGCCGATGTTGGGCCATCAGTGTGCTCTTCTTTCGTTGATCGGTTGTTTGTTGAATAGCGTGTTTCAAATTGGCGCAAGTTGAGCAAATGTCACAAGCTGGAGACTTGAATCCAATATTGAAATCTTTCGTAAATACTCGCCTGAACATTGAGCAAGATGCTTGATATTGCCGAGAAGCTGATTCATTATACAATGTGTGCATTTTCTTGATAGATAAATCACACGAGAGATAAATTCGTTTGGATTTCTGCCTACCGTAGTAACTTTCAGAAGCCTTGAAGCTTCCTATGAATTCTCTGATTTTGTTTCTTTTTGTTTCGCTTTTTTTCGACTTACGGTCACCCCCGCGCTTTTCTTTAGGAATTTCACCAGCATGTAAAGTTTTGGCAACGGAAATCAGCCTATCTTTTTTTATTCCAATGGCCGCAAGAAGGAATTTTTGACACACAGGTATGTGTCCACCCCCTTCTTTTCGAAAAAAGTATGATATTGCGACAGATTTCTTTTTTGCCTTACCTGGCAATGTATTAGGTCTAGGTCTTAATCGAGAAGGGTCGCTCACACCTATCATGTGGCTTAGCTTCTGGTCCTGCTCAATTTTGTTGGCGGTTTTATGAAAGAATGCCCTGCGCTGCTTGATTTCCTCCAATTTCACTGCATTGCATCTCCGCTTTTTTCCGTCGTGATTACAAGGTCTGATGAACCGTACGAGGTCTGGATCATTATCAGAATACCTTCAAGAAGACATTTTTGTTAGCGCCAATTTTCTAGAGAAAAAAGCAATACCTCACCTTTTATTCTTTGCTTTTTCTCGTTTAGAGGCAGCTTTCAATTTCTTGCGCGAGCCGACGTTGATGTCGGAAACAGATGCCTCCATATTGCACTATTATGACTATCACACAACTAACAGATTGATCACTAACAGAATCATAGAACAAGCCACAGAATCAACATCAGTAGGTACTAACGATCGTTACTCGGTAATGATTATTGATCTATCTTGCAAAACAGCTGGTATAAACAAAGCAGTGGTGACAGTGCTGATATCAGGAACTACTGGACATGTCGTATTTTGAATGAATTTCGCAATGCGGCTATTCAAATAGCACTGGACATGTCGGTTTCTGATGTAATTCTCCTACAAATACCTACTTGGACATGTTGGGTTTTGAATGAACTCCTTACTTTTGCAGGCTTATAGCTTTGGACATGTTGTGTTTTCATTGAATCTGATGGCACCAATCGACGCGGATGACGGTTTTTGATTGGAAACGATGCCTAACTCATTTTAGACCAAAATGGACATGTCGGCTTTTGAATGTTACCTCCTCAAATTTTGACGAGGCCAGGAAATGCCGAGATACTGACAGAGAATACCGATATATCCCTTTCATAGCTTCGTCTCTCTAGGTACCCTTATTCAGGTCTCTCTATTTTACCAGCGACATCCACCGTACAAAATTTTAGTCTAACAGTTTCTACACTGTATTTAATCGTTCGGGTCTAGGGAGAATTGCGACGCCAGCGCCTCTTGCAGGTGAAGCGCGCTAGCCCAAATCGCCTCTGGTGTTAACCAATCACAGTGAAGCAGTGAAGACCCTCCTAGGTGAAGACGCAACAAACCTCTCATGGGGAATTCTGAAAATCCCTATATAGACCTTCTCATATAGACGGTTCCCTTTACTCGCAGCTCGTCTGTAGGTCTTCCCATAGAGTAAACTCACTGGTTCAATCGGCTGTTTAACCGGGAATGCGACGAACTTTGACGACGTTCTTTTACACCGACTGCGCAATCGGCTGCTCAGCAATTCC
This sequence comes from Anaspis maculata, assembly GCA_949128115.1. Classification (NCBI taxonomy): domain Eukaryota; kingdom Metazoa; phylum Arthropoda; class Insecta; order Coleoptera; family Scraptiidae; genus Anaspis; species Anaspis maculata. The sequence goes on along the minus strand of OX421965.1, from coordinate 56,114,431 downwards.
CTTTCTTTCACTGTCGCCTGTTTGTTGACTACGCAGCTAAACGGAACCGATTGCTGTAGATGCTCTGCTGCTGAACTTTCATTTCAAGCGAGAAATTTTCGCAGGTGACAGCAGTACTGACTGCAGCAGTCACTGCGTAAAAGAATCTGTCAAATCTTGTCATCAACATGCATGTGCCGCCTTGCGCTTACGTCGACTATTATAAACAAGCATCTTGCATAGAGTCTTCCGTTTAAGAGGGCGCATACACGTGACGTTTATAATTTTTCAAAGGCATTTTCAGGCGTATTCCTCAACTGAACGCAAAACTATTTGGCATGAACACGGCAGTAATCATCCTCCAGGGTATGAAACAATGATCCCATCATTTTCTTCACTGCTTTTTGAATAAATCGCTAATAAGCAAAAACTGGATTCTTTTTTTCCTGGGTTGGGATTTAACGTTTAGCGAATGAACAGTATTTCAATCCCTAGGTCACTTTTTGCTGAAACTTACTGTAAAAGGTCATCAAACGAAATTGCTTGGTTTTTGAGATCATGCCTTTGCAAAAAGTAGATGCACTCCGAAATTTTTTCACCACTCAACAGTTTGGCTACTGTCTGACAGGTGTCGCTGCACCAGGACATCCCTGAGGTAACTAGGATATTCCTTGCTCCCAGTTTCACTTAACAGTAGTTGTCAACATTTAAGGTTAAGAGCGATTGTCAATGTCAAGCATACCCAAATATAAAAGCAAGAAGCCCATACATAATACATCGGCTTTATTAGGTAGGTAACAACAAAAATTCATTCCGAGGGTGTCGTGCGCAACTGTCCATGGATGGCAAGAATCCGAATAGTGCGTTGAATTGACCCACTGACTAACGCGCCGCGTTTAATTACAGAACACCTCACTACTACATTGTCTGATTTTTTGTTCTGAAATTCCGCGTTTGTAATAAATAATAGGTACCAAACGAAAGGTACCAGAAGCTTCACTACTGTCGCTATCGCCAACATCATCACATCACACAGTCACAACCTAGGAGGCACAACACATCTTTGCCGCTCCAAAAGTAGCAGAAAAATTGAGCAATAAATTAGCACTCATTCGGATTTCTAGCATTCAAAATTTATTTGGAACTTGATCAGTTGAAAAATACAATAATTTCCTTGAAATACGGCAACAAGCTGAGCAGCAAGCAACCTTGTTGAGGGCAAAACACCACCCGACGCGACTCGGACACTCGGAGAATTCAGGGATTGACGAACTGACGCCTGACGACACTGACGTGTATGTGTCAACTGACTGCGATCACTCGATGTCGATGATAGCCACACTTGTGAGCAAGCTCGTGGCAAGCTCCTAGGCTTTGACCGTGATCCTTGGCTTTGACATTGCTCCTGATGGCCTTTGAGGCCTTCTTCGTTTTTTGGGACGCTCTATTTGTCTCCGTCGTCGACAAAGTTGTCGGTGCTGAGATCGTTGTCGGGTGACGAGATGGTGGTAGTTTGCTGCAAAACGTCATGCCATGGCTTCGATGCTTGCGGAGCTCTGCCTTTCTCCAGCGACAGGTCAGGTTTCGCCTCCCTCGGCTTGGATCGAGGCTTGGATTCAGGCCCGGTGGCCCGGCAGGGGTGGTAGTGGCCGCTGTAACGAGCCGCAGAGATCGTCGAGCGGTTCCAGCTATCGCTGTAGTTGTCACTGTTGCCTTTCAAACGGAGTTGCAAAACGATGCCTTGTGTGCTTTGCGGAGTTCGGATTCTATTAAGGCAAGACTTGTGACTCCTTGGACTTGTGGCGCTGAGATGAGAGAGAGTTTGCTTGAAATGGGAGAGTGATAAAGAAACTGTGTCACTTTTAAATGACAGACGCAACAGACTGAATTCTAACCAAAATCACTACACTGTCGGAATCGAAATATCAAAAAAACGCCCTCTCACTTTTGGTAGCTTACTATACACTTTCCTTCTAGTAGAAAACTGCACTTTCGATTGTTTCCAAATTATAATTTTATCAAATTAATTCAGCTACTTGCGGAAAGATGACTCTTCAATGCCCCCTCTTAAGAGGGCGCATACACGTGACGTTTATAATTTTTCAAAGGCATTTTCAGGCGTATTTCTCAACTGAACGCAAAACTATTTGGCACGAACACGGCAGTAATCATCCTCCAGGGTATGAAACAATGATCTTATCATTTTCTTCACTGCTTTTTGAATAAATCGCTAATAAGCAAAAACTGAATTCTTTTTTTCCTGGGTCGGGATTTAACGTTTAGCGAATGAACAGTATTTCAATCCCTAGGTCACTTTTTGCTGAAACTTACTGTAAAAGGTCATCAAACGAAATTGCTTGGTTTTTGAGATCATGCCTTTGCAAAAAGTAGATGCACTCCGAAATTTTTTCAACACTCAACAGTTTGGCTACTGTCTGACAGGTGTCGCTGCACCAGGACATCCCTGAGGTAACTCGGATATTCCTTGCTGGCAAGTTTTATTTACCTCGATTGACAGGTATTGCCAAAAATTAAGGTTAAGAGCGACTGTCATTGTCATTAAGGTTAAGAACGATTGTCAATGTCAATTATACCTTGAAATAAAAGCAAGAAGACCATAATACGTCGGTTTTATTAGGTACCTACAAAAATTCATTCAGAGGTGTCGTACTCGTAAGTATCCTGGTCAACACAGGGTAAAAAGTTGTCCATGAATGAGAATAATCCTCACAGTGCGTGACATTGTCCCACTGACCGACACGTTTAATTACAGGGCATCTCCCTACTACACTTTCTGATTTCTTGTTTTGCGTTTATAATAATAGGTACCAAACACAACACAACACCACACCACATTCCACACCAGTCACAACACATCTTTGCCGGTCCAAAAGTAGCTGCAAAATTAAGCAATAAATTAGCTCTCATTTCAGATTTCTAGCATTCGAAATTTACCTGCAACTTTAATAATTGGAATATCAATAATTTTCTTGAAATGCGGCAACAAGCTGAGCAGCAAGCACCCTTGTTGAGTTGAGAGCCTTTGTTGAGGGCAAAACACGACGCGACTGTGACACAAATTGGAAATTTCAGGGCTTGACGAGCTGACGCCTGACGACGCTGACGTATATGTGTCAACTGACTGCGATCACTCGATGTCGATGATAGCCACACTTGTGAGGAAGCTCGTGGCAAGCTCCTAGGCTTTGACATTGCTTCTGATGGCCTTTGAGGCCTTCTTCGTTTTGTGAGACGCTCTCTTTGTCTCCGTCGTCGACAAAGTTGTCGGTGCTGAGATCGTTGTCGGGTGACGGGATGGTGCTGGTTTGCTGCAAAACGTCATGCCATCCATGGCTTCGATGCTTGCGGGGCTCTGCCTTTCTCCAGCGACAGGTCAGGTTTCGCCTCCCTCGGCTTGGATCGAGGCTTGGATTCAGGCCCGGTGGCCCGGCAGGGGTGGTAGTGGTCGCTGTAACGAGCCGCAGAGATCGTCGAGCGGTTCCAGCTATCGCTGTAGTTGTCACTGTTGCCTTTCAAAGGGAGTTGCAAAACGATGCCTTGTGTGCTTTGCGAAGTGCGGATTCTATTAAGGCAAGACTTGTGACTCCTTGGACTTGTGGCACTGAGATGAGAGAGAGTTTGCTTGAAATCATCTGTTTTGGGAGAGTGATAAAGAAACTGTGTCACTTTTTAATGACAGACGCAACAGACTGAATTCTAACCAAAATCACTACACTGTCGGAATCGAAGTATCAAAAAAACGCCCTCTCACTGTTGGTAGCTTACTATACTCTTTTCTTCTAGTAGAAAACTGCACTTTCGATTGTTTCCAAATTATAATTTTATCAAATTAATTCAGCTACTTGCGGAAAGATGACTCTTCAATGCCCCCTCTTATAGAGAGACCTGGATCTGGTTACCCAGAGAGTGACGAAAGCCAAGTCATTGAGCGAGAGGGTATAGAGAGAGAGAAAGCTAGAGCACTAGGGTATTTGCACGTCAGGGTGTGGTGCCATTGCTTGTTACTAAACCACCCTGCGTCACAGTCAAAATGCATGACATGAGCTGTCAATATTTTTGTTTAGGTTAAGTAGACTGTTTTATCTTTCAACACAGATTTTTTCACTAAATTTAACAGAAACTCTTAAAAACTGTTCGAGTCATGTATATTGTGTTCCATACATAGCAGATGCTTTCGATCACCGTATTTCAAGTACTGCTGGCATTTCATCGAACGTAGGTTTCATCATCCAACTCATTCCGTCGAACGCAAATTCCGTTGATCGTTGAATGCAGTAACCGTCGACGTGGTGACCCCATCGTGAAGATAGATTTGTAATTGCCGTAAGCGCAGTAGGTATATTATGTATTCCAGTAGGTACTGGCCCCGAACAGCTGGAAAACCCAAAAAGTACAATTATAGAAGTCCATCAATTTTGCAAGATTCTATACCTGATGGTTTCTTCGGCAAGGAAAACATCACATCCTCCCGACTCTTGTACTGCTCCACGGTGCACCTTTTTCGTTTTGGCATTTTTAGCCCGGATTTCGGCGATTTCGGCATGCAAAATAATGACAATTCAAATTTGTAAACAAATCGGGGAAATGACAAATGTCAATAGCAACCACGCCCACCGCAGTTAACTCTGTTTTAAATTTTGACGAGGCCAGGAAATGCCGAGATAATGACAGAGAATACCGATATATCCCTTTCATAGCTTCGTCTCTCTAGGTACCCTGATTTAGGTCTCTCTACCCTCTTAAATCACCGTCTACGTCTCCGTTTATGCATCCGTCGACTATAAACCGGCCTTTAGGGTCGGAATTTGAAAGAAGTGTATATCAGAATCCGTTCATATTTCTTTGAGTCAGCCACACCAGTGCGTTTTTATTGAAAATGGTCCTGGTCGTTCCTGACATCATGTTTCTGACCCTATAGCATTATCATTTTGGCCTGGTATACCTGATCTCAGGGCTGGGCAAAATACTTCGAAAAATGTATTTAAATACAAAATACACGATCCAAGATAGTCGAAATACAAAATACAAACTACTTCTTGAAATGTCTTTGAAATACAAAATACAAAATACGTATTTTGGAAGACCAAGAATTTCCAAAATACAAAATACAACCTATAGTATTCCAAATACAAAATACAAAATACATTCTTATTGCGTATTTCAACCATTTTATTGGAAAAACCGTGAAATGGAAGTACCTACTTCAATGGGAACACTTCATTGCATGATTCAGTCGCAACAATAAGTAGATTATTATGAACTATGAAAGGACAATAAATGAAATAAACATAAAGAAAAGAAAACTCCATATTCAAACCTATTCCTTACTTCATTCATCAATTCTTCAAAATAACAAATGTTGATTGATTTTCTTTGAGGACAACCAGCTTTTCAAAAATATTGTCCGACATCCGACATGGCACATGGAACCTCTCGTGGCTGGCAGTAGGATGCAATCACCAGTAAAACGTGAAACGTAAAAGATGCAATCGAACTCATTATCGATCCCAGATAGTGTGCAAAAGCAAGAAATGTCAATGGAGTGAATATAGTATTACCAAAACAATTTCGGCCCGAACAAACGAAAGAGCATGGTAAACAAGATGGGAAACAAATGTATTTTGTATTTTGAAAATCAAAATACTTTTCCGAAAAATGTATTTAAAATACAAAATACGAAATACCAGCTGCCTGAACTATTCCAAAATACAAAATACAAATACTTCTCAATCAAATGTATTTAAATACAAAATACAAAATACTCGAATGTATTTCAAATACGTATTTCAAATACTTGTATTTGAAATACTGCCCAGCCCTGCCTGATCTCTTATTTTCATGCACCAACAGATTTCACTGACGGAAGTTTTCAGGGTTATACGATAGACTGTGACTTCCCGGTTGTCTGTTATGATATGGATCTTATTGCCATACAAGATATAGGTACTGAAGGTGCGAAAGAACCCAATCACCGTCAGAGCTTTCATTTCTGAAATGTCCGGTCTCTGCTTCCGTGAGATATCTGCTTTTAAAACCTACGGGGTGTAGTTGACCATCCGTTGCTTTTTGTGAGACCGTTGCGCCAAGTCCGTGTGTTGACGCGTCGACCCTTAATTCGCACTCCTTGTTCAGATCATAATGTTGCAATATCGGGGCTACTACTAGTGGGTTTCAAGTGTCTGGAAGGAGGCCTCCTTTTGCTTACTGTCTCATTTGAAGGGTGTGTCTTCGTTAGGTCATGGAGTTGGCGGGAGATCTCTGAATAGCCCTTTATGAATTTTCTGTAATACCGGGTGTTGATAAACGTTTGTGATCGCATTGCCTTTGGAATCCGCTCTCGATCACTACAATTGCGCCTGTTACTACGTTTTTCGGCCTGACCCAAGCCTGCCGCGATCACAGTCTCTTATAAACACCCCGTAGTTACACATTCCAAGAAATTGTTTAAAAGCAGCAGCAGAAAACCAGAAAATCAGAATGCTTACTGTAAGAAAACCATTTTTGCTGTTCAGCAAAGCCAGCAAATGAATAGCTGGTGTGGTTTTTTACTAAATCAGTCTAGCAGATAGTCTGCTCCTGCTAACCTGAAGATTCGAGCAATAAGTGAAAATAAAGCTTGATAGCTCTCATTGGAATAGAGCTCTCTCTTCGAGCAAGAAACAATGCTAATGCCCCAGGTAGCAACGTCACGTTAATATGACGTCAGTTTGTCGTCATTAAAAAGTCACGGTTCCGTCATTTTGAACGTCAATAATGACGTTTAATTGACGGCCTATTGTCACAGCCCATTGACGTCATTTTTTGACGTTGCTTAGACGTCATTGTCGGCGCCATAATGACGTCTAATAAACTACAATAAAATGGCAAATATTTTATTAAAATTGGTAATAATACTGTGGTAGTAGGATAATAAACATTTCAATCAAAACAAAACTAATACTAATGCGGTATTAAACGAAACTAATACTATTCCTGAGATATTGCACAGAAATACAAAAAACACAGTGTTACACAAATTACACAGCAGTTGCGATTTAACTAGATGTTGAATGTATTATTGGTAGAGATACAAAATCATTTTTAAAAGGCAAGATGATACATTTTGCAACAATAGTGTTGAACAAAAAACTTTCAAACTCCTTAGACAAGTTAGATACAATGCAAATATCAAATTTTGAGGATTCACATGGATATTGATACAAAGGTTGGTAGTCTAAAAACTCTTTACCAATAATCATAACTTCACTGTTTGCAGAATTAACTACAATATTGTGAATTTGAATAACCAGTCCATCTGGTGAAAGACAAAAAGAATCTGCCCTGGAGTATGAGTTTATTGAAAAAACAAATTTTTGAGAATTGTACTTTTTAAATTGTTGGTAGTGCAAATCTGACATTGAATCAAGCAGAGGGCCACTGCAGTGTGGGAATTTAGAACCAGTAAATGTAGAAGCACCAGAATCAACAGTATCAAGGGAACAATTTATTTCACTTAAGCGGCGACATATTTGTTGCAAAGGTTTTGTTGAGGATTTAATTAAACTTTTTAATTGACCTAGATAATTTTCAAAAGGAAAGCAGGACGCATTATCAAGAGGACCATACATGTCAGCGTCATCAGCAATGTGAGTTAAGTTATGAACATTATAAACCGAAAATTCAAGGCCATAAAGGTTTTCAGAATGTTTGATAAATGTATCAAGATATAATTTTGCCAACTGTGAGCCTAGATTGGAAAGATGTTTTTCTGACAATAATATAGAGAAAGCAGAGTGAAGCAGCATAAAATGTTCATAGACAGCCAAATCCACCACACCTTTCAAAACAACAGGGCCAACATATAAAATAAAAGTCCTAAATTCTGTAGCTTTCCAACGACTTAATTCTGCAAGTGAACGTGTCTTTCTGTTAAATTCTTGAGGTATATAATTCTTGAAAGCTTCTAGACAGTTGGATAATTCCTTCACTTTATTGCCTGACAATCTAGTTTTCAGTGGGCCACTTACCCAATAATTCAGTAATTTTCTCATCACACCTAGACAACCGTTATGCATGTAATCTATTGGAAATCTCGTTATCAAGTCTATTGGCAGATCAACTAGTGGTGATATTCTAATATGATGTTCTTCATCTGTTTGTGAACGGAATGAGTTATCTGTTCGTCTAGGTGCTGAGATTCCTTTTAAAATCATTCTATTACTGATGAACTCACCAGGTTCATGACATCTTTCACAACAAGAGTATCCAGTATGAGTTTTGATGCATTTTATGTAAGCCCTGGCGGGTGCATCACATACAATACAGAATACCTTCACTTCGTAGATCTGGTTGGAAAAATGAAAGCCATTATTTAATAAATCTAATAGTTCGACAACGAAATCTCGCAGATACAGATTAAGGGTAGATGGTTTGGAACTCCCACAGAAAATGCCAATGGCAAATGGTTGAGAATTTGAATCAGTAACAACTTTGCCCAAGATAGGCCATAGTTGTATATTCTTACTGTGAAAGATTGGAAGGCCATCTATGTTGAAGCTCAAATTAATAACCTTTTTGGAATATGAAGAGTGTCTATTAAGAAAAATCTTTAGATGACGTTTAATTCCAAAATAAACAAATTCTCCTCCTGCTTCTAATGGAATAACCTCAATATGGGAAGGTGTTTTTAATAAAGTTCGTGAATCGTGAAGGCAATTCTGGATGATCTTTATGTAAAATATGCAACAAACTTGTCAGATTTGAATGGGAAACCTTGCCAGCGATAGCCCAGTGTCTGAGTTGTTGTGACAAATTCGAGTTGTTAATGGCTTGAGAGGTAAAATTTAGCTAGTTTACTTCAGAATTCGAACATTCAGGTAGTGCAAGATTATCATTATCATATTGAAAGTTTAAATTGAAATATTCAGGTTGTAAGAGACCATTATGGACATTATTGAAATTGATTTCTTGCGGTTCTCTATCCGATTCAACGTCAGAGTGGATATCATTATCAGATTGAACATAATCAGATTGGCTATCATCAGATTGACAATTTATAAAGTTCGGTAAAAAGTCTACGCTACCAGAAGGTGGATTATTGTTATTTGCAACTGCTGTGTTCAATCTCCTTCGCATTTGTCTGGGACCAACAATTTTTCTTTGGCGCCGCTTCATCATTGCTTTTGGATCTTCGCTATCTCAATTTTGTGGCGTTGAGGGACATGCTTCAACCAAATCTTGATGTGTTCTTCAATGTCGCGTTCGGTCACGTCATTCTTTTTCTTTACTGCATCTAAATTAAGCAACAATGCAGATATTACAAAAAAGCTTAGGTAGGTGCCTACCTACATCAGTTTTATTTAATATTCTTTTATTATGCTATTTTTTTGGTTAATTTTAGCATAGTAACCGATGAAAGCAGGAAATGGTTTTTGTCTGGATTGGTTCGATCAAGATAAAAATATAGAAAAAAAAAATTGATATAGCCGTTCGTAAAATATCAGTGGCTATAGAGGGTACATTTTTCAATGCTCATTAGGAGACCATAAGGTTGCTAAATAAAGAATAGCTATTCAAGTGTTAAAAATGACAGATATTATTTTGTGAGCGGGGTAGCGGGGATGCTTGCGAAACGAGCGTCAGCGAGTGCGAAGCAATTCCGCGAACAAAATAAGACACTTTCAACATGTATATCTTACAATATTTTATCTACAACGGTTTTTAAAATGTTTGATAAATGTAAAAATTCATTGCAAAAACATGACAGGAACGTTACTTTTAACACGTTGTCATAGGCAACGTGTTAAAAGTGACATTGATCACGGGTATTACTTCATGCTTGTAGAAAAAAACTGTTTTTCTCTAGGATTATTTCATCAGAATAAAAAAAAAAAGATTTATTTTTCAACTTTCACCCTGTATACTAAGTAGTACGCGTCACAGGGATGTATGCTTTTCTTATGTTGACGTGGGGATGAGCTAACTATTTAGCAAAAAACCGTTAGAGAACTACTTTCTTCCAGCAAGAGATAATTTTTTGACTATTTTCAAGTAAACATTTCATGTGATCAATCTTGAATTACCTATTTCATGATTTAATTTTTTGGTGCAACTGTGGGTAGATTTAGTTTTCAAATGAGCATAATTCTAATTTATGTCAAGTACAAATTTTCTGAATCACATGCAGAAATTGTGTGAAATTTATTCAGAAACGAATTGAATTGAGAAATAAATTTTTCATCTACTATTTGAATCCTTGAAAACCAGAAATTCAAAGTTTGAATTTTTCGTTTTGTCATAATAAGTATTTAAATCTAAATCTTTCTCTGTTTGCGCTAAAGATTAAGAAAATTACTATTGAAAAACAGTTATAAGCAAAATACTTTTTTCTCGCGCTAGGGCCAAATTTTAAAGATGCTACTCACCCTACACTCACACTCACATTCTACTCGATTTGCCTGAACACAATAGTTTCAGGTAAGAATCTCATTCCCTTCAGGTGCATTGAGTAGGATTTGAGTGTTGAGTGGCGTCTCTTAATTTGGCCATAACCACAGTCCAATATTCATATATAAAAGGATAAGTAAGTACAAAATTATTCGAATGATCATTTTGTCAAAATAAGGCAAAAACTTTGGCTAAAACATAGATTTCTCTATGGGAACCCTCTTTCAATAAAAATAGAAACAAATTACTTTCTGACAGTAACAGAAAAAGTGTAAAAAAGGCTTGCAATACAATTGCAGCGAATATTGTACTAGTACAATAATTGTAGTGATAATTGTGATAATTGTACTAGTAAAATTATCGCCTAATTGCAAGATTTGACAATTGACTAAATAATCAGTAAAATTTTGTGCTTTTTACATGCATAGCCCCATTATACTTCATTCTGTAACTTACCCACAACAACGTTTTTCAAAAAAAGATCAGAGAAAGGTTTCTTTGTGCTCTTTCCTCGGTAGCTGTAAGTCGCAGCTAAAGAATTGATCAAACACCTCTTCAACACGGCATTTGTCAAGGAGACTGCATCCTTCCCTCCCAATGTGGACAAATACGAGGACTAAAATGATGTGGATTATTAAAAAAAAACTCAAAAACAGAAAGCTCTCTGTACAGATGCTGCTTGTACATCTGTTTCTTTCTTGAGAGGCAATGAGACTGGAATCGCTTGTGGCAATAGATTTCCTGTTTCAGCAGTATTAGTGTCTTGTTTGTAGAGTCTGTTAAGAATCTGTTGGTTTTGTGCTTTTATTTGATATAGTACAGTTCGCAATTCATTAAAAGAATCTGGAATTAATTAATGTTATTGAGGTAAAATCTGCAACGAGTTATACCATACCACTACTAAAGGTTCCACTGACAACGGGTTCAGGAACTGATGAATATGTTGAAACAGGAACTGATGCTGATGTCGAAGGTGCGGAAACAACTTTATTATGTCTTGGTGTAAATAATGAAGAATTTGTTTCATCAATCGAAGCTGTGCAGCTTGATGCTGTTGAACCAGTTTTTGTATGTGTTGGTACAATGGAAGGCAAAGAGTAATTACCCCACAATTGATCAGTCGCAACAGCAGACTCTTTTGGTTTCACAATTTTTTGAGTCACTGATTTTGTAACAAGATGAACTAAAAAAAAAGGTATTTTTCAATTACCACACCTGCTACATCTACAATGAGCAGGCTTTATTCAAATGCAACCAAAATTGAAATGAATCAGTAAAGTAAGTAGTTGCTGATATATACCACGTGCTATTTGTTTTTCTTTAATTTGTGGGGGTCGAGGAAGTGATGATTCATGTTCACAATCATCATCATCGTCACCATCATCATCGTACAGTTTTCTTATAACCCTTCTTCTCTTTCGTTTATTGTTTTGTTCTTCTTGTGCATCAGATTGAACATCTGAAAAATTTTCTGCGAGCTTCAACTTTTGCAAAGCTGTGTCATAGTTATCTGTAAAAGAAGTCCATATTGTTACTTCATACTATATTATAACTGCAAACTGCAACATTATTTAAAATCACTAATGTGAAAACACAAGGGCCCCAACAATTAGAAAAATAGGAATAGCCAAGGTATTCTTCCATTTTATAGGAATGTCAAACTGATTAGGTACTAGTAGAAGAGGTAGGTACTAACCGCAGTCGAAAAATTTTCTTGCGATTGTATAAGGTTTCCATTTTTCAACATCAGGAATCTCAGCAGCTTTTAGGCAAGCATAATATTCAGCGTTCATTTTAAAGGGGGGCCAAAAGGTTTCAGATTTCCGAGGTGTGAGCCACAGTTCATGGATTAAGGCGATCCCACCACCATCCTTGTGAGAAAATTGAATCCCAATAAATGCCATTTTAATGTCCGCAAAGCTTGTGTAACAAGCCAAGAATCGAGTCTGGAATGAATAAATGGACATGTAATTTTGTGTGTGCCACCGGCAGTGGAAATGTGAATCTCGAAGTGAATAGAAAAACCTAGGTACCCAGGTGTAATAGGTTTTGGCCGCGGTTTTTATGCTTTTGAGTCGGTAGCAGGAAGGAAGGTGAAGTTTGTGTGGGTGCACAAGAGCATGCGACATGCGTTTTAACTAGGGCTACCGGGCTACCGCTACACCTGTTGATTCTGTTTCATAATCATAACCTTAAATTAAAATTACTTACCCCTGAGTTGAGCGATGATAAGTGCACTCGGAGAACAGATGAAATCACAATCCGTCAAAAACTGTAGCACAAAATGGCACAAAACAATCCAAGCAGCGAGATTCTGTGGCGAGCGGTGATGATGAGACTTTACATTTTACGTTACAAACTTTACAAAATAAAGAAAAACAAAACATCCGACACTCGACAACGGCTCGCGCTCGGCCCCCTGGCGGGGCGCTCTGGCGATTATGCTGCACGCGCACGGTGCCTGTGGCGCCAATTTCAACTGGTGATTTCAAAAATTATGAATTTAAATTGAACAATTGCTCCAAATAGTGGCGGGGTTAACGGCCAAAAATGGAATGATCTGTGCATTTTGTGATCAAAGCATGAAATTTGGCACACGTGTTCAGAAGACCCTCCTTTGCAATTTCAGATGTGGCGCCACGCAAGATTTCGCACCAGAGGCACTGTATTGCGGTTAGCATACTTGCTAGGGATAAATTCTGCAAAAATGGTTCCTGGCCGTTCTCTGGTACCGCACTCGGTATTTTTTAGTTCTGTTTAGCTAAAACTACATGTAGAAATGAGTGAGGAGTGCATTTTCACAAGCAAAGTTCCAAATGCTGCCTTTATACGTTGTTTTAATACATTTTAAGTCCAACTTTGTTTTAGTACAGGAAACATGGTAAAAAAATTGCCAAAACCTCGGCAAAGATATGAATGTCCTGAAAATTTGATATTCTGTTCAGAATTGAGTGCCCTACAACATATCTAAAAGTGCCAAGAATCGCACCCCGGGGCTTCGAGTTATTGGAGAGGGGGTGAAAAATTGCAACTCAAAATGAAAGGTACCCTGTCGCAAATTTCATATAAAAACCAATAAAAATTTTTTTTATTTGGTTCTATATGTGCTGTATTAGGTTTTTGCATTTGCATTTTGTACAGAGAAACCAATAGGCACCTTATTTGGAAATACTGGTAGAAAACGATTCATTCATATAGGATCATATAGAGCTTTATCTGGAAATACAAATACACGAGTGTGATGGAAAATCCAAATAGAATGTTACATAGCAGATCCATATAGACTTTTGCAAGTTCCAATAGAATATCTGGAATTGCGAATAGGTCTGCTGCTGGAGATTACATATAACCTTTCGCTGTAAATTCCAAATAAAGTTGCATTAAATAATTTAACCAATGAGCATCAAGTATGACTTCATAACCTAAAAGTTTGTTGCTCACACGCACACGTAAACTACTGTTCTAGAACTTTTTTGTTATATTCTGAGTTTTCCGTTTGAAACAATAATTATGGAAGATAATCCACAAAGGCGAGGTCGTTACAAATTATATCTAATAATAATAATAATAATAATGATAATAATTTATTGTTCATTAACACAGAATGTGTTACAACAATTATACATATATAGGTATATAAATTACAATAAATAAATAAACACGTTAATACAAAGGTTTAAATAAATGTAACATTGAATCTTTGACAAGCAACAAGTTTGCAGTTTTACAAATTTACAATCTACAGTACGTATACCTGAAGTGTAGCAACATAATCACGACATACTACATTTAACAGAAAAACGTCCCCCGGCGGAGACCCCAAGTGAGTTCATGCCTCGTTTTTAAATGAATTCGTCTATGATGAGAGAACGAGTACGAAAAGCCGAGGTGCAAAAAAAGTACAGATGGTCGATTTTCTCCCGAGTGAGCCGAGTCAGGAGGGTCGGAAAGAAATTTTGAGCATCAGGTTTCGGGATGTATTGACTCAACCATTTTTGGCGATATACCCGGTATAATGGACAAACGCAGAACACATGGTAGAGATCTTCGGATTCCCGTGTGTTACATAGCGTGCATGCGATGGTTGTGTCTAGGGAGGTTTTAAGGCCTTTTATATAAAATTTGGGGTACTTATGGTTCGCAAGTCTCAGTTGGCTGATAAGTCTAAGTTTGTGTATGTTTATGTTAAGTTTGAGGTAGAAAGTGTTACTGGTGGAATGGTAGATCTTTTTAAACCAGGGGTTATAAGAGGATATATTCAGTCGGTCTATATCAGTTGATATTGTTTGTTCTTTGTAGGTTTCTATTATCTCCCCTAGTCTTGCTTCTGTTCTCAGGAAACTCTGTTCTTCCCATACCTCACTTAGGTTACTTTCACTCAGCATTTCCCTAAACTGTGACACCCAATTATATTTTTGCTTAATGTTGTTCGAGTTAGCATCTAGTGATTTTAACCTATCGTAGCATAACTTGGGCAAGCGATACGAAGGCATTTTAAGGACTTTGATCCACCACTTCAGGCTTTTTTCAAGGATGTTTACTTTTATTTTTAAGAGGCCCGTTTCTAGACGTATAAAGAAATTTGGAGTATTGTTTGGTAAGTGTAGTAGGGATTTTATGTACCTCATTTGTACTCGTTCCAGGATATCTTCATATCTCAGGGCCCAAACCTCTGCTGAGTACAGGAGTGTTGCCAGGACTATAGTGCGGTACAGGTGGATTTTGGTTTCCCAGCAGTTAGATTTGCAGTTGCGTAAGGTTCGAGTTGTTGTTCCTATTGCTATATTTGCCCTACTGGAAAAATGTTCGGCTGTTTTCTGAAATAGGCCCGATGTAGTGAAAGGGATTCCTAAGTATACATATCTATTTACCACTTTCACCTGTGTTTCTGCGTATTTGAATTTATATGAGCAGTGTATTGGTCCCTTACTGAATATCAATATTTGAGTTTTTTCTGTGTTCACTATTAGTTCATTCTTGATACAATAGCTATGCAGCACATCGAGCTTTCTCTGAAGTTGAACTGGGGAATCAGAAAGAAGCACTAAGTCGTCCGCGTACATCAAAACTGAAACTTCGCTATTTCTATCTATGCTGACTCCTCTGCAATTATTTTCCTTGAAGATTTTTTCGAGGTCACTTATGAAAAGAGAGAACAATAGTGGGCTAGTGATATCCCCCTGAAGTACCCCTTTGGTTACCTCAACTGGGTCGCCATATTCTGTATTGCCTTTAATTCGAACTGTAGCGCCACTGTATAGGTTCTTGATAATTCGTACTATTTTGCCACTAATCCCCATATTATAAAGTTTGTCATATAATAATTGATGTGTTACCGAATCAAAAGCAGCCCTGAAATCTACAAAACAAGCGAATATCCTACCCCTGGGTGCACGCAAGTGTATTTGTACTATACTCATCAACACAAAGATATTGTCGGCACATCCCCTTCCCCCGCGAAATCCCGCTTGCGATTCCGGGATCATCTTTTTGCTTTCCGCCCAGGTGGTAAGTCTGTTATTCAATATACGGGTGAATAATTTAAATATATGGTTACACAAAACAGGAAAAGCACCAGGGCCAGACAGTCTGACAAATGAATTCTACAAGAACCTCACAGTCGAGTATAAGTATGTTTTACTAGAATTGTTCAATAGAATAATAACAGATGAAAAACCCCCAGCAGGGTGGGGTGGGGTTAATTTAATAATGATCTATAAAAAGGGCGACAAGGACAAACCAGAAAATTACAGACGCATAGCACTGTGTAACCATACAAATTATATCTACAACCCGATAAACCGCTTGCTCTTGTACGTTTGTTTCGCTTTGTTCTTGCACAATTTCATTAAAAAGGGAGTTGAAATCATTGGATTTCGTCAACAGTTTCTTAGACTAAAAAGAAATGTTTAAAATGTTGTAAAATATTTTCTTGCTTTATTCCTTGATGTTTTTCAGTAAAGTTCTTTTGGGTACTTCATACTTCATCAAATTAAGTTTATTA
This sequence comes from Anaspis maculata, assembly GCA_949128115.1. Taxonomy (NCBI): domain Eukaryota; kingdom Metazoa; phylum Arthropoda; class Insecta; order Coleoptera; family Scraptiidae; genus Anaspis; species Anaspis maculata. The sequence goes on along the minus strand of OX421965.1, from coordinate 56,098,002 downwards.
CAAAATCACTACCAGTGTCAGCTTACGCCACCGCCAGTAGTAGCCGAGGCACACACGTTAAATGGAAAGAAAACGGCATTTGATGTTACAAGCAAGCCACTTCGCACAGTTGTTACTAAGACACTAACAAACATTTTTTTCCGCAGCACATGAAAATTGGTCCCTTAGGAAAGCGGGGGGGGGGGAACCCTCTTGGAAAGAGTAACTTTTTCAAATATTGACCGATTTTCACAATTTTGGTGTCGATTCCACACAATTTGATATCACCAAGAAAAATAGAGACAATGCTAATGCTGTAAGTTACAAGGTACGGTTATTTTTAGGCGCCATTTTCAAGATATGGCCGCCAATTTCGCAAAATTTTATCTGATTTGAAAATAGCCTTGACACATGTCCAAACCGACTAATTCAAGGATGCTCTTCACGTTTCCTTTGTCTAAAATAATGTTCGGTGCATTATTATAACTATTATTATCCGGTAAACGTGGAATGGGGGTGCAGGGGGCACCCCTCAGCAGCGGGTGTGATTATGCACTCATCTGAACTTCGCCCTAAGTTTGATTTTCCAGTGTTTATCTTATTTTAATTTTCTATTCTTATACTTTATTCTGGAAAATCAATAAAGACAGTTTATTATTATTATTATTATAAATGAGTTCCATGAATCTTACGTCTTATTTTAAATTCAACGCCACAACCCGAATGTGGATTTGAATATGCGAAATGTTTTGGCGGCAGTTATTCATGACTGCAGCTTGCAGCGCTGTTGGTCCAAATGTAGTGACATATTGAGGTGAGGAAACAGATGTATAAAGCCAACACTGCCTTCAATTACCCTCAGTTGATCTGTAGGTGGGTTTTCCCCACAGTGAATCTCAAGAATGATATTCGAATTATTCAGATTTCTTTCAGAAATGTCTCTTCTGGTTTACCTCAAATCATAGGCTCAGTGACAACCGTAGATGAATTCGTCAGATCTTTGAATTATCTCAAAACACCAACCTCAATGATGTCACTTGCGATCAGATGGAAGTAGCTGATAGCAAGATATTTCTTCATGTCATGGACATCGTAATTCTCGATACTGAAAACGTCCCTATTTTAAGTTTCGATACAGAATTCGTAGTCCTAGCGATCTCCTACAACTTCGACATAAAAAGCGACGGCCTCAGGCAATTACGGATTCTCTATGGTACCTCCAAGCATTACAGACACCTAGCAATCCATTAAATTGCAGAAGCTCTTGGAGAGTCCAGATCCGTAGCTCAGCGTGGTTTCCACGCCTACATAGATTGTGATAGCGTTTCGTTTTTTAGTTGATAGAGAGACAAAAAGACAGATGGAGTGCTTGGAAAGATATTTACACCGATGCATTCACACCTTTAGCTCGTCCTCCTGCACATACTCTCACTGAGGATACACTGAAGACCTCGGAAGAAAACACAGTCCGCATGTATGGAGTGTGTGATCCTGAGTGTATCACTGTAGATCAGGTTTGCAAAAACCTATTTGCCACAGAGAATCGACCTTTGGCCCTGTGGTCCTCCGACATCTGGTGCCCTAGTACAGCATCCTCGACGAGCCGCTCACCAGGCTGGTCAGTTGTGAGGACAAGCCACGTCCACTAGCCAGTGTGACACAACTCCAGAAGGATTGGGTTGGGCACTCCAAAATGATAAGTGGGAACCAGTATGGTCTCAGTTATAGGAAGTGTGGAGTGCTGGTCATGCCTTGGACCGATGTGGCTGCAAGACTGGTTGTCAAACTATGCAATGTAAATGCAAAAGAAATCGGCTACCCTGCACTCTTAGTTGCAAGAGCTGTAAAGGAGGCTGCACCAACAAAAACTATGCCTTCAGTTTTTTTTATAAATTTGGAGGAAAGTATAGGTACTAGAAGCCCCAATAATTACTTTTCAGTTCGGGACTTGATCCTACGATTGGTTCAGCTGATCCAGGGAACAGTGTGCAACAAATTATTGCGAATAATATGTAACTGAATATTTCTTCATTAGTATAAATATTGAAAAAAATTGCCTTCTATGCTTCCTTCATTCAATAACTCCCTTCAGATATCTCGAATGTAATTTTAGATGAAGAAAACGTAAAGAGCGCCCCAAAATTAGTCGGTTTAGACACGCGACAAGCTTATTTTCAAATCAGATGAAATTTTGCTAAATAGGCGGCCATATTTTGAAGATGGCGCCCGAAAATGAAAAAATAACTGTATCTTGTGACGTACTTCATCTCTATCTTTCTTAGCGATATTGAATTGTGTGGAATCGACACCAGAATTGTGAAAATCGGTCAATACTTAAAAAAGTTACTTTTTTCAAGGGGGGCTCCCCCCCCCGCTCTCCTAAGGGACCGATTTCCATGTGCTCCGGAAAAAAATGTTTGTTAGGGTCTAAGTAACAACTGTGCAAAGTGGCTTGCTTGTAACATCAAATGCCGGTTTTTTTATGTGTACCTCGGCTACTACAGGTAGTACATAATATAGAAGAAAAAGCGGCAGTGATTATTATAATAAAATTAATTTGAGAAAGTACCCACAAGAATTTTATTCAAAATTATTATTGAAAACACTGGAATAAATGTTTATTTTTTTAAATATGTTTGTTACGATTTTACACTTTTTATTCAACGGAAACTTTGGTAAAAACAAATAATGAACAAAATAATGAAAATTGTAATGAAATGGAAAGAGTTTTGAGCGGCAACGACACGCTCGCTTTCGACTCCCGTCCCATGAAGAATGCCGGCTCGCGCCGACGGGTCGGTTATCGGTGCTCCCTTTCTGCCGGCGCCCAGTGGCGGCGGATCATGGGCGTTTGCGCGGCGACCAGTGGCGGCAGATTAGGAGCGCTTGCTACAGACTCCCCCTCTGGACCGAACAGACGTCCTCGGTGAAGGTCCAGAAGATGGCTGAGGTTGTTTGCGGGGTCTTCCTCTCTTTCGTATAGGAACCACCGGAGATGGTACATCGGCTCCTATGGGCGTATGGTACGGCGTCAAATCTGAAATGTGATAAGAATTCACGACAGTACCATCTGCGTTCGCAACTTCATAAGTTGTAGGGGTCTTGCCTTTTAATATTTTGTAAGGTCCGTCCCTTTTAGGGGCGAACTTCGACGTGGTGCCTTGTGACGCTTTGCTGAGTGTGTGCGTCTTGACCAGAACCAGATCTCCCTCCTTGAATGGCGGTGTCATCCTCCTCTTCTGGTCGGCGTATCCTTTCGCTTTGTCCTGAGCCACTTCCTGACTATCACGAGCGGTTTGAAGCGTCGTAGCCATAGTGCTGAGATACGGTCCTATCTCCGCGACAAAGTTCTCTCGCGTCACAATTTCGCGTAAATCGCGGTGCACGTCATCCGGGCAGCGTAGCTCGCGTCCAAATGTCAAATACGCGGGCGAGTGTCCCACTGTCGCGCACTTCGCTGTGTTCATCGCGAACCGAATCGAGGGTAGCTTTTCAGCCCACTCCGAGTGTTCGTTTCCGACTAAAATCGCGAGTTGCGTCTTCAAATCCCGGTTTTTTCTCTCGACCGGATTTGCTTCTGGGTGGTACACTGGTACGAGGCTTTGGTCGAACCCAAGGCAGTACGATGTAAGTTGCATCACCTCCCCCACGAATTGAGGTCCGTTGTCCGAGATGACGCGCCTTGGTGTACCGAACCTCAGTATGACCTCGTCGATCAACTTCCGGGCACATGCTTCGGCCGTAGCCCTCTCCAGTGCGAACAGCTCAACCCATTTGCTCGTAACATCCTTCACGATGAAGATCCACTGCAGACCGTCTTGAGTGAGTGGCAATGGACCGAAAAGGTCGATGGCAATGGTTTCAAAACGTTGCAGTGCGACCGGTGTTCGCAATAATCCTGCTGGTTTCAGATTTGATGGTTTGTACCGCTGACACTCAATGCAATTTTTGACATATTCAGCGATGTCTTTTCTCATTCCAACCCAGTAGTATCTGGTGGCCACTTTCTGGTACATTCTCTCTGCGCCGAGATGGCCGGATGTCGGAGTGTCATGGTACTCTCTCAACACACGAGGTTTCGCCACTTCGAGGACTACCAATTGTGCGTCGTCGGCATCTTGGTTAGGATGATACCGATACAGGATCCCTGTGCACATCATGTAACCACGTGCCGACCAATTGGGTAAGTCAGGGTGATCGACTGTCTCGAAAACGTCAATGATCTTCTTGACTTCAGGATCCGTCAACTGCTCTTCTCTGATCTCTTTGGGTTGTTTGATGGGCAAATCCACAACGAAAGAACAGAGTTCGCTACGAGGAGAATCTTCGTCCAATGGGGGGCCTGAAAGCGTATCTGCCACTGCGTTGCTCTTCCCAGGCGTGTGGACGATTCTCAAGTCAAACTGTTGCAAGTAGAGCGCCCAACGGGCAAGTCTACCTGTTGGTGATTTCATCGTCATCAACCAGCGTAATGGTTGGTGATCAGTTATTATGGTGATCTCGGAGCTTTCCACGTAACCCAAGAACTTTTCCAATGCCCACTTGACAGCCAACGCCTCACGCTCCGTGGTGCAATAATTTTTTTCAGCATCCGTGAGAAGCCTACTTGAATATTCGACTGGGCGTTCATCAGCACCCTCGCCCTGCAATAACACGGCTCCAATGGCATAGTTGCTAGCGTCCGTGCGAATCACATACGGCAACCTCTCATCGGCCTGTCTCAAAATTGGGGCGGTTGTCAAGGCAGTTTTCAATTCTTCGAATGCTTGAGACTGTGCTTCTTCCCACTTCCACTCGGCGCTTTTCTTGGTCAAAGCTGTCAGTGGTTGCGCAACTTTAGAGAAGTCTTGGATAAATCTCCGGAACCAACTGGCGGTTTGCAAAAAGGTCAGTAATTGCTTGACGTTCTTCGGCGGGGGCATATTCGTGATGGCCGACACCTTGCCGGGGTTGGTCTGTATACCCTCTGGGGTGATGAAATGTCCTAAATAGGCCACTTGCTGACAAGCGAAATTGCATTTGTCGCGGTTGGCACGCAAGCAAAACTTGCGAAGTCTCCCGAACACAGCGCGCAAGTCCATGAGATGTTGTTCCAAATCCGTTGATAAGACGATAAGGTCATCCAAATAGGCGAAGATTGCTACCTCTGGCAACCCTGCGCGAAAGCGATCCATAAGGCGTTGAAACGTGGCTCCCGAATTCTTTAGACCGAACGGCATACGGATGAAGCGGTACATTCCGAAGGGGCATACAAACGCTGTTTTATCCCTGTCGCAAGGGCGCACTACGATCTGCCAGTACCCTGACCGTAAGTCTATCGTTGTCATGAATGGGGTACGCTTCGCCATGTGGAGGATATCTTCTATCCGGGGCATGGGGTACGAATCTCTCACGGTTATTGAATTCAATTTGCGATAGTCTATGCATACTCTCACAGTATCGTCCTTTTTCGGAACAAGCACCACTGGTGCGGCATACGGCGATTCGCATTCTTCGATTATGCCATCTTCAAGCATCTTGTCCAATTCTTTTCTCAGAGCTTCTTTCTTCTGCGGCGTCATCTTGTACGGCGGGACAGCTACTGGGAGATGATCACCGGTTTCAATGTGATGTTCGGCAAAGGGAGTAGGCTCTCCCCCTGGCCCAAAGATATCAACATTTTCTTGTAATAACTCGTTCACCCTTTCTCGCTCTACATTCGTCAAAGTTTCTCCCTCGCCCTTCCTCAAGATGCACAGAGTACCCAGCGTGGTCACTTCTGTTTTTCCCTCTAAGCAAAATTCATAGACCTCATCTTCGTCTGCAAATTTCCAAGCTCGTTGAGGAATGTTGAAAGACAGGTTAGCATCTTCTATGAAATCGATTCCCAGCAGAGTGACATTTTCCGTGGCGTTGGGAAAACTGATGAATTGGGTCATGATCGACCTACCCTCCAGTGTTACTTCGACTCGGGTAATTTCGACGAATGTACTTCTTCTTGAACCATCAGCTAATCCGATCTTGATTGACCTCTTCTCAAAAACTGCTCCGTGACTCTTCAGTAAGGCGTAAAGAGAATGACTTGCGACACTTTGTTTCGCTCCCGTGTCGATACAGGCGGTGCCCTGACAACCCATGACCTCAACTTCTAGGATGGGTCGGTTTCTTCCTCCAAACTCCTCAGAGAGTGGAACGTCGAGAGTGCAAAATTCTTTATGATCTTTAACTGTGTTTTCTGATGGGTGGGTTTTCTTTCGATTGCACGCTGTGCAATCCTTCCGGAATACGTTGGCAGCACCGCATCCATAACACTTTATGGCTGAAGTAGGAGCCGGCCGGTGTGTATCCTTTTGGTAATCTGCTTTGGGCTTTTCTTTAGAGCGTGCGAATTTTCGACACTCTTGCTGCGTGTGCCCAAAACTATGACAGAATCCGCATTTGGGTCTGCTTTTCGCTGGTAGATTTGACCTGGGTTCTTGTTGAAGATCTTCTTCGTCTAGACTCTCTTCGATGCGGCGAGCTTCGTCAAGTAATTCTTTGAAATTCGTTACTTTGTCTCTGGGAAGATGTCTGCGAAGACGTGACGTCAATAACCCGTAAACCATGTCCAGCTGAACCGTTTCGGTTAAGGTTCCTTTAGGAAGCTGGGCCAGTAAGGCTCGTGACTTACTGACAAACGCGTCGGTTTTCTCGTCGGCGCTCTGCTCATGCGAAAAAAGCTCACGGTATACGCGATGTGGAGCTTTCTTAGGTCCAAACGTGTGTCTTAGGGATAACAAGGCTTCATCCCAATTTGCGAATGTGTCCTTCACCCCTTGATACCAAGTAGCTGCTTGTTTAGTCAGCACGAGCGATAATCCCTTTAAAGCGTTCTCATCAGTGACATCCGTGATTTCTTTGTACGTCGAAATCGTGTCAATAAACGCGTCAACATCGCTATCTTTCCGGCCATCAAATCTTGTCGTGCATTTCGCAAAAGATCCGTGACGCACGGAAATCACAGCCGCAGAGGCGTTAGTTGGCGTAGGTGCAACAATTTGTTGAGTAACTTGCTCTGTCACGGCCCTCTGAACGGTTTGCAAGAGTGCCGCGAATTGTTCTTGGGACATTGCGAGAGGTGACTGTGACGATTCCGAGAAATCGTCGCTCTGGCGTTTTCTATTTTTGGGCGGCATGGCGCTATGAAAACGCGAATTCTACCAAAATCTCGAAATTTCAGTGGCGAGTTCGGTTCTTGAATTGATTTAGGAGTTGTGCGCAAATAACAGGGCGAAAATTCTGCGACGATGCACCGTTTCGGTGAGGTTGGACGTCGATTTTCGAGCAATGAAAACCGCGGTACGGTCCTGGCGTATTTTCAATTTGAACGGTAGGTGTGCGAAAACAAAATTGAAGGAACCTTGCGACGATGCGCTTTTGCAGCGAGAGAAGGTGACGTCATGCGGTATTCCTGCACGGGTTTTGTATTCACCTTATTCGAAATTCCTCTGCCATATTTTGACGATATGTTGAAGTGGAGATATCTGGGGGGATTGAGTCCCAAACCAAAATGCACCAGATTTTCTCATGTCAACTTTATTTATAATGTCAACACAACAAAAGCGCGCCCGTCGCCAGTGACATAAAAAACAAAATAATATTTATCATCACTATGGTATTATTCAGGTGTTTGTAATTTTTGGTTTCTTCAGTCATTCTGATGCATTCTGATGTCATTCTCCAGTGGAATGGCTCTCCAGTGCTTGAATCAACTTGGATGGTGCGATGCACCCTTATGAAACGCTGAAGTGGTGCAATGTGCAAGCCAGCAAGACGACGGACCTTGGCAGTTTATCGTCGTATCTTTTCTTTCCCGATGTAATGAAGTGTACGCCGCAAATCTTGTGGCATTTTGTAGGCTGGCATGAGTTCTTTTCATAACTCCTATTTCTACGCGCTTTACCCAGACCTCTCTCTTCTTTCGTCTTTGGTGAACGCGTGAATTGAAACATTTCGACTTTCGGCTGTGTCTGACTTGCAGCCAGGTCCGTGAGCCAGGTACACAGCACCTTGTATACCCCTTTGCTGATTGCGACTTCCCACCATTGGTAGGTCGGTATTTCACAATATGGATTAACAAATCAAACTCAGTAATTTAGCAGTAGCCAAAAACAGTAACAATAACCGGTTACAACAGCAGCAGCAATAACAAGACAAAATAACGAAGATGATAGAAAATTCGGAAAGCTGCGTGTACTTGGAACGTGAACGATCCCTGCTCGTTATGACCAATTCAAATACGACACTTGACTGGAAGAAGTCGAACTGACATCTGTGCAATATAGTAGTTATCTACTTTACCTACACTGTGGGGACCCGTTTCCCATGATGCATTCATTTACGAATAAGGTGAATGCGCGCGATTGTTTTGCGAAAAAGCACGCACGGTGACTCAGGCGGCAACAGGAACAACAACAAGTCCAGCACACGTGTGCCTCGCGAATCGAATTGAGAAATCGGATGAAATGCGTGCAGTGACGATCGCGATATATTTTCGAAAAGAACGAATGCGAAACGTTCGGGCACTATGGCTATTTGTAGATTTTCTAACAGAAATGCGTGCTTACTGCGATTCTCGATGCGTCGTCCTCCGGGCAGCGGGGGGCCGGTGCTTGCCTGCTGTGGTCTGTGTTGGCTTGGGGAGCGTCTAGGAGTTTCGGCGATCTCTGGGGTCGTCTTCGGCCTCGAGTTGGGCGACAATTGTTACGATTTTACACTTTTTATTCAACGAAAACTTTGGTAAAAACAAATAATGAACAAAATAATGAAAATTGTAATGGAATGGAAAGAGTTTTGAGCGGCAACGACACGCTCGCTTTCGACTCCCGTCCCATGAAGAATGCCGGCTCGCGCCGACGGGTCGGTTATCGGTGCTCCCTTTCTGCCGGCGCCCAGTGGCGGCGGATCATGGGCGTTTGCGCGGCGACCAGTGGCGGCAGATTAGGAGCGCTTGCTACATGTTCAATTATTGATAAAATATAACATTGAAAATTTAACACTAACCTTTTTCCCTTTCTTTCCGTTATTTCCACTCAGTCCAGGATCTTGGCTTTCGGTTTCGGTTCCGCTGGAACTCGGCATGAGGTGACATGGCGGGTGCTTCAGCCGAGGGCCAGCCTTTACCCTGGCTTCGATCTCTTGCTTCGACTCTAGAACATACTCTAATTTAATAACACAAAACCCTGCTAGGACAGTTGCGACCTAAATAAGGTTTACATTGACAACAATTGTGTGGATATGCTTATTTAATTTTGGAGCAAAACAGAGGCTTTTTGGGGGTACAGCGCATTTTTAGAGAGTGACATATGACTGATGGTCGCTGGTGATTTTGCATCAAAACTATAGCTGCATTCGGCAATTCGACTCCGGTAATCTTTTTGCTCATTGCCTTGGTTTTCTATTGTTGCAACAATATGTAACAGAGTAAAAAGAGCACTTGAAACAGAATTGCCGAACACCAGCTTATGTAGTACATATGTGCCATCATCAGCCATAGCCTTCCAGCTTGTCACATATTCACCGATAAGTAATTGATGTTTGCAATTATTGTAATATTCTACAAAATTTAATAATATAGGTATCATACCTCCTACAAGCAAAACGCATGCTTTGTAAAGCTGTCCATCGTCGTGGAGCACCTTGTATTTCTTGTTCGGGTCATACGATCACACATTATATGTGTGTGATAAGGTGGTCGAGGTGTGTGGTTGTGTGGATTTTGCTCGCTCTGTTGTGGTCTGCTTCTCACGTTGGAATTGGTGTCTCGTCCCTTTTCGGCTTCCCTTGTGGTGGTGTTGCGAGGGTGTCACCTTCTTCGGGCGGTCCAGTGCTCCTGGAGCTGGATGGACCAGGGGATGAGCTATGGTTTGTGGTTGGTTTGTTCGTGGATTTCGGTTGTTTAGCCAGATGGGTAGGTACCTATGTTGATAACATTTTATCGAGTGGCAAAAAAATCACAGTGATTACACTGCCGAGGCCATTGCCCTAATTTTATTGATTTGATTATTGTTATAATTGTCTCCTGTATCGTGTTTTATTTTGTAGATCCTTCACCTATTTTATATTTGTCATTTTGTGCTTTTAATTATCCTGACCTTATGCATATGGTGCATTCGATTTGAATTTTTATTATCTGTACCTACTATCGTTTTTATTCTGATATCTTATTTTTATCTTATTCGTTTTTATTTATACACACTTTTACTTGCAAATTGGTATTTTTCCTTCTGTATTTTGAGGAGTTTTGCATAATGCCAAATTGTGCCAGCTGCCGGCTTGGCCGGGCTGGGGGCATTATGCTAGCCTGTGAAGGTACCTGCGGTGACGCTTATCACTGCAGTTGCGTCGGGATCAGCGATGCCGAGTACAAGCTATTGGGTGGCAAGAAGAATTTTTTATACCTTTGTGATGTATGCCGACTGCGCTGTGATGTAAACGTGAAAGATGGTTGGGTATCCCTCCTGGACGAAAAGCTTGAGAAACTGAAAAGGGACCTAATAAGCAGTTTTGATTCTAAATTTAGAGAGTTGTCTAAGCTGGTGACTGACGGTTTTTCGAGCGCTGCCGGTAATGTTTCCAATGCCCTTATTGATACTTCAAGCCTCGCTCCTGAACTGAAATCGCTTAAGAGCCACAGCAACGAACTCCGCAGCCAGATTGATAGGTTACACACGACACTAGACAATAAGCAGGTCCCTCAAGGCTCCACCAGTTTGTATTCTTCCATGCTAAAAGACAATACTAAGCCAGCACTTATCATCAAACCTAAAACCCCGCAGGAAAACCTGAAGACTCGATCTGACCTCCTTGATATGATGAATCCCACTGACTCCGACATTCAGTTTTCCAAGATCAGAGGTATGAAGGGTGGTGCCATTGTAATTGGCTGCAAAAGTGATGAGGATAGCGAAAAATTTAAAAAGTGTGTCGATGAGAGACTGTCACCTAATTATGAGGTTCGGGTGGCCAAGGGCATTAATCCTCGAGTTCGTGTGGTTGGCATTGATGCGGACGTCAGTGAGAGTCAATTTTTAGGTTACTTTACCAGCATGAACAAGCACCTCTTGAGCGAGGGCTCTGAATGCAAGCTAATTAAGTTCTGGCACACCAAGAAGAACGCGAATATTTTTCAGGCATTGGTACAGTTAGACCGCACGTCCTACGATAGCATTACACGAGCTGGACATGTTTTTATTGCTTACAACAGCTGCTCTGTTTTCGACGCTGTTGAGGTTATTCGGTGTTTTAAATGCTCCAGATATCACCACACTGCTAAGAACTGTCCCAATGATACATGTTGTCAGAAATGCAGTGGAGATCACGATGTCTCAGATTGCTCCTCGGATCGTTTGAGATGTGTTAATTGCGCCGGCTCGAGGCCCACGGATGTTGCTGGGGGGGCTGACTGCTCGCACGCTGCTTCTGACCCAAAGTGTCCTTTTTATATTCGAGCTCGTGACAGTTTGAGAACAAACCTCCTATCTTTAAGGTAGCAATCAACTAGTTTTTCTTCGAGTAAGAGCAACGAGCGTCCTTCTCTGGGGGGGGTGCGGGGTGCGGGGCGGCGCTTGCGGTCTGTCGTTGGAGCCGGTGGTGGTGGGTTCCTGTGTTACTACCAGAACGTTCGCGGCATGTTGTCGAAGGTGTCGGAGTTCTACAGCTCGATCCTCGGCTCTGACTATGACGTCGTTGCCTTGACCGAAACCTGGCTCAACCCGAGTGTGGAAAATGGTGAAATCTTTAATTGTGCTCAGTTCAACGTTTTCAGGTCTGATAGAAGCTTCGACAGGGTTGGTCTCAGTAGGGGGGGTGGCGTTCTCCTTGCCGTCCATAAGAGTCACCAATCATTGCTGATAGACTGCGCCGATCTCGATGTGAGTCTTGCGGGTTTTGACCTCATCGATCTCATTATTGTCAAGGTTATCCTGCGTGGCGTGAGTTACTTTGTTGTTAATGTCTACGTTCCCCCAAGAGCTAGTATTACCGAGCTGGAGAGTGCGTTGCACTTTTTGGAGAACCTCCACCTGCTTCTGGGAAACAACATCCTGATTGTCGGCGATTTTAATGTCCCTGAGTATCATAACTGCGTAAATGGTCTAATCCCAAATACCAGGAAAGTGCAAATGATCAACAACCTTTGTGCATTTCATAACCTCTCACAGTTTAATACAAAGCTCAACCACAATTCGCGGCTGTTGGATCTTGTCTTGGGCAATTTCTCCTGTCGCGTCGTCACGCCCCCTGACGTACTCCTAGCTGAGGATGCTCACCACCCGGCCTTTTCTATCGAGTTTGACTGTGGCTGCCATCGAGGGAGATCTGAGCCACCTGTACAGCTAAAAGCTTACAACTTCAAGAAGGCAAACTTCATTGATCTATACAGTGAGCTGGCAGACTCTGCTTGGGATTTTCTGCTTGTTTTTGACGATCCGAACCACGCATTGGCTGCTTTCTATGACAGACTCTATAAAATCCTAGATAGACACGTCCCAAAAAGAGGTAAGTCAGGCGGAGCATATCCCGTCTGGTTCGACGGTAGTATCATCAGACTCTTGAGGGTGAAGGGACGAGCGTGGAGCAGATACAAACGAATTCCCACTGCAGAAAACTATAGCAAGTTTAAGGTACTCAGATCCCGGCTTAAATGTCTGATCGTTGAGGCTAGTAGGAAGTACAGCATTCGTGTCGAGCGCGAGATAAGAACTGACCCTGGATCCTTTTGGACACACATTGACTCTAGGAAAAGAGATGGGGGTTTGCCTTCTGCGATGGTCTTTAACGGCACAGAGCTGCGTGGCTCTAGGGCCACGGTGGACGCATTCGCCGACGCATTTGTTGAGAACTTTAACACCGCTGGCAATAATAATAATGTTCCTTCCCCGACTCCAGTAAGTAACGGGACCTCTCTCTTCCTGCAACTAACATCAGTTTCGGAGTTGACGGTCTTATCGTCTCTTAAAAGAATACCATCCAAGCCAACCACGGGTCCTGATTTGGTACCGGCCTTCTTGGTGAGAGATTGTGCTTTTGCATTTTGTGCACCTCTCCACATCCTGTTCAATCTGATCTTGAGAACTTCGACATTCCCCGATCTCTGGAAGACATCCCGTCTGAGTCCGGTTTTCAAGAAGGGCAACAAAAGTGACATAAACAACTACCGCCCTATTGCGATCATAAACAATTTTTCCAAGGCCTTTGAGTTCATCCTCCATGATCACATTTCCTCTTACGTAAGCAGGTTGCTAACGGTGTCCCAACACGGTTTTATGCCTGGGCGTTCAACGACGACCAATTTAACGTGTATCACTCAGTTTATTTCCGAGAATTTAGACCTAAAGCACCAGGTGGATGTCATATATACAGATTTTTCTAAGGCTTTCGACCGGCTGAATCATTCTATCCTAACTGATAAATTGGGATCGTTGGGCTTTTCGGCCCCTCTCGTTGATTTGTTCAGATCTTACTTGAATGGTCGCGGTCAATACGTACAACTTAACGGCGTTCGTTCTGCTACATTCACACAGCCGTCCGGTGTTCCGCAGGGCACTGTCTTGGGACCCGATCTGTTCAACATCTTCATCAACGACATTGTCGCCGGTCTTGGTGTGAACTGTCTTCTGTACGCCGATGATATGAAACTCTATCGATCGATTCACACGCTCCGGGACTGTCTCGAGTTGCAGAGGAGCCTTGACATCTTGAATGAGTGGTGCAATCGTAACCAGCTCTCTCTGAACATCGAGAAGTGTAACATCATGAGCTACCACAGAGTGACGTCGCCTGTGATTTTTGACTATAGCATCGGTGGCAGGGTTTTGGGCAGGCCTGCGATTGTGAGGGACTTGGGAGTCACTTTCGATCCCAAACTCACATTTGTAAATCATATGGAGTCCGTCGTCACGTCGTCGCTTAGGATGCTTGGGTTTGTTCTTCGGGGGTGCAGATTTATGACAAACATCATGACCTTCAGGACCCTATATTTCTCGTTTGTACGTACCCGCCTCGAATACGCCTCGATTGTGTGGGCTCCGGTGTACGATGTCCACATAACAGCACTTGAGAGGGTACAGAGAAGGTTTTTGAAAACATCCTCATTTATGTTGACGGGTACATATCCTGAGCGCGGCACGCCGCAGCAACATCTCTTGCGGCGCTTTAACGTGCAGTCACTGCTTTGTAGACGTCATATGCACTCCGTCTTGTTTCTTTTCGGTGTGGTCGGCGGTGACGTCGACTGTCCTGAGTTGCTCGGGCGTATTGGTCTTCGTGTGCCCAGGCCCTCTTCGCGCGCCTCTCAACTCTTTCACCTGCCTTTTGCGAGGACGAACGTCTTGGCGTCTTCACCTGTCCATCAGATGATCCGAAATTATTCTTACATCGAGAAGGAATGCGATATTCTCAGCTGTAATGCTCAATTCATCAGAGCCGTTTTCTCGAAAATTGATGGTATCGAGAACTAGATTGATTTTGTGTTTCCCCCTCCTTCTTCTCCCACCTCAGAAATGGGTCTCGACCTGTGAGGTGGAGTAACCAAATAATAATAATAATAATAATAATAATACGATGTGATGTCAAACTTTTTTATGCGGGATGTTTCCACGACCTCGCATTCCCCGTCGTAGTAATCTAGGTACTTTACATATGCATAGGACGAGGACGCCTTGGGGGCTGCTGATGCTGTTGCCATTTTAGACATCAAATAACCTGTTGCATAAAGTTTGATGAGATCAACAAAAGTTCACCAGATTATAATATGTAGGTAAAAACAAAAATTGAGAAATATCTTTACTCACACTGGTCTTACTTGCCCTCTGCTAATAACCATTAACCACTGCTAACACGAGTAACCACTTCACTAACGACTTCACGACTTGCACAGAATAACCGTTAAGTGATAACCACCGACCACCGCCGCTGCACCGCACCGCACAGAAATAATAGGTTAGGTTTGTTCGCGTCGGCAAATATGGAACCTGCTTATTCGGCGCGAAATTCAAAATCTTCAAAACCTACGTGTAATCATGTGTAATTCCAAAGAGAATGAACAGCGATTTTCTATATTGGTTTTTGCAAATGGAAATTTTACATGGATTTCCATGATTTCAACATGTTTAGCAGTTGCCATTTGGAAACCAATAAAGCTTTATTGGTAATTCCAAAAAATGACTGATACCTACATTTTTCATATAGGAACCAGTAAGTCGGAAAAAGTATTCATATAGAACATAATAAGGCCATTAGAAAACATATAAAAGCAAATATAATTTCTATTGTTTTTTATATGAAATTTTTAACAGGGTATAGAACCCGATGGAACCCGTCAATCCAATGGATGCAAATACGTCGTAGTTCAACGCATCACATCCCGTTGATACAATTTTGGCACAAAAAGTGTCGATCATTGTTGTAGGGGGGTCGTGGGGGGGGGGCGAAACTCGACTGGGTGGCTCTTTTTCTTCCTGGGCCATGAAGAATCGATCACGACAAGATTGGTATCTTTTCCGACTAAATTCAATGTCCTGAACTTGAATCCGATGTATAAATTTGGACAAAAACAAGTTTAAACAAGTTAACTTGAGAAAATCTGTTTTTTCTTTGACAATTTCCACAAAAAAATTTTTCACTGTTAGAGGCATTCATCTTTGAAAATATTTTAGAGGGCATTAGATTGAACTGTATTCTTCACGAAAATCATCCATTCGATCTGTAACTTTGTTTTTCGAGATAGAAAAAATCGATTTGAACTTTAGTCGGCACAGCCCGTCGTCTACTACTGACCAGAACACTACACCATGCATCTTTGAATGAAAATAGCCCAAACTATCTGGAAAATTATAACTAATCTTTGAAAGTTCAAAGTTCTATGCAGAACTGAATTCCCTAGAACATAAACAAAATCGTCATAAATCGCAATGCAGGGTATTGAGTTATTACTTGAAGGTGCATGCTGTAGTGTTCTGGTCATTAGTAGACGCCGGGCAGTGCCGACTAAAATTCAAATCGGTATTTTCTATGTCGGAAAGCAAAATTACAGATCGAATGGATAATTTACGTTAAGAATACAGTTCAATCTAATGGCCTCTGAAATATTTCCATAGATGAATACCTCTAACAGTAAAAAAAAGTTTCGTAAAAATATTCGAAGAAAAAACAGGTTTTCTCAAATTAACTTGTTCGAACTTGTTTTTATCCAAATTTACACATCGGATTTAAGTTCAGGACATTAAATTTAGTCGGAAAAGATACCAATCTTGTCGGGATCGATTCTTCATGGCCCAGGAAGAAAAAGAGCCACCCAGCCGAGTTTCGCCCTTCCCCACGACCCCCCTTCAACAATGATCGACACTTTTTGTGCTAAAATTGTATCAACTGGTTGTGATGCGTCGAACTACGACGTATTTGCATCCATTGAACTGACGGGTTCCATCGGGTTCTATACTTTTAATTTTGAGTTGCAATTTTTTACCCCCCCTCCAATAACTCGAAGCCTCGGGGTGCGATTTTTGAAAATTTTAGATATGTAGTAGGGTACATAATTTTGGACAGAGTGTCAAATTGTTAGGACGTTCATATCTTTGCCGAGGTATTGGCAATTTTTTTTACCAAGTTTCCTGTACTAAAACAAAGTTGGCCTTAAAATATATTGAAACAACGTATAAAGGCAGCATTTGGAACTTTGCTTGTGAAAATGTATTCCTCACTCATTTCTACATGTAGTTTTAACTTAAAGAACTAAAAAATACCGACTGCGGTACCAGAGACCGGTCAGGAACCATTTTTGCAGAATTTACCCCTAGCAGGTATATTAACCGCAATACAGCGTCTCTGGCGCAAAGTCTCGCGTGGCGCCACATATGGAATTGCAAAAGAGGGTCTTCTGAACAAGTATGTCAAATTTCATGCTTTGATCACAAAATGCACAGACCATTCCGCTAACCCCCCCACTAAAAATACTTCAGGATTTTTCTCCAGATTATGGGTAGTAGAAAATTAGTACACAAGAAAATATGCAAACGAGTGGTAGGTATAGGTATCTCGCGTGGTGCAAGTAGGTAATAGGTACCTACTTAATTATTTTATATCTAACAAGTTTAATTTTTTTTAATTCCAAAAATATCTACAAAAAACGTTGCCCATCATTCAAGGGACATTGTGAAGTGATAAAGAGCTTAATGGCATAATACAACAATATGGAAAACAAGATGACGTCGCTACGACGCTTCAGTTACGTCACTTATGAAACGTCCCAAAGGGGTTACAAAAATGATCGATTCAGACGTGAACGTCTTGTAAAAAGCTTTTTGACCAATTGTCACACTCACTCATATATTTATGTAGAATAGCACCTGCGATCGGAAACTTCCTAATCAGCGGCTTTCAACAATACATTTTTTTGGAGCCAAACAAACAACAAAAACCCGTCCTCTAGGTCTACGGCTGGGATTAAGATGTCGTCCAAATATGCATGAGTATACCAATCATGCAGTTCGTTGAGAATTGTGTTCACTAATTTTTGAAAAACAAAAGAAGCGTTACATGAACCAAAACTCATTCTAAAAAACTCATATTTATCATCTGGGATAATAAAGGCTGTTTTGTCTATTGAATCGTTAGAAATCGGGACCTGATAGTAGCCCGAAAATAAGTCGAGTGAGGTAAAGTATCTAAAGTTTCTCATTCGGTCAACTTGATCATCAATCAGTGGTATAGGAAATGTTTCTTTGATAATTATGTTGTTTAGTTTGCGATAATCCACGCATAACCGTAGATTCCATTTGGTTTGGGTACCAGAATGCTTGGGCTGGCATATCGTGAAGAAGATTCGCGAATGATTGAGTAGTTCAGCAGTTCTTGTACCATTTTCCCAAGCTTAACCCTTTGTGCTTTGAGATGCCGATAGAGGTTATATACCACGGTTATTATTAGAGCTTATTGGAGTGCGTTTGTGGTGCATTCCGATTGTATGGCGGCGAGTTTCTGGGGCACTTAGCTCTTCTGTGGCCTACTTCATTGCATTCAAAGCATCTAGGCTCTGGTGCTTTGGCCCGCGTCCTTACAAGGCCGGGGGTTGCGAAGACGCTGCTCGTGGCCGGACTTGCTTCTCAACTCCGTCAACTCCTTAGGCTAAGGTCATTGTAGATTATAAATAAACTAAACTATTGTAGCTTGCGGAGTTGCATGTCGATTGACGGGGGTGACGTCATCGACCGTTCCGAACCTCCCGACATGACACTGCATATTTTATTATGTAAGTATATAAGAGTAATAGTAGCAGGTATAGCACGCGACACGCAGTCAGGCATTCGGCTCTTCAAGAGTGCTAAACCAGAGTGCTTCCCTCCTTCCTGAGTCTCATGGAGGGCCATGCCGAGCTGGTGGGGTGCCGACTACATCCCATAAATCCCGGCATGGTCCTGTCATGGGTGTTGCCGCCCACAGTTCCACAATGGGCTGACAATTTTGATCTTTAGGCTCTCTGCTAATGATTTTAATCATAAAACCTCTCTAACAGCTTCAAATAGAGTCATATATTCTGCCTCAGTCAAGGAGGCTGCGACTTATGCTTGCCGTTTTGTATTCCAGGATAATGGATTCTGTGATAATGGTACGGCTTTCAAATAGTCTGAATAAATATCCTGTCGTACTTTTTTTTGCCAAGCTCATTGCCGCCCCAATCAGAATCGACATAACCGTTTAGAAGGTCTTCATAATCACGTCGTACATAAGTTAGTTCAACTCTAATGAAGATATGCATTTTACATAATATCTCAACACTCTTTTCGAACTTTGCCAGAGTTCTTTGTTGTTTTTTAGTTAGAAAACGATTTTTTTTTATAGTGCCTTTCTGGGATTCTGGGAGACATCCTGATGTTCAGCTTGCAAGACTTTTGCACTAGTGTCACGGCTTTCCGCTTCCAGTTATTACTTCGCGATCAAGAAGTTTTGTATTGACGAAGGCCAATGTTAAGTTGTCTTCCGACAATGTTTCGATGGCTATGTTGACATTATCGTGAGACATGGGGAGTGTAAACAACAATTGCGTCACTTCATCTGTTTCCTCGAATTTTGCTTCTGCCGCTAATAATATAGTACATATGACTGTGAGGTCATCAAAAGTGGTAAAGTGTTGAGATGTAAAGATAAAGATGCATCGCCCGTTAATTTTCATCCAAATAATTTGCGATTTAAATTAATTTTTCCCGCCACAAAATGGCTGCGAAAGGCGGAATTCAACTGACAGCCCGAGGTGACATGAGATGTCACACTTACAACCTCACTTTTATTGTATCAGTCACTCACCACTCAGTGTTTACTGTTTACTCCAGTTTACTCTCCGCTTGGCTTCCTAGTGTGGTCCCAGTTAGTGATGGTGCGTCTGTTTGCTGTATTCTAGTTTTGCGAGTGAATTTGAAGTGATTGTTGTGTTTAGTGGTATTACTGTATCCCATAGTCAGTCACAGAACGTGAACTAGGAAACTTTGATGGACAAGAGAAATGGAAAGAAGACTGGGCTCAACAGACTGTACCCGAATGACACCAGCTCCTAAACGTCCATGAAGCACCTCTTGGAACTTCAGCAGGGTTCGCACAGGTCCCGGACGATGTGCTGATTCGTTTTACCAGTGGGAGCTTACCGAATTTCCCGAATGTGATAGTCGCTTGGAAAACCAGACAGTACAACACGTCACATTTGCGTGGCCTTCACGCGCATACCAGGGTTCTCCAGAGGTCTTCGTGAAGGTGACACCTGAAGCTGCCGATTGCCTGGGGAATATGGACTTGGACTCACAGCTTCTTGCCAAAATCAGACCATTTACCTGTGGTACTTGTTCCATATAGAACTATGTGGTTTGTATTTACTACTGCTTCACCTTCCACAAAGTTCCGGGAGCTTGGAGAGGCGGCACACAAATAATTGTAAATTTCTCCCAATGGCAAACGAATATCTCTTATAACAGTCGTAATAAGAACAAATACCACAACAATCACTTTCAATCCACGTTTCCCGAAAGGCTTCTGCGCATACCTGTGAAAGAAGGACGTTGCCATATCTATATCACGACAACAAGTTGACAACACTGTAATACGATGTGCGTGTATAATGTCACGCAAATGGCAGCTGACAGCGCTTGACGTCGATTTGACGTTTTAACAGACTTAACCTAATAACGCTCTTGTCCTCTTGTTTCGTCGATCGCCCTACAGCTCGTTGTGTTTCGTATCACCTGAATCTTTTCTGCGTCTTTCTGCACGCAACATTTCATTCTGAACAATATTAAATGTTGAATGGTTAGGAGGTTATGTTTGTTGTTTGTTTGTTTACATTTCGATTATTGATTGACAGTTGCCATTGACAGTGACACTTCGTGCGTCAAAATTGAAATTACCGCGCTCTGCAGGTATGCGTTCTCATGTATGCGCTGAAGTGATGTACGTGGATTTACTCGCAAAACTAGAATACAGCAAACAGACGCACTATCAGTGACTGGGACCACACTAGGAAGCCAAGACGAGAGTAAACTGGAGTAAACAGTAAACACTGAGTGGTGGATGACTGATACAATAAAAGTGAGGTTGTGAGTTGTGAGTGTGACATCTCATGTCACCTTGGGCTGTCAGTTGAATTCCGCCTTTCGCAGCCATTTTGTGGCGGGAAAAATCAATTTAAATCGCGAATTGCTTTCGAAATGATAATTGAGTTGCAATACTTTTTCTTTCGTAGATGCCATCTAGGCTTCTCGAGATTTCTTTAGCAGTTTTGCCAGGCGTGGCAAATCCGAAAAAAGAGTCCGAGAAGTATTCAACTATAGTACTATTCGCAATTTTTTCGGCCTTGTTCCAGTCGTCTGTTAGCTCCTCTGGAGGCTCCTTATTGAGAACTTAAAGGACATCCAAGTTCCGTGAGCAATGTCCTTCTCACTTTCCACACACTGTATCGTTCACCACAAAAGGCGTAGACATTTCGATTTACATTTCGTAGTTTGGAGTTGTCCATTTTCAGAATCCGCGGTGCAGCAAATAACGTGTGGAGTCAGACACCCAGGTCTCCACTTCGAAAGCACCTGACCTTCTTGTTTTGCGCACGTTTCACACAACCGTTACTACCTGGCGTACTCAGTTGAGCGTTACTACTGGGCCCATAACCTGAAAGGGTCATAGGTCGAACAATGCACTAGCAAGAAGACACAACTTGATGTTGTTGGTAAAGCTTCACTCCAACTAAATACAAAAACAATATTTTATAAATTTACACGATCTCACATATGGTATATTAGGTAATGGTCAGCGATGCTCAGCAGTATATTTATTCCAAATACTGAAACCTCGGAATAACTAGCGTAACGCTCTCGGGTCACGATTAACTTTTGCGGCGTCTTCAAGCTTTTTTTCCAACAGGATTTTATATGAGAGATTATTATTTGAGCAGCAGACGAATATTACAGTGATATACAGGGTGTTCACGTATAAATTATATTTCCCTCTGGAAACTAAAGATAATTTCAAAAATTAAAAAGGATTCTCATATGATTTTTTCCGTGGGCTTTAAATCTGACCACGGAAATTTTCTGTGTTTCTATGAATCCAAAAAATTTCCGTCGACGGCGGTACCCTCGTCTCTTCTGGGCTGCGTGATAGTACGTCCGGTAGCTCGTTTGTTCGGCCTTCGCAGTGTTCAACAGTAAAGTTGAACTCTTGTAGAATCAGAGACCATGTTCAGCTTGTTATTGGTCACTTTGTGTGGTTTGCACCAATGCGAGACTCTTGTTGTCCGTTCTGAGTGTTAACGGTCGGTCTTCCAGGTACTGCCGGTACTTCTGCACCCCCCTTCCCAGACGGTCGCGAGGCACTCTTGTTTACCAATGTGGTACCTTTCCTGAGCTGGTGTGAGTCTGGCACTGGCGAAGGAAATCACCTTCCTCTCACCGTCTCTTCTGAAACAACAGCCTCCCGACCGATCAACCTTAGATCACCGCAAAACATCTTGAGCTTTGCTAGCCGGGGATCGTCGGCTTCGCATCCACTCACCATTAGATTCGTTTGCAAAACCTGGCTCACATGCGTCAGGAGTGCGCTTATGTGACTCGGTATGGTAGGGTTTTTAAATGCAAAAGTTTCTGTGTCCAAATCGCATAATGTGTAGATTGCCTCGATCAAAATTTTGTATTTAATTGGGTCCAAAAGGTCACAAAGCTCGGTTATGATTGGGTCTAAGCGTTTCGATTCAAGTAGAAGCTTTGCAGCTTTTCGAGAGCTGTCGGGTCTTTTTATTTCGACTGTGCTCGCTCATATCAAATTTCACTTTCGAAATTGCAATTAGTTTGATCGTTTGATCATGGATTCTGTGGATCCGAACTCGCCTCGAAGTTCTCTATATCCCATTTAAACAATATTGGAAGTTCATTTTCAGTGTACGGAACTAATTTATCAAATCGATTTGTTTTTTCCACTGTTATTTGCTTTTTACACTTGCTACTTATTTCTTTAAATTGTTTTTCATTTATCAAATCTACTGACGCACCCGAATCCAATTTGAAGTCTACCACCTTGCCATACAATTTCAGTGGCATAATCCATGAGTTTTCAACTTCTTAAATTCTCCTTACAATATCTATATTTACATTATTCACACTTTCTGGACTCTCTTCATTTTGAATTGTAATCATTGTGCCTCAAACTTCTTGATTAGTACCTGGATTTCATTTGTGAAATACAAAAGAGTTGTATATTCCCAGAGCTCTTTCGTTTCACTTGCAGTTAGGTAATTTTCAAAAAGTTGTCTCCACAGCTTCCAATTTTCCGCTAGGTTCCCTCCCAGTATCATGGGGTGGACTTCTTTATCCATCTTAACCTTACTTTCTTTTTTCCAGCCTGTAATTTCTTGATTTATTCTTCTTTCTTCGAAATATTCTTCGGTTAATATTGTTCTTGCTTGGTTCGCAGCGCCATGTTATGTTTGAATTCTGGATGGTTTAGTTTCAGTTGGGAATCATTGGAATAAATTCTTACAACGTGTGACTTCAACTTGGGTATATTGAAAAGTGCCGTTCTATAAAATTTAAAAATTACATGTCAATGTCAATCATGCGTGGAACGTAATGGGTGGTATGATTAAAAGAAGTATACGTTGTTTCAGAAATATTGCTATCCCAGTAGGTCATGAAAATCTAAATGCAGCTTTAGATTTAGTTACAAAAAACGTCAAATCAAAAGTGTAAATCTCATGAAAACTTCATTATTTATTTTCAGGTTATAAGTCAGATCTTTCACTCCTTTCAGTCAGAAAGTATTTCTTCAGTTTTTTATCGAGTATCACGCGCGGAACCCCATTCAAGGTGCACTTGAAGAAAGATACATGCAGTTTTGATGTCGAACCGTCTCTGTTTCCGATCTCAGGACTAAAAAAAATAGGCACCTGGGGAGTCAGCAGATTTTGTTCTTGCCAGTCTCAATCAACATTGTGCACATATCACACAGGTAGATAGCAAAGCAGTAAAGCAAACTCCATGGCCTTGAAAGGGATCAGATATCAAGGAAGATCTGCTTCTAAAGCCGAGTTACGCTGTTCTACTTCAACTGAGCCTTTTAGTGAAGACAGAAGCACGAAATCTGGTAGGATATGGCACAACAGACTGTACTGTACCTACTTTTTTGATTGAGAACGGGCGCTTGGCTGATTTTTTTCTCGACTGGGCTCAGGGATCCACGGCCATTTTTTGGTTGTAAGTAGTGACAAACCTTGGCTTCTTTTTGCTAGTATGCGTTTGACCGTGCAGTACGTTACTAAAGATCAAAGCAACGCGCTGAATGCTGGCAGCTGCATTGTTGGAATCTCTGAAGAATTATTCGTAACAGCGTCAAATTATTTCACGTTCTCTCGCAGATAAACGAACTGGATCCCCACACATGGCGTGAAAATTATCAGGTAATCAAAACCAATGAAGGAACAACACAACAGTAACAGTAGGTATAACGTAACAGGAACAACAGTAACTGTATAAGTAACACGTACAGATTCTTAAAACTTGCGTTGATAGGTGCTTATTACGATTTTTTTACCAAAAGCTATCCCAGGTGAACAGAAACATGACAGTTTGGATGACAATAAAAAACTTGGCGGCTGATTTTGATTGACATGTCACACTGACTTGGGACTAAAACAATAAACGTTTTAGAACTAGACAAAGCTAAAGCGACTTTTACCATATACTTCCAATGCCTACTGAGATAGCAATCAATCTGAAACAACGTATATTTACTTTTACTTCAAGTAAATACTTCACTCAGTAGTAAGTGCTTTGAATCCCGTAGCATTTACGTCACTTTCTACTTGAAGAAAAACTAAAGTAAGAAGTAGAAGCTCTAACTTCATACTCCACTCTATGTAACTGGAGTAAATAGAAGGTGATGCTACAGCTTATGCTAATTTTGTGTAGTATTTACTTCGAAGTAAAGTAAATACTATAGTATTGCTGGAGTTGATCAAGAAGCAACTTCGCATTTGAAATTCAATTCAAAAGTGGTCAAATGACCATGTTTGTTAGTCTCGGAATAAACTGTAGAGAAGTTTGGAGAACAAGGGCATTATGGAGGAGCGCAATATAGAAAGTATCGGTCAGTTCTCTTTCATTTTCAGATTTTCAGCGCTGAGGAAGTAAATTGATGTTACTTGTCCAAAGCCAAGAGGACGAATTATGAAAAAGATGTATACTTAGATTCAACAAAGACAACGTGCAGTGGATGCAGAATATGCCCATATTCTTGGGGATTCACGTTGAAAGAGGAGGGGCAGCTCTAGGCAACAAAACCAAAATGGAGATTTTCCTCAGACGTTTAGGCAATCCCGGTTTTCAAGTTGGCTTGGGGCAGACTTGGTAGTCCAAAAAAAAAGTGTTTGAAAAATTATCAAAGAGGTCGCCAATAAAATTATTTGAAACCCACTAGTCAGGGGGCATAGGGTCAAAAAAAGGTTGGCCGTGTGCAGCTTCGTGAAGATATATAGGGATATGTCCTAATCGATTCCTGGGCGATCAAGGACCATGAAAAATTATGGTGGAATATTGACATCTGCTGCAGGCAAATATGGTGGAGGCGCCAAAATGGGCTTCATTTGATGATAAGAAACTGGCTGTAGCTCGTTTGTTTTTTAACGGATTTTAACATCTGAAACATCATTTTGTAGACAAAAAAATTCTCTTCTTACTTTATGCCTAAGTTTACAAACGTCATTCCGGGAAACTGTCAAAATTGTCTCCATAAGATATGCTAAATTCCGGCCTTTTTTCAAGGTTATCTGATATTTTTCAAACTTGGCAGTATTATAGATCTTGAGGTGCCCTTTCCAAATTTTCACTTTTCCACTTCGTATATTTGCCGTTTTGGCCGCCATATTGGAAAGATGGCGCCCAAAAAACAGTTTTTTGTCAATATCTTCATTTCAGTCAATGTGAGGTGGAAGCGTTTGTATGCGAATGAAAGCTTATTCAATTATCTACAATTTGACATCTTACTCGTGTACGTGCTATTTCCGGTTCTTGGGTTATGGCTTCCAGAGCTCCCTGAAGCATCAACTTTTGTCATCCAATCAGCATGTCAAGTTGAGCTAAGCTCCACGTGGCAGTCAAATTAACCATAAATAATGATAAATTGTCAACCACAGACCATTAATATCCAGAAAATCAAGCATGGTAACGGTTGCTATGCAACTACAGGGTGAACTCTAAGGGAAAATCAACTTTGAGAAGGTATAGCTTGAGAACTGTAAGTCGCACATGAGTGATTCAGACGTCAAATTATAGACAATTTGATAGACCTTCACTTTTGATAAGAATTCTCAAGTTTTATGACAAATTTTCGAAAAAAAATCGAAAATATGTTTTTTTGGGCGCCATTTTTTCAAAATTATCGCCAGAACAGCAAAGATACGAAGTGGAAAAGTGGATATTCTGAATGATGACCCCAAATCTCATCATAATAATGAGTTTCGAATGTATCTGATATCCTTCAGATGCTATATTACCTTTATTTCTTTCTAAAGTCAGTTTGCTTTCACAGTTCACCCTGTAATTACACAAATAACATCACCATGATCGATTTTCTAAATTTTTGTCATCTATGGTTAATGGCCAAGAGCTATTGATGGGTTATTTGCCTACTACATGACGATGGTATCAATTTAACATGCTGATTGAATGCCGAAAGTTGATGCTTCCGGAAGTTCTGAAAGCTCTAACTCAAGAACCGTAAATCGCACATTAATGACTGATATGTCAAATTGTAGAGATTGGAATGGGCTTTCCTCCGCATACACACATTTCAATCTTAAGTCAGTTGAATTCAAGATATTGACAAAAAACTGTTTTTTGGGCGCCATCTTTTCAATATGGCGGCCAAAACAGCAAAGATACGAAGTGGAAAAGTAAAAATTCTAAAAGAGCACTTCAAGATCTATGATACTGCCAGGTTTCAAAAATATCGGATAACCTTCAAAAAAGGGCGGAATTTAGCATGACTTATAAATACAGATTTGACAGTTTCACGGAATGACGTTTGTAAATTTAGGTATGAAATAAGAAGAGAATTTTTTTGTCTACAAAATGACGTCCCAGATGTTGAAATCCGTTGGAAAACAAACGAGCTAGAGCCAGTTTCTTATTACCAGATGAAGCCCATTTTGGCGCCTCCACCATATTTGCCTGCAGTAGATACGAATATTCCACCATCATTTTTCATGGTCCTTGACCCCCCAGGAATCGACTAAGACATATCCCTATATATATTCACGAAGCTGCACACGGCACGACCTATGCCTCCATACTACACCCTTTTTGCATCGAAATTCTAATTTTTGATGTTTCCACTATACATTTCTGCAATTTCAGTGGCTGCATTATCTTTTTTGCTTTTATTCCTGGGACCTTCCCCTTGTCCCGCAAGATTTTGCGGTCCTGCAAGAGCATCACAAAGGCCATCTGCAGATCCTCATCTTCCTCGCTTTTTGCTACACCGTTTTCGCTGGCACTTTCTTTGTCTCTACTCTCGTCTCTACTAAAACTCATACTGGCCACAAAATGGATTCAAAGCCAGGATCACGTTCAGAACGAAAGACTTCTCAGGTGACGTTAACGTTGAAGTTTATCACTGTAGTAACAACTTCTAGGGGAAGTAATTACTTTTCATAAAAGTATTTACTCCATGTATAGGATTATGCTTCACAAAATACTACGAAGTAAAAGCTTCTACTTGAAGTAAAAGTAAATACTCCTTTCAATCATACCACCCAATGTCTTCTGTTGGACGTGTCTGCAACCAACCTTACACATGTGTATCCATGAATATCTACAATGTACATACATCACATAAAAAATATCATGCAGTTTTTGATCATCATCAATGCAAAATATCAAGGCCGAAGCTACTACTTGCTCTTTCTGCTTGTTGGGAAGCTTCTCCACAATACTTTTAACAATATTGTGCCGAGCAAGTTTGCTGTAACATTTGTGTCTGATTCCCCTTTCAATTTTTTGAAAACACGTTTGGCAGAAAGACCATGGCTTCCTGCTTTTAATGGCATAAATTACACGTTGTCGTGTTACTCGTGTTAGTCTTTCTCTTGCGAATTGTTTGTTACTGCTATATCTTCATACTTCATTATACGCACTGTAAACTATACA
This sequence comes from Anaspis maculata, assembly GCA_949128115.1. Classification (NCBI taxonomy): domain Eukaryota; kingdom Metazoa; phylum Arthropoda; class Insecta; order Coleoptera; family Scraptiidae; genus Anaspis; species Anaspis maculata. Next base: position 56,070,334 of record OX421965.1, on the reverse strand, counting down.
AGTTTCATCCTTACCCGTACTCAAAAATTTGTGGGGGATGGCTGATTCATCCACCTCGTACAACACTCCGTTGTGAGAGTAAATTATTTTCGTCTTTTCCATTTGGCGGCTGATTTTATTCAATTTTTAGGTTACTTCGGAATGCTTGACAGATGAAATGTCAACGCATATCACACCGATTTTCGTGTGCGCATGCTGGGGATTTTTTCCCGACCTCGTTGAGTGCGGAACAAATGGGCAAACCCGGCGTGTTCCCCTGTCATTTTCGAACGACTGGGGGTACGGGAATTATTACTTTTCCCACGTTTACGAACCGCTTAGGTATATCCCTTCCCCGTTCCCAAGCTTTTTCGAACATACCCCAGGGCCGCTATTCTTGAATCGTGTGAGAAAAGTCCCTGGGAGTTTTATATAATCCGTACTACACTTCTGCAGCGAAAGTTGCCTAAAAACGGCGATTTTAGGCAATATTCGCTTCATCAGTGTACTGCGGAATGTATTTTACTCCCAGGGACTTTTCTCACACGATTCTAGAATAGTGGCCCAGGAGTGGAAAGAGGGTTTTGCGCGCCGCTCTAGCCGAGCTGAGTGCTTTGCTGATGTGAGTGCCATGATTAAGCCTCCTTCCGAGATTAACTCCCAGATACTTCACCTCATCTTGCATGGGGACCTCCTGACCCGCCACTTTGAGAGGCTGAAACACGGAAGTGTTTGAGAACTTCCGTGCGAAAATGATAATCTCCGACACGGTCGGACTTATCTTGATAAACCACTTCTCAAAGTAGCGGCTCAGTATGTCCAGATGCAACTGGAGGTGCTTGTTGGCGACGACAGCACTGTGTGACTGCGTCAGTATAGCTGTGTCGTCAGCGAACAGCGCCAGTTGAGTCTTAAGCTCAAGCTTAAGCTGAGTGTAAGCTTATGCAACAGTCCGGGTACCCAGTTTTACGTGTTTGTTTTTGAAAAAGCCTTTTTAAAAAATATTAACTTTATTAAACTGTGAAATAATTTAATTCGTACAAGTTTTAGAACGTAATAACGGATCGACAATTTATGCGTGCGACGTGCACTCGGTCATGATACAGAAAATTGTATTCTTTGCTAACTGCATGAAGTCGTATATATAAACAGCAGGGTGCTAAGTAAGCAAAACTAATCTTATTCATGACGGGGTCGTAACACCTCCCCCTTTTAGATAGAATTTTATAAAATTAACTGAAAATAAAAATAGAGGTAAATTTTTTAAAATTCTAAAAATATAAAATTATTGACATAAAAGGTAAGTAAGCTAAAAACTGAAATAACAAAATCGTTAAGTACTTAAGACTTAAAATTAAAAGATTACAAATTTAAAGAAAGTGTCTTTTAGGGTCACGAGCACTTTTCACTTCGTATAAGCTCTGCTTTTAAACACTTCGCGCACTGCAAAGTTTGTTCACAAGGCTTTTCTTTGCTGCCTCGTATTTCTTGAGACGGCTGCTGCTTCCAGAGGCGTCTCTTCAGTTTGTAGTTTGAGTGTCGGTTGCAACTCGATGTTCCACTGGTGAATAGATGTTCTACGGTGTGGTTTTGGATTGATATTGCAAAAGTTATAGATTTTTGCACAGCAACCCCTGTCGTCAGGTCTGGGGTTGTTAGAAGGTGAACTTTTCATGTAGCCAATCAAGTGGCGGCAACAGCCACATTTACAGCAGATGACTGTTACAATTATTATAACAAAGATGGTCAGGGTCCAGATGGTGGATGCGCTGAGGTACTTTGTTGCGAAGGGCTCTTGATTTAACGTTTTGAGTTCTTCTTCAAGCTCGCCAAGTTTGTGAGCGGCGACATTCAAGTCGTCCAAGTTGAACTGGTTGATTTTAAGTGGTTTTAAATGGAACTCTTCTTTTGATGTTTGTTCCTCGCAGCATTCGAATGGAATTTGAGGGATGAAGTTCTCTTCTGTATAGTTGGAAGTTTGTTCTTCTTTAGCATATAGTTGATAAATGCCAGTATGCATTACACCGTTTTTGTAACGTGATGAGTTTGTTGCCCTCCAGAAGTTTGGTGGTTGTACCTTGATTAGGGCAGGTGTAGGTAATTGCCAACTTTGATGGTAGGACTAGTAACCATTGGTTCTTGCCGATGTACTGAATGTTATGGTTGATTACATTCATAATTAGTGGCTTGCATTTGTCGGAGTTTTGGAGTGTCGTGATGAGGATGACCTCACATGGTCCTTGGGTCGAGTCAAGAGGAATTAAGACACATGGCGGTTCTGTCGTCCATTTCTTGGCAAGTGTCGAGGTCATGGATCTTGATGTAAGTTCTCTTATCTTTTGATAATACTATCATCTTTGATTCGGGGATGATAGTATGAAAAAGGTTTGTAGAAGGATCTTTGGTTGGTACAGAGTAGAGATGGTAAAGGTCGAAGGTATCCTGATTTATTAAAGGTATTATTATTACAAATATTAACCTGTTTTTTGTCTGAAATGCTTGAAGTTTAAAAAGATTTAATAACTGGGGAAGATTTTCCAAAGTGGGTTTGAATGGTAAGTTATTTCGCGTTAGATGTCTATTGATGTCTATCAATTCGCTGAGTAAATTTCTAGGTTTAATTATCGATGGGTGGATTACTTTTAATTTCGCAAAGGTTAAACTATTGACTATATCAGTAAGTTCTTCTGAAATTAATGTGAATGATTCTAGAAGTTGTTCACAATTATTCATCAATTTTAATTGATGCTCAAAATATTTTTGACTCCCAAAAAGGGTTTTAATTTCGTTTTCTATTACTTTCATATCTTCGTTGAATGTTTGTTCGTCAATTTGTAATTTTCTAATCGTTTCGTTAAAATTTCGAATGGTACTTGTTGTGACTTTAATTTGGTCTTTAATTAAGTTTTGAATTTCTGAATCGTCTCTTTCTAATTTGTCTATACATTTGCTAAAATATTCTCCGTCGGAGGCATCTAGATTTCCTGTTATAAATTTCCATACGGTTCCAACACCGTTTGCAAGTCCTCGTCTTACTCGGATTGTTTCGAATTTAATTTCTGTTAACATATTATCGATTTTATTTGAAATCGCTTTTAGAATATCAAGAAGGGGTTTTATCGTAAGGGAAAAGTTCGAAATCTTATATTTTCATCGTGTTCATCTTTCAAAAGTACAGTTGTTAGGGTATTTAAAATTTGCAAATTATGTTCGTACGTTTCTTGTAAGTGATTAATGTCTTTATACACTACTAGTTTCCAAATATCTGAAGTTATTTTTATTTCTCTCTCTTTTTCGTAAAATAGTCCTATGGTATTGTTTAGGTCTTTGATTTGGATATTGGAATAAGAAAAATTAATAAGGAATAGGAAAATAAAGATTTTAGATGGAGTCTTGTCCATGATTGATCTGTAACAATTATTTGTTCACAGATGACTAGATAAAACAATAAAGTTCTTAATTATGAAATTAGCTGATACGATAAACCAACCTAGGAATTATCGCTAACACTACTAAATTCGTACTATAATTGAATTTTCGGTAAAGCCGAAGGATTTTACAGTCTGAATCCTAAGATGTTATTCAGATGACAGGGACAATTTGGTGACTTCCAAAATTGTATATCAGGGCAAATCTGAATTTGACCGCAATAAAAAATTAAAATGTTTTCCGTGAGGCGGGGGTTTGGCGGTTAATAAACCCAGCAGTTTTACAGGGAATAGAATTATGTGTATATAATCATAATTATGGGGAAAAAGGTGTTCTTTGAACATAATGGTTGACGTCTGCCAAACGTCGTCAGAGTTTTTCAAAAATTCTTGTATTAAGTCCTATTTAGTCGCCTTTTACGACACGCATTTGGATTTACGTCTGCTTTATTCTTAAAGGTCCCAAAACAGCAGGGATTATTTGTTAAATACCTAGTCTGAGGTATTTGGGTCTTGGTCTTCGTCTGATTCTATATTTGACGGTTTTATCCGGTCAAAGTTGACAGTCATATATTTATTATTGGAAGTTAGTAGCTCTACGCAATTCGGAGGTAAGAGTCTGGTTATTTTGTAGGGACCAAGATATGTGGGGGACAATTTGGATTGTCTTGATGGTTTTCTTAAAAACACTGATTGACCAAGTTTGTACTGAGGTCTATTTTCTTTTACATGTTTGTCAAAACGTTCCTTTGATTTTTGTTTGGAACTATCGATATTGGAAATGACTTTTTTGTTAACATATTGTGCGTAATTTCTCATGAGTCTCTGGTAATCATCTTGAAGTTCTGCTTCATTGGTAAAAATATTATCTCTAGATGGATCAATATGTCCAAAAACAATTTCCTGAGGGCTGAATTTGGTTGAAGCTGACTTGCTAAGGTTATATGTTTTTATAGCGAAAGGTAGTGCGTCAACTACAGGTTTATGAGGATAATCGATGTGGAAACTTCTAATAGAATCCATCAATGTGGCGTGAAAACGTTCCACTTGCCCATTAGATTGGGGATGATCAGTGGGACTGACAGTTAGTCTAATGTCGTACAATTCGATTAGATTTTTGAACGATTGGTTCATAAATTCGCTTCCGGCATCTACATGAATTCGTTGTGGTACAGGGTAGTGTTGGAAGTACAATAATAATTTATCAGTAACGCTTCTTGCTTGTTTGTTAGGAATTGGATAAGCCTGTGCATATTTTGAAAAGTTATCAACAATTGTCAGAAGATGTAACTGGGGATGTACGTCTAGTGTGTCCATGTTTATGTGTTGAAATGGTCGTTCTGGTGTTTTTGTAATTACGAGGGGAAAACCTGTGTTTTGCCTATTAATCTTCGATTGATTACAAGTCTGACACCGTTTTACAAATTCTTCTATATCTGTTTTCATATTGGGCCATAAATGTTGTTCACGTATTCTTCGAAATGTTTCATTGATACCTTTATGTAAATTATTCTTTGAGGAATGCCATTTCGACATTATTTCGTTCTTTTCTTCAGGCGTTAGGTCTTTTTGCAATTTGATTATATCATGGCAAATATGGAATTTGAAAGTATCAGCGTTGAATAAATGACTCAAAATTCTTTTCAATGGTAGGTGATTGACCTTGTTCAAATGATATTCTTTAGGTTCTAAATTTTCTTTGATCTCGTAGAGAAGTCTGAATAAATCTTTTTGAGAAAGTCTTGATAAATTGTCTACGGGCAATTTGATGAAATAGTATTTTCGATTAGTGACCTTTAAGCTGTTTTTGATAGTCAATGTTTCAGTTAGATTCAAATTTCTTTCTGTAGTACATGTATCTGCGACATAGGTTGCAATATGGGGTGTATCCTCATTTTCATTATTGGGAATGATTTTTTTTTTTTTTTTTTTTTTTTTTCAATTGTCTCCATATATAATACAATTGTCAAATTTGACATTAGGTATATAGTTTTGTAAATATAAAATCATGACATTGTGGAGGAGTCCCCAATGGTACTCTCCCTTTTTTCAACACTTATACAATAAAATAAAATTTAGGGTATAAAACGAATTGACAACAGATAAATGAATGAATGCTATTATATTTTTGTGGTAAGCAAGTGTCACAGTCGTTTGTCTCTTTTATTAAATCAAAATTTATTGAAGGTTGTTCGTTAATAAATTTGTCATATTCGATTTCGAATTCGTAGTCTGGATTTGCATCAAAATCAATTAAGTCTGGTGTCTCGTTACGATTGATTATTGACTCGTCTTCTTCATCTGAAGATGAAGATGGATTTGCTGTGATTGGATTTATTCTGATACGCGAAAGTGCATCAGCATTTTTATTTAATTTCCCAGCTTTGTGAATGATCTCATATGTATACTCTTCTAATTTCAGGCGCCATCTTGAAAGGCGTGAACCTGGGTCTTTGAAATTTAAGCACAAGTCTTCGATGCTCTCTTTTTCTTCTAAATTAAGATGATCGAGCCTTAATTGGTTTAAAATATTTTGTTCTCGATCGATATTATTTGAGTGATTAGTAGTGACGTTGTAGTTATTCACGTTAAAGGTTTCGAAAGGTTCAAGAATTATTTCAGGAAGTTCAACTTCCTTGGTTTCATTGCTTGAGTTCAACATTGTAGTAATAATTTGGTTATCATTTATCTTTACGATGGAATTAGGAATCTTTACTCCATTGATCTCTAGTTCAGGACATATAAAGGTTGAATCAGCATTATTGTTTGAGAATGAATTTATTTTTACTGGTAGTTGAACTACCTCGATCGTTCTAGGCGATATATGAAAAATTTTCTTCAAAGTAGTATTTGGTTCTTCGAACTCATAGATATAAATTTTAATCCGACTATTATTAAAAATTCCTTTTATCATAGAAAGAACGTGCTTCCAGTTTAAGTTATCAAGACCGCATCCGAGCTTTGGCAGTGCTAATTCAGCGATTTGATTTTCTTCGCATATAACCCGCAAGTTCATTAATGCTGTGTTGATAGAATCGTACGTGGGTTTATCTTGAAAGCGTTCCTTCGTGATAAGGTGAAAAATTTCTCGCGTTTCATTTACGCTCGAGAAAAAGGAATAAGCAACTTGTCCTACTATCTTTTGCTGAGCTAGCAACTCGTCGGTATTGTGTGGATATTTTATTGCAATTTTTCTTGCTAAACCTTGGCTCATTTTAAAATCTTGAGACACTGCGTGCCCAATTGGAATGTTATTGGGTGCATCTAAAATTTCACCTCTTATGAATTCGATTGAAAATTGATTAGAAAATCCATTTATTGGATTATTATTAGAGAGACTCACGGCGGAGCTCGAATGGTTCCCGAAGGAAGTATTTGATTTTTTAAATGAATTAGTATCGACTTGGATTGAACACTTTGGTTCTATTGCTTTTTTAGCAATTCTAAGATCCACAGAGGGAGTATTAAATTGTCGATTTTCTTCGTTGATTATACGCGGTTTATGTACCGGGTTTCTTGTATTATTTTTATTAATGGATTCACAATGATTTAAAGTAGTGAGAGAAGTATCACCGTTCCTTGCATAGGAAAATAATTGAATTTCAGGATAGTCTTGAATTGAAAAAATAGTTTTCTTTTAGGAAAATCGATAACACAATTGAAATTTAAAATAAAATCCATACCCAAAATTCCGTCGAATAATCCAAAGTCGATAGGTGCAACATGCATTGTGTGCGAATTGAATTTACCGACTTGGTATTCGTAAACATGATTGGAAAGTACGGGAATATTTTCAATTCCGGTTATATGAATATCTTTGCTTTGGATTTTACTTTCGGGTGAAATAATATTTGGGTGAATCAAACTGATAGAGGCACCACTGTCTAAAAGAAGTTTAAAATTATTTTTTGTGTCTAGAATATAAAACATTTTGTGTTGGCTATCATTGGACTTTGCATTTAAAATTACATTTCGGACTCGCTCGCGTGCGTCTGGGTTACAGGAGACTGGACGTCCGAGGAATCCAGCTCCGCATCTTCGTTTTTTAAATAATTTACGCGAGGAGCGGGATTGTTTGAGAAATTATTGTTTGGTCGATTTTGAAAATTACTTTGACCTGAAAAATTTCTATTTTGAGGATTTGCATTATTGTGATTCGAATTATTTATTCTTCTGAAGCAATTTACTATTAAATGACCAGGTTTTTTGCAGTAATTGCAGAATTTCGCGTCTGGTCGTGGATTTGGATTACGAGCATAATTGCTCGGTCCTGCTTGAGGTGAAACATGTTGGTTATGGTAATTCTGCCGTGGAAAGCTTTTAAATGTTTTCGTATTGTTTTGACTGCTGCGCGTTGATCTGAGGTATGCAATATTTTCTTCCTCAAGTATGAGTTGGGCGGCTTCGCTAATGGATAATGGTTTTTGTGCTCTTATTAATTGACCTAAGGGGTCATTTAATCCGGCTAATAAAGTTTTCAGTCCGATCTTTTCGTGTGACTCGATTAAAGTGTTTTTATGTAATGGGTCAATTTCGTCGTCGAGTCGAACACTCGACCTTAATTTTGTTAATAAATTTTCTATTTTTGTTACGAAGCTTCGCGCTGTTTCAGTCGTTTTTTGGAAAGAATTTGTGAGGTCTCTGACGAGAGCTTCGGTATCCCTACAATCGCCAAAGTGGCCTATTAAAAGGGGCCTTATTGTTTCCCAGGTTGTTAGATTCCTCGAGGATATGAAAGTTTTAGCTTTTCCAGTTAGTTTGGATTTAATTAGGAAAACAAGGACATTTTCTTGTCCTTCTTCGATGTTTTCCGTTGCAAAATTACATGCTTCTATAAAATCATTCAGTAAGGCTTGTTCGCCATCGAATGAGGGAATTAAATCTTTAAGATCTCTCAAAGAGAGTTGAATTACGTTATCACCTTCAGCCATTTCGAATTATCACAGGTAAATAATATAATATCAATACACTAAACAAGATAAAAAGGATATAAAATGGAAAGGGGAATACCCCGAAACAAACAATGATGATTATAAAAATAAGTAGACTTACTACTTGATGGAAATCGTTGCCGTCGGAGAACTTCAGGACAGGTTCCGCTGGAGCTTTCTTGGTTTGATTACAGATGTAGGCTGCTAGGCTGAAGTGCTGGAGCACACCACTTAACACTTTTTTACGTATAAAATTTTCAAAAATTATTTGTGCCAAATGGGCCTAACATCCTACCGACTGCGCCATTTTTACGTGTTTGTTTTTGAAAAAGCCTTTTTAAAAAATATTAACTTTATTAAACTGTGAAATAATTTAATTCGTACAAGTTTTAGAACGTAATAACGGATCGACAATTTATGCGTGCGACGTGCACTCGGTCATGATACAGAAAATTGTATTCTTTGCTAACTGCATGAAGTCGTATATATAAACAGCAGGGTGCTAAGTAAGCAAAACTAATCTTATTCATGACGGGGTCGTAACACCAGACCCGGTCAAAGGCCTTCTCGATATCGAGGAGGAGCAGTACCGTGACCTTGTCAGCGTTGAACCCGCCGACGACGTGGTCTGCGATCCGGCAAACCTGTGGTGTTGTGCTTAGTCCTTCCCAAAAGCCTAACTGTTCGGGTATGAGCACTCACTCCAAGGCGCTTTTCTGGCTTGATTAGCCCCGCCAATACCACCTTCTTCGCGAGCTTGCCAAGGACACTCAGCAGCGAGATCGGCCTATAAGAAAGGGGAAGTCCAGCGGGCTTCCACGCTTCCACGCCTGGAGAAAGTGTTGGGCTCTGCATGATTTTAAATGCTAGTTCAGAGGGGGGTACCTTTAGTTTCTGTTCGATTTTTGCTTTGAGCGTTCTGTCGACGGTCTTCCTTTTCTTCTGAATCAGAGCAGTGCTCCTGCTGATCTTTTCTTTTGTGATTTTTTGAGCGGGAATCAACTCTTGCGGAGCTATGCTCGACGCGCTGCTGTCATCCACTATCATTATCGCTTCGGGGAGGCCGTCCTCGGCCATTTTTTGAGCGTCAACTCTTCCCACCAATTCGCTTGGCTTCTCGCACTTCTTTATATCCAAAACGACACGGATTTTAGGTTGCTTTCGAACGATTTAGCGCTTTTAAGTTCCGGAGCTGTCAGAAACAATACTACTTGCTTGACTGATGTCGCAGAACCGCATGGAAGACCGATGTCCGACCACTTGGCCACGGTCGTCCACTGTTGTATCAGGCTACTGCGAAAGCTAATGTATGCGGTCAAATTGGAAGATGTCGCTGTCGCAAACGTGAGAACGTGAATATGAGAATTTCTGGAAATATTGCCCAATTCTACCTCGAAAACTGCGTCCTTTATGATCTTTTCTGCATAAATGCGTCGATCATTTGACAAAAATCTCAGCTTCTCAGCGACATTCCGTTCTAGTATACGGACGTTAGGGGAACCAGCCTTGCATTTCATCCCGATGCAAAACGCTTTTGCACGTGAGTAGTAGGTACAGTTGCGGCCTCATAAAAGTTTACAACGATGACAATCGCGTGGCCATGCTCATTCAAAATTACGTCGAAATTGAATTAGCATGGCCTCTCGATCGCCGTCGATGTAAACTTTTATGAGGCCGCAACTTTACCTACAGGTAATTTTTAAGAAGTGGTGCCCCGATGGGACCCGCGACTGGCGTACTTCCTAAGAGGTCGAAGGTCCAAAAAATTACCATTTTTGAAATCGCTACTTTTTCCATACTTTTTTTCGCTGGACCATATATTTTCAAGGTCGAGGAACACAATGCAATTAGTTTCCAGAGAGTGTCATGCACCAGTGGCGTACCGGATGGCTGCGAAGGAATCGAGGTGCGATTTCTCACAAGTCTTATGGTAAACATTAACTCACACTTTTTTTGACATGTTTGGTCATTTCTGGCCAAATCGCACATTCTGATCCCAAAAATAAGTATGACATTTTGATAGAGACGTGTTCAAACCAGTTTTATCAGAAGAAACATGATTTTTTTACCCTCAAAATTTATGTTCTGTAATTCTGCTTCCATCACTGTCCAATGTTATTATAACTATGATTTTGACTTAGACAGTTAGTTTGAACTATTTGACACAAAAATATTTGCTGAACTTTTTTCCGGTTTTCACTAAGTCACGGAGTGATTTTGCTTCTTGAGATGTATCATGTCAAAGCTTGATGTGACGAAACGTGCTATTTCACAGAAAAAATTAGGCTAGGATCAGAATGTAGCGTTGATTTAGTACTTTTTTTTATTTCAATGCATGAAAATAGTTTTCTCTATCAAACAAAATAGAAAGAACTAAAATCGGAGTCGTATTTTAGTCATGACATCGTTTTTATTCCGACATTGCGAGCTCTTGGAATTAAAATTCTACATGATGCATGTTTTGAAACAAAACTACCGTGTGACTTTGTAACATCGATAGAAACTTCTGGTGTATGAAATTCATCTGTTAAATAGTTCAATAGAACAATCCATGTCAAAATTGTGGTCATCGGTGTTTTGAACCACAATGGGAATGGAGCTCAAAAACGGCAAATTCATAGGTCGAAACTTCCCGTTTTTTCAGAAATTTATTCCGCAATGCTCCGATTCCAGTTTTTTATATTGTGTTTGATAGAGAAAACCATATTCATGCCTTGAAATGAAGAAATTTACCAAATCAAAGCAACATTTTGACCCTAGCCTAATTTTTCCTGTGAAGTAGGACGTTTCGTCACATCAAGCTTTGACACGATACATCTCAAGAAACAAAATCACTCCGTGACTTTGTGAAAACCGGAAAAAAGTTCAGCAAATGATATTCCTGCGTGAAATAGCCCAAACTTACTGACTAAGTCAAAACCATAGTTATAATAACATCGAACAATGGTAAATTGTAGAATTACAAAACATCCATTTTGAGGGTAAAAAAATCACGTTTCTTTTGATAAAACCGGTTTAAACACGTCTCTATCAAAATTTCATATTTATTCTTGGAATCAGAATGTGCGATTTGGTCAGAAATGATACCAAACGTGTCGAAAAATGTGTGTTATCACAGCCGTCTGGTACGCCACTGGTGCATGACACCTTTTGTATTGTGTTCCTCGGCCTTAAAAATACGGGGTGTTTATAAGAGACTGTGATCGCGGCAGGCTTGGGTCAGGCCGAAAAACGTAGTAACAGGCGCAATTGTAGTGATCGAGAGGGGATTCCAAAGGCGATGCGATCACAAACGTTTATAAACACCCGGTACATAGCCGATTGAAAAAAGTATGAAAAAAGCAACGATTTCAAAAATGGTAATTTTTTGGACCTTCGACCCCGTAGGGAGCACGCCAGTCGCGTGTCCCATCGGGGCACCACTTCTTAAAAATTACCTGTAAGTACCTACTACTCACGTGCAAAAGCGTTTTGCATCGGAATGAAATGCAAGGTTGGTCCTGATATGTGCCGCGAACGTCCGTACTATTCAAAAACGTCGTGCCTATCTTCAACTTCAACTTCAGATAGGCGTTTTCCGACAGAAGTAATAACATTATCTAGTGTGCATTATCTATTTCTCTCTCCCTTTTGTCACTGGCCTTCTATATTACTGGAGTGCCAGTGCTTGAAGTGGACTTGGACTTGATATTTCAGAGCGTGGACGATCCTGGATAGTGGTCGTAGTAGCACAACAAATCTGGAATCAAGCACCTAGTAGGCAAAAGTTGACAATCAATGACAACAATAATATGATTATACATACTTTATTTGTTAAAAATAAAAACATAAAATTTGAAAAAACCTAATTAGTCACACTTGGACAAAAAAAAATAAAATAACTTTTATGAAATAGAACAAGCACTTAGTAGGTGAAATTTGACAATTAGTGACAACAGTAATTTATGATTATACATACTTCATTTGTTTGAAATGAAAATATGAAATTGAAAAAAAAAACTCAAAACTTGGACAAAAAATAAAATTTGAAAAAATTCTCATAAAAGAGGTAACCTCTTGAACAATAAATAAATACAAACATGAAATTCGAAAAACAAAACAAAAATGAAATTTGAAAAAACATCTCATAATAGAGGTAACTTTTTGAACAATAAATGAATAAATACAAACAAAATTCGAAAAAACAAGAGTAGTCACGTACTTAATTTTGAAGCTACTCACCACACAAAAATCTAATTATTTCGGTGTTGTGTGTGGTGACTCGTGCATGGTGTGGTGATAGCTTCGGAAGGTTTGTGATTTCTTGTTTTATTAATTGCCCATCAGCCAATCGATGGACAATGAAAACTGCACCTGGAAAACAAGTAATAATAAGTACCTGATACATTGACGACATAATAAGTATACGCATGTTACGTCGTTTTCTGCTTCTGTTTGTTTTTGGTACTTGGACCGATTGGGCCGGTCCAATTCTGTCCGGCCGTTTATTTTCTAGTAGTTTGGGGAATTTCGTTGTCTTGCGGTGGCCGTTCCGGCAAACAAGTTCCGCGTGCCTTTTTCCAATTGTCTATAGACAAGAACTAACCCAACACGCCGGTTGGCAGAATCTGATAAAACGAAGCGACGTGGCCACTTCTTGCTTTTCAATTAGAAACTCGCATCGGAGCTGTCGCCTCCGATGTTCTGCGGGTTTATTTGGCGAACGTTGAATCATTAGGGTGTTGGACCCGAAGTAGGCATTGTTTCGCCGTCTAAAGAAGTACAACCACACCTGGCGCATCAAACGAAACCGTCTGTCACCTGGAGGTTTCTTCTTTTACCCACCATTCAGTTTTTCTGCTACGATCAAGTTCCCGATATCTCTATTTCTTGTCATCCCGTTTCAAACGTCATCGCGTCTGGAGATTTTGCCAGCAAGGCGTCAACGTCACTGTCATCGACATCGTCGCATTTACGCAACAGGGAATTTCCCGAGCGACTCTTTTCTTGGGAAGGGAACGATCCAACAAGGAGCCCGCCTTGGTTTGAGCGCAAGATTTTCCAAACCGCCCGGCGAATCCTGTCGCATTAGCGTGGACCCCCATCGCCTACGACACCGAGTCTAGCCATCGCCCGCACTCTGGAAGTCTCCGCGTACGACAAATTGTCGATCGCGGCCGTCAGGAAGCCGTCACCGTTTGTACAGCTCAGCGTTTTGGTCAAGTAAGCGGCGAAATTTCGCCTATTGTGTTGCTTTATTTTCCCTCTATTACTTGTGTTTCATTAAAAATGCGTTAACAATAATAATTTTTTGACGTTGATATTTGGCTGAAAACTACTCGAGTACCGTTCTAGAAAAAGACAGAAGAAAAATCGATTGACAGTTTTCAGGGGACAATAAAATAAGATTTGAAATTCAGTCTGCTCGCAATTAAATTATTGCGATTTTCGACCATTCCGCAAGAGTATTGCGCTTTGTTTCAATTTACATCACTCTTTATCTTTTGAAATCCGTACACAAGTTCTGTAGTTTTGCCACCGACAGTCTCGTGGTACCTTGTTGTTGGTGAATTTGAAATTAACGTAGATGTTATAGGGTGAAAGGTCCTAGTTTGACTTGAAAATCAGTAATCATTATTTCGATGGGAAAATCTCAGAATTAAATTCACAAGGTTTCATGTATAAAATTACTATTGTTTTTATAACATTGTTAACGTGTGAGAAAGATGCTGATAAAACTCTCTGGGGTGGCTTATTAACTTAGGTAAGGTTGTGGCCTCATAAAAGTTTACACCGACGGCGATCGAGTGGCCATGCTAATTCAGTTTTGACGTAATTTTGAATGGGCATGGTCACACGATTGTCATCGGTGTAAACTTTTATGAGGCCGCAACTGTACCTACCGTACCGTTTTGGATTCACCTCGACTTGAATTGTTATCTGGTATTGTTAAAAACCGGACGACAGGTACCTACGCTTTGGAACAGATAACGTTCACTTTAATGCCGGCTTGTGCTGAAGCCGAGCTTCTTTTCCGAACGTAACATCAACTTTGTTGTGGCCATTATTCAACAATATTATTCGACATACCGATCTTTTTTATTTCCTTTATTGTAGAATTAGCCAACCGGCACCTGTTCATCTTCATTACATTTTGTAAATAAACTTGTATTTGAAATCCAATCATTGCTTCATCTTCAGTATTGTATTAGTCATTGCTTGGTGCTAGAGTTTTTTTTGGGGGGGAATTCGGTCACAATACTGTGGCGCCCCCGACCATCCAATAAGAACCCCGGCCTATCTCCTCTGATCAGCTGGCGGGCCGTGTTCCCAAATAAGACCGCCGTGCTCCAACACAGACCGGAACACACTAAGAATTGATTCTTTCTGACTTTCTGCCAGGTCATCCAGCAACAAGCCAATGAAGGAGGAGGCCTACAAAATGTTAGTCGAAAAACTTAGGGAACAAGACGAGGACGTAGGAAAACAGGACGTCATAAAGAAAAATTCCTTACGGAGTTCTTTCCGTAAGGAATTCAAGAAGGTAAGCGACTCAAAAAAGTCCGGAGCCGGAACAGAGGAACTGTATAAGCCGAGCCTGTGGTATTATGAACTTCTCTTGTTCTTAAAAGATCAAGAAATCCCCAGAAATCTTGTGGGCTTTGATACGGCTAACTTCACAGAAAGAGGTACTCAGGTAAGTAAAACATCCGTACAGAGGGTATGGATAGGTACCTGTAAGTCGAGGTACAAGTATAGTGTTACGAGCGGCGATCTTGTACATATAGGTAAACACTCGATGTTTCTCGATCTTTCCACCATTAGATCGCAGTGTAGAAGTCTGGAGCAATCTCGTGCATTCCAGAGCGTTCTTGTATGTGAACCCAATGGAGACTTGAACGTTGGATCAAGGCACATCAGTCCACTTTGGCGGAGGCGCAGATCCCAGAACACATGGAAAGCATACAGGTAACGTGTGCGATTATTCAGGAATGATCTAGAAACCGCATATGCCAGACCCTCATGGAATTTGCTGGAAGCAGACAGAAACTTCGGGAACATTATTCGGAGGCCTTATATAAGGCGTCAGCCGGGAGCTCGCGGCAGTAATGAATTAGATAGCGAGTAATAACAAGCGAAGTACCTGCGACATAATTCCAAGCGATAATTGTTGGCATTTATTGTAGTAGTAGTAGTGCGCAGAAATAAACAGTGTGTGTTTTAAAAGTTCGTCTCAATTATATTCGAACCCGTACGCGAAATATCGTAACATCTGGTGTCAGAAGTGGGATAATTGAGAGTAATTGGGCCTGCGACTACAGGACGTTCGGAACATTCGTGATTTGGTAAATGCCGGAGACGAGAAGCATGTCGAAGACAGGAGTCGAAGACGCTTTGGCAAACATCATGGCGATGATGCAGCAGCAGAAAAGTCTTCAAGAAGAACAGGAGAAGAAGCGTCTTGAAGAGAAAGAAGAGGAAAGGAAGCGTAAACAAGAACAGGAAAAGAAACGCGTCGTGGAGCGTTTAGAGGACAAGGCAGAACTGAAGAATCTTCTAGAAGGGCAAGAACAGGAATTAAGGAACCTGCTAGAAGAACAGGAAAGGAAACGCCTGGAGGAAAGGGAAGAAATATTAGCCGTTGTGGAACAGACGCGGTATTTCGACGGCAGTGTGAACAAGCTGGAAGAGAAAATGGTTGCGATGGTAGAAAAAGAGGTGGAAGCGGTGAAGGCCAATACAACGAAGCTGGAGCAACAGGTTCAGAAAACCGCCGCCAGTGCTGCGATTGTCAGTTCAGCGGGTGTCCAACGTGTGAAGCTGCCAAATTTCGATGGTAAAAGCCCATGGACAACCTATAAGAGGCAGTTCGATGCCGCTGCCGAAGCAAACGGATGGAACGACGATGAGAGAGCCACAGCTCTAGTCCTGGCTCTCAGAGGTCCAGCGTTGGAGCTGCTCCAGACGATTCCTGAAAGTGAGCAGAAGGACTTTGCCAAGCTGACGAGGGTCCTTGAGCTTCGGTATGGGGACAATCATGTGCGGCAGATCCATCAAACCCAGCTGAAGGCCAGAACACAAAAGAGCGGAGAAAGCCTTCAGGAATTCGAGTCCGAAGTCCTGAGGCTGGTTCACCTGGCCTATCCAGCTCATCCAGCGGATGTTTTGGCCGACATCGCCAAGGAAACTTTCATGGGCGGAATAAAAGATCCAGAATTGCGTCAGATGGTCATGATCAGCAATCCAGCCAACATCAGCGACGCACTCATCCAAGCTATTCGCATCGAGGCTGCTAAGGATGCTTCGCGCCCTCATCGTCTTAGGGAGGTGAACTTTGACAAATCCGGAGCATCACATACTTCCGAGAAATCTGTGAAGGAGATGTTTGAGGAACTCAAACAGGAACTTCTCAGCGCTATGTCTCGGAACAGACCCCAAGGCGAGCCACGAGCTGGAGGAAGACCGCGTTGCTTCGGCTGTAGAAAACCAGGACATCTGCTTCGAGACTGCAGGCAAAGGTCGAGTTCAAGTGACCGGTCCACACCGGGACGGAGAACTCCCAGCCCTGATAGACGCTATCAGGAAAAACTAATTCCAGCTAGCGCTAAGGGGCGCACGCTGGCTGGCAGTCCTCAGTGCCCCAGGAGTTACTCCGTCTCACTGCTGCGGAAGTCACCCAATAGCCTTCTCCTTAGTGGAAAGATTGACGAGGACGATTGCGTGTTCGTAATCGATACGGGAGCCACGAAGTCAATCGTTCGACGAGGGATTCTTCGACAGCAACGCATTGTGCCACTGAGGGACGGCGCTCGTTTGACTACAGCTACCGGAGAGTCTGCTACATTGCACGGAGAAGCTGAAGTAAGCATTCGCTTCGGACGATTTCTTCTGCGAGAAAAGTTCCTGGTCGCTGACATTGTTGACGACTTCATACTTGGCCTGGACTTGATGGATAAGTACGGATTCATCCTGGATGTTGGACAGCGGACGTTGAAAATCGGGAACGAGGAATTGGCGCTTAGAACATCCATGGAGGCCGCTGAAGAAATCCGCCTACTTTCGGCTGAAACCGTTCGTGTAGCCGCTAACTCCGAGAAAATCGTGTGGGCAACATTAAGCGGACAACCTGGAGGACATGTCGCCGGCATTGCTGAACCCGACACAGCTGCCAGCTGCATCATGGCTAAGACATTAATCAACATGGACAAGACAAAAATCCCGATCAGAGTCATTAACCCGAACAAGACCAACAAAACAATCAAGGAAGGAGAGACCCTGGGCAAGTGTGAACCCGTAGAGTGGATCTCACGTTGTGAAGACATATCGACAAAGGCTGCGACTCCCAAGCTCTTAGAGAAAAAGCTAGTGGAGATGTTCTCGCCTGACTGGAAACATCTGAGTGGCAAGGAGAAGGAGCTTGCGACGCAATTCATCCAGGAAGAAGCTGCAGCCTTTGCCATGGAAGGTAACCCTACCGGAAGGACCAACGTGATCCAACATCGGATTAACACTGAGAACGCCGCACCGATCCGACAGGCTCCCCGGCGCCTACCATTGGCGAAGCAAGAAGAGGTGTCGAAGCTCTTGAAAAACATGTTGGATGAAGGCGTGATCGAAGAATCGACGAGCCCATGGTCTTCACCGGTTGTTTTGGTCACGAAGAAAGACGGTAGTACACGATTTTGCGTAGACTACCGCAAACTCAATGATGTGACAAAGAAAGACAGCTATCCACTTCCTCGGATTGACGACACTTTGAGCACGCTGTCTGGATCGAGATGGTTTTCGACGCTTGACCTGAAGAGTGGTTACCGGCAAGTGGGACTCCACAACGACGACAAAGAGAAGATGGCGTTTTCCGCTGGGAGCGGCCTTTATCAGTTTACTGTGATGCCGTTTGGACTTTGCAACGCACCTGCCACGTTTGAACGTCTAATGGAGTGCGTCTTGCGAGGTCTTACGTGGGAAACTTGCCTAGTCTACCTCGACGACGTGATGGTCATCGGTCGAACCTTCGAGGAGCACCTGAAGAACCTCCGGGAGGTAATTCGACGTCTTCGAGGTGCACATCTCAAGCTCAACCCAAAGAAATGCGTGCTCTTCCAGAAGCAAGTCAAATTTTTGGGGCACGTAGTGTCGTCGGAAGGAATCGAAACCGATCCAGCGAAATTGGATGCTGTACGAGAATGGCCACGACCGAGAAATCAGCGTGAAGTCAGAAGTTTCTTGGGCTTATGCACCTACTACAGACGATTTGTAGAAAAGTTCGCTGACATTGCTAAGCCTTCACACAAACTGACTGAAGACCGTGCGCCATTCCTGTGGACCAAGGACTGCGAAAACTCATTCAAGACTCTGAAGATTGCATTGTGTTCGAGTCCCATCCTGGCATATCCTCAACTGCATGGACAATACATCTTGGACACTGATGCCAGCAACACCGGAATTGGAGCAGTGCTGTCACAACACCAGCAGGGCCAAGAGCGAGTAGTGGAGTACTACAGCAAGGTGTTGTCCAAGCCTGAAAGGAACTACTGCGTGACGCGTAGGGAGCTACTGGCCATAGTGAAAGCTGTCGATCACTTTCACCAGTACCTCTATGGCCGGAAATTTTTGGTGAGGACTGACCACGCTGCCCTGAAATGGCTACTGCAGTTGAAGAATCCCGAGGGACAGTTGGCACGGTGGATTGAGAAACTGCAGCAATATGACTTCAAGGTCCAACACCGCCCTGGAAGAAGTCATGGCAACGCGGATGCTCTTTCTCGAAGACCATGCAACGAAGACTGTAAGCACTGCAAGAGGGTAGACCAGCAGAATGGGAACGTCGAAGTCAAGGCAATCGTTTTCGACACCCCGAGAAATTGGACTACGGCTGAGCTCAAGAAGGAGCAGCGTGAGGACCCAGCCATCGGTACGCTTGCTGAAAGGAAAGAACTTGGCCAGGACAGACCGGAATGGGCCGAGATATCTGGAGAAGGACCCGAATTCAAGGCTCTTTGGGCTCAGTGGAATTCTCTGAGGATAGAGAATGGGCTGCTGAAGAGGGTCTGGGAGAGTCCTGATGGAAAGAAGGAGATGGTTCAACTGGTGCTTCCCAAGAAGAGAGTGAAGAGAGGTCCTGAAGGAGATGCACGATGGCGTCACTGGAGGGCACCTTGGTGTGAACAAAACGTTGGCCAAGGTGCGCGAGCGGTTCTACTGGGTGAACTGCCGGAACGACGTGGAAACATGGTGTCGCCAGTGCGAGGTTTGTGCGGCCAGCAAAGGACCAAGAACTCGCAGCCGAGGGGAGCTGAAGACTTACAATGTTAGAGCGCCTTTTGAACGCATCGCGATCGATGTGGCTGGCCCGTTCCCGACAACGGAAGATGGCAACAAATACATCCTGGTTGCCATGGACTACTTCAGCAAGTGGCCGGAAGCGTACGCCCTGCCCAACCAAGAGGCTTCTACAGTGGCAAGGGTGCTGGTGGACAATCTGATAAGCCGCTTCGGAGTACCTCTGGAGCTACACTCAGACCAGGGACGAAACTTCGAGTCCAACGTGTTCCAAGGTATCTGTACTCTACTCGGAATACAGAAGACCAGGACGACGCCCCTCCACCCACGGTCCGACGGAATGGTTGAACGGTTCAACCGGACGATGGAGCAGCACCTGTCAAAGGTCGTCGACGAGCATCAGCGAGACTGGGATCGTCATCTGCCGATTTTTCTGATGGCGTATCGCGCTGCCATTCACGACACCACAGGGGAAACACCAGCACGTGTTCTTTTTGGCCGAGAGCTTCGCCTCCCCTGCGATTTGCAATTTGGCACGCCGGAGAATGATCCGAAAGACATCCCCGAATACGTCGACGACCTGAGGCAAAGAATGTGTGACATCCACGAGTTGGTTCGAAACCGGATTCGAATCGCGACCGACCGAATGAAGACCCGTTACGACTTGAAGGCGAACTCCACGGGATTTCAGGCTGGTGACTTGGTCTGGTTGTACAATCCTCAACGAAAGAACAGAAGGTCTCCGAAGTTGCATCCGTCGTGGGAAGGACCGTACACGGTAGTCAAGAGGATCAATGACGTCGTGTACCGAATCCAGCGAGCTTCGAGAGCCAAGATGAAAGTTGTCCACCTTGATCGCCTTGCACGTTACTCCGGGAGTAACGATGAGCCTATTCGGGACGAACAGGCTTAAGAGGGGGGCAGTGTTACGAGCGGCGATCTTGTACATATAGGTAAACACTCGATGTTTCTCGATCTTTCCACCATTAGATCGCAGTGTAGAAGTCTGGAGCAATCTCGTGCATTCCAGAGCGTTCTTGTATGTGAACCCAATGGAGACTTGAACGTTGGATCAAGGCACATCAGTCCACTTTGGCGGAGGCGCAGATCCCAGAACACATGGAAAGCATACAGGTAACGTGTGCGATTATTCAGGAATGATCTAGAAACCGCATATGCCAGACCCTCATGGAATTTGCTGGAAGCAGACAGAAACTTCGGGAACATTATTCGGAGGCCTTATATAAGGCGTCAGCCGGGAGCTCGCGGCAGTAATGAATTAGATAGCGAGTAATAACAAGCGAAGTACCTGCGACATAATTCCAAGCGATAATTGTTGGCATTTATTGTAGTAGTAGTACGCAGAAATAAACAGTGTGTGTTTTAAAAGTTCGTCTCAATTATATTCGAACCCGTACGCGAAATATCGTAACAATAGTATAAGTTCACTCTGGGGCTCGCTTTCTGGAATACTCACTTCTACATTGTGTTTATTAACAATTGTCAATTCTCTTAGGAACAAGTGGAGAGTGATTCTGATGAAGAGGGTATGCATGTGGAATTGGAAGAAGTGTGAAGAGAAGAGTGTGGTGTACAATAGCTCCTTATCAACACCATATCCTGCGATTTCCTCTGAACCACAGGCAAAGAACTGCAGTCGCCCAGTTGCTGTCAGGAAACAAAAAGGAATCAAACAGAGTGGGAATAAGGGGGACCCTCTTATGGCGCTGGTGGATGAGAAGCTCAGATCAATCAAACCAGAGGATGAATTTGACATCATTGGAAAGAACGTCGCAGAAAAATTACGGAAACTTCCTCGTGACATGAAAGTGTACGCTGAGAAGCTAATCAACGATTGTCTTTTCGAAGCACAGTTCGGCACTTTTGCCCTGTCACTAAGAAATTCCAAGTAACAAACTCGTCTATTTTATTTTCACGTTGAAAGTTACGTTACGTCGTACGGACGTGTGAACGCAAACTCCCCACCAACTTTTTACGTAGGTGTATAACGTACACGTATCGTATACCCACTGTTCTTTTCTGATTTCTGGTTTTCTATGGTAATGGGAAGTTTGCTTGCACACGCACGTGCGACGTAACGTAACGTTCAACGTGAAAATTGGCGAGTTTGTTATACAGGGTGTCCCAGCTAAAACAATCCAGCGCAATTTTCTCAGAAAATATCACGGCAACAACAACAAAATTCAATTGGGGGGAAGCTTGATCTTTTAGCTTTCTTTTGAGGGGCCGCCGATGCTTGTAGGTGCTCTAGTTTCCAAGAAAATGCAATTTGAATCGGGCGAGTCGCAAGAAAATTCATGACCGACTAAACAAAATATGTACTGTGACCGATCGCACCCCACCCCATTCAGGAAATTGAATGAGGCAGAAACGAAAGGGCCCGCCAGAGGCGTTTGACATGCAGAAATGAAAATGATACTTCACCTTTCCCTTTACTCAATGGTTTTGGCCGGCTGATCTGGCTCTAGGGTAGTTCCACTGCTTTGCGTAGCATCTCAAGGTCGTATCCTAGGTAAGAGCAGTCTCGAAGGAGGAAGTCAGGCGGAAGTAGAAGAAGAATCAAAACACACACACTCTCGACAAAGAGTTTTACTTTCAGAAAGAATTTTATAAAGCTTTCTACATGAAATAAGGTATGAGTCAGTAACAGAATCAAACTTCACAAATGACAGGATTTCGTCAGGCAAGATTTCCCCTCACAACAAAGCTCAACACCCCCCCCCCCCCTTTGTATCGCATTTGCGCCCGGACAGAGAGCCACGCGACAATGTGTAAAGAGAGACAGAAGATTAATCTGGAACAAACTAAATCAGTGTCGTTGGTGTACCTAGAGGAGAACACACTCTCAACACACGACTCTTTCTTTTGGCGTGGACACGAGGGTGGCAAAGGATTTAGACACACAGTATAATCATGCACAATGTGAATAAAAATTATGTAGGCACAGAAAACAATAGATAATCAATAAACAATAACTTAACTTAATCCTAAACCTTGGGAAGAGAACCCCAAATTTCACCCCTAACGGACAGTTTATGGGAACGCTCTTGTAAGACCAACAAGAGCAGAAAACATGAGGAGTGTCCAACACTTGAGATGCCAGAGGAGAACGAGTGTATTACCATCGGGCACTAACGCCAGTTAAGTGCGGGTCATCATGGGCCTTCACCGCATACTGAGCTAGCTTGACCGGGCCAGATAGCAAAGCATGTCTCGTGGCTACTGGCCGGACGTAATACAACTCAACTCGAACACAGAACAAGTATACTAGTGCCGCAAGAAAGAGCCCATTTACACCCAATAAATGAATAAAATACAATCATACACTCCCTGAAATAAAGAGATGTGAAGAAGACCAACAATGAGTAAAGCTCACCCTGTCCCACACAAATCTCACACACAATGGGTGACTAGGACATGTTTACATCTTGTAGATCCCATCTCAATTTCGTTTACGGCTTGTAGATTCCATTTCAATTTTTATGTGCATCTCGTAAGTCTCATCTCAATTTTATGTTCATCTCAATTTCCACGTGCCGGTTTAATAAACCCCTTGTGGTAAAGTTGATGTCGTACGAGCCCTCTCTCGTAAACAAAATCCCTTTTTTGGTCATTGTTGTTGTTGGACATGCCCTGTGTCTTGAAGCTAACCATCAGCTACCCCCGGGGTATGAGAATCGGAAGGACAAAGCCACTCACAACCACTAATAAATATTTTTACCATCTTTTGTACAAACCAGGGCCGAGAATTATCCGCCACGGCGATGGCCCAGTCTCTCTCTCCGCCACTGGAAGGTCCACTTTGCCCAGGAGGACTGCAGGGCGATATCTCGATCCCCTGTCTCTCCAAAACATGCCGCGAAACTCTCCCCGCGAACACAAAGCAAACGATACAAGCCTAACTTGAGGTTTACTAATTCCTACTACGCAGTTAGCAAGCAAATAAATCTTTTCCTCGTCGGAAATTGGTAAAAGTTACGGGTTACCTGGCGTTTTTACTGCCAGCCAGCTCCTGATGCCTCATCTTCGGTCTTTCGGGATGATTTCCAAAATTACCGTGGTAGAATCGGCTGAATATTCGAGTGTTTTTCGGACGGGACACAGCAACTGGGCCAAGCTTCTAGTATGGCGTCTCTCTACCTTCTTCTCTTCCCGCTCGCCCGCTTCCCGTCGGTCGAGCAAAATCAATAAAACCAATAATCCATATGTGTCACGTACAGTGGATATCTGGTGGTATACGTCGGCCTCTAGGTTCGTAGTTATTTTACTCGATTTTACTCGAGGGAGGAATTAGTTGACGGCCGGGGGTCCTGGACGGTTTCAGTGCCCCCTTAGGTTTTGGTGAAGGAGGGCAGCTCGGACCTCTTCAACAAAATCTTCTTTTCTTCTTGTCTGTCAGCAAAGGCATGAGTGTGCCCCCTTGACACAGTGTTTGAACGATCTGGACCCGTCTGTCCCGTGAGTTGGCAAAGGACAGTTGAGATTTGGTTGCCGAAGAAAAACCCATTCTCCAATTTCTCATTCGTGGGAAAACATCGGCAACGTGGAGGAAAAAGCCTTGACGGGGCGTGTTGTGGCATAAAAAACCTCCGGGTAGAGGAGCAGATGTGAAGTTGTCCTCTGAAGATCGTTCTAGCGACTTGGTGGCAACGCAGTGTATTGGCTTGTGCAGTTACCGTCGCAAACTTTTCCCCCGTTGGATCAGCTGCAGCAGAGCCCCCTTAGATTGTTATCAGCTGGACTGCAATGTTGGTTGGCGCCGAGCTGCAAATCGCGGCAACTGCAATGGGGGTTCCCAGAATCCCCAGTGTCCATGACAAGGTAGCCGGTCCAACTAGGTGGTGGGTTGTGGTCAAGCCCTTTCAACAGGGACGGCGAGACTGGTTGGACAACAGCTGAACCTCTTGACTTAGTCACATTGGCGATGACAATTTGGGTTATCTGGAAATTCAAGCAGCATCAATCTCTTATGTAAAGAGACTTCCCAAACCCCCAGTTCCTCGAAGAGAGAGAGGAAGAGCCCCCCCCCAAGAAGGAAAAGAGAAGTCAGAGAAGAAAGAGAGAAGAGAAGAAAAAGGAAAGAAAGAGAGAAGAGAGAAAAAAGAGAAAAGAAAAAAGAAAGTTTCCGCCCAGCACACACCCACGAGAAGCTGCTCTTTTCAAAACCTAGGATCCTGGTCACGGCACCACTGTGACCGATCGCACCCCACCCCATTCAGGAAATTGAATGAGGCAGAAACGAAAGGGCCCGCCAGAGGCGTTTGACATGCAGAAATGAAAATGATACTTCACCTTTCCCTTTACTCAATGGTTTTGGCCGGCTGATCTGGCTCTAGGGTAGTTCCACTGCTTTGCGTAGCATCTCAAGGTCGTATCCTAGGTAAGAGCAGTCTCGAAGGAGGAAGTCAGGCGGAAGTAGAAGAAGAATCAAAACACACACACTCTCGACAAAGAGTTTTACTTTCAGAAAGAATTTTATAAAGCTTTCTACATGAAATAAGGTATGAGTCAGTAACAGAATCAAACTTCACAAATGACAGGATTTCGTCAGGCAAGATTTCCCCTCACAACAAAGCTCAACACCCCCCCCCCCCCTTTGTATCGCATTTGCGCCCGGACAGAGAGCCACGCGACAATGTGTAAAGAGAGACAGAAGATTAATCTGGAACAAACTAAATCAGTGTCGTTGGTGTACCTAGAGGAGAACACACTCTCAACACACGACTCTTTCTTTTGGCGTGGACACGAGGGTGGCAAAGGATTTAGACACACAGTATAATCATGCACAATGTGAATAAAAATTATGTAGGCACAGAAAACAATAGATAATCAATAAACAATAACTTAACTTAATCCTAAACCTTGGGAAGAGAACCCCAAATTTCACCCCTAACGGACAGTTTATGGGAACGCTCTTGTAAGACCAACAAGAGCAGAAAACATGAGGAGTGTCCAACACTTGAGATGCCAGAGGAGAACGAGTGTATTACCATCGGGCACTAACGCCAGTTAAGTGCGGGTCATCATGGGCCTTCACCGCATACTGAGCTAGCTTGACCGGGCCAGATAGCAAAGCATGTCTCGTGGCTACTGGCCGGACGTAATACAACTCAACTCGAACACAGAACAAGTATACTAGTGCCGCAAGAAAGAGCCCATTTACACCCAATAAATGAATAAAATACAATCATACACTCCCTGAAATAAAGAGATGTGAAGAAGACCAACAATGAGTAAAGCTCACCCTGTCCCACACAAATCTCACACACAATGGGTGACTAGGACATGTTTACATCTTGTAGATCCCATCTCAATTTCGTTTACGGCTTGTAGATTCCATTTCAATTTTTATGTGCATCTCGTAAGTCTCATCTCAATTTTATGTTCATCTCAATTTCCACGTGCCGGTTTAATAAACCCCTTGTGGTAAAGTTGATGTCGTACGAGCCCTCTCTCGTAAACAAAATCCCTTTTTTGGTCATTGTTGTTGTTGGACATGCCCTGTGTCTTGAAGCTAACCATCAGCTACCCCCGGGGTATGAGAATCGGAAGGACAAAGCCACTCACAACCACTAATAAATATTTTTACCATCTTTTGTACAAACCAGGGCCGAGAATTATCCGCCACGGCGATGGCCCAGTCTCTCTCTCCGCCACTGGAAGGTCCACTTTGCCCAGGAGGACTGCAGGGCGATATCTCGATCCCCTGTCTCTCCAAAACATGCCGCGAAACTCTCCCCGCGAACACAAAGCAAACGATACAAGCCTAACTTGAGGTTTACTAATTCCTACTACGCAGTTAGCAAGCAAATAAATCTTTTCCTCGTCGGAAATTGGTAAAAGTTACGGGTTACCTGGCGTTTTTACTGCCAGCCAGCTCCTGATGCCTCATCTTCGGTCTTTCGGGATGATTTCCAAAATTACCGTGGTAGAATCGGCTGAATATTCGAGTGTTTTTCGGACGGGACACAGCAACTGGGCCAAGCTTCTAGTATGGCGTCTCTCTACCTTCTTCTCTTCCCGCTCGCCCGCTTCCCGTCGGTCGAGCAAAATCAATAAAACCAATAATCCATATGTGTCACGTACAGTGGATATCTGGTGGTATACGTCGGCCTCTAGGTTCGTAGTTATTTTACTCGATTTTACTCGAGGGAGGAATTAGTTGACGGCCGGGGGTCCTGGACGGTTTCAGTACTTCAGATGAAAGAAAATCCTCTTTCTCTGGGCTTTCCATTGCTGTGTCGCCGATGTCTGTACCTGGCCCAATAAGCCAGTGATTCTGCCTCAAAGTCCAGCAAAGACAATAATCGGAATCCGTGACGTCACCGATCACACACTTGTTGATTTCAACACCAGCCGTTGCTAAAACTTTTTCACTCAACATACCTGGATTCTCCATAGCAATTAATACTGGCTGATGTGAAAATCAACAAGTGTGTGATCGGTGACGTCGTTATGAATTCCGATTATTGTGTTTACTGGACTTTGAGGCACAATTTCTGGCTTATTGGGCCAGGTACAGACATCGGCGATACATCAATGGAAAGCCCAGAGAAATAGGATTTTTTTTCATCTGAAGTATTTTGTTTTGTCGGTTATGAATTTTCGAATTCTTGTGAATCGCCAGAATCAAATTGAATTTTCTTGGAAACTAGAGCACCTACAAGCATCGGCGCCTCCTCAAAAGAAAGCTGAAAGATCAGGCTTCCCCCCAATAGTACTTTTCATTATCCAGCGCGCATACTTGTCTTCTGAAGTAATGCGTCAAATACAAAATTTGCGAACAAATGCTAGAAAATGGCGTGAAAAACCGCCATAGAGTTGAAAAATACGCGCCGCAGCGTACAGGGTAATAGGCTAGAGGTTAATACACACCAGTGATTACTTATTTTTCATCAAAAGGTCCGCATTGTTCATTAAATTATAAACAACTGCGTTTTACATTAATCGGATGTGCGTACGCAATCCATAATGCAACCCCCACCAACTCTATTTCCAGTTTGACAAGCAACGGCCGTGACTTTTCGCTGCTGTCTGCTGTCAACGTCAACTATTTATCCGCCATTTTGAAGTTCGCTCCGAGTGTCGTACGTTTGTAAACAAGTGGGCAGCTATTCTTGAATCGTGTGAGAAAAATCCCTGGGAGTTTTATATAATCCGTACTACACTTCTGTAGCGAGAGTTGCCTAAAAACCACGATTTTAGGCAACATTCGCTACATCAGTGTACTGCGGAATGTATTTTACTCCCAGCCCAGGGACTTTTCTCACACGATTCAAGAATAGCGGCCCTATGCTCTTCAAAGTATAAAAATCAGTTTTATTCAAAACTAAATCCCCGGTGTTATCCTTCCAAAAATCATGGAAAAACAAGTGAAAGTGGCCGTGAAACATTGTGCTTATGGGAATTGGCACAGTGATAGTCGGTATAATGACAAAAATATGTATTTCTTTATCCGATTCCCAAAAACGTGCTTAAAATACCGTAAAAACTTGGTAATGGAGAAATTTGAAAAACACGTTAAGTCTTGCGAGGAAGGTGACAAATGTGCACGGTGGGTGAAGCTGTGTAACCGGAAAAACTTCACTCCGAAACGGGTCACCAAGGATAGCAGTTATTTATAATTTAATGAACAATGCGGACTTTTTGATGAAAAATAATCAATCACTAGTGTGTATTAACCTCTAGCCTATTACCCTGTTCGCTGCGGCGCGTGTTTTTCAACTTTGTGGCGGTTTTTCTTGCGATTTTGTAGCATTTGTTCGCAAATTTTGTATTTGACGTCATTCGAGCATGCGCGCATGTTGAAATTTGGCGCAAGCGTTAGGTATACCACTATAATGAAAGTTACTATTGAATTTTTGTTGTTGTTGCCTTGATATTTTCTGAGAAAATCGCGCTGGATTGTTTTAGCTGGGACACCCTCTATGCAATTCATTAGTTACAGGGGAGTTTTCACGTTCTGTGTTGCGTAACGTCGTACGTTCAATGAAATCGCAAACTCCCCAATAGGTCGTGAGTTTGCGTCTTAATTGCCTTATTACGAATTGTCTGGTTGCATAATGGAATCTCGGGTATTTCAGATGGAGGATCCTCTACAGCAATTTTTACTCAATCGAGGCATTTGTCGAGCCACACTCGACTATTTGAAGGGAGAAAACGTAAGTACTGCTTGCCGTTATCTAATTATTAGAGAGTTATTGCAGATGAACTAAGGGCAAGCAGTATTAAAAGCGGCACTATTCTGACACCTACGCTTGCGCGGATTAGTTCGACGCTAAATTTCCCTTGATAAGGATAGTGCCTGCCTTTATTTGTGCACTCTTTGTGTCGACCTTATTTATACTTTATTTTGACAAGTCCCAAAAATGGCCCTCTGTTAGTGTATTGTTGGTTGCCTATAGAGGGTGTCCCGTTTTTCAACGCTCACTATAGGGATCTCGGAAACGGTAAGAGATACGAAGTCGGTTGAATTACAAAAAAGTTGCGCTTTTTTATGACTATCTCAAATATGTCAAGATATCCAAGGTATCTTTGGTCGTTTCTGAAATATCCTGAAAAAACTGAAAAATGCCGAATTCGAAAATTTTAAATCACTGCGTCATTATGACAGCTATCAATTTGAAAATTGGTATTCTGACATTTTTGAAGGTCCTTGATCGACTGACGTCAATTATTTTTTCCTGCGCCTACTAGTTTTTGAGATATGATAGTTGACTTTATTTTTTCTTATGGACACCATATCATTTATTTATCTCAAAAAACTCATCTTTCTTTCCTCTTTACAAGGATATAAAACACTTGTAGCATTTCTGTCAAAATAACTTGTAAAAATTGGAAAAACAATTTTTGGAAAGAGAAAATCGAGTCGCCATTGCGGTTGCCATGGTGGGTTACAGAAAATAAAGTTGTCTTGCTTTTATTGACATTGAAGTGAAGTGACCATCTGAAGTTTGATTCTTGTCGAATTTGAAAGTACAACATACAACGTGGTGTGATTTTCTTTGGAAGAGAAACGTGACATGTATGAAATGTACATCAGATATAATCGGAATTCGGTGGAAGCAGCTCGACAGCACGGGCTGATGTTTCCTGATAGAATACAGCCGAGTAAAAACAATTTTAGGAAAGAAAAAATCGAGTTACCGCTTTGGTTGCCATGCTCCCATGGCATAACAATCACATCCGGTTGCCATCGTCTGTTGATTTTAGAAAAAGTTGAGTAAAATTCCGTTTCTAAAGTTTTCATGTATTTGATAACAGTAAAACAAATACAAAACCAAGTATAACAGAAAATAATATAACATAACAATAAACATTTATAATTTACAATCGCTCGAATTGGAGTCCATTTTGTTCTATGCAGCGTTGTGTTCTTTTACCCATGTTATCAACGGCTGCTCTTATATCGTGTGGGTTAATTGAGCGAAGCGCATCATGAACTCTTGCTTCCAGCTCTTGGATATTTTGGGATGTTCTATCATAAACTCGATTTTTGAGCGTTCCCCACAGAAAATAATCTAAAGGATTCAAACAGGGACTTCTCGCTGGCCATGGTACTGGCCCGTGTGTCCCAAGCCACGAGTTAGAAAAACGCAAATTCAGATAATTTTGAACTTCTACAGAATTGTGTGGAAGAGCCCCATCCTGTTGAAAATACTCCAGATTTCTTGCAACTTGTAAAGGCAAATCATCAATTGCATCCTCTACTTCGGTCTGGAGTAAATTCAAATATCGCTCTCCATTGAGCGTCCGCTCAAGGAAAAAAGGCCCAATTATTCTATCATCGAATAATCCGCACCAAACATTTATGGAAAAACGAACTTGGGGCCTAGTTTCCATGATCAAGTGGGGGTTCTCGGTGGCATAGTAGTGCTTGTTCTTTCTGTTAAACATGCCACTGTTTGTAAAAGTAGATTCGTCACTCCACAAAATCTTTCTGGCGAAGTTTGGATCTTCATTCAATTTGCCTCGGAACCAATTGCAGAAATTCAGCCGTCTTTCCCAATCTCCCGCGTGGAGTTTTTGTACAGGTAGAAATTTGTAGTCACGGTACTTGTGTTTTTTCACTATCCTGTTAACTGATGACTTAGATATCCCACATTCTCTTGAAATTGGCCGGATGGAATTTTCAGGATTAATGTGAATTTGAGCAAGAACATTGATGGTGTTCACGTTTGGTCGAGCATCCAGTCCTCTTCGATAATCAACATTATGTCTCTCAACGGCCAAAGTTCCATATTCGACCATATTCATCGATAATCGTTGGAATATCCATCTACTCGGCTGTATTCTATCAGGAAACATCAGCCCGTACTGTCGAGCTGCTTCCACCGAATTCCGATTATATCTGATGTACATTTCCTACATGTCTCGCTTCTCTTCCAAAGAAAATCGCACCATGTTATGTGTTGTACTTTCAAATTCGACAAGAATCAAACTTCAGACTGTCGATAGATATGACTTCAATGTCAATAAAAGCAAGACAACTTTATTTTCTGTAACCCACCATGGCAACCGCAATGGCGACTCGATTTTTTCTATCCAAAAATTGTTTTTCCAATTTTTACATGTTATTTTGACAGAAATGCTACAAGTGTTTTATATCCTTGTAAAGAGGAAAGAAAGATGAGTTTTTTGAGATAAATAAATGACATGGTGTCCATAAGAAAAAATAAAGTCAACTATCATATCTCAAAAACTAGTAGGCGCAGGAAAAAATAATTGACGTCAGTCGATCAAGGACCTTCAAAAATGTCAGAATACCAATTTTCAAATTGATAGCTGTCATAATAACGCAGTGATTTAAAATTTTCGAATTCGGCATTTTTCAGTTTTTTCAGGATATTTCAGAAACGACCAAAGATACCTTGGATATCTTGACATATTTGAGATAGTCATAAACAAGCGAATATGCCTCATGGGCATGAGGCTCAGTAGCGCACTTCCTTTTTGGAGGATTAGTGAACGCAAGATGTTAAGTGATTAGGGTTCTACCGTCTTGGGCAAAAAATTGCAATATGGCGGCCAAAATATCGACAGAATCATGAAATTCGGCTTGAAAATCAAAATGATCGTACTGGACAAGGGTAAGTTCCAAGTTTCATGAAAATCGTTCCACTAACAAGAGATTTCAATATGGCGGCCAAGATGGCGGCAGAATTATGAAACTCAGCTTGAAAATAGGAATGATCGTACGAGACAAGCGTAACTCTCAAATTTCATGAAAATCTTTCCACTTATAAGAGATTTCAATATGGCGGCCAAGATGGTGGGACAATCATAAAATTTGGCTTGAAAATAAGAATGATCATACTAGACAAGGGTGAGTTTCAAGTTTCATGACAATCGTTCCACTAATTAGAAATTTCAATATGGCAGCCAAGATGGCGGCCGAATTATGAAAGCCAACCTGCCTATTTGGTCCTTGAGGACCTAAGCTATCCACCGGATAAAGTTCAATCTTCAACGGCTGTAGCTTTATTTCCCGAGGAGAAGTTCAACTTCATCGAAGTGCACAGGAGATCTCTGTTTTTTGAGAATAATGATAACGATGTATGGATAACAAAAATAGTGCCCATTGGCCACCCTTGGAGACATCAGCTATTAATCGGAAAAAAGTTCCAAGACTCTTGTTTCAATTCTCGAGAAGGAGTACAGCGTCTTAATTTCTGCACGGACTCGGACAGACAGACAGACAGACAGACAGACAGACAGACAAACCGGCCACATAAGCGTCATTCTGTTACCTATATAAAAAAATGTGCTCTAACTGATTTCGACCTCCTGAACACGAATATCGGGTTCACTTTTGAATTGGAACATTTCTTTTTTATCGAAAAACCGAAAAAATGGTAGCCTTGTCACATGATTTTTAGTGATACCTACCTACTTTTTTTTTGTTATTGAGCGAACATGTTTCGTAATTTGAGTGCCATTATCCTTCAGGTACCTAGTATTGGCTATTTCAAAATGTTCAATTACTATTTCGGCACGTCTGATTTTAAATTTGTAGGGTCGTGTAATATGCGCCGAGCCGTGGCTTTGCGGCCGTTTTCAAAAATCGATA
Organism: Anaspis maculata; assembly: GCA_949128115.1. Taxonomy (NCBI): domain Eukaryota; kingdom Metazoa; phylum Arthropoda; class Insecta; order Coleoptera; family Scraptiidae; genus Anaspis; species Anaspis maculata. Next base: position 56,037,644 of record OX421965.1, on the reverse strand, counting down.
ACAATTGACCTAACGGTCGGATCGAAGTGGGGTTTTTGTCAAAAGAAAGTTCAAATTGTTCTCTAAATATAATGCCGTACATGCAGTGATGTATTTCATTAAGAAATTGTAGTTGCCTGCATATCGCAACTTTCTACATCTTACCGCGAATGCCAGCACTTGATCGGCGAAGCCGCCCTACACCAAAATGTTATTTTTGTAATTGTTCATGATTATTTCGGCAACATTTTTCTTGATTCGCGTACCAAGGCCATGAGCTACCCATTCGAGTTGAAATATTTTCTGTATTGAATTTCGTTTTGTTCGGAGGAAAGGATATCAAGCACCAGCAAGCAACGAATAAATCATTTGCGGCCGAGCCGTAGTTTCGGAGTCATGTTCAAAAATCAATAACTACTAATCGGCACCTCGCACCGATGTGAAATTTTCATTAAAATAAAGTTCAAATCATCCTCTAAATATAACTCCGCATATGTATTATGGTAAAATGATAAGATCGGGTACTTCCTCGCATGTGATAACTTTCGAGATCAGGCCGGCTTCTGAAATGCAGCATTCAACGGCGATGCCGCGTCACACTAAATTGTTATTATTGTCATTGTTTATTATTATTTCGTCAAGATTTTTCTTGGTTCGGGATACAAGGTCATGAGCTACCCAATGGAATAAAATTTTTTCGCAAAAACCTTTTCGTCTAGGACTAGATGCGGGGACGGACGGACGGACGGACGGACGGACGGACAAAGCGAGGACAAAAGCGCCTTCCCGTTTGGAGAAGTGCGCTAAAAAGCGCAACTTTTTTGTAATTTAACCGACTTCGTATCTCTTACCGTTTCCGAGATCCCTATAGTGAGCGTTGAAAAACGGGACACCCTGTATTCCTGCAATTTTTAACAAACGACCCTTACGTTATTAAATAGGGGGCTAATTTTTTTGCGGATAGACTCCACAGGCCTTGCAGTACACGTGTGCAAAAAATCAGGGCCGTCGGAAGGGTCCTTGTGTTCCGCATGCAATATTGCATGCGGCATGCGCTTAGTGACACCCGTTAGAGGGTATAAGTAGAGGGAGTAGGAAATTTGCGATCCGCAATAACTCTAATTCTGCAACCAAAAATAAGGTGAGCAGTATTTTAATAACGCCTCCTTTAATAGTGCCGTGCAGTAAAATGCCATTCTGCAATAACTCTCTATTCACTTTCCACTAAGGCCCAGTAGTGATGGGCGATATTTCACGAACTGTGATTTTATCACTGATATCTGAAAATCACTGGTAACGACTGTTACCAAAGTCGCTACAAAAGCGTGACGTGATCACGACTTCCCGTATTTTAGATTGAATTTCTTGCTCATCGTCCGTATTTCGCGATCACGGTATTTCCGTATTTTGCTACCTCGATTCAGATTCCAGCTATCAAAATAAAAGTACGGCATTTCGACTATTCAAGTCCATCTCTCGATACCAATATTTTTGGAGCAGTGAAGGCTTGGGTCCGGGTATAGTAGCAAGCAAGTGACTGCTTCTATCAAAGAACGGAATAATAAAAGTCGTGATCACGTCAATTCTGCTGGAGCAGTGCGAGATAGCGGGATGGCGCAAATAAGTGAGTATGAGTATGAGTAGCAAGTATCGAAAATACTCTTCGCTTTTTGAAAGAACTATTCACAAAAGTCGTGATCACGTCACGTTTTAAAATCACTGATATCAAAAAATCACAGTAACGATTCACACTGTGATTGGAAAATCACGATATCGCTCATTAGGCCAGGCGGTAGGTCATTCTGGATAGAAAAAATTCCGACCAAAACTTTTATGGCGTCAAACTCTTCGTAAGGTCAGTAGGTATCTACCACTGAGTTTCCGCCCAAAAACGAGTTGTGCTGATTCCTCCACATCTGCCCAAAGGTAAAAGATGTCTTGAAGGTGCAAAAAGACCTGTTGAACTCCCGTACTTTTTCATTTTATTTGCCTCAATGCAAACGTACAACACTTACGCCAACATTGGAAGCATTTGTCATCATCTCTGTGCCAGTCTTACTGTTTAAAAAAAAGATTTCTTTGTGCGGGTCAGATAAATCACATTTGATTGTTTTTCCACACAAGACAACGATGGAGCAACATGTATTTTGGACGTTTTCTACTAACTCGTACCCACTAAACTCATTTATGGTGTTAAAATTTCAATAACAGCATTTTTGAAGATGTTGCCCGCTAAGAAGTGGATATATTTTAACCGCCTGTTCAGCAGCCATTTTTTCAATTTTACAAAACACCGTTTTCGAAAATTTTAGAAGGAATGACAAGCTGGAACTCTTTTCTAATGATATTATGTCTGGCTTAACCGCGGTACCCTTTTTGAAAGTGAAGGAAACGGTTTTCTTTTCGAGCGGTTCTATTTTATCCGCGTGCGGCCGTGCCTACTTGACATAGACCGAACTGATTACAAAAGCTTGGAAATGTTGTCTCTTCCAGCTTTAAAACACGACCATTATTGATAAAATAATGTATAATTTCTTCATAAATCAATGTACAAAGTCTTAATAATAATGGTCGTGTTTTAAAGCTGGAAAAGAGTACATTTCTAAGCTCGTGTAAATCGGGTGTAAACAGTCCGGTCTATGTCAAGTAGGCACGGCCGCACGCGGGTGGAATAGGACCGTTCGAAAAGAAATGAGTTTTTTAGACTTTCAAGTGCGTGCCGCGATTAAGCCAGGCATGATATAGTTAGAGAAGAGTTTGAGCTTTCCATTCCTTATGAAATTTTTGCAAACGATGTTTGGTAAAATTGAGAAAATTGCTGCTGAACAGGCGGGTGAAAATTATTCACTTCGTAGCGGGCAACATATACAAAAATGCTGTTACTGAAATTTTAACACCATAAATGGGTTCAGTGGGTACGAGTTAGTAGAAAACATCCAAAATTCATGTTGCTCCATCGTTTTCTTGTGTGGAAAAACAATCAAATGTGATTTATCTGACCCGCACAAAGAAATCTTTTTTTCAACAGTAAGACTGGCACAGAGATGATGACAAACGTTTCCAATGTTTGTGTAAGAGTTGTACGTTTGCATTGAGGCAAATAAAATGGAAAAGTGCGGGAATTCAACAGGTCTTTTTGCACCTTCAAGACATCTTTTACCTTCGGGCAGATGTGGAGGAATCAGCACAACTCGTTTTTGGGCGGAAACTCAGGGGTAGATACCTGCTGACCTTACGAAGAGTTTCACACCATAAAAGGTGGCCTGGCCTACATCACTAAGGCCCAGTATTTTCACCTCTGGTTAAGTTTGCCTGGGATATAAATTCCTAGGTTACAGTTGTTACAACAATCAAAATCAACAAATGTAACTGCCAAGCAAAATTATTCGAGAGATGAAATTACCCGGCCCTAACTGCTAACAGGCTAACACTTCTGCTAACAGGCGCGCGGGGTGGCTCCCACTCGTCAGGCCCGAGGAGACCTTGGGCCCTTTCTTTCTTGTTTTTTAAGCCTCGCCAGACGTAGTGGCGGAGGCTATTTGTGGCCGCTTTTTCTTTTCGTGATTATTTATATTTTTTTCCTCGTTCCTCGTTTCTTATTAACACAATTCACCTAAATCTTCCGTATCTTTTGAGCGGTTCAATATATCCAGTTCATTCTTTCGCTAATCGAATCTCAACTATTGCAAGTTGATACCGACGACGTTTAAAGATGATCGGTCAAATATAAACAATCTTTAACAACAATAAAGAATGCACAACTCGTGAAACTCATTTAAAATAGAGAAAATGCATGGATGTCAGCCTTTCCATCATCATATCTTTGGATCTAATGAAGCTTTGTGCCTAATTTTTCTTTTAAAGTACCTTTGTCACAGTGTGACAGCGATTGAGAAACAACGGTTTATTATTTATAAGGTTTATAAACTTTTTCATCGGCTATGAATGCAGCATGATTTTCAATCAGCGAAGAAAATTTTTATTTTCACAGTTTTCTATATACAACCAGCGAAGCGATTGGAGCCAAAGTATTGCAGAATTTCTCAACTTCCTGCAAATTATTTTTAATCTTACTCTCTAATTCCAACTTCCTACCCGAAGGAACGTTCCGCACCGCAGACCATTCAGCAATCTCAAATTATAGGAACAGCACATATTTTTCTCAAATACTTAGGCTCTCAAATAGGCTTCAACAATTAAAATACAAATTCAAGTCCATTTTTACATCGGTCATCATTCTAGATCCTTTAACCATTATATTCATAATCTGTCACCCCAAATTAGTGATATACAACACTTCTGGCGACCTCAAAGCTAAAGTTGAAAATTTCCGATTTCTGACTTTCTGGAAGCCATTTTGAATAATTGCGCCGCCATTTTGAATTATTTGAAGGATAATTTCGTGACAAGTGGTTCAGAATTAGTAGGAATTGACTTTTCTCGCGCCTCCATAGCTCAAAATTAAATAATTCAAATTATTTGTAGGTAACCTTCGAAATCGGCCGCCATCTTGGATTCTGGGCGATAAAAAAAGAGGTAATACAAGCAAAATCGTCTCAAATGGTCTACTAACACTAACAAGTGTGCAAAACGGCTGGCCGCTATCTTTAAATGCAGTTTGGGACCGCGTACCGCGGCGACTATGGCTTTCGAATGCTGGTTTGAATAGGTTTTGGGTACGGTACGGATAACGGCCACATGAAAATCCAAACAGAAAAATTGGCAAACCACTCAGAACGGTGTGTATAATTTTATTATTTTTATTATTTTATTAATTTGCAGATTATCCAGAAATTTTTGCGAAAAAAAAAGAGGGAACAACGCGTTAAAAGAACAGTTCAAGTTCTGGATGTTGTTGTATTTTTGGTTGCCCACATAACTTCAGTGGAAAATCAGAGCAGATACGCCACAGGTGACTCATGACTAGAGAGCGGATTTATAATTCTTCACATGTTCTATTCGCTAAGTTGGATGCAACTGTCAACTGTCGATTTGCAGCTTGACGTTTCAATCTACAAGGAACCTAAATACCAAGTTTTATTTCGCATGTAATTCATTATTTTGAGTTTTTACCGGATACAAATTCATAGTCCATATAATCGCATATAGTCGCATATTTAGTCCATATTTTTGCATATAACTGAATATTTGTCAATATTTTGGTCATTTTATCTATATGTGCTAGGAAATCACGATTTTTTCATTCTAAGAAAAAAATAATTGAAAATTTTCGCAGATTTTTTTTTTACTTTGATGATCAAAGCTGGTTGGTTGGTTTCACATGCAAATGTTAGAATTTTCACTATTTTTGCAGCTTATATCACATATTTACTCGCGTAGGTATATTGCTTTATTTGAACATTTTTACCGCATATTTTGAACTTTTTTTACCTCATATAAATCCGCTCCCTACTATCATGACTTACCAACAAAACAATGTTGCGCAATGTTGTGCCAAAACTGCAAAAAGTGACATAAAAAAAAGTTGGGGGCATATTTATAATCCATTTCAAGCTTAAAAAAACCACAGCTTGCCATGAAAATTTTTAGATTTGTTGGTGTCCCTGATTTTTTATGTTTAATGTCATTGAACAGGGGAGGTAACGTTAAAATTTGTGTCCGTATGACATGAAACCTTCACCTGAACTATGCTGTGTTGTTATATTATTATCATCATTCTGGCGAATGCGTCGCCGGCAGGTCGCAGGTTTGCTCACTGACCTCAGCCGCTTTCTTTCGGCCAGGATCATCACAGATCATGACCCCTAAACAGATAGATAATGATTAACGTACCTAGGTTCTTACAGGGCTTCTTTGCATGCTAGGTTTTTTCGATCCGACGTCATCTTGCTGCATATAAGTATATTGTAGATGATAATGGTGCGGTGGCCGGCCCGGCGTAAATGCTCGTTTTGAAGAGCGACCCAATATCGCGGTATAAAGTTATGAGACCTATAAAGATCGATATGTAGGAAAATTCTGCATTAGAAATGGAAATTCACGACTCTCTGCTGTGGTCGTGACTAATGTTGTAGCGGAAAAACGGAAGAAAATGTTACTTTTCAAGCGCTATTTTTACCTTCTCTTATCTCAGTGTCTATGAGAGATATCGACCTGAAATTTTCATTAGCTGATAGCCCTTTCATTTCTCTGTAAAACTGTGTCTACAGGATCCGCCCGCTTTGATTGTTCATGATAGTAAATAGACCATTTCTACCGAGATGCCGGTTTTTCCAGGCATTTCTTCACGTTCAAAGCGCTATAAGTCGGTTACCGTATGAGATATCGAAAAAAACTCTGATGTAAAAAAAGTCACAAATTTTGTAAGGAACATTTCATTCGCTGCATGTATGCACTTATCTTCAATAATAACGCTTCCAGAAATTATTTTGTTCATCAATGCAAGCACGCGCGCGCTTCCCCTCGCATCGCCACCCCTTGCTTCTGCCACCCGCGAGTCCCTACAAGTAGGTACTCGTCAGTCGGCTATCCAATTAGTACATTACATTATCAAACCAATTTTCGATATAAAGTTATAGAACCTTTACAAATCGATTTCTAGGAAAATTCTACATTAGAAGCTGGAATTACGACTCGTTGCTGTGGTCGTGACTTAATTTGTGGGTGAAAATCCAAAAAAAATCGCTACTTTTCAAGAGATGCTGCTCTTAGTTCAGTTTCTTTAGCAGATATCGATCTGAAATTCGAATGAGCTGATAGCCCTACCTGTAGATGATCTGTGAAACTGTATGCCAGCATAATGCGCCAGCCCAAATAATTCATATTACTCAATTAATAAATAAATATTGTCGCATTTTTTTTTCTATCATTGTATTTATCTAATACATCATCATCATCTGTGTCTAATGGCAAAATGTTTGCACACAGCATGTTGCACTTGCATTCGAAAATGCAAAAAATTCCCCCGCTTTTGCAGATTCATTTTTGTGTAGAACAGTTTTTTTTTCGCTGCAAATAAGATTAATTAGACTTCTGATGGTGTCTGGGATTGACGGTTTTGATATGAATATTGGATAGCAATCAACTTCCTTTTTTCCCACCCCTCCAAATTTAGAGGTGGCATCGAAGGTAATACCTAATTACCCATACCTAAGGTATTAATACCTAAGGTAATGGGTAATAATTGAAACCCACTAATGGCTTACCGAAGAATATTGTTACGATATTTCGCGTACGGATTCGAATATAATTGAGACGATTGTTTTTAAACAACACACTGTTTATTTCGGCGTACTACTACAATAAATGCTAACAATTATCCACTTGGAATTATTTCGCAGGTACTTCGCTTGTTATCGCACTTGTTCGCTATCCAATTCACTACTGCCGCGAGCTGCCGGCTGACGCCTTATATAAGGCCTCCGAATAATGTTCCTGAAGTTTCTGTCTGCTTCCAGCAAATTCCATGGTGTTCTGGCATATGCGGTTTCTAGATCATTCCTGAATAATCGCACACGTTACCCGTATGCTTTCCATGTGTTCTGGAATCTGCGCCTCCGCCAAAGTGGACTGATGTGCCTTGATCGAACGTTCGAGTCTCCATTGGGCCTCACATATACGAACGCTCTGGAATGCACGAGATCGCTCCAGACTTCTACACTGCGATCTAAAGAAGGAAAGATCTAGAAACATCGAGTGTTCCCCTATATGTACAAGATCGCCGCTCGTAACAATATGCAGTCGAAAAGAATCTTCTGTCTGAGAAATTTCTGTGGCCGATTGTTTTGTATATTCAAAATTAATTTGAGCCTTGCATCATTTAGATCAGCCGCATTCTGTTGCCTATATAGGAGCAATACAAATTTTCTGGCTGTGTTGATGCTCTTTTCAACATTCTTTTCTCCAAATCTTTGTAAATTGAGATTTTTCAAATTTTCAACGAAAATATCCCAAGCCGACTTTTTTCCGATATAAAAAAATTATTTGCCGTGTCACATCCGTTAATTGCGTGATGTACACACGGTAATAATTATTAATTATTAATTACACATTATAATTATTATTATTATTATTAATTAGAATAATTGTAATTATTACACTTCTGGTGATGGTTGGGATCGGTGGTTGTGTCAAAATATTGGATAGCAATTATCTTCTTTTTTTCATCTATATTCCTCCAGGTTTAATTGTGGCATCGAAGGTAAAATGTTGTTAATTCAAATTTTCACTTAGAAATGAGCATCTGAAATAAAAATTGCGGAATAAACTATCTAAATATATTAGCCCAGTCAAATTAGGTTTTGACCTAGAAATAATTCGCCCAAGGCTGAATTTTTGCACATTGACAGTTTGGACCTAGTACAACAACATATCAAAATACCCAAACTTTCCCCTGTCCGCGTCTTTGATTTTCAGGTCCTCAGGTTCTTGAAGTTGCATCGCTGATCTGCGACTCATGCCGTAGCATTATTCTTGGACCTATCAAGCTCAGGCTGGGCTTGAATTGAAGATAGAAGATCAAACAATGATTTTCTGGTGCAAGTGGCCCACATTCAATGCGTGGCAAGCCGGCAGACCCGCGAAATTCAAAATTAACGCTGCTATTTGCGACGACTTCTTACGGAATGCTCGCTTTGTATCGTTTGTCAAGAATTAACAGTGACAAACCATAGGTCAATGCATTCAGCAAATCTTCAGCTCTCCAACTGTGTATCTATGGTGCCTTTGGAGGCACCGATTGCAAATATACAGCCCCCAGACTAAACGCGGGTCAGGGTGACGCGATCTCTGTCTTGCACCATGTTGTACAAGAAAGATAGATTTCAACCTCGGAAAAAATATGGACGTCCTGAAAATTTTATATTCTGTTCAGAATTGAGTGCTCTATATCACATATCCTCGTACATATCCAAAATCGCCAAAAATCGCACCCAGGGGGTTTGGAGTTATTGGAGAGGGGCTAAAAAATTGCAGCTAAAAATGGAGTGGATGAAACTCGTCAATCCGTTAGATGCAGATACATTATAATTCGACGCATCAATCATATCCGGTTGATAACATTCTGGACAAAAAAAAGTCGATTATTCTTGAAAAGGGGTCGTGGGGGGGCTCAGCTTTGCTAGATGGTTCATTTTGTTTCCCTGGCTATGTAGAACCGACCATGACAAGTTTGGTATCTTTTCCGGCTGAATTCAAACTCCTGAACTCGAATCCCATGTGTAAAATTGGATAAAAACAAGTTTGAACAAGTTAACTAGGAAAAACTTGTTTTTTCTTTGACAATTTTGACATTTTTTTTTTCACTGTTAGAGGTGTTCATCTTTGAAAATATTTCAGGGGCCATTAGATTGAAGTGTATTCTTCACGAAAATCATTCACTCGATGTAAATTTTATTTTCTCGAGTTTAAAATATCGATTTTAACCTAAGCCGGCCCGGCGCCGCATCTACTAATGACCAAAACACTACAGCATGCACCTTCAAATAAAAATAGCTCAAACTATTGAAAAAATGATGACTCATCTTTCAAACTTCAAGGATCTGTGCAGAACTGAGTTCCCTATAACATAATTTGAATCGCCATGAATCGCACGGCAGGATTTTGAGTTAAGGGCCCCATTCATCAGCGAGCCTGGTCGGCCAACATGGTTGGGCTCGCCGAATGTTGGCTGGTGTGTGGCGGCATCGCGAGCCGAACCTCGTTCGCCGCGCGGTTTTCAGTCGAGACTGAAAACCGCACGGCCAACATTGTTGCGCTCGCCACTTGTTGGCTGATGAATGGTTGGCCGCTGTGGCGTTGATAGGTACCTAACCAAAAATACTTGAGGCGATTACAAAATATAATAAATAATATGGTATAGTATTCTAGAGTTCCCATAATGGCACCAAAAAAGCACAATGAAGTAGAATTCGTCAATGATTTCATTGACGTTTTCAAACAACACCCATCTTTGTGGAAGATTAAATCGCCGGAATATTCTAATCGAACAATGAAGCAAAAAGGGTACCGTGCTTTAATTGAAATATACAAGAACCACGAAATTGAGCCGGTCAGTGAAGATATCGTCAAAAAAAAAATTTCCGCGCTTAGGGCATCATTCAGGAGAGAGATGAAGAAAATTAAAAGCATGAAATCCGGAATGGGCGGCGACGAAGCCGAAGAGATAGAACCATCTCTCTGGTACTACAATCAGTTACTTTTTTTGGTTGATCACGAAGAAATCAGAAAAAACAATTCAAACGACATTGACAGTGATGATGATGTGGATGAAGTGAGAAGCGAAGTATCAGAGGTAGGTGGCAAAATTATGGTTCTTGATATGATACAATAAAATGATAAATGATACAATCACATCAGATGGAAAATAGTTTATTATTATTGTTCGGTTTATTTATATCATTTTATCTTGCCAAGGTACAGCGCCAATAGTATTGAAGTAATTCATGTACTCGTTTCGGCTTTGTTTAGCATCGTTTGTAGATTTTTTGCTAGTAGTGCTTTGTAAACCATGCATTATTTGAGGTTCATTCCTCCATTCTCCATGTACAAATTCACCGGTTGCAGTATTTTCTTTGTCGACTGATGCAGGTGTTACGTAATTGGCGCTTTCTCTTCTCAAAAAATTGTGAAGTGCACAACAAGCCAACACGACTTTATCAATTGTTTCTGGTGTGAGGTTTATTTCTGTTGAGAATATTCTGAATCTACTTGTCAGGATTCCGAAGACGTTTTCCACCATGCGCCTAGCGCGAGACAAACGGTAATTGAATATTCTCTGCGCTCGGGTCAGATGACTTTGTGGAAAAGGTTTTAAAACATTTTCATGCAACCCAAATGCATCGTCCGCAATAAAAACGAAGTTCAAATTTTCAACTGTATTTCGCGCTCGTGGAATATGTAGAGTTTTGCTGATTAATTTTTCATGGAAAGATGTTTGTTCGATAACTCCCCCATCCGACATCCTCCCATTTGCTCCAACGTTGACGTAAACAAATTCATAATTGGCGTTGACGACTGCCATTAAAACAATACTGAAATATTGTTTGTAATTGTAGAAATATGACCCGCTGTTGGGAGGACATTTTATTCGGATATGTTTCCCGTCAATAGCCCCACCACAATTGGGGAAATTACATTTTGTTTCAAAGCCTTTCGCGATTTCCAGCCACTCATTCTCGGTACTGGGAAACTGAAATTAAAATACATAATTTATTTTAGGATAACCCGAGGGATAACCCTGAAATTCGTCCTCCCAAACAAAAAAACAAATCGCAAAAAATCAATGCTGCGTCAAAACACGATCAAGAACAAAAAGAAAAATTATTGAAAAGGGCATATGAGGCTCTAGCCAATGACGATGAGTATGATGCGTATGGGGTGACTGTGGCTGCCAAACTGAGGAAGTTGCAGCCGGAACAAAGACTCTACTGTGAAAATGTCATTAACATGGCGTTGTTTAAAGCGACTCTAAATCAGCTGACTGAACAAACGACTCTCACATCTCCACCACCTCCCCCAATTCAACGGGCAAGACCACAACAAATGACGTCATTCAACATTAATGAGATTATAAGCAATCGTACAATAGGTACTTCTCGAAATTCATTTATATCTCTTTCTACGCTTGATCGACAAACAAGCAGTCAAACGGATTATGAAAAACGTGAACCAGCAGGAAGCAGCTGTTATGAGTATGATTCGTCAACGGCCTCAAATTCTCAATATATCTTCCCAGTTCAACAAAGAGAATCGGCTCAATCTCAGCAAGGTAATGATGACACCTCACAATATTTCCACAATTTTAATCCAGAATTTGACGACAGAAGAGAATGATTCTGTTGTAAATTATTGTATACAGTGTGTTCATTTCAAAAGTATCCACCCTGGACATGAAGTGAAGATGTTTTCCAGAAAAAACAGATGCCTCTCTCAATATATAAATGTTCTTTCTCAAAAAAAAATTCACTTCATGTCGAAAGCCATTCAGGGTGGATACTTTTGAAATGAACAAACCCACTGAATTTTTCAATTTGAACTTTCGTGGTAGGTACTTATGGATTTTCCTACATTCTGTTTTTTTTTTAGTATAGGTATATTTAATTTTTCATTCATTGAAAAAAAAGAATTTTGTTTTTGTTTTGTTTTTTGGGTATGTACCTATACTTATATTTTATTTTTGATTTATTAATATAAGAAAGAATTTTGTTTTTGTTATAATTTGAAACCAAAATTTGATTACTGAATAATGTTGTGTTTTGAATTTTTGTTTTGTTCAAGTAGTGTTCATAAAGACTGAGAAAAAAGTATTGCAAGAGATTTTTCACTTACGTTCATATATTCCTTTCGTAAGACCCGATATATAGCTTCGCACGTCTCCGGGATAATTTTTCCCAATAATTGTGGAGAAATTCTGGCTGAAAACTTCAAACACTCGAAGGATCGTCCGGTTGCTAAGTATCTATAAATTCAGAATTCAGCATCAATCAAACATACCTAATGATTATGAAAAAAAAAAACAATTTTGTAGGTATTTTTACCTTAAAGTAGCAATTAATCTCGCCTCAGCAGATACAGCTTGCCGAAATTTTGTGTCTTGTTTTGATATATAAGGTCGAACCATTTCTAACAATTTTTTGAATGCCGGTTCGTCCATTCTCAAATAATTCTTGTAGTCATCAGGACTTGATACTTTGAGTTCATTCAATAAATTCACATCCGAGAATTTATCTCTCTTCTGCAACCACTTTTTCATCCAGAATCTTTTTTCTTCTTAATTTTCCCCCCTGTCTTTCCACTTTTAACATTTTGCAAAATTAATAAGGCCAATATTTGCTTTTTTGTTAACGGCATTTCGACGACCTCGCCACATCGATGTTCTGCGCACAAAAGGTTGGCGAACCTTGTTGGCCGTCTTGTTGGCTTTACGGCCAACCTGACGGCCAACATTGTTGGCGAGCAGCGAGACCAACATCAGCCCAACCATGTTGGCCGACCGGGCTCGCTGATGAATGGGGCCCTTTATTCATTATTCGAGGATGGGTATAACATTCCAGCAAGATTCATACTCTATATTTCAAATGGGAGCTGCGTTACCTCTACCCTCAAATAACTCAAAACCCTGCAGTGCGATTTACGGCGAAGTTATAGGGAATTCAATTCTGCACAGATCCCCGCATTCTCAAAGATGAGTTCTTATTCAACCAATAGTTGAGGCTATTTCCATTTACAGGTGCATGCTGTAGTGTTCAGGTAATTAGTAGACGCTGCGCCGCGCCGGCTCAAGTTCAAATCGATTTTTCAAACTCGAGAAACCAAATTATATATCGAGTGAATGACTTTCGTGAAGAATACACTTCATTCTAATAGCCCTTGAAGTATTTCCAAAGATGAACACATCTAATAGTAAAAAAAAAATCGTCAAAATTGTCAAAGAAAAAACAAGTTTTTTCAAGTTAACCTGTTCAAACTTATTTTATCCAAATTTACACATGGGATTCGAGTTTACGACATTGAATTCAGTCGGAAAAAATACCAAACTTGTTGTGATTGGTTCAATATGGCCCGGGAAAAAAAAAACACCTAGCCGAGCTTTGCCTCCCCACGAGCACCCTTCAACAATGATCGACACTTTTTGTATCAAAATGATATCAACGGGATATACAATACATCGAATTACGATGTATTTGCATTCAATGGATTGACAGGTTTTAACAATCGCCTCATATGGCGCAACACAAAGATCGCATCACCCTGACCCATGCTTAGTCTGGGGGTTTATATCTGCAACCGGTGTTTCCACAGGCACCATAGGTACACACTTGGAAAGCTGAAGAATTGCTGAATGCATTGACTCCTGGTTTGTCACTGTTTATTGGTGACAAACGATACAAAGCAAAAATTCTGTAAGAAGTCGTCGCGAATAAGAGCGTTCATTTTGAATTTCGCGGGTCTGCCGGCTTGCCGCGTACCGGAAATGGGTTTTTCGTACCAGAAAATTGTTGTTTGGTCTTTTCTCTTCAATTCAAGCCCAGCCTGAGTTTGATCGGCCCAAGAATAATGCTACGGCATTAGTCGCAGATCAGCGATGCAACTTCAAGAACCTGAGGACCTAAAAACCAAAGACGCGGACAGGGGAAAGTTTGGGTATTTTGATATGTTGTTGTACTAGGTCCAAACTGTCAATGTGCAAAAATTCAGCCTTGGGCGAATTATTTCTAGGTTTTGTCGATTTTTGACCTAAAATGCCTGGGCTATATCGCGTAAGCGAAATCATTCATTAGTGGCTTGACGAAAAATATGCAATCGAAAAGAATCTTCCGTTGGAGGAATTTCTTTGAGCGATTCCGATTTTTTTGTGTGTAAAGTTAATTTCAGTCTCTCATCATTTAGATCAACAGAAAGTGTGTCGCCTATATAGATTCAACACAAATTTTCTTGCTATGTTGATGTTGTTTTCAATATTTTCTGCACCAAATCTATGAAGGTCAAGATTTTTAGAGCTTGAAATAAAAAAGTGCATTTTTGCCGATTTAAAAAAAAGAATTCTGCGTAATTGCATGGAAAGCTAGCAACGCATCACATGAGAATTTTCTTAAAGCCTTAGCTATTTTGTTAACAGATATGAACCGCTTTTGATAAACAAGATAGACAAATTTGTAGAAAATTGTAGGAAAAGCTGATGACACCGACATCATGATTTTACTTCTATATTTCTATCGTGTGATCAAATGAATTCTTATTTTAGGTAGGCTGTGGCCTGGTCGAATTCAGGGGTGTGAAGCTGCGTTCGGCTAGGCCGCAGCCTACCTAAAATAAGAATTCATTTGATCACACGATATTTCAATGACGATAGTTTCGCAGCAAGAAAAATATTCATGGAGAAAGGACATAACACTTCTTCAACAAATAAAAAGCGATTCGTGCCTGTCCACAAAATAGCAAAGGCTTTAGAGAAATTGTTACGCGATGCGTTGCCAGCTTTTCACACAATTACGGGATGCGACACGACAAATTCATTTTTTTAAATCTGAAAAAAGTCGGCTTGGGACATTTCCGTTGAAAATTTGAAAAATCTCAATTTACAAAGATTAGGAGAAGAGAATGTTGAAAAGAGCATCAACACAGCCAGAAAATTTGTACTGCTCCTATATAGGCAACAAAATGCGGCTGATCTGAATGATGCAAGGCTTAAATTAACTTTGAATATACAAAACAACTGGCCACAGAAATTCCTCAGACAGAAGATTCTTTTCGACTGCATATTCTTCGGTAAGCCATTAGTGGGTTTTAATTATTACCCATTATCTTAGGTATTACCTTAGGTATCAATACCTTAGGTATGGGTAATACCATAGGTATTACCTTCGATGCCACCTCTAAATTTGGAGGGGTGGGAAAAAAGGAAGTTGATTGCTACCCAATATTCATGTCAAAACCGCCAATCCCAGACACTATCAGACGTCTAATTAATCCTATTTGCAGCGAAAAAAAAACTGTTCCACACAAAAATGAATCTGCAAAAGCGAGGGAATTTTTTGCATTCCTGAATGCAAGTGCAAGTAGCTGTGTGAAAACATTTTGCCATTAGACACAGATGATGATGATGATGTATTAGATGAATACAATGATCTAAAAAAAAATTGTGACAATATTTATTTATTAATTAAGTAATATGAATTATTTGGGCTGGCGCATTATGCTGGCATACAGTTTCACAGATCATCTACAGGTAGGGCTATCAGCTCATTCGAATTTCAGATCGATATCTGCTAAAGAAACTGAACTAAGAGCAGCATCTCTTGAAAAGTAGCGATTTTCTGGGATTTTTATCCACAAATTAAGTCACGACCATGGACCTGTATTTAAAATGGACTGCTGATCACCCTACCCGATCAAACAACAAATGACGCCACAGGGGCGCTACCATTATCGTTATCATAACAGAAGTTCTCAAAAGATTATAGAAAATCTGCAACTTGCATCGGCACATTTTGTACTATAAATATTTATGGATATAATATTATTTTATAATAACTGATTCAATTTACAATAATATGTTTTTTACTTCGAAAGTAGCCATCAGGTTTATTTCGTTTCGAAGAACTCATTGCAAGTTCACAAGTTGAAACAGTCATGAAGTTTGAGAGTCACTGTCTTTCGAATTTATCGAAGGTTGCTTCAAAAGTTCAAAATCAACGCAGTTGCGATCAGGGATCACGGTTGCGATTTATCAGTTTCGCACCAGAAAGCGTGATCCAAGGAGGGCGTGATCCCTGCACCAGAAACGTCATTTTGACAGTTTCGTTTTTTTCAACGTGGGAAGTTTCCGGATTTGTGGTGTCGAATTCGAATTTGGTGTGTTTTATAACTCCCTAATCCGTTTAATAAGAATATTCTGTGGATTTCATTACTTATTGTCAGTAGTTCTGCGAAAGAAAATGCACGGTATAGAAGGGAAGGGGCGCAAGCACTATGATTTCCTATGGGGTTGAGTGGAATAGCTCTGGCTAAACTTCGCCCTATAAATAAAGGCCTTTATTATTATTATTATTATTATTATTTCGGCAGCACAAACCACAGCTAGGTACTTCCTACCGGACCACACAGCTCGGGCCTTGAGAGTGTTTTCTTTTCACAAGTAAGATTGCCGTCAATCAATTATTGAATGAAATTCTACTATTTCGTTACAGAATGCAGAAAAACACAAACAACGGCCAGCTATTGGGGAACATAAACAAAAAATCCGAACGGCCTAGTGCCCGACAGCACACCGTGTATTCAACACACTTCAGTTAACAATTTTAGACACGGAACATAGTCCCTTTTATTGAATTACCGGAACCTATGAACACATGTACGTACAAAACGCTGCAAGCGACCGAAAGAAAACGGCTATGCCTCGCAAGCAAATTTGAAAATGTCATTTTGACACCTAACCTAAACTTTACACTGCGATGTCATGTCGCCATCAGAGAAAAGTCATTATAGCAGAACGGTCAATATTAATTGTGGAAAATAAAAGTCCCTAGGGATAACGAACATGTCGGCATTCTACTGGAGTCATGGCGATATACGGTATTATAAGTCCAGTTTAAGTACAGGTCCATGGTCACGACCCACAGCAACGAGTCGTAATTCCAACTTCTAATGTAGAATTTTTTTCGATATCTCATACGGTAACCGACTTATAGCGCTTTGAACGTGAAGAAATGCCTGGAAAAACCGGCATCTCGGTAGAAATGGTCTATTTACTATCATGAACAATCAAAGCGGGCGGATCCTGTAGACACAGTTTTACAGAGAAATGAAAGGGCTATCAGCTAATGAAAATTTCAGGTCGATATCTCTCATAGACACTGAGATAAGAGAAGGTAAAAATAGCGCTTGAAAAGTAACATTTTCCTCCGTTTTTCCGCTACAACATTAGTCACGACCACAGCAGAGAGTCGTGAATTTCCATTTCTAATGCAGAATTTTCCTACAAATCGATCTGGACAGGTCTCATAACTTTATACCGCGATATTGGGTTAATGACACCTTTTGCATCCTCGGCCGCCGCACTATAAGTGACGCATATTAAAAATTGCTAATTTCCTCCCCGGTATGTTTTACAGATCGATATAACGTCTCTTCAGGTCATGGAGGAGGAAAAATTGAAAGAGATCTTCCCACGGTATGGCGATCGTCTAGCGGTCTTGGATTTTTGCAGGAGAAATATCGCTCCCAAGAAACACAGCCTCATAGAACGGATCAGAGAGAAAATCAAACGCAAAAATTCACAGAATTCGCGGGAAGATGCGGGTGGTAAAAAACATGAAGGCAGAAAGGAACATGGAAAGAAAGCAACACAAATGATATAATTGGGATGGTTATGTAGTCAAGTTGGTCCATTATTATTTGGCTCAAAAATGATTCGACCGCTTCTCCAAGAAATCAATTTTGTGTGGTTCTGAAAGCAAAAGGCGCATTAAGAAGAGCTATCTAAAATCAGGTATAAAAATTAACAAGTATTTCAAAATTTTAAAATTTGGAAAACTCGATTTTTTTTCTCAAAAATAATTCTATTTTTTCGAAAAAACACCCTCATTCTCTTGCCAGCCCAGATGTGAATCACTCATTTTTTTGTTACATTTTTAGCTGCACAGATTTGGCAGAAACTCACGCCACAAGAATCTATCGGTTTCTTTTTCGCTCTGCAGCTAATCCGCAGTCTGTTTCAGCCATTTTTTATGCTAGGAAATGCCGTCCTTGAGCCATTTTTTTTTGTTCGACAATATTCAGACTGACTAACTGACAGCTACGTACCATTTGGTTTGTCTGTCATTCATCACGGCCAACTTAATTTTGTTAATAATTAATCTGTTTATTATTACTTGTTGTAACTTGTACGTTTGATTCCAGGCGGTCTTGAAGCATTTCTTCAAGGTGGGCGGTATATGTTATGTACTTACGCGTTGCAATCGAGCATTGTTGGTTGCATACTGTTTCATTCATTTTGTGTTTTGAAATACTTACCCATAATCCCGCATGAGGAAGTTCAAGAGCGAGCAATGAGAAGATGGCTGCCCACCTCAATGTTTGGATTTTTCTTGTTTTATTGTTTTGTTGAGTTATCGTTGAGAATAAATAGAAAAACCGAAAGAGTGTTCTTCTTAATCGCAAACAGGCGCCATATTGGATTATGACATTTTTGAATACAATATTTTTTTCTGGTAACAACGATGTGTCACATGTTACTGTTGTATCAATGCTTTTGAGCAACATTTTTTTTAAATTTTCCAAAGAGTGCTTTGGAAACAAAATCAGCACCGACAATAATAAAAAAAATCTTGAAACATTTATCCAACAGTGACATGTGAACACCGTTGTAACCAGAAGAGAATACTGTATTCTTTGTTTGGCTCTGACTTCAATCGGTACTTTTCAACCGTTGCTGAAAACATTGTGAAGCAATTGCCAACTTCATGTCGCGCGGCGAGGTCTGGTCCGACTGTTTCAAACTTTTTGTATCTTGCGCCCGTCACGGCGGATGAAATATTACGTATTATTCGAAGCTTGTCCAATTCTAAGTGTTGTGATTTGTATGGGTTGGATAGTGGCGCGATTAAGCTCGCGGTGATATATTGGTGGACCAGATCGTTCATTTGGTTAACCTATGTTTTCAGGAGGGGAAGTTTCCAGAGTGTTTCAAAACCTCAAAAGTAATCCCGATTCACAAGAAGGGCGATCAGAATGAGGTTGGAAATTACCGTCCTATTTCAATTGTCCCGGTTTTGTCTAAGGTGATAGAAATGGCTTTCAAGGATAGACTGGTGACGTATCTTGGCAAATATAACATCATAAACTCCAGGCAGTTTGCCTACAGAAAGGGGAAGTCTACGGTTGATGCTTTGATCGCCATGCAAGACTACATACTGGACGCCCTCGAGGCGGGGGACTCTACTATCGCCACATTTTGCGACCTGTCCAAGGCCTTCGACTGCGTAGTCCCGCGGCTTCTTCGGGATAAGCTTGAGGCTTGTGGTGTCAGGGGCCGGGCTTTGGGTTTCGTTGAGTCGTATCTTGAAGGTCGATACCAAATTGTCTCTTTCGAACGTTGCATGTCAGATCGCGCCAAGTTGGAGTACGGCGTTCCACAGGGATCCATTTTGGGTCCAATTCTTTTTCTTTTATACATTACCGACATCAATAACCACATAAGCGTTGACGAATGTTTGGTTTATGCTGACGACACGACCCTTTTCTCTAGGCTTGGCGCGGACGAGGCTTTCGAGGACGTGTCGGGGGCTGCGCGGTTGGCGGCAAAGTCGTATTTCAGTACTTTGCGCCTGATGCTGAATTTGGACAAGACACAGGACTTGTTTTTCAGTCTGAAGCCTGGGCATGACGATTGGAGAGATCCTGTCAAATGTCTGGGTTTGGTTTGGGATTCGAAGTTGTCTTGGGCGCCGCATGTCGAGAGTCTGTCAAAGAGGTTATCGACGGTCATATTTATCCTCAGAAAATTTAAAAATAGTGTGTCGACGGATTGCGTGAAGATGGCATATCACTCACTATTCCATTCAGTGATTTATACGGTATTTTGTTGTGGGGCCTTTCCCCGCACGCAAGGGATATTTTGATTTTGCAGAAGCGAGCACTACGGGTCATAGCTGGTGTCAATCCGAGGGAATCCTGCAGACCGCTGTTTAGGAAGTTTGGCATACTAACCTCTGTCAATCAATTTATTTGGGAGTCTCTTGTACGTGCCAGAGAGTCGAGTCTTTGGTTGAATATGACCAAAATCCACGCGACCAGAAACAATGCCATACCCCTCCCATGTTTCAGACTGCAGAAGACCCATCTCTCTGTCAAGTTTATACCCTATAGGTTGTTCAACTCGCTGCCTATGTCTTGGAAAGTACTAAATTCGAATCTCTTCAGACATACAGTCAAGTCTTTTTTGAAAGAAAACGTATTCTACTCGATTGAAGAGTTTGAGACGAGCATGAAGTCGTGCACTAAGCTGTGATATTTTATACGATTTTAATTGTGATTGTTTTTATGTCATTATGTATTGTATTGAGTAATTGATTTTATTGTAATAGATCTCTCAGTGTCTAGATGTAAAATACCTGTGTAAGGTCTCAGTGGCACTTTAAATAAATTATTCTATTTTATTCTATTTAAAAACGTCAAAATCCAATACGGCGCCCATTAGAGAAAAAAGTTGAGTATCGTATCTCGGTTGTTTTGAAACCTAGAATGAAGATTTTGGTAGCTTTGAATTCCCCTTGGAAAAGTGCCCTGACAATGTCTAGATTAGAAGCGGCCACCTCAACCGTTTTTTGAATTAAAAAAAGAAAAATTCAGATCAAATTTTTGTTTTTTCACGATATCTCAAAAACTAAAACTGATAGGTCAAATTTCTTTTTGGATCATTGATCGTCATGAAAATACGCAACTTTTTCCTAATTTAACCGACTTTGTCTTTCTCAAGATAAGCGAAATACCCATGTTCAGCCTCGAAAAACGGACACCCTGTATAAGGCACAATCTTCTACTCAGGGGCAGTATTGAATTGGAAGAGACAGCGAGCGGATAAGAAGCGATATTCACAAGCGTAAATAATTGTTGACGTGTATTTATTGTAGTACGCAGTAATAAACAGTGTGTGTTTTGAAACGATCGTCTCAATTATAATCGAACCCATACGAGAAATACGTGACAATATGCTGAGAACCTGGACCATAGTCTGGTTCAAAGCCGATGATAGTGTTGGAACTGTACCAACATCTTGGGTCAAAAACGATACAGAATGTTACTGGCCTCCTTACCACGGGTTCCACCAAAAAATTTATGAGCGGTTTAAGCTAAACCGAGATTAAACGGATTTTTTTCTGGTCAATGTTGGTAGATTCATTTTGGAAAATACGTTAAATCGCAAGTATACCACACTTTAGTTAATTACTCAGCGTAAAACCTGAATTTACATTGATCATTTGGCCAGAATTGATCAAAATAAATCTCGAGTTAGCTATCAGCTGGTTAAATATTTTGGTGGAACCCACGGTTAGACAGCAGAAAAGCTTGCAGAAACATTAAAAAATTGCGAAAAACCCGACCCAGACACTTGGCGGCATACCGAATGCAAACTTTCCAAGGATGGATCCTATGGTAATTAGAATCATTGAATCAGATGAGAATAAATCGAAAAAAGTCCTATCTATACTTAATGAGGGTTTATCTTGGGATTTAGATGACTATGCACGTGCCCGTAAAATGTCGACGAAAGCAGAACGCACATCAGATCTATCAGCATCAGACGCCAATGCCAAAAGAAAGCGGAGGCCAATAATTCGATCCTCATCTGACTCATCGGGTAGCTCAGATATCGAAGTTAATCTACCGAAAAACCCTTCAATGGCAAATGCTTCCAAGACAAGCAGTACGTTCGCCAATACTCCAAAAAGTAAAAACCACATTTCGAACAATTTTTTATAAGTACTTGAAATGGTAATAATGTGCAATGTGCATCTTCATTTCAGCGAAACTTCTGAGGGCGTCAGTTTTTGAAAAGGTAGGTACTGTGTCATTATTTTGATCGTGACACTCATGTATACTTGCCTCTTATATGTATACCGATTATGCAATCATCGTTTATTTTGGCCTAATTTCGTTTCAAAATTGGCAGACGAAATTAACTTGGAAATGGGCAGTCCAACAGCCTTCCTATACGCTTTCGCGAAATATGATGCCAGGTAGTTCTAAACTGTTTGCTCCTGAAGTTCTTTACTTTATTCAAACCTATGTTTGCAGATAGATAGAAAATGTGCACTTGCTTTGGCACTGGCATTGGCATTTCCAAAATCCAAAAAAAATGTTGTTCAATTTTTGTATTTTGGAAATGTCAATAGGCTCAAACTAAAGTGCATCCTTGTAGCTTTCGAAAGAGACCAAAATGGTAAGAATCCGTCAAAGAATAAACCCACAGGGATTGATTTCGCAACGCTTATTTTACCAATTCAACTCCGCCCTTAGGAAAAAAGTTTAGAAACTTCCGCTATCATAATGATTCAAACAGATTTGAAGATATCAAAAACGAGCTTAGTCAGGTAGCAAGTCGAGCGGCAAGTGTAGTAGCGGCATTGAAGTAGACCTGCCAGATTCCGTTTTTCACAAAGCTAGAGCTGTCATTGACCACAGAAGAGGTTCTTGTCCTGATAGAAACCCACCTTAGCGATCCATCAAACATGAAATAGTATATTACATACCGAGACGGGAAATACATCATTACTGCTGAGGGCACTGCTGCTGAGGCCACATTCTAGCCCGAAGCTGGAATGATGTATTTACCGTCGAGAGTATGTATACTATTTTACTCACAACCATGACTCAGCTGGCAGGATTACAGGCGTTCAAAAGTTGAAATCTGAAAATTAACTTTTTGTCATAACTTCCAGATAAGTGGCAATTCTGTAAAATTTAAAGGCCCCTTAAAATTTTTAAAGGCGTCGGTCACCTAGGAACGATCAGAAATGGGCTTCACGATTGGCTGATTTTCTTTTAACGGCCTTTAAATTTAAACGGGTTTGATACAGAATTGGCCCTATTGGCCGATTAATTTTGCTGAAACGTGGTTCAGGCAATACTGATCAACACACTTATAGGCGAGCGGCCGTTAGCGAAAAATGTCCCGCATATCAAAGTTCTTGTGACGTATTTCTGCACCTCTTATGTTCTTATGGTCCAGGAAGGTTAATATCATGAAATGCAACACAAAAGTAATGTGGAGGGTATTAGTTATATTCAGGTATTGTATTGGTGAAAAAATATTCGCTTTGTCATTAATAGTCGCTGAGTTATGAGCTGCCGAATGCAAAAAATGAAGAAAAGATGACTTTGAGAAAAAGATGGAAATGGGGCCCTGACGAGAGTTCCCATGGGGCGATTTCAAAAAAAAATTCACAAGCGGCACACCCCCATCTAGTACTTACTATTGAAAATCAAAAATCGTTATTGTACGCCCGTGGTCACTATAGCTCGAAAAATAGGGAACGGCCGCTCGCCTATTATTGTTTGGTTGGATGCATATTTTGAAATTTCCCTTCTAAAGCTACCATTTCTTCACTTTCTCGGGAGGTCGGCAATGGGTCACTTCCCGACCTCCTACTAGGTATGTAATGAATCAATTACCATAGTGGTTGTGAGTAAAATGCCGTAAGTACTTAGCACTAAATTTTACTTATATTTATAATATCAAGAATAGAGTATTATACTTTTGAAAAAATATTTTGTTTTCGATGGAATCGGAAACTATATTGAAAAAAAGCTGACCCGTATTTTTTTATTTTGCCATAAATCGTATCGTTTGGCCGCAATAAATAAACGAGATTCCTATATTCTGCCTATTTCTGACGTCATTTACACAGGCAGTATAGGCGGCGACTCGCTGTGACGTCAAAACTAGTTGATGTTATTTATTTATTGCGCCCAAACGATACGAGTTTCGACTAAATAAAAAAACACGGGTCAATTATTTTTCAATCTAGTTTCCATTTCAATCGAAAAATTTTTTTAGTATAATACTCCATTGATTACATACTTGTCGCATATTTCAAGAGAACTGAGCTATCGAGAATTGGGGGAGACAACCCCAGCGACTTCTTGAGATGACTGATGCCGCGACTAATGGACGATTCTATTTACGTTTTGTACAACTGGAAAGGTGAAACAAACACAAAAAGAACTTCGGAAAACGGAAAACTTCTGGTGGCTAAGTTGCTATTGGGCGAGTTCACATTTTGATTTAAGTGCTCGGTGCTCGAGTATGAATGGGCTGAAAAAAAATCCATAATTTTGTTTACGTGTTCGTTGTGTTGATACATGAGCTGTAATGACTTTTATATAAGTTGAATATGGATATTACAGTTTATGTATTTAAGTTGACACTTGTCAAAATAACCTCAAACATAACAAAAATTATACGATTGCAATGGGAAAAACAAGTAAAATAGTGTACAACACTCGTGGCTGGTTACACAAGATTCTTTCAGACACTCAGCCTGTTACAGAAATCGGGCTGCGCCATCGTTCTGCAAATTTCATGCATGTATTTTTCAATAAGACTGGATAAAGCATAGATATATTCTACTAGCGGGTAATGGCTATTACTCATTCGGATGCTTTACGACACTCGCCAACTGCATCCTCATGAGTAAGAAGTAATCGTTACCCGCTTGTTGAATAAAATACTATTCTAATTGCCTAGTCAACTTGTTGATTTGGTAACATCTACAACGTAACACATGATATGGATGGCGGGTTTTTTACACACTAACCAAGCCTGTTTCAATGTCATCACAATCACATGGACAGGGAGCTGGTGCCTCAAAACTTACGTCATAAGGTACATGATCTTAACCCTGTAGGTCTAATGTGCGTTGATAAGGTTGTTTAAAATTGCTTTGTCTTACATGTCAGACCGGGAGCTTCAGGCTGGTATGAGCCTGTCAATTTTCGAAAAAATGGCCAAAAATTTACGTCATAAGGTACATGAATGAAACCAACTGGATTTTGTTTGGGAACATCCCCTTTATCAAAAATCTAGTCGTAAGACAAAATTTTTGGGGGCTTTCGGTCCATAAGACAAGTTTGAAAATTTCAAAAAAGGACCAAAATTTATCAATTTTCTCACAGGCGTTTTGCTGTGTTAAAAATACAGGGTGTACGATTTGAGAAACATTTTTCGATGTAAGCTATGTAACATTGAAAAATGTTGTGGACAGATTCAAAACCTGCGTAAAAAATCATGTGAGAATCGTTTTTCATTCCTAAAAATTATGCCAAAGGAGAAGTCTACAGGAGGAGGTAAATTTTGGCCTTTTTTGAAAATTTCAAACTTGTCTTTGGACCGAGAGCCCTCAAAAATTGTGTCTTGTGACCCAATTTTTGATTAGGGGATGTTCCCACACAAAAGCCCGTTGGTTTCATTCTTGTACCTTATGACATAAATTTTTGACATTTTTCGAAAATTGACAAGCCTATACCAGCTTAAAGCCCCCGGTCTGGACATGTAAGACAAAGAAATTTTTAACAACTTTATCAACGTACATTAGACCTACAGGGTTAAGTTCATGTACCTTATGACGTGAGTTTTGAGGCACCAGCTCCCTGTCCAAGACGACAAATCCGGCAATGTGAGGACAGTAGATGTAACGAGGGGTGTCCTCCAAGCGGACCCCTTGAGCCCTCTTCTTTTCTCTTTGCTAATAAGCGGGATAGACAAGTTTTTCGAAGAGCGGGGAGCTGGGGGTGTCCCTCTGGATGGGCGCACAACGGTTAGAATGCTGATGTATGCCGACGACTTGGTCGTATTTGCTGACTCACCCGTGCAACTGCAACGAAATCTCCTTTTCTTGAAAACATTTTGCGAAAATAACACACTATCAATAAATACAGATAAAACTAAGATCATTGTTTTTGGAAACAGTCATGACAGGGGCTCTGAGGGTCAATTTTATCATGGTGAGTCAGTCATATAGACAGTCATACAGTCAGTATAGAACAAGAGAATTGCTATAGTTATCTGGGCAGAATCTTTAGTTCGGCTGGGATTTCTCAAAAACTTAAGAGGATAGATTGCAGAAAACAAGAATAAAAATCGGCACAGTGACGCATACAATAAACATAACGAGAATCAATAGTCTAAAGTCAATCTCCCACCTCTATAACTCAATAATCATTCCAACTTTCATATTAACATATTATTAACATATTGTGGAGGAATATGGGGCATACGATATTTGGAACAGATAGAGAGTGTACAGGATGAGTTTTTCAAAAATGTTTTTTACCTTCAGCGCTCTACTCCGAGATACGCGCTTAAAGCAGAATTTAGTATGAAAAAAATAGGCATGCACATTATAGAAGAAGCATTACTTTTGTTGATTAAAATCTTGAAACATCATCCTATAGACTGACTCATTTGACAATGAAGAGATTAATATACCTGGATGGCAGCTTGAACAATAGCCCTAAACACTCAAACAAAAATTGGTACACTCAAATTAAGGAAATTCTTTGGAAATATGATGTAGTCTTGGATCCTTATGACCTCACTTCAAGTGTGATTCAGTCCCCACTGGATAGAATAGCCGAACGAAACGACCTAGATGATTGGAATAAAATCCTTCTTAGTACATACCTATTGCCCTGAGTACAAATTTCTCACACCCGGCAATCCTTTCGACACCAGTTCTTACCAATACTTGAATGTAAATCTGCCACTACAAGTCAAAAAATCCATTGCACAGCTCGGGCTATCCAATCACAAAACTCTGAAATTATACCTGAACGGCATTACCTACACGGTGAGTTTAGATCAGTTCTGCACGTTCTGTAATCAGCACAGACCTGAGGATATACAGCACATTTTCAGTGTATGTCCACTCTACAGGGGTCTTAGAACGGTTCTGCCTAGTAACTTTGGGGAGTGGTTGGATGCTTTAAGAGATCCTTCAAGGGAGGGAGCGCGGGACATTTACAGGTATCTCCAGCAGGTTATGACGCTAAGGTCATTTATCTTGAACGAGTGAATCTTGAGCTGACTCGGCTTAGCTTGTTTGCTTGCTTGTTGTCCACCATGCGTCTTGTTTCGCTTTTTAATTTTCAGTGTTCGAGTATCTTGTAATTATTCAATTTAATTTTGGTTTTGTTGAAATACTTCTTTTTGATATAATTTGTAACTCAACTCTTGTTCATGTATACAATGTATATACGAAGGAACAATAAACAATAATAATATTGCACGATTCCCCAAGTGTCTGTCAACTTTGGACTGTATCTGTACATGATAACATGTAAAAAAAAGTCACCAGGAGGAGAACAAGCTGAACTTTATCGTAACAGAAAGAACTATTTCTCGTAGAACGTGGAAGCGAATGTGTGACGCGAACCTTATCCTGCAAGATTTGTTTGGCGCTGGCCGGGATCAAGTCACGATTCCACTATTTTCAGTAACAGCACGATTCGAAAGCGAATTCGGAAGAGGTCATTTTAATCAGTGCGTTCTACTCGGGGATAACGGTTACAGTGTTGAACCTTGTTTTATTACGCCACTCGCTAACCCCCACTTGCTATGGTGTAGCAGAAAGGTTGTATAATGAGGCCCATTATACCGTGTGATCCAAATCATTCCCAATTGGGGTAGGCTGTGTCATGGCCAAATTCTTGGATGCAAAGCTGCTTGTCGCTAGGGCATAGCCTACCCCAATTCGAAATGGTTTGGATCAAACGGTATTATATACCTACTCGTAACGTGATTGAACGATGCTTTGGTGTTCTCAAGAGAAGATTCTCCCCTGCTTGGCCCTTGAGTTGGAAATTAAAGCTCAAACTGTTCCTTCTTCCTTCGGTTGCTTACGCCTGCTCAGTTGCAGTTCTACATAATATAATTATAGAGAAATAAACTTGCCATAACCACCTGTTCAGGAAATGATGGTTTTAGTAGAGATAGAAAATGACAATAGATATAGGCGAGCGGCCGTTCCCCATTTTTCGAGCTATAGTGACCACGGGCGTACAACAACGATTTTTGATTTTCAATAGTAAGTACTAGATGGGGGTGTGCCGCTTGTGAATTTTTTTCGAAATCGCTCCATGGGAACTCTCGTCAGGGCCCCATTTCCATCTTTTTTTCAAAGTCATCTTTTCTTCATTTTTTGCATTCGGCAGCTCATAACTCAGCGACTATTGATGATAAAGCGAAGATTCTTTCACCAATACGATGTCTGGATATTACTAATACCCTCCACATGTTTTTGTGTTGCATTTCGTGATAATAACCTTCCAGGACCATAAAAACATAAGAGGTGCAGAAATACGTCACAAGAACTTTGATATGTGGAAAGCTATATCAATTTCTCAAAATATGTGCACATATATGCGAGAACATATGTAGAGAATACTCCAAAGATGTTTTTGGGAAAAGGGCGTTGCAGCAGGATTCTTGGTTTTTGAATTATGATTTTTTCAAAATCTGACACTGATATATGCGAGCGGCCGAGCGGCCAAATTGGCGCGAAACGAGGATTTTCATCAATGTCGTTGAAAAAACATCACATTATGAGCCACAACAGCGGTCTTTTTTGTGCTTCATCTAGTAGTAGATAGCTCAAGGTTCAACTAGACTTCAACCAAAGGGTCAACCTGAACTACCGTTTCCGTTAAACCGTTCTAAGGAGTCGTCTACTCCACTGCAACATTTTGGAACAAAAACTTGTATTGCAGTGATTTTGATGTGGATTTTTTATGTATAAACTTCGATTCCTTTTTGAGACTCAATGTCAGTTACCTTCTACCTCTTCATAACCTTCCATAGGTAGGCACCCCTATCACACTTTGTGTCTTTTTAATGATTATTATTACTACCTACATAAATTACGAGCAGCACAGGACCGCAGACTTCAGAGCATAACATTCCAATTGCCTCGCATGGGCAAAGGGAGATGGCTTTACAAGGTTTCTTCCCATGGAAATTGCAAAGATAATCAATTCTGAAGAAACTCCAACTCTATGCTGGTTTGACCTTTGGAATTTTGATCATCTAACCGCAGTTTTTCACTGGTTAGGAGGATTCCATACTACTTTCGGGTGACGAAGCTTTTCCTTCATCGAGTCCTTCATGCATGATTGTGCTTGTCATGAAGCTCATATGCCACATGTTGCTTAAATTTAATGCAGGTTCCGAGAGTGGCACTCTGTCAATGTTGTTTCCGCTATTTACAGCCAGTTGTGCCGGGAGATCATTTACGGATCCATGATCGGTGGCATGTTTTCTGCTTGCATCTTAGACAAAAACAATAAATTTTCTTGCTTCCAAAACTTTATCGATCATTGATATGTGTTGGGTGATAGTGCAAGCGGTACACACCTTAAAACACATCGATACTGCATTTTGGAGTGCAGTAACGAGATTTTGCATGGGCATACTTCATACCAAAACAAGCGATTTGACCCGCAGCACTCCATATTTCGTCCCTTAGGGGGCCCATGGGGGCCCTCCAAATTTTCAAGATGCAAGAACTTTCACATGACAATCATTGAGTATCGTCATGTATGTCATAAGTGAAGCTTACGGGTCTATTGTAAATATTTTCATCAATTGTCGTTGTGTCCGATTCATTCTTCACACTTGAAAAAAAATTTCTTTGGCAGAGGTCAAAAAAACTGTTTTTATTTTTTCTTCTATGCAAGGAGACGACAAATTCATATGTTCTGTTGCGTTCCCAACTAAATCGCATTCCCTGAACCTAATTATAAAGGAATTTTTCTTGTAATGGTATTTTTCAAAGAAGTGGTGACCTCTTCAGTACCTCTTTTCCAAGAGCATTTCTTTCTATGTCCCCACTGGATATCACTCGTAATTTTTGCAGGAATGGAGACCTCGAACTCTTTTCCTGGTGGTTGCGAAGCAACATGACTCTAAAACGCCCAAGGGAGCCCAAAAAAAAAAAATTCTGCTGGGCCGTCCAACTTACGATATTTTGATTTTATAGTAGGAGAGACGCGGACCAGTATTCAATCCAGGCTGCAGGCATAGGTGATTTGGTTTCAACAGAAAATATTCTTCCATGCCGTGTTTTATTGCAGTACAACTAAACGCAGAGTCGTTAGGTGTAAGTAGGTATATTTTCCGGTAGAACTTATTCGCCTAGACTAGATCTTATTTATTTGCGCGTCTCCCCTACTACAAAATCAACATGCCAAAAATTTGACGGCCCAGCAGAAAAAAAAAGTTTTAGGGCTCTGTTGTATGTTTTGAAGCCATGTTGCATGGAAATTACTAAGAAAAGAGTTCAAGCTTCTCATATCAGCGAAAATTGACAGTCTTATCCACTAGGAACATTGGAAAAAATGCTGTTGAAAAAAGTGTTCTGAAGAGATCACCTCTTCATGGGAAAATGATATTGCGAAAAAATTGTCTCCATATTTGGGCTTACGGAACGCGATTTAGTTGGGAACGCAACAAAACATATGAATTTATCGTTTCCTTGCACAGCAGAAAAAATAAAAAAAGTTTCTTTGACCTCTGTGAAAGAATTTTTTTCTCAAATGTGGAGAATGAATCGGACACGACAACATTTGATGAAAACATTTTCAATAGACCCGTAAGCTTCACTTATGACATACATGACGATACTCAATGATCATTTTGTGAAAGTTCTTGCATCTTGAAAACTTGAAGGGCCCCCATTGGCCCCCTAAGGAACGAAATATCGAGTGCTGCGGGTCAAATCGCTTGTCTTGGTGTAAAGTACGCCCATGCAGAATCTCGTTACTGCACTCCAAAATGCGGTATGCTTTTGCGTACCGCTCCCACTATGATGATAGGAGTAATAGGACGCTAAGAAGTGAGGTGACAGATCCAACAGATATTTTCATTCTCCTTGTCGCTTGAAAGGCTTCTTTCTTGCCCACGCCATACATTGCTGACACTGTATTGCACTCTGTTGAAGGATAAAACGACCTGCAATCCTGCAAAGCTTCCCGAAAGTTTTCTCCAAGGTGGCAGAAGTGGAGTGTTTCTACCCACAAACTAGGTCTATTGCACATTGTTTGGCAATACATCAGTAAGAGCACAAGAACGTCGATGTCGGGCGATTCAACAAAAATCCGATGTGAGGAGCTTGTGGTGTTGTGGTCAGCACGTTCGACTGCTATGCCAGAGGTCGCGGGTTCTATCTTCGCCGAGGACGGTCGGATTTTTGTCTCGAGAAAAAACTTCTCGATTTAGTTGAAATGTCTTGCTAAATGCAAATGTGTGTCGCATAGCACGTAAACTACGAACGATAGTGCGACCCCATGCGATGTTGATGGTCGTTGAAAATTTTTACACATGAATTCTACACTAGAATACACATTAGGTACACAGGGAAGAGTTCGGCAAAATTTCCAGTATAGTGGAGGAAAGCATTCACCGGCGTCGGAACACGATTCCGTTTCATTTGTACCTGAACCAGGAACTTTTATTGTTTTTGTAAGAGTTCTTATGTTGTAACCACCAGCCAAAATAATTGATTCATTTGTTTTCTATGTCTGCCGAGATGTCTGCCAACTGTTTTTGGCGCATTATCCTACTCTATTCATTGAGACTAGAAGTCACACGAATCGCTCTTGTTCTTTCTCACGACAAAAAGTAATCTCCGGTTTGGTGTTGACTGAATTCTCTGGATTTCATAGACCTGCTTTTCTTTGGTAGCATAGCAGCGTATTTGTTCTAGAAACTTGCGAATTTTATGTCGCGAATCGTCGCCGTCGTACCGATCAAAAATTAAGTGAACTTAGCTGGCATTAAGAAACCTTGTTATTTTTCCAAGACAGTGTCGACTTCAGTCGTCGAATGTCTGCAACGCTTTTTAGTAATAATTATTTTGAGGCATTTCAGCCATCCACCAAACACACGGTCGTTGTACGGTCGTTGTATGTACCTATCTCAGACAAAGAGCCTGGCCAGTGGCCAGGCACGACTTCACTCGCTCCAAAACAATTTGGATTTTGCGGCTGTTATTGGGCGCTTTCCATTTACCGACACAAGTCGACTTGTGTCGACACAAATGCGTTCCATTTGATTTGTGTTGCTGTGTGTCATCGACACAAGCTAACACAAGCCGACTTCAGTTGACACAAACCGACACAAAGTGTTGTAAATGGAACGAATGTGGTCGGATAACTTGAGACTTTTTTTAAATCGACATCATTTTGATTTTTTGACAAAGCTAGCGCTCACCGATGAAATAGGACTTCGAGCGACGAGCGAGACAAATTTCTGAACATTTAATCCACCTTGGCGAATGGTAATTAGTAATCTCCTCATCCATCATGTCGGCAAAAACGTCTTCGGGCTTGAGTTTCTTATAGGTGCATAGAAGTTTCGATCATTATTTCTCGATTCAAGGCGATCTATTATGAAGCTTTGAAGCTGTTATTGACCTTTGTGTGTAGTGTCTAGCCATTTTATTTGACAAGTACGGCCAGCATTCGGAAGAGAGGTCACCATGTTGAAATAGATACACAATAGAATAATAATCGAAAGCTGAGGTTTACATAAAATCTATACAGAAATCACTGCAATACAAGTTTTTGTTCCAAAATGTTGCAGTGGAGTAGACGACTCCTTAGAACGGTTTAACGGAAACGGTAGTTCAGGTTGAACCTTTGGTTGAAGTCTAGTTGAATCTTGAGCTACCTACTACTAGGTGAAGCACAAAAAAGACCGCTGTTATGGCTCATACTGTGATGTTTTTTCAACGACATTGATGAAAATCCTCGTTTCGCGCCAATTTGGCCGCTCGGCCGCTCGCATATATCAGTGTCGGATTTTGAAAAAATCATAATTCAAAAACCAAGAATCCTGCTGCAACGCCCTTTTCCCAAAAACATTTTTGGAGTATTCTCTACATATGTTCTCGCATATATGTGCACATATTTTGAGAAATTGATATAGCTTCCCGCATATCAAAGTTCTTGTGACGTATTTCTGCACCTCTTATGTTTTTATGGTCCAGGAAGGTTATTATCACGAAATGCAACACAAAAGTATAGTGGAGGGTATTAGTAATATCCAGACATCGTATTGGTGAAAGAATCTTCGCTTTATCATCAATAGTCGCTGAGTTATGAGCTGCCGAATGCAAAAAATGAAGAAAAGATGACTTTGAAAAAAAGATGGAAATGGGGCCCTGACGAGTTCCCATGGGGCGATTTCGAAAAAAATTCACAGGCGGCATACCCCTATCTAGTACTTACTATTGGAAATCAAAAATCGTTGTTGTACGCCCGTGGTCACTCAACCCCTTAAAATGCACGTTTTTTGCTAACGGCCGCTCGCCTAATAAGTTTGAAATAATTGGAATCGTTCATCGTTCAAGCTATATTTTGCAAGGCTATAGCGCTGAGTGAATAGTTTACTGAAAGTTGAAATTAGTTCCACATATGGAAGAAAGAAACAAAAGGAACTTTTCAGAACTGACGATCTATAAAGCTGTTTTAGGTAACATGTAGGTATTTAATAGTTGTTTCAACTTTTAACATGATTCTCCTAAAGTGTTTTTTTTTCAATGGTTAGAGGTGATTCAATGCTCAATTCGCACTGAAGAGCATACAAAGCGAACAGACAAAGTTCCATCATGTGGTATGCATCCTGCCGCCAGATTCCGCAACCAATGTACGTGATATCCTTATCACCCCGCCAGCTCAACATCAGCCGTAAGAGCTAAAAGCTAAAAGAAGAGCTGATTGCAAGGACCTCGGCGTCAGAACAACTTCTATTGCACCTCCTCGTATCGGCCGAAGAGCTGGGCGACCGCAAACCGACGCAATTCCTTCGACGCTTGAAGCAACTCCTCGGCCAGAACCAAATGGATGAATCGCTCCTGAAGGAACTCTTTCTACGGCAACAACGTTCGCGCTATTCTTGCCTCATCGTACGTCACTATTGTCTTGGCGCCATAGAATAGCCATCCTAGAATGGAAAGCTACCCGACCTCAAGGCTGGTCGACGTTATGTTGTACTATAGGTTGCCTCATCCAGTTTATGAGTGACGTCACAAGATACCCTCCGGGAACTTGATTTTGGCTGAAACTGATGTCGCTTTTTTCGTTTGACATTTCAGATCTTATTTCGACGGAAATCCACCAAATTTCTGAACTGGACGAGAAATGGTTGATGCACATTCAACGATTGGTGGTTTTTAGATGAATCGGGCATGCTTTTATCCACCAAAACACAATTTGAACCGCCGAACTGTCAAGACCAAGAACAAGGCTTAACGTTATCACGAGGTGAAGCGAACGGCGCATCTGTCACCGGGTAGCTCATTGGTAAAGAACCTGACTTTCAACAGGAAGGTAGTGGGATCGATCCGCAGCCGTGCCGAACTTTTTTTTCTTCAAAAACACCCAAATTGCGATTTTAAAAATTAGAAAGAGGAAACAAAATTCAAATTAGTGTTGCCCAACTCATATTTAATTTTAAAAATCTTAATTTGGGTGTTTTTGAAGAAAAAAAGTTCGGCACGGCTGCCATTCGATCCCACTACCTTCCTGTTGAAAGTCAGGTTCTTTACCAATGAGCTACCCGGTGACAGATGCGCGGTCCGCTTCACCTCGTGATAACGTTATCGCCTTGTTTTTGGTCTTGACAGTTCGGCGGTTCAAATTGTGTTTTGGTGGATAAAAGCATGCCCGATTCATCTAAAAACCACCAATCGTTGAATGTGCATCAACCATTTCTCGTCAAGTTTAGAAATTTGGTGGATTTCCGTCGAAATAAGATCCGAAATGTCAAACGAAAAAAGCGACATCAGTTTCAGCCAAAATCAAGTTCCCGGAGGGTATCTTGCGACGTCACTCATAAACTGGATGAGGCAACCTATAGGCGATTGAATTTAAGATCCCAGCGCCAGGTGGCCAATTACGGAACTGTCCGAAACAACTTTACAGATGACAATTTGACCTTGAACTTGACGGTTCGGATTTATAATTCAAATGAACTGTCACCTCGACTGACACTTTTCAAGTTTAAAACTCGCGCTTCGTTTTCATCGTGATGAAATATCAACCAGAATTCCTGTTCTCGAAGAGATTCTGCCTAAAGGATCTAACAGCTAATGCGGATGTCCCAGGCCCAGGGTGTCGGTGTCAATAATATAATGTGAGCGCTGAAACGACCGGCCGTTGGAAAATACCTCTTGGATTTGATGGATTTCTTGTCTAGGACATCGTCCTTAGCTGGCGGATGTCCTTCGAAGCAGCATCCTCCCCGAAAATGGCATAAAAATAAAAGCTTTTGCCACCCACAAGGGTGCTGTGTGGTTGTCGATGATGGTAAAAGGAACCCAAGGTGTGAGGTTATGTTTTAATCTTGTTTTGCTTTCAGTTTTTGGAGAAAATATCTGGGTTCAGAGAGCGTTGTAGCCCGTATCCTGTTCCCAAGTGGCTCCCCGAAATTTTCCCTGTTTCCTTCTGGTTTCTACCCTTCGTCCTCATCAAAATGAAAAACGACCTTCCCTTAATCGGCTGATATATTTCGCCCCAATTTATTAGGGCTTCTTTAGAGCATCTACATGGTACATGGATGTTACTACAATGTTACAATACAAAAATGTGAACTACAATAATAAACTTTCTAATTTAAAACGGCTTCTCTTTCTCGAATGAATTTTTCAAGAGGGTGTAGAGGTGTACCCGCACATTTCTCAACACAATTTCGAATTTTGGGGCGGATCACTAGCACTCGCTTCCATTTCAAAATCCTCTTGATTACATTTCCGAGTGCCAGTGAAAATTTCTTTACTGTGGCTGTGTAGTCATCTCAGGAAATTACTGGAAAGCGATGTTCCGGAGTATGGAAAAACTTCAGAACTTTTTTCAACTTTTGACGTACTTATGTCAAATAAGCATCAATTTCGCGCCACAGCCATCGTGACCACCGTGCGTTCCGGGCGCCAGGCGGGTTTATGTTGGTTCACAGATCTCACACCAGGGTGCGTAGTCCTTATTTTCTATCGCCTATAGTACAACATAACGTCGACCAGCCTTGACCCGACCTGACCTGTTTTAGTTCTGTGAACAACCATGGCTGGCGCTAGCGGCGTATATTTTACAGGTTTCCGTGCTTCCACAGGAACGTGCTATATCACGTCACAATGACGTCAATTGTGACATTTCGTCATTTTCATTTTCAAATGATTCAAAGTCTAACCTCATTTCTTGAATAACATTTTGAGTAAGACAAAGCGAAGTGAAAGTGGTCATTTTTATGATAAAACAGCTCTCGTGTCTACTATTGTATGATATTTACGTAGTTCAAACATGGATGGATCATTTATTTATTTATTCAATCGACTTATTTAACGAGGCGACATTCAGCTATTAGCTGCTCTACGATGCAACCTCGGGGACAGGACAAAATATCCATGAATGTAGCGGGATTCGAACCCGCACAGCGCAGCGCAAGTGGGTCAGCTTGCCATCAACTATACCACTCGGCCACGACCGCTCCCGTGTTCCCGAGTGCACACACTTGAACAGTGCACGGCATCGATTCCCGTTAGCGGATTCCGATCTTTTCGATTTGTGGTTGAAGAACATTAACAACCCGCACCTTCTACAGCTGACACACCAACAGGTGTAAGAAACTTATGTTGTATGTCATTCGCATTTCTCCCCAGAGTGTCATGTACAAGGGACCCGCAGAGGACTTACTCGAACAGCCGTGCCTACCTTGAATTTACCGGGTATGTACTGGATCAGTTCTGCAATGTTATGTTCAATGCAACCTCGAGAGCTCAAATTTATGTTTTGTAGGAACAAGAAGCCAGCTCCTCGGATTTACCAGCTAGCGTTGAGCCCCCCGTTGAAGCGGATTTGGTACAAGATATGGGAGCCAGCACCTTGAATTTACCATCACCAGCTAGCGTGAACTTTGTTCCTTTAAATTGTGCTGATCACTCAGATTATGGCAAAAATGTTTGCAAGCTTATTGTAAGATGTGCAATTTTTTTTGGTGTCGCAAAGTCGATTTGTTTGCAAAAGGCAACTATTCTGAGTTTTTAAAATATGTCAACGCCCATCCAAACAACCCATTAGTTGATCCAATCAAATTGACTGCCCATAAAAAATACCAGGCCAGACAATTGTTCAAAAAAAATAAGGAAAATAAATATCGTGTATTATACAGGGTGCTACACTTCTTTCCTCAATATTTTAGGAAATGGTAGAGCATCAAAAAATAAGTAGACTTTCTCGAAAGAATGTATACCGGAAACTCATTATAACGGAGATATAGGCTTTCAAAGTTGAGTCTTAAAAAGGTTTTTGTGTTACAATTCCAAATTTAATTTTTGGATTTTGACCAAATCCGGTACACAAAGTAAGTTGATGAATACCTACAAGCTCTACCTTCTCCTAAAATATTGACAAAAGAAGTGTAACACCCTGTATATGAATATTATTACCTATTACCTATAATAAAGCTGTATTACACTACACAATTTCTTGTACAATTTCTTGAACAATCTGTCAAATCAACAATTAAGTTCATTGTTTTTTGACACTATTTTGGCAGATTGTTCAAGAAATTGTACAAGAAATTGCGCAGTGTAATACAGCTTTTATAAACACAAATATAATCATCATTCTATGTACCCAGGTACCAGGTATGTTCCATGAACTTAAAATATTTGGCTAAGTAATTGAATAAAGTAGAAAAAAAATCATGCACATTATGCTGGTATGGATTGAACAAACAATTAACTGTATAGCGTTTTTGGATGGTTTGCTTTGGCTCTGATTTAAAACGATTTCAGACCACACGAGATTCTTTTGTTGTCTGAAATTGCTTCGAGTCAGAGCCAGAGCCATCCAGTCGAAAACTGGTTACGAATGAACAAGATTTTAAATTCCCCGCCAAAACCTTGTTCAAGTGTTGTAATTTTATTTACACGTTTAGTTCTGGGCGCACCCACCGCAAGCGCTGCAATCACTTGCAGCCGGTGATACAGGGGTTTTCCATTCTAGGAGGGCTATTCTATGCTTGGCGCATTGGTAACGATCACCGACAAGATCTTGGACGTGCCGTCCATCAAAGACGGCAACACACCTCCCTGCAAATGGAAGCTGGGAAGGGTCGTTGGGTGTAAACCTGGAGAGGACAGTGTAGTGCGAGTTGTAAGAGTAAAGTGTGCTAACGGGATGCTTGAGAGAGCTGTCGCAAAGGTTTGTGGATTGCCTAAACAAACAATGAAGACGCTGAGTGATTACACAATCCAGAATCGTTTTCGTGGTAGAATTAGCCGCTTGTGTTAACTGTTTATATTTGATTCACTATTTGTTATTGTGTAGTCTTCGATAAAGTATCTAAAAACAATGCAATTTGTTATAACTTCTTGATTGTTCTGATGGAGTTTGTACTTATCATAATAAGTCGTTGAAATCCAAATGCATTGTATTCCAAGGCGACCGGCATGTTGAGAACCGCTGGTGTGGTTTGAAGTTCGCGCCTAATGGGCGGCAGTTTTTGACCAGCGCGGTACCGAATTTGTTCCGGATATGTCAACGGTCGCTCTCGGTGGTTCGTTTTAGTTTTTTTCCAAGTTTTGTGACGAAAGAAGGATGAAATAAAAATCCGATCAGTGTGTATTCAGTGTTTTATTAAAATAAAGCGAAATTGCGAAGGGGACAGGCAACAGAAAGCTAACTCGACAATAGGGATCTAGGATGCACCAATCCCAGCTTCAGAATAATCTGCTCCGGGGCTTCTAACCCTTGCTTGGAGAGCGCCTTAGACTCTCAAGTCATGTCACGTCATGTCAGCATCCACGTCAGATTTGGACTCTAACGATGAAGACTATTTACCACCAAAATATCCATCAAATGGAGATTTCCAAAAACGTATAGCGGCATGGAAATTCATGAGCCAGGATGAGAGAGAGGCAGGACCGTCCACCTCGGAACCCAAAATCTATGCCGAGACCACTTCGGACAGCTCGGATAGTAACAGCCTGATCCTATGTAGGAAATGCGACCTCTCTTTCCGTCCCTGTGCGATGGAACAACACATGGCGTGTCACCATAATGAGCAGTTATTGACCTCATCCACATATCTAGACCAACATGAAAGTTTGAAAAATTTGAAAGTACATTACTAAAGTTTAAAAAAAAAACAGCAAAAATTGTTCAAATAAGGAAAGTATTAACATAAATTTCATTGGCTACTTGTAAGAGCAGGCGAAATACCATCAGAAAATTCAATAGCTCATTTCATTTAGCGGAGTTTTTACAGTTGTACGCTGTCATATTTTTTGCCAGACGCTAAGAACGAAAATGTTTGTGTATGCAAGAGAATCTTTTTAGACACTTTGGGGATCTCGGAACAAAGTGTCAAAAACACTTTCGGCAAAAAGAAGGGATGTGTGGTCGAGAAAGATCTGCGTGAGTCAAAAACTACGTCTCGGCTTCAAAACATTGATTTACAAAGTATGAAAGATCACATTAATAAATTTGATAAAGTGGAAAGCCACTATTGTAGGAAAGATTCTGGACGTGAGTATTTGCCTTCGAATTTGAACCTGACGAAGATGTATTCCATGTACAAAGAATATTGCAATCAGAACAATATGTCCAATATAGCAAAGGAATCGATGTATAGACATATTTTCAATACGCAATTCAACTTGCACTTTTTCAAGTCCAAAAAGGACTTATGTGGTCTTTGTGAAAAATACAAGAATTCCAATGAACAGCAGAAAGCAGTGCTAGAAGAAGAAATAGAAAATCATAAAAGGAATGAAGAGCTGAGTAGGCAGAAAAAAGAAACCGACAAAGAGAAAACGAAAAACAAAAATACTTTTTTCTCTGCGGTATTCGACTTAGAGCATGTTTTGTCAACTCCAAAGTGCGAAGTGTCAGAACAATATTATGGGAGTAAGTTGTCTACCTACAATCTAACCTTTTAGGGCCGTATTCACACCTCGCTTTTAAGCTAAAAGCGCTTTTAGTGCGATGCGCATTTAGGGGCATTTCTCATATTTCAGTGTTCAAAAATACAAATTAACTCGCAAATTAATTGCAATTAAGTACATACAATCGCTCCCAATCGCAATAATGTATTTTTGAACACTGAAATATGAGAAATGCCCCTAAATGCGCATCGCTTTAAAAGCGCTTTTAGCTTAAAAGCGAGGTATGAATACGGTCCTTATAGTTTTGTGCGATATCATTTTCAACTAAAATCACACACAACTTTCTAGAGAAAAATCATACACAGAATGAAGGAGATTCCATTCATTCTAATGTAGAAAAAGCATCCAGAAATGTTGACGTTTTCATTCCAGCTCAATGGTATATCATTGCCAGAACCGCGTGCAAGAAAAAGCCATACAAAGTGATAGAAATCGATGAGTTTCTGGTAAAACATTGCCCTGAGGTTGTTTTAGGAGTCGACAATTAACTATTTAAATTTTAAAAGAATAAGATAACTTTTTATACCAATATTTGAATTCGTGACTCGTGTATTCTTGGTTGCCTATATATTTTACCGCTACAGTCTGTAATTATCACTCACAATTATTGATTGTCAAGTAGTTTTTGTGCGATAATCGATAAATCCGCATCCCCTTGATTCATTCATGAGAAGAAAACTTTAACAGTGCTATTTTTCAACAAAGGAGTGACTTCAACTTACCATTATTTTCAACATTACCTTTTTCAATGTTTTACTCCGGTAAGTATGATTATTGTTATACTAATATACAGCTTGAAGTTCTCTTTAACGATGTGGATGATGAAACTGTCTCAGATTCCACCTGGAAGCCGTACATAATAATTTTTTTGCAAGGCCGTCAAATTTGGCATTTTTGATTTTCTAGCGGGAGCGGCCAAAATGTCAATACACACCACTCCGCCCAAGAGCACCGGTTTGCTCTAGCGGAAAACGATATTCACGCCTAACAATTTTGCATTTTGTGATACTGAAATGAGAGTTGGTGCGAAAGTACCGCAACCGGTGCTCTTGGGCGGAGTAGTGTGTATTGACATTTTGGCCGCTCCCGGTAGAAAATCAAAAATGCCAAATTTGACGGCCTTGCAGAAAAATTAATATGCACGGCTTCCAGGTGGAATCTGAGGCCGTTTCATCATCCAAACCGTTGAAGAAAACTTCAAGCTATATATTAGTACAATAATAATCATATTTTTAGGGATAAAACATTGAAATAGGTAATGTTGAAAATAATGA
This sequence comes from Anaspis maculata, assembly GCA_949128115.1. Classification (NCBI taxonomy): domain Eukaryota; kingdom Metazoa; phylum Arthropoda; class Insecta; order Coleoptera; family Scraptiidae; genus Anaspis; species Anaspis maculata. The sequence continues at coordinate 55,996,429 of OX421965.1, read as the reverse complement.
TAAGATGAGGTCACCCCTTCGTTAAAGAATAGAACAGCAAAACTTTTGTTCCCATAAATGAATCAAGGGGATGCGGATTTATCGATGATCACACAAAAACGACTCAACAATCTATTTGTGGTCCAAAAAAATATATTTTTTTCGACTTGTTAACCAGAAAAAGAAATAACTTTTTTCTGTAAGAAGAATGGAATTGACATGACGAAAAATGTTATAATGGTCAAGAACAAAGTTGTTTAGGTCCTGTACGGTAGATAGGGCGGTACTGAATGGTGCATGGTAAAAACTCTGACATCTTGAAATTTGGAGGGGCCCCCAGTCGCCCCCTGATGGACAAATTTTTGAGTGCTGCGGGTCAAATCACTTGAAATTCTACGTAGTTTGCATATGCCAAATTTCATTGCAGTATCACAAAATGCAGAATCAGGGTCATTTTGCTAGCGTACCACCGCAACTATTTGCATTTGGTCAGTCTATGATCAGACTGGTCAGCAGTAGGAACGGCGAAACAATAGTCGGCCAGACAGCCAGACAGATAGAGACCAAAAGCTGATAATAAGGCCAGTAGGTCCTCGTGCAGTAGTTTCCGTATGTGACGTCCGAAGGTCTGGCGGTTCGCACACTTGAGATCTTCTGGTGGTACTGCATTGTAGTACCTACTTCGTAATGTTGTAGGTGAAGGATCTCTTGAACATATGGGTATTATGTGAAGGTGTGAGGTCAATTTGTCTTTGAATCGGACATTTATGGTGTGAACATTGGTGCGGAAGCAAATGCGGTTGTACAGGTAAGCAGGACATTTGTTTGTTATGATGTCATGATAAAAGATCAGAGTCAGTAGTTGTCTTCTTTTGCTCATATTCAACCAGTTCAGCTCCTGCAGCCTATAGGCAATTTTTCGCGAGAGGAACACTACGGAACTGTTCCATTGGTTCGAGAACGGTTGTTTTTGGCGGTAGTACCACCTGTGTTCGGTTTAAAAGGGGAGGGTGTTATAACGTCACCGTTTAATGTCAAACTTCGACAGATGTGAAACATCTCGCCGAGGTGTTCCGTGCGGTTCGGTGGTGTTGTGCTGTTGTCATTTGTCAGTGGATCTTGTCAAACTTGCTGATTAATATCGGCCGGCAATCATGATGGTGAACCAAGGCTATAAAATCATTTAATATACGTTGAATTACGAATGAGTCGATTACCAAGTTAATTGTTTCGTCTGATGATTGATCAATTCGCCACTGGGCTCCCAATGTAGCAATAAAGCATGAATCCGGACTTTTTAAATGACAGATCATTTTGATGTATGTAATACATTGCTCGCCACTGTACGCTCTTTGTAGATATCTGGAAACATGCTCAGTAAACCCCAAATCACTGCCCATGTAGGTACAGTCCCAGGTTGCGAACAACTTCCGCTTTATTTTATTTCGCTTGTACCAAGCTCCAGTTGCATGACATCGCCACAATCGGGTAGGTATACTTTTTCTCCCGCCGAACAGTATAGCAGATGACTTGCCGGGATTGAGCTGAAGGCAGTGTTTTCGGACATATTCGCCAGACTCTCTCGAGGTCGTAACTTATTGCACCGTAGGCCAGATCTCAGATAAAATCAGATATTGACACATCTCAAAATAAAAGTCAAGTGTCAAAAATTGTGGCGTAATGTCTTTTTGGGCTCTCCTCTTGGGCTCTCTCTATTCCACAGCGAATTGGTCTAGTCCACAGCTTTCCCTGGAGGCGTTTCGTGTCCGTGTCGAAAAGCGCGATCACAGCGCAGCAGTCAAAGGTTTAATGATATCAATCATATCATATTATAAAATGAGTAAAGCCACTTCAAGATAACAACACCATGTTGGAAACTTACTTCAATCATATCACTGTCAACAAGAATCGCTTAAATTCATACTGAGCGCAGAAGAGTGTGCACCGAAGAGCGATGCGCTCCTTACCTGGTAGAACCTCATCCACTTCCCCTTTTTTTACCGCCAGTGTAGGTTTACGAAAAGCCGTCAGGAAGAACTAGTCGGTAGACATGTTCACTATAAACTGGACACAGCACAAGTCCTGTATAGCACACAAAACGGCTATTTTTTGTTCTTGTGAAACTATACTTTAGGGGAAAAAAATCAAACTCGTAGAATTCCACTACTGATTTCAAACGGACATTGTATCGTGTGATCAAATGAATTTATAATTTAGGCAGGCTATGGCCCCGCCAAAATCAGCCGCGTTTGGTGCTTAACGACCAGGTCACGGCCTGCCTAAATTATAAATTTATTTGATCACACGATATATGCTCCGATGTGACGTCACCGATCACCGGTGCTCCTAGGCCAATCGTGTGAAGTTGAGGTGTGCAAACTGATCCGTGGTGTCACAATCCCACTCCAAGCGAGCGACGAGCAGTTATTTCATTGTTCGAGATCGTTGACGTCACAAAAAATGTGCGAAACATTGCGTAATCCGCTGATTGTAGCACTTTTTATTAATGGGCCTCTACACCTTTTCCAGTTGTAGTTCAGAAAATATCAGTTGTATTTCAGATATCGTCAATTGTAGTTCAGAAAACGTCAATTGCATTTCAGATTAGTAAAATGAAGTTCAGAAAGTATCAATTTTATTTCAGATTAGTCAAATGTATTTCAGAAACAGTCAATTGTATTTCAGATTAATAAATTGAATTTGAGAAAGCATCATTTGTATATCAGATTGCGTGATTTGTATTTCAGAACATGTCATTTGTAGTTCAGAAAATAATTTATATGTATAATTTATCAATCGATGCAGCTCCAAGATAATTGTAGCATTTGTCGTTCTTCATTGCTGCGGAAGCCGGTCGTGCGATTAACACCCCCGCAGGCATCTGTTACACAGAAGATGTGCCGAATATCTGCAGTTCATCATACAAGAAGATCAAGAGTTCAAAGCTGTGGCTGTGCAAAAGTGCCCCAATTTGCAGGAGTCCGAATAAAATTGATACTTTCTGAACTACATTTTACTAATCAGAGATGCAACTGATGTCTTCTGAACTACAATTGACGCCTTCTGAACTTCAATTGACGCTTTCTGAAATACAATTGACATAATCTGATGTACAGTTCAAGTTTTCTGAACTACATTTGATAAATCTGAAATACAATTGACGCCTTCTGAACTACAAGTGACTAATCCGAAATACAATTGACGCTTTCTGAACTACACTTGATAAATTCTGAAATTCAATTGACGATATCTGAAATACAATTGATATTTTCTGAACTACAACTGGAAAAGGTGTAGACACCAAAAAAATTGTAATGCTTTTTCACATAGCTTATGAAAAATGAACGTACCCGTATTTCTTTGTATCAGCATCTGAGCTCATTTTGCGACAAAAAAAAAACAAAACTTGGAAAAATAAAGTGGAGTCTCAAACGGGGCCCCAATGACGTCACAGAAAGGCTACACGAATCACAGCTCTGTCGAGTGCAAGGAAGCGTGAAAGACATACGACCACATGATGTCTCTCTTGCACTCGCACAAGTGCAAAGACAAAGCTCTCTGACATACGTCGTGATCCACACCTTAAAATATTTGGTTTTCGTAACCCTTGCAACGTTAGCTGCTTTCTTTCGGCCAGGATCACGGATCATGATTCGGAAATCCGCTGACTGCATTGGTTGGATTGGTTCCACGTGACACAACTAACCAACCCCGTGAGCGGATTTCCGGATCGTGATCCGTGATCCTGACCGAAAGAAAGCGGCTGTTGTTTGCTTCTATCTCTGACGTTTATAAGTTGTCAAAGGTTCGATTTGGTACAGGTAATAAAAAATCCGCTTATAATTCAACATAGAATACGTACCTAACATTTATCTCTTTATAGGTTTTCAAGTATTCCCAATTAGTGAAGCAGGGTTTTCTCAAAGGTTCTTCGCACAAGAGCCTGAAATGATCTCCACAAACATGCAACCTTCGTGCAAGTCCAGGTGTCGTAATATTGACTGCCTGAAACCACTTCTTACGGCGTTCGGAGTCTCTTTTCAGTACGGTCAGAAGCAATTTATTTAGTATAATGCCCTCGTTCATACAAGTAGGTTCAAAACATGCTTCAGCTTCGTGTTCCGCAAGAAAAGACGAGGCGCGGCTGCATGCGATTGGGTTAGCTCCCTGCTACGTCATCATTCTCCTTCAATGGCTCGTTTAAATCTAGCTAGGTTTTCCTGCTTCTATATTCCAGTTTTTAAACTGATGGAAAAGTTAAGGACTTGTATTTTTGATACCAAACGACAGTATAGATGCTATATTTAAAGAAAATATACTTGGATTTCCATTTCAGAGTGAAATGGATGGGCCAATTGTTTAAAAACTAAATGTAGAGCATAGAAAAAAATATTTAGACGAATATTCATTATTTGGCTTTGGTGTTTGGATGGCATAGTAAAGTAGCAAATTTAAAGTAAACTGTACAGGCTCGTTGTGCCAATTTTGACAGGGGACTCGTAGTACCTAGAGTTATTTCTCTGCCTGTCACGCAAAGTCGATCATTATGAATTTGAGATTGTAAGTAATCCATGATTTAATTTCAGATCACAGTGCGTCTAATCCACATTTTGTACGTGTTTACGCAAGTTTCTCGGAAAATGACGAACCAACATAAGGAAGAACTTGTCAATGCTTTGTCTACAGTACTGGCCTCTGCCGAAGTCCGCACTGCTATCACAAATGCGCTCATGGACAGACAAACGCCGCCTGCACAGTCGTCACCATCACCATCGTCTCCATTTCCTTCTCTTCCGATCTCAATAAGCCAGGTGACTCCGCCAGTACAGCGTACGTCGTCCATAATATCATCGCGAATAAGAGAGATGTTCCCCAGCATTTCTTGTGGTATCAGATCTGCTAGGTCGAGATCTCCGACCGTCACCAACAAAAGAAAACATCTTGAGCATTTCGAGAGAGATGTTTTTTTGCTGAAGAATGAAAGGCAGAAAAGAACGCTCAAAGGCGATGAAAAGCGCATTGCCAACGAAACAGGTACCTACCTATACCTCTTTGCCCACTCGCTTGCTTTTCATACAAACAAGTTCACTGATTTGTTGTTATAATTTTTTTACAGGGTTCGGCTTATCCATGGCAAAGTTCAATTTCTGCTGGACATCGGAGGAAATCAAAACGCATATTAGACAGTGGTTTGCTAACCGATTATAATAATAATAATACTCTAGGCATGCTTAGTTAGACGTAGGGGTAAGCATGCATACTATTTTAGCGATGATAGCTGAACGTGACGGTTGGATATTCAAACGGCTCCACCTCGAACTTCATCGAAAAAAGATAGAGGGCAGCTCTATAAACTTTACGAGTTCTACGCATGGAAATCGATTTGTACAGGGTGATTAATTGTCGTCCAAACTTCAAAGTTTTATAGCCATTGCAATCTTAAACAACCATAATGTGAATAAAAATATCCAATTAAAGAGGGGACTGAGGAACAATTCGAAGTTTGCAATAAGGTCAGAAAAATTATTCAAAATGTGTAAACTTGCGAGACCCGACTGTACTGAGGACTGTACGGTTGCGGACTCATAAAAGTTTACACCGACGGCGATCGAGTGGCCATGCTAATTCAGTTTTGACGTAATTTTGAATGGGCATGGCCACACGATTGTCATCGGTGTAAACTTTTATGAGTCCGCAACCGTACATTAGATAAGACTGATAAGAGGATACCAATAGGATACCAACAGGATATGTACTTACTATGAACGTACTGAGCAAATAAAGAAAATCAATCAATTAAAAACGACATTACCGCTATGACCTCGCAATTTATTTTTAGAGAAGTGTGTAATTTTTTTATGAGTCACATGGCTCTGAGAAAACTTGCACAGCATAAGCAGTAAGCAGCCCCTTTTTCACAACCATCTCCGATCTTAACCGGATTTTTTCCATTCCATGGAAAAACTCAAGTGAAAAAAAAACCTATTGCCCTTTTCACCCCCCCCCCCCCTCTGAAAAAACAACCCTCTCAACCAACAACTCTCAACCATCTCCGATCGTAACCGGACTTTTTCCATTTGACAGAAAAACTCGCGGAGAAAAAAAAAGTTTCACCCTCATCCCCTAAAAGCCACCCCCTTCTTCACAACCATCTCCAATCTTAACCGGACTTTTTCTATTCGATGGAAAAACTCAAGTGGAAGAAAAAACCCTAATGTTGTTTTCACCCTCCCCCTATTTTTGAAAAAACAACCCTCCCAACCAACAACTCTCAACCATCTCCGATCGTAACCGGACCTTTTTCCATTTGATAGAAGAACTCTCGGAAAGAGAAAAAAAAAAGTTTCACCATCCAATTATCCCTTACAAACAACCCCCATTTTCACAATTATCTCCGATCGTAACCGGACTTTTTTGATTCGATAGAAGAACTCGCGGGGAGAAAAAAAACTTTTCGCCCTCATCCCCTACAAACCATCCCCTTTTTCACAACCATCTCCGATCTTAACCGGACTTTTTCCATTCAATTGAAAAACTCAGCTGGAAGAAAAAACCCTAATTCACCCCCACCCTCTAAAAAACAACACTCTCAACCAACAACACTTTAACATCTCCGATCGTAACCGGACTTTTTTGATTCGATAGATGAACTCGCGGGTAAAAAAAAACTTTTCACCCTCATCCCCTACAACCCACCCCGTTTTCACAACCACCTCCGATCTTAACCGGGCTTTTTCTATTTGATGAAAAAACTCAAGTGGAAGAAAAAACCCAATGCACGTTTCAGCATCCCCCCCCATCCCATAAAGACACAACCCCTTTCTCTCAACCATCTCCAATTGTAACCGGACATTCTTCATTCGATAGAATAACTCAAGATGATTAAAAACTCCATTACTTTTCACCCCCCCCCCCCTATAAGTCATCCACGTCCAGACTTTGACAGAGCTGAAACTGCCCCAGTTATCATAAATGATATAAATATTACACTTTCTCGCACACCTAACGCTGTAGCGTTCTAATTTTTAGCGTATTTCTCTCACATGCCAAGCTGAAAAGGTCGTGCGGTCAGCCGCCTCTCTATGCCGCCACTAGCGATTAAATCAAGTAGGCACCGAAGAAGTTATAGATACGGCAATATGACCGATTTGTTTCTTGCTTCTTCTCTGTCCTAGTGAAAAGAGTTCGTTGCGGGGTCACCCAACTAGAAATCAACGCATCGGTTATCAACCGCTGCGAGCGATGTCCACTCGGCTATGCACTCCCTTATTATGGTATTAGTTGGGTATTAGTGGGTATAACATAGGAGTTAGTAGATATTGGTGGGTATTAGTGGGTTTTAAAAATCTACTGCGTATGCGTCAAAACACAGGAATTACACGGGTATTAGTGGCTAGTGGTTCAAACACGAAATTTAGTGCTTAAGGATTAAGGAATAACGCCTAAAACCAGGCCACTTTCCACAGCAATCAGTTGCCACCCAGGCTTAGGCGTTGCTCTTTACGCCTTATCTTGGTGTATGAACCCAGCATCACTGGGTATTAGTGGGTGTTAGTTGGGTATTACTGGGTGTTAGTGGGTATTACTGGGTATTAGTTGAGTATTAATGGATATTACGTAGGAATTACTGGGTATTAGTGGAAAAAAGGGAATTAGTGTACGCTTTTTTGGTCTGCGGTTTACCTCTCGCCGCAGGCCGTTTTCTGACGAACTCAAATTTGAATGTTTAAGGCCAATATTCACCTGATGAGCCTCAAGTTGACCTTGGTTAGTTACCATGACAACGTGGTCAACGCCTGTGAAAGTATTGAGTTGCGCGTTAGTTGTACACAATAAACGATTAAAATTAGGTTTATACAAATTAAACAAAAGTATTATTAAATTTTTCAAAAGTATTATAGGAGTGCCTACATAACTAACTACGTACCCATTCTAAATTAGGCTATTTGCAGGCAAAGCACAGCTTTAGTCAGTAGTGTATTTTTGTGTAATAATTACTGCTCAAATTTTGGTCATATATCTATTCATATGATACTGATGGTTTTCAGATACTTCGACAAACTCTTGGAGTGTAGATCTTTCGCCGGCGTCGCCGAAGACAACAACTTTTTGTTTGCAACTTCTACTGAGCGGGGACACCATGATGTGTCATCGCTAATGAGGAGTTATGTTAATAATTGTGCTGCCAATTTGAAGTTCCCAGATCGAGTGCGATGCACTAACCTACGAAAACACGTGGCTACACAGGCCCAATACTTGAATTTAACATCTGAAGAGTTAAGAATGGTCAGCGATGGGATGGGGCATGACTTATCTGTCCATCTCCAAATTTATAGGCAACCCCAGTTAACAAACGACATTCTACATCTGGCCAAATACCTAGAATTTGTAGGAGACACAGATCTAGGCAGACATAGAGGCAAAACAATTCAAGAATTGAAGGAAATAGCGGACCAAGAACGAACCGACGAGGTGACGGCGAGCGAGAGCGATGACGGTGAGTTGGTCTATTTCTATTGAATATTGCACACACAGTAATGACAAATATTGTACCCCAAATTACCTGTCATAGATGACGATAGAAGTGTGCGTTTGCTGTCCGAAGAAAAAGAATTACGTGGTGGCGAAATATGCGACGAAGCAGAGCTTCACGAACATTACGACGAAGCAGAGCTTCACGAACATTACGACGAAGCAAACAGGCGAAATTTGGAAAACCTCGCCAGCGTTACCCAGGAGCAGCCTCCCAAGCAAGACGACTTCACCTCGAGGGGTAGCGATAATGGTTAGTTTCTTATCATACATCATAATTATTATAGGTACTCTAAATTCCAAACAATTTTCATCTAGCCATGAAAATTGATGTATAGTTCGATTTATAGCAGCTTGCACCTGCGTCATTGATTTAACGTTCAACCACAGGTTCAACTTCGGAAAACCGTCAGTAGAATTGAACAAGCATATTGGTGGCATATTGCCATAGATTCCCACTGACGGCTGTCCGAACTTGAACGTTAAATTAATGACGCAAGTGCCAGCTGTTATAAATCAAACTGTATGTGTTTTCAACATTCTGATAAGGTTGATCTAAAGTAGCTTCAAAGCGAATGGATAGGTCTATGTGTACAGGTAAACAGGGTGTTGTATTTAAAATTCTTCTGGTTACAGCTCCGTTGTTTATTATCCGATTAAGATGATTCAAAAAGTAGCTTGATTGGTTCATCCGAGACCACAATCTGTAACCAATTTCGATCTTTTTTACTTTTATCTTCAATGTCAGGCGATAGTCAACTTTTTTTTAATGGCAACATATTTTTTTTGTGGATGTATCTTTTTCATATCTTTTTTCGATTTTGCGTAATTTTGTGGATACAGCAATGTAACAATATCGCATTTTTGCTTAACTTTTTGAAATTTTTAAAAATCGGAAAAATTGTTTTTTTTTAATCCAAAATTGGGAAAAATGGTTTGATATCGATGTACCTATGGTTACCTTTTGAAACCAATATTGAATAAAAAAAAATATAAATATTATTCACTTTACATATTTAAAGAAATTAAAATTTTAAGTTGAGTAAAAATGCGATATTATTCTGTATCCAGAAAAAGTTGAGAAGTGAGAAAAAAATATGGAAAAAATATGTTGCCATTTGAAAAAAAAAGTTGACTATCGCCTGACATTGAAAATAAAAGTAAAAAAAAAATCAAAATTGATTTCAGATTATGACCTTGGACGAACCATTCATGCTCCTTTTTGAGTCATCTAAATCGAATCATAAACAACGGAGCTGTAATTAGAATTAGAAATTAGAATTTTAAATAAAACACCCTGTACATGTACAAGTAGTCGCGTGCTCCGACTTGACGTTAGTGCTCGCGTGGCTCCATATGGCACCAAATCCGTAAATGAGGCTTTTGGTACAGTTCTCAAAAATAATCAAAAATAAACTAGGCAGGTCGGTATCTACCTACTATCGTTTTCAAAAAAACCTGGTACAAAACTGTCAAACATGTCAAGATGAAATCAGTGAATTCTGCATTATGTGACCCGCATGTTAGGTCTTTTCTAGATAGTAAAATTATATGCGCTTTGACGTACCGAATTTATTGTCGATGTTGCAACAAGAACGCTTTTTTGGGGGTACAAAACACTGATTTTAATTTGACATGTTTGACAGTTTTGTACCAGTTTTTTTTGCAATCGATAGTACTTATTACAAACACAACTTCATATAATTTCCAAAATACGAAAAATTAATTGAATCTGAATAAATCTCATTTTGTCAAGCAGTTGGAAGACATCTCGGACGTTCTGACAATTTTCCAAAACCAACATTTTCTAACTTATCAAATTTGCGTCAAATTTCCATCAAGCTAGTTGTTGTATGAAACCGTTGAGGCAACGTCATTATTTACATGTTTGCTTCGTTTCCAAAGAGTTTGATACAACTGTGGTGGAATAACACTCGCTAGTTGTCGAGCTCGATAGTTTTCATAGGCTCCATAGATCATAATCTGATAAAATGCTTGGAAGTCGAGGCGGTCGCATCGATATTTGGCGAGATTTTGTCGGACTATGATCTATGGAGCCTATGAGAATTATCGAGCTCAACAACTGACGAGTGTTCGTGGTTCCACCACTGGTTTGATGGAAATTTGACGCGAATCCAAATTAGGTCGGTGTCACATTATCAAATTCGCGTCAAATTTCCATCAAACTAGTTGTAATAAACTCCTGGGAAACGCAGCAAACAGGCAAATTATGTCATCACTTCACCGGTTTGCTGCAATAACTACCTGGTTTGATGGAAATATGACGCGAATTTCCATCAAACTAGTTGTATCAAACCCCTGGGAAACTCTGCAAACAGGCAAATTATGACTTCATTTCACCGGTTGGCTACAACCAGTTTGATGGAATTTTGACGCGAATTTGATAGTGTGACACCGGCCTTAGCGTCAAATTCCATCAAACTAGTTGTATCAAACCGCTGAAGTGACGTCCTAGTTTGCCTGTTTGATGCGTTTCCCAGGTGTTTGATACTACTAGTTTGATGGAAATATGACGCGAATTGGATAATGTAAAGCGCAATTTAAAGATTGACGTAAGACGTAACGTAGCCGTAACTTAAGAAATGAATAAGAAATGAAAAATAGAAATAAGAAATGGGCCAGGCCCATCTATTATTACGTTACGGCCATGGCAGCGCAGCGTCTTCCGGTAGAGCAATCAGAACGCAAGTCGATTCGTTTTCGTTGGTTAATTCCATAGACCTGACAATACTTCGTACTGGACGGAGTGTAGAGCGAGAGCGTGTGGAGTCGTAGCAACGAGACGGAGATAGCTGCCGATCAGCTGAGTCGGGCCAAAACAGTGGGTGCAGTACACGGCATTGCATGGGGAATGTGCGCCAAATGATGGTTTAGCTCGATGTTTTGCTCGTTATTGTTAAGAAATGATATCAAAATTACAACCTTAAAAACAAAATGTTTAGATAGTGTTGTGCATGACTGTGCCGAAAAGTGGACAACGGGGACTGAGATTTCTTCTCACAAGTACCTACACGTATTCTATATTATCGTTTATTATAGTAATGTGTCCATTATTCCTTGATTCTTCATTAGTATGCCTCTTATTGTCTTATTTATGAATTAGTATAGTAGGTACCTTATACCGTGTTAACTACATCTGAAATTTCGTCAATTTTTAATTTCCCAGAACATTTGAAAAAAAAACATGCATCCCGTGAACTTCCAAGAAAATCACTGTTGGAAAATGAGCCATCAATAAGGTATTTCATCCATCTCAGGTATTATACTTTATAAACAGTTTTTAAAATTTCTCGTGTAAAATAGCAGAGAAAACTGTAAGGGCATAGGTACCTCGGGATAGATATTAGCTTCCCTAATCCGAATTTCATGAGTAGATTGATTTTAACCCCAACTCGAGCCATAGAGTGCCATAATGTATAGGTAGGTATCATGGTATTGGGTTAGGTATTCAAAAAATTGTCTGACAATAATATATTGGACCAAGATCCTTTAAATAATATCAACAAACTTCTTTATGAAATTTTAAAGCTTTAAAGGTATATTTCAATTTGAGGATCTTAATAATAAAATAATAGGTACTATCCAATGAGGTAAGGGACATAATTTTTCTAAATTGATTGATTTGAACATCCAGTGTAGAGTGTTTAATTTATTATCTAAAATATTACAATATATTATGTTGTTGTGCATTTTCCATTCGTATTTCGTAGATATATTATTATTATCATAAACACAAATATGTATGTTGTACGTACAATTGCGGGCTTAATAATGGAAACGCTACAAACATTAATTTGCCTGTTTCTGGTGATAGGAGGTAAGATGCGACCAGAAAACAGGCGACTCGATTTTGTAGAGATTCCATTATTAAGTCCGCAACTACTGTACGCTAGATAAAATGAAATATTGAGTCTCAATGTAGGTACCTGCTTACCAGGTCAATAGAATCAGATTATGACATGTAGGTATTTTAATGTTTCCGAAAATATAGCTGTAAAAATCACCGAAAGAAAAAATAATACAACTAAGTATAGGCAGGGTAAGTAATTCTAAGACAAAAAAGTGATTTATTCGAAATGGGAACAATATATCAGTATAATTCATGGTTTTCCTATCAATTTCGATATTAGGGACTTCAAATCAAAGTTTTCCCAAAATATTTTTTTTGTATTTGTCTTATTCCAAGGAAAAATAGTCGAGCGCTACCTAAATTCCCATAAGAAAACACTGAGTAAGCGGCCGGGGTATACCCATGTCACGTGGTACATTCTCCTGCATCCTACTCTCGCGTGCGTCTTGCACTATAGGTCTATCTCTCCATCGCCTTGGCCCCGCTCCGTGGTGCATGCCGTCGCATGGCAGGCTCCGTCCATATACGAAGTATTGTCAGGTCTATGGTTAATTCGTGTATTTTGATCCGTCGTCTTGATATGCCACTTCTTCAAATATGTACGGCTACGTTACGTTACGGCTTTCGTCAATCTATAAATTGGGCATGACTCCGGCCTAATGCAACTGCCATATTGTATTATCCGTTTCAAGGCTATAGAGTAGGCTATGGAAAAAATTATTTGTGTTGATACGACTGACCAGTGACAGTATAGCAAAGGTTATCAGAGGTGGATGTAGATGTGGTGCCACATAAAGATGTTTACGTAACAGAAAATCTTCGTAGTTTTGTGACGAAAAGAAGACAAGAGCGGGTTTCCTCGGAGCGCCTTCTCATCGCGCCACTCCCCGCTTGTGACGACCACGGAAGAAAGTGAAGCCAGAGTGCGGCAATCGTAGTACCGACTAGAGAAAATTAAATAGAGGTGCCCACTGCTGTCGCTCAGTCAACGCCACTGCCCCAGTGGGATTGATAAAACTTCCTTAGATGGACATTTAATTTATGCAGTTGGACTCACAGACGTTGGACTCTGCACGAGGTGGGATACGACCCTCTCAGGATACGACGACCCGCGAGTACGCTTTGCTGGAAGATTTTCTGTCGCCATATTGTCTGTGGCCATCACTAGTCGGCACAATCGGCGATCCGCGGCAAATCACTCCGAGGAAAGCTCTTGTCTTTTCCTCACAAACGTTCGAAGATTTTCTGTAAGGCAAACAATCACGTGACACTGACGGGTGACGGCTGTGATAGCGTCAATATACCACGTCTACACCACCTGTGCACCCCTGCGAACCTCTGCCATAACTGCCACTGGTCAGAGGTACCAACACAACTAAATTTTTCCATAGCGTGCTCTAATAAAAATAACCGTGAAACGGATAATAGTTTGTTTGTTCTCGGTAGCTACTATCGTTTTCAATAAAAACTGGTACAAAACTGTCAAACATGTCAAGATAAAATCAGTGAATTCTGCATTATGTGACCCGCACTTTAGGTCTTTTCAAGGTAGTAAAATTATATGCGTCTTCACGTACCGAATTCATTGTCGATTTTGCAACAAGACCCCTTTTTTGGGGTACAAAACACTGATTTCAGTTTGACATGTTTGACAGTTTTGTACCAGTTTTTTTTGCAATCGATAGTACCTACCTGTGAGGTTTCAGTTTGACTGATACTTATTTTTTTAACCTTATCTGTCACAGATGATGGTGAAAGTATACGCTTGTTACCCAAATCAAAAAAATTGCATCACCATGTCGGAAAAAAACACGAAATGGAGCTTCAGAAGCATCGCGGCCAAGCAAAGCACCTCATCCAAGCCAAACGCCTCGACCAATCAGCTTCCATTCTTTCTCCGAGCAAATGTAACCAATCGATGACATCCAAGAACTGGTCCGTAGACTCAACGACCGTAGAGATGTCTCCAGGGAAATTAATTCCAACGGTTATTATTGAACGAATGGCTACAGAATTCGAACGCAAAGGGCAGGCAAAACACACCATGGTTTCGGAAGAAGGGTGGAAAGTGAAACGACTAAAAACGGAAGAACGGGAAGACGTCGAAGAACAGGCAAAACCAACCTTAGTCCCCAAAGAAAGCAGCCTGAAAGAGAAGAGGAAGAAAATTGACTTGGCCGCTTATTTCGCGTCTCCGAAAGGGAAAGGAAGGAGAGCTTCCAGGGGATACAGCCGACAGGAAAGAAATCTGATCATCAAAACTTTCGGAAAAAACCTGCAAAAAGGCCGCCTTCCTGGCCTGGTGGCTTGTAAGGATCTTATCGATGACAACAGAAACGTCTTTAGGCTGCACACAGATCCAATGCATCTATATTCGTACATCCAATTCAGAAGAAATAAAATAAAGCAGAAACTTTGAGATCGAAGCACCGATTCGGCTAGTAATTCGGCTTAATTACATTGAAAGAATTTTTACATTATTTTGAAGAATTATTACATTTGAAGAATTATTATATACTTTGGAGAATTATTACAATAAAGAAATATTACATTTGAATAATCATTAAATTGAAAGAATTCATTTTTAATTGATATTAAGAGCAGGCAGTCAATGGCCTTGTTTACGCGAGGCTTAGCACTGATGCTAGCAACAATGTTCGTGTTTGTTAAAAAATTGTCATCTACTTTCAATTAAATGCCAAATGCATTCTTGACAAATTGTTGTTAGCATCAGTGCTAAGCCTCGCGTAAACGTGGCCATTGCTCAAACGTCAACAATGTCATTTTGAATCACCTTACCCATGGAAGACAGCGCAACGTGCGTTGGAATGAATGGCTGCGTTCAGCAGACGCCAACGTTTGCAAACTGTTTATGATTGGTCTGCCGAACGGTGTGCTGAACAGGGCGTTTACTTCCAACAACAATCATAATACGTTTGGGTCTGCTGAACGCGGCCAATTTCTAGCAGAGTCGCCGGTTCGCCGTCCGTGCTCCCCTCTGCGTATTTGGCAATCATGGCTGCCAATGTCAAAGATGTAACATATGCATGAATATTGTTATTATATTATATAATATTTCAACAATATTATTGAAATTATACAATTTCACAGTTTTTTTGTCTTGATCTAAAAAATAATAAGAGAATATTGACTCGCGGCACAGCGAAGTAGATATTACAGTTCTTCATACTTAATTCTATTTTACTTTTTCAGAAAATACGTTCCATATCATGATCTCCGATATTTTCCGAGTTTGCCAGAGAAAATTCATTATAATCCAGTTGAAAGGTTTGCTCTTAGCAGCTATCTAAACAGAATAATGTATCACTTTTTTGTGAAAATTAAAACATTAACGAAGGTCTATTCGTGATCTTTTCCCTATTAGGTAAGACCTTCATCCAAAAGTGAGACCAACCCATATAAGAATGCCTAAAGGGAATGCTTCAAGTTAAAAAAAAAACAGGTATAGGATCCGCTACTGCGGAGAAGACGTGAAAGACGTTTTTGCAGTAGGCGGTCGAAACAGAAAATACCACATTATTCTTTTTAGATAGCTGCTAAGCGCATACTCCAACTGATTATAATGAATTTTCTATGGCAAACTCGAAAAATATCGGAAATCATGATACTGACCGTATTTTGCCCCTTCCGGTATCACAATTATTACATCGACAGCCATTGACTTTGAAGCCGTATAAAACCAAGAAAATATCTATACACAATTTGTTTCCTTTGTAAAGTGGTGAACCCTGTTATTTAAGTTAATCTTTTATGCAATTCTACGATTACATTGTAACATACTTACCATTACTTTTTCAATGGTCTCATCGACTGAATTTCCAAGATGGCCACCATTAGCGAAAAAAAAAGTTTAATGTCTTACTTCCGAAAATAGTAGGCATAGACTTTGGCTTCCAGTCTTATTTTATTTCTAACATTACCTTAAGCGCAAATACCAAATTGCACTCTGATATAATGAAAAACGACCAAATATTGTTGTAAAATGGAAGTTTTGGAAGAAAAAAAAGTTTTTCTGAATATTTCAAAAAATGTGTGGAATATCTGGTAACGATCTTCTGCAACTAAATAGGCATATTATGAGGAATACATCTGCCAAATTTTATTGCTTTGGCACTTTTGGTTTGGTATTTATAAATATTAACCTTTTTTATTCTGTTTCACCCTGTATATGGCTTCTGCACGGTTGGCGGTGATGGCTACCGGGCTGAATCGGAAGGACAAGGTCTTAGCAACATATGTACCAAACGGCTTGCCTTAATCAAAAAATGCAAGGTGTGATCGAATTTAATCCCTTAACGACCGGGCTATAATGACTGGCAATCTGATCCCTGCTCTAAATCAAAAACAGATCAATGGCAAAAGGAGGCCGAAAAAGGGAGTGAACACCTTCGTGGCATTTGGTTTAGATTTAGAACAGATACGTCGGGAACGGCGGCGAAAACTTATTTAACTTGGTTCGGAAGGGCATGAGCTGCCCCATTGGAGTTATTTTTCTTTACAAAAGTTCTTTCGTCTAGAATTAAACAGTAGACACTGACAGACGGACGGACAATGTGAGCACATAAGCGCCTTCCCGTTTGGAAAAGTATGTGCGCTAAAAACGGACTCTATATTTGTTCGTTACACCCACTTACATAGAGGTACATGATTTGATTTTCATAAATGTGTCGCGTGATCACCCTGTATTTCTAACCGAGAGGACGGCACACATCACTTAAACGGCAAGTCAGTGTGCGCAACAACGAAAAAGTAGTGTCAACCTAAGTAGGCAGTTTAATGCGGACAAAATGCATGCATACCGCAACGGAAGCGTGGCCATAACGATAGCAGCGCCACCTGTACGGATCTTATGCGGAAACTTTGATGAGTGCAGCTAAGCCCGCAATCGTTATAATATCCCAATTTTGCATGCTTACCTAAACGTTTTTGGTACAATAGGAGGACTCGACGCGAAGAAAATGTCGAGTTAAGCATGTATATTGATGCAGACATAGCTTGACTTGGTTGAGCTATGGATGCAAGTTTGTTTATAATAATAATAATAATAATAGGTATTTATTCATCTTTGATGCATGTGTACATTAAAAACAAATGTGATGCACTGTAGACTTGTCCCTAACAATAAATTAAATAACAAAAAAGTATAGACAGAAGAAAAAAAAAATAAGAAAAAAGAACAGATAACAGCAATAACAATAACAACAGTAGATATCAGATCCAGGTACGTGGTAAGGTTAAAAAATATCATTTATTCGGTCAATGCCTGATCTTATTCAACATTAAAAATTCTTCCGTTGTATAAAATGCATTTTCCATGAGAAACCTCCAGAAAATGATTGCCTGCCTTGCCTGCTTTGCCTTGCCTTCCATGATTGCCTCCAGAAATCGATTTTGAAATACTTACCCATGCTGGCATCCATTTAATGCCTGTAAATTTGACAGACGGCGAAATATTGGATGCATCGAAGCTTGCCAAGGTTTCCAAGAACAGGTCTGTCTACATTCTTCCACTAACGAATCGTAACCTTTGGACAGGTAAGACATTTTCGTATACATTTTTACCGTCACCTTACAGAGACGATTAGTTTTTTTTTAGAAGAATTTTTGCAACATCACAACTCCCTTAACAACTTCGGTGCATCGAACGACTCGTCGTACAGCCACCTGGACTGGTCGACAGCTACCAGAAGTAGTGCTCCTGCTACTATTGTTCGCCCTCCCCAATCTGCTGTTGCAAGAGACGATGCAGCATCTAGTAGTGGTGGTGATGAACCCGTCGCTGATGGTTCGCTTCCGCCTGCGCCCGTCGTTGATGTTTCGCTTCTGCCTAATCATGCTTCCGGACCCAGTGCTCTCGTTGATGACTACCACGATAACTCGGTGTCTCTCGGTGACATCCTTCAGGATTTAGCTAGGTAAGTGTCGAATACCCATTACAGATAGTTATGTGTTTGGTGTGATATTCTCAATTATCTGTTCAGACAAGTAATCGATGATCCAACCCACTTATACGTTTTCCGGGACGAGTTATACGAATGTTGCATTCGTGCCATGAGAAAACAAAATTTTTCTCCATACAATAATCCCAATGTAACATTCACGGACTCGGATGGACAGATGGAGGGAGCCATCGATGCTGGGGGACCCAGGAGGGAGTTGTTTCGCTTACTCCTAAAGCACTTGTCTGCTGAACCGTCAATGTTTGCTGGACCCGACAACAAAAAAAATTTGAGCGTCAACAGAGAAAAATTGGACAAGCGTCATTACTTCGATGCCGGGAGGATCATTGCTCTGGCGATTGTCCATGTTGGATTTGGTCCTGGATGGTTCTCGGAAAAAATTTTCTCCATCCTTTTTTTTTTTTTTTTTTTTTTTTTTTTTTTTCATAATATTGTTTTCTTCTTCTCGACCTTGCATTTGGCCATAGGAGTTTTGACACTTTTATTTCAAATTTTCGTTACAAACAGTTCTCATTATTCACAATCATAATAATTCCTACAACACCATTATTCCAACGTTTTTAGCGGTGTTTGGCCCAGAAAAGTTTCTTCCGCCGGCTGGAATCGAACCTCGATCTGAGTAGTTGCAGCGGTACGTTTTTTGATTCTGCATTTTGTGATACTGCAATGAAATTTGGCATATGCAAACTACATAGAATTTCAAGTGATTTGACCCGAAGCACTCAAAAATTTGTCCATTAGGGGGCGACTGGGGGCCCCTCAAAATTTCAAGACGTCAGAATTTTTCCCATGCGCCATTCAGTATCGCCCTATCTACCGTACAGGACCTAAACAACTTTGTTCTTGACCATCATAACATTTTTCTTCATGTCAATTCCATTCTTCTTATAGAAAAAAAATAATTTCTTTGCCTGGTCAACAAATTGGAAAATAATTTTTTTTTGGACCACCAATAGATTGTCAAGTAGTTTTTGTGTGATCATCGATAAATCCGAGTCCCTTTGATTCATTTATGAAAAGAAAACTTTTGCAGTGCTATTTTTCAACAAAGGAGTGACCTCAACTTACCATTACTTTCAACATCACCTATTTCAATGTTTTATCCCGGTAAGTATGACTATTGTTATACTAATATATAGCTTGTAGTTTTCTTCAACGATGTGGATGATGGAACTGCCTCAGATTCCACCTGGGAGCCGTACATAATAATTTTTCTGCAAGGCCGTCAAATTTGGCATTTTTGATTTTCTAGCGGGAGCAGCCAAAATGTCAATACACACCACTCCGCCTGAGAGCACCGGTTTGCTTTAGCGGGAAACGATATTCACGCCCAACAATTTTGCATTTTGTGATACTGAAATGACAGTTGGTGCGACAGTACTGAAACCAGTGCTCTTGGACGGAGTGGTGTGTATTGATATTTTAGCCGCTCCCGGTAGAAAATCAAAAATGCCAAATTTGACGGCCTTGCAGGAAAATTAATATGCACGGCTTCCAGGTGGAATCTGAGGTCGTTTTATCATCCACACCGTTGGAGAAAACTTCAAGCTATATATTAGTACAATAATAATCATATTTATCGGGATAAAACATTGAAATAGGTAATGTTGAAAATAATGGTAAGTTGAGGTCACCCCTTCGTTGAAAAATAGAACAGCAAAACTTTTGTTTTCGTAAATGAATCAAGGGGATGCGGATTTATCGATGATCACACAAAAACGACTCAACAATGTATTTGTATTCCAAAAAAAATTTTTTTTTCGATTTGTTGACCAGACCAGGAAATAATTTTTTTTCTGTAAGAAGAATGAAACTGACATGACGAAAAATGTTATGATGGTCAAGAACAAAGTTGTTTAGGTCCTGTACGGTAGATAGGGCGGTACTGGATGGTGCATGGTAAAAGCTCTGACATCTTGAAATTTTGAGGGGCCCCCAGTAGCCCCCTAATGGACAAATTTTTGAGTGCTGCGGGTCAAATCACTTGAAATTTTATGTAGTTTGCATATGCCAAATTTCATTGCAGTATCACAAAATGCAGAATTAGGGTCATTTCGCTAGCGTACCGCTGCAACTAGAGAGGAAGCGTTGAAATATGAGTTGTGAGCGCGTTGGTTTAAGCTTCTGAGCCACCCAGCCGACTCTTACTCCATCCTTACTTCTTCTGATCCGGAAAAGATTGAACTAGAAGTCTCTGATGTGACTGACCGGGATCTAAGAGAAGAACTTGAAATGGTCGTTGCAGCAGAGGACATTGGTGCACTGAGAAATGTTGTAGTGGAGGGATTGTACTGTCGGATGGCGGGCTGGGAAACTATAAGCAATTTCGAAAAGAAGAACCACATGATAAATGGTGAGACGGCGATATTAATTGATTATCACTATTTTATACTTTTTCAACATTAAATTGGACACAATCATTCTCTTATAGATGTGCTGAAATTTTATTTGATAGAAAGGCCTAGGGAATGTCGAAGTCAATTGATCGAGGGTCTTGAGACTCTTCAAGTCTACAAATATATGAAGAGATTTCCGGAATTTTTCGTAGAATTGTTTTGTGAGACTTCGTCAAACACCCTGACTCTTGAAAAATTCATTCACATTTTTCGAATCGATTATAGTGAACAAGGGTCAAATCGGAGGAGAGTGGAAAGTAGGATTGTGGTCTACTGGATGGAGTACCTCTCAGGTTGCAGTGGTGAGTGGCTATTGTCATTTCTAACTCTGCTTATTCAAGCCATTTAACGGCAGTAAATATAGGCCAGGAAAATAAGATTTTAACCCCGATAAAATCCCCATGAAGCTGAAATTCAAGACCATGTAAGATGTAAGACCTCAGGAATAACATATCAAAATACTCGGTGGCTCACCCTTATGCGTCTAAAAATTACCTTTATTTAATGCATGCAGAAGACCCTTCAACTTATATAAATTTAAAAAAAACATCCATAAATGACCTGAGGCTTTACGTATACGTATTTCACTAACTTTCACTTCGTTGATAACTTGATCGAGCTACCTAAAAAAAAAACAATTGGATGAATTTTTCTTCTGAAACACCGCTTGAATCGATAACGACAAGTGTGGTATCGTTTTCAACTGAATTTCATTTGAATCAATTATAACGTTAAAAATTATATTTCAATGAAGCTAAACAACTTTAATCGAAAAAACTACGATTTTGTCGTTTTGTAACATCTGATTAAACTTTTTTCAATCAAATTCATTAGATACCTACGTGAAGTAATTACAAAGGATCAGAAAATGGGTATGAAGTAAAAGTGATTTCACGCCCAATTTTCTTCCGAAACTGCTTGCGATTGTTGCAGTGTTTTTTACTATACCTACATAATATGGCGATTCCAAGTTTTTTGTTTTGTTTTAAAACCAAGAGGACTCTTTTTATCTGTCAAGTTGAATCAAAAGCGATTACTTACATAGATCAATTCATAAAAAGCTCTTGAAAAGACGTCGTTGCCCGGGACGACGTGGTTTTTTCAACAACACTGTCAATGGCAACCAAGTTGACTGAATACAAACAATGGGATCTTACAGCTGTCACTTCAGACTTCTTTTCATGAATTTATCATCCAAGTATCACTCGTGCTTGAAAATGTACCCAGATAATTTTGACCAAGCCTGTCTCTCGCGCTTTTTGTCCCAGATTCTCCTCTTCGAGTGTTTGTCAAAATTATCGAGACATTCCAAGCACTTGTGATATTACTGTTGATAAATCAATAGAATCACAAAACCATGTTTTTCCCATCGTTTTTTCCATTCGGGTAAAAATATAAGGTAGGTGTAACACCTTTTCCATATAATGAGATTTTCTGATTTTGTAATAAAAGAGGCGTAATTAACACATACTGCTTTTGTTATTTTCGAAACCCGCACGCTACTTCATTATCTAGACATCATGAAATTTGTTACCTTGGAAACTGACATGTTGGCAGCATTTTCGTCACAATTTTATCTATCGAGGTGTATGTACTGTTGCACTATTTTGTTGCATTAGGCAGTCAAAACTATTCCATCATGCTCCTCTTTCGAGGACCAAGGCGGCCTCCAGGGTGTGTGAATATGTTTGTTTAACTTTTCATGCCTGACCATTATTATAATTTCAACAATTTTATTTAATGTATTGAAATGTTACAATTTTATGTTATGTTCGAAATATGTATTGCAAAATAAATATATGTATAATAAAATATATAGCTTTTTCTTATAACTCAAAGTATTTACCAGCTATAAAGCTGTCATATTTGTTCTTATTACTGTTATGAGACTTGATTACACGTCCTATGGGACAAGTCTTATAGTCTTTATACAACGTGCTATTATATTTGTAATTAGATAAATTCTTTCTTGATATAAGACTTAATATTTTGCGTATAATTAGTACCTGCATTATAACTGGTATAATACCTGCCTAGCAAACTGCGTCTGATAGCAGTTAAAAACTGTTAGGCTGTCCATATACGTATTAGGCTGTCTTATACTGCGCTTGAGATTTCTTATACTGGATCTAATCTATTTCTCTCCGTGCACCTTCGCACACAATATGAAAAATTCGTTTTTTGCCCTTATATCGTAGTTGCATAAGATTTTTATAGGGTTGTCATATATATTCGAAAAGATAATTTTTTGTTCTATCATAATTCAAAAAGATCCAATATGGCCGCCATAAGAAGAAAAAAGTTGACTGTCGATTGTCAAAAGTGATACAACATTTTTTGATTCTGATCTCGGGAATAGAAAGAGAACCATATTTTATGGGAACAAACCAAAATTGAAACTTATATTATGGAAAATAACTGATTTATAAGCAAAATAAGAAAAAGGCAATTTTCAGTTTTTTAAAGATAATTTCATGAACGGTTCAAGCTAGCCCCAATTTTTTTACATATTCGTGATGGCCGTAAAATTGCGCAACTTTTTTGTAATTTACCGACTCTGTATCTCTTACCGTTGTCAAGATATCAATGGTGAGCCGAATTATCGCGGACACCCTGTATATTACTAACATTGTTTGTTATTTAGAATTATATTGTTTGTTGAATAATGTTACTCGGTACTCAAGTATACCCCATACCTATTTTGGTATTATTTATTTCCATTTTCTAGCCTTTTACTTAATTTTTCATTTTCCGCCAATTTTCTATCACAGGTGTAGCCTACCTATAATAAGAATGTCTATATGCGTTTACCAAATTAAGAACTAGATTTAGATAGGTACATAATTACCTGATGTTTTTTTTCAATATTTATTTATATTCACGTATTTTATTCATTTTTTCTTTAGTTTTTATGCTGTTACCGATGAATAAACGATTCTATCTGAATATTGATATCTTTTACTTTGCATTCTTTATTACTCCTACTCAAATGGCTCAGATAAATTTGAAACAAATTTGGTAATCAAAAGAATATTATGCAAGTTTAGCTGGATTTTCCACGTCACAAGACATCTTTATTTTGGACAGAACAGTCTTAAGTCCATTATGAGATATTTCTGTTGCAACATTTATTGCACAAAATAATAGTATGTCCATTATGTTCCAAAATCTATGTTGAAATTCCAATTTCTATTCTCGTGCCCATCATTTGTAATATAAATTCAAAACTGAAATGATCAAACAGTAATCAGGTTGATGCATCTTTAAATGGTCGATAGATCAAAACTTTGCAAGCCTATACTGAAAAATGCTAATTTTGGACTTACGATACTTTTGTTCCAGACCGAAATTCATAATTGAGCTAGAAGTAGCTAAGATTTTCGAGCTCCCCAAAAAAAGTGAGAAGCGAGCTCTTGCGCTAGTTTCGATTAGAATTTGACAATTTCCACAATAAAGAGTGCTCGCTTAGCAAACGAATCGTTCACACAAAAACTCGCACATACCAAAGTGCGCGAGTCCGTCTGTAATTATCACTCACAATTATACCAGTCTGCTGATAGGTTATGGGCCCAGATTTACAGTCGTGCGAATAAGTAGTGTGTACCCATCCTAAAAAGTGCAAAGAAACTGTGATCCGTGATAGGGATAGACACTGTTCCTGCGTTCCTGCAAAGTGAAAATACACTGCTCCTGCGTTCCTGCCAAGTGAAAAGACACTGTAATCGCATTCTGCAATCTGTGCAAAAATGGACAAGGTTTACAAACGCAACATCAAACCGTTTACTGGAGAGAAGTATGCAATATGGAAATTTCGTGTCAAGGCACTCCTGGCCGAAATGGAGATACTGCACGTCGTGGACAACGAAATGCCTGCAGCGCAAAATGCTGATTGGCGAAAGAAAAATTCGACTGCACGCAACACCATCATCGAGTACTTGTCCGACTCCTTGCTACCATTCGCACAGGACAAGGTACGTGCGAATTTACGAGTGAAAAAGTCTGGCTACGCAGCTTGCCTGCCGCAAGAGACTCCTTTCGCTGAAATTAAAAAGTGATACCTTCCTGACCACCCATTTCACGCTGTTTGATGAGATTGTCGCTGAATTGCTGCAGCTGGCGCAACGATGGACAAAAAGGACAAGGTGGCCCACCTGTTGACAACAATGCCGTCCACCTACACCTATTATAAAGGTGTTAACACCGCCCTCGAGACGCTGAGCGATGCAAATGAAAACTTAGCGTTAGTAAAGACTCGACTCTTAGATCAAGAGGTAAAAATCCGTGCGGAAGCGACGCGAGCATGGAGTTTAAAAGTTTTGCATACAACATCGTTGTCGCAATACCCAACTAAACAGAAGGCTCCGAAGCGTAGAAATGCCAATCACTTCAAAAAGTTGTCACCATTGTGGCAAAATCGGCCATTTCAAGCGAGACTGTTTCCATTTGAAACGAGCAATGGCAAATCAGTCACACTGGACCAGAACTCTGCAAACATTAAGAACAACAAACGAGCCGCCCACCACACACGAAAACAGCGGCAGTTTTGTTTTTATGCTGGGAGATGCCGATACCTGCACGACGACAAGTGCAACCATGGAGGGTATATAAAGGAGACTGAACGAGTAGTGAAAGCTGTCAAAAAAAAACTGTATGATTTTGTGTCGTCAGGTTTCAGTTTCAAATTTTTCCACAGCAGCGCAAGTGTTCCACTAAGGCCTAGTTGTTTATAGAAACCTGCAATTTTAAAAAAAATCTGTAGGGATCTGTCACAATTTATTCCGAAGGTTATTCATTTTGTCAGAAGTCAGATCAGTCAGATCGGTCAAAACAGCTGAAACTGATGCAGGGCTAAAACTCCCGTGTAACCGTGTACCCAATGATTAATTTGCTACTTCAGTCTGCGAGGTCGGAATAAGCTGGGGGTTCTTTTCACCATTTTTTTATTCCACGATTTTAGGTACCTACACTGCCTATTGACAATGGACGGCCGGCCAGAAAAAAATTACCTGAATAATGTGTGGCCGTCGAAGGCCTGGACGAAAGTTCTCTGGCCGGCCATCCATTGCCGCGGCCGGCGGCCCGTAGTTCTATGGATTTGGGTACCTAGTGGAACAGTCTGAACCTCGGTCTGAAGAGTACACAAAATGAAGCCCGAAGGTGATTAAACACAAAAGAACTCAGCAGAAAGTAACTCGAATACATTACGTAACACAACGGAACAAAGCAGACATGAGCGGAACTCGATAAAAACTGGCGGAAGACAAGCAGAGAGCAGGGACAAAATCGTGACATGTGAACCTTTCAAAGTGACAAAGGCTTTGAATTCCTACATGGGTCTAGTAGCCCGCAACAAGCTTGCATAATTTTCCGCTGCAGCGCGGGTGTTCCACGCAGGCCTGAAAAACTCTACTACATAGAAACGGACCACTTTTGAGCAGGCCGTGTAGTCTCCTTATCTCTACCCTCCATGAGTGGAACAAAAATGATGAAATTCGATTCTTCCTGGATTCCGGCACTAGTGAACACATCGTGAATTGTCCAGATGTTTTTACCACCTGCGAAGAGCTGAAACCATTCTTACGACTCTCGGTTGCCAAGACTGGATCTGTTACCGCGGCCCCAAAAACCCACCCACTTCCATGGCCAGCCGCGATAAATATGTTTAGCGAGGAGGCTTTTTGCCTTGCTCGAGCTGGCGCGCGATCGTTCAGTCATCGGTCCGCGCCGCCACGCGTACTCCCTCGCTAACGTAGCCTATTGGTCACAGCAGGCGCCAGCGCCTACTATAAATGCCATGTTCCGCGAAATTCATCTTCAGTTCTGAGAAGCCCGGCGTCTAGACGAGATCGTTGCATCTCCTACGTTCCCCCCTTGAACTCGTCTCTCCTCAAGGGACTAATCCCCACGTAACACCCCTTTCCCTTTTTGAGACGGCGCAATCAACTCGAAACTTTGGTTTCATTTAATCTGCGCCAACAATCTCAAGTCATTCTGCGAAAGAGTATATATCACAAAGAAAGCGTCGACTCCTTGAAGAAGCTGCCACCGGCGTGACAGACCCCTTGACCCGAGACGGTGAGCTAGCTGGATCGTTGTTGCCGCCCACTTCGGAGAGTCCACCAGCCGACTACGACCCGAGGCGATAACAGATCTTCCATTCTCGCAACAATGGAAGAAACGATCGAAGTGACCACCGACCATGGACTCAGTGGACGCCCCGAGAACGTCCTTTATTCAAGGGAAGTACCACATAATTTGTTGTCTGTCCGCCGCCTCTAGAAAAGCGGCCTGACCATTATATTTGAAAAACAGTATGAGTTATGGCATCTGCGCCTTGGCCACATAAGCCGAAAAAAAATTCTCGAATTGAAAACTGGCCGAATGATTGAAGATGTGGAAGTCATTGAAAACTTACGTCCCAGTGATGGTATAGGCGAGGCCTGTGTTTATGGCAAACAGGCGCGATTACCATTTGCAGAAGCGAAGGTGATAGATCACATCACAAGACCATTATTTATCATTCATACCGATGTTTGTGGAAAAATCAAACCACCTACATTATATAACAAAAGCTATTTTGTATCATTCATAGACCCTTTCACACATAACAATGTGATTTATCCGAGAACATACAAATCAGACGTGCTTGATGTAATCAAAGATTTTGTTGCAGAATGCGAAGCTCATTTCAATTTGAAAATTGCAAATCTTTACTGTGATAACGGTCGGTCAAGTGTGCAAATTGAACAAATCTCTCTGGCCTCAAACAATCAGGCCCAGGGGCGGATGGGCCCACCGGGATACCGGGAAATTTCCCGGTGGCCTGTCGGTCTGTGGCCCGTCGTGAGCCGGTCCAGATTGCGATTTTTATTATTACACTGATCTCTGAAAAAAAATACGACAGCGGCCCCCGACTTTTGGTGCTGTATGGCCCGCCCGTACCTACACTACATAACATAACAATAACAATCCGGTAACGCGAAGGCAAAGGCCGTCACAAATGGATTTTTATTACTATAAACAACATTGCATCGATCTCGATTACTGGGAACCGAGCGCTCTCGCTTCCTGGAGAGAAGACCTATTCGGTTTTTCTTACCTATATAGAATAAGAATTTAGAACTAGAAAAGAACAAACAAATGGATCTATTTCAGAATGTGTTGGCTATTGCGATTGTTTAAAAAGTTTTTAGGCGCCCTTTGCCATTGCTCGATCCTTTCTTTTCGCGTTCTGTTTCCCATCTCAGTTTGTGACAGATTTTCGACACAAGCAGATTAAATCCTAACTAAGTACCTACTAATTACACAGTCATTTTTTCCACCCACGAATTTCCCGAGAAAAAAAGTTTATGCCAATAATTGTGTCATTTGTCATCCGATCGTCAATACAAAATGTATACCTAAGCCAAATGAATTAAGGTAGGTGATTATTTAAAATAATTTTTTACTATGTCGTTACGCTAACGGTTCTGCAATTATATTTGTTAGGGTGAAAACCGAGGTGAAAACACACTTACTTACCGATATTGTGACTAAGGTACCTACCTAATAACTATTGTTAGGGGAAGATTCGAATGGCGAAATAATGCCACCAAAACGAAAAGGAGGGCAAGAACGAAAACTCGAGAGCAAAAAGAAAAAAAGAAGTGAAATAGCGAGAAAATGCCGGTCTCTGGATACGATGCTTGGTCGCTTAACTGCTCCCTCAAGTTCAGGGACAAGCAGTGATGGAAGCAAGAAAATACAAATACCAGATCAAGAACCCCAAGAATATCAATCACCATCACATGTTACAACAGAAGTTCAAATTCAAACTGAGTCGTCGAAAATGCTGTTAGATACCTCCTCAGACGATGACGACAACGACTTTGATATGGGGATGGGGAGTGAAAGCAAAAAAGATGATGATGATTTAGAGGAGGAAGCGGAGGACGAGGATAAGAAGCCGCAGTCAGAGCCATTACTGGAACAGCCGGAAGATGCGGAGACAGCGCCTGGCGATTTCTTTGATCGTCCTGATACCAATAAATTAAAACTGTTTTTTGAATACCATCCAAAGATACCTGTCGCACAAAAAGATGTACCTTTCAATATCGAAAAAGCCTTCGCGCGAAAGAACAAGTCAAAGAGAATATGGCTGAGTTATAGCGAAGAAAGAGAGGCCCTTTTCTGTACAGTTTGTCTAGCCTATGACAAGGATCAAAATTCGGCTTTTGCAAAAGGTATGTCTGATTGGAAACATGTTTACCAGCGGATAGAGGAGCACGAAAGCGCTATCAGTCATGGTAGAAACTGTGAATCATATTTTATGTATGCTAAAAATCAAAGAATGGACACATTGCTTTTTGGGAACGTCACTGAAATGAGGAACAAAAAAGTTGCTAACAATCGGCATGTGTTGGATGTTGTTATCAATGTTATAAAATTGATCGGAAAACGAGGCCTGTCCTACCGTGGTACGGCAAATGAAGCCGCCTACAATCTGGAAAATGAAAACCTTGATCATGGAAACTTCCTAGAGATCATTCTTCTTTTGTCCAAATTCGATATGATCTTAAAAAGTCACTTGGATATCATCATTGCAAGAAGTAAAACATATCATAAGAAGCAAATAAAACGTCGTGCTGGCAATTTTTACACATTTTTGTCTAAAACAACTATAAATTCGATCATTACCATAATTACGCAAATGATACAAAAGAAGATATCTTCAGAGATACAGGCCTCCACAATGTTCTCAATAGAGATAGACAGCACTCAAGATATTTCAGTTACTGACCAATGTGCCATAGTAATAAGGTATGTATTTAGTATTGTGTCATCATGTTTATATATTTTTTTATTCAATTTGTCATTTGTCAATTACATTTTAGATATGTTTACAACGCATCAATCCACGAACGCCTTCTTGCAGTGGTTCCCTGCCACGACAGCACAGGAAAGGGATTCCACACCATGATTCATGACGTATTGGAAAAAATGGACTGGATGAGAAAAATTGCATTGCTGATTCTACTGACGGGGCAGCCAATATGCAAGGAAGTTATTCAGGATTCTCTGCTTTCATGGTTCAGGAGAATGAAAATCATGTGCATGTTTGGTGCTATGCACATATCCTAAATCTTGTTCTGACAGATATTTTCAAATCTCACATCAAGGCAGCATCGTTTTTTTCGTTACTGAATTGTATCGCTGTATTCTTCAAAGAATCACATCAACGGATGGGTTACTGGTTAAACATTGGCAACAATCCTAGAGCGAAGAAACTCCAGTTAATAGGAGAAACTCGTTGGTGGTCAAAGGAAGCAGCGCTCAGTAAAATTTTTGGTAATTTCAATGAACCCGATAATGCATTGTATGTTGATTTAATCGATGTCCTTAACACGATTGAAAATACACCAAAAATTAAACCCGATGCAAGAGCGACAGCTGCCAGTTACAAGGTACAATTACTGAAATATGAAAATGTCCAAATTGCGCAGATATTTCTGAAACTCTTCTCTATAACCGGCCCTCTATCAAGGTACGTGCAGACAAAAGGGCTAGATTTGTTGAAATGCAACTCGATGGTCGACGCCGCCATATTAAATTTGAAAAAAATGCAAAGAAATATGACGGAAGTTAAAGCCTCTGCAGATAAATTCGTAGAATGGGTTAAACTCGCTTTTGAAACAAAAGAATTCGAATTCTTTATTGAAGAGCAATTGCCTGAAACTCGTCCACAAAAAAAGAAGAAATTTTTTGATGAGAAAACCTCCGATGAAGTCCCAGTGAGTCAGAATGAGAAATTTAAGGTCGGCTTCTTCAACGTCATTATGGATACTGCAGTGGAATCAATCAACAGAAGATTCGCAAAAAATGCTGAATTATGTAGGGATTTAAACGTTTTGGACCCGAATAATTTTGAGGAAATTGCCAAATTTGAGCTACCAGAGAACTCTTTGAGAGTATTGTCAGAAAAGTTACTCAAATTTGATGCATCTGCAACGCCTGCGATATTAAAAGAAGAACTAACTAGTTTTGCGGGCAACTGGAAGACTATCAAACTGACAATTGAAGATTCCTACAAAATAAATTATGCTCAATTTGACGCAGATTCAGACGACTCTTCCCAAGCAACAGACGCAGAGGAAGAAGGCCCAAAGGAAAAGGAGTCAAAAGCGTGCACCGAAACTAAAAATTGCCAGAACTGCGTCATTTGTTGCTATTGTGCAATTTTGAAATATAGTTTGTTTAAGGGAGCCTATCCCACACTGGTACTAGCTTATCAGTATATACTAACATTGCCTATTTCACAAGTAGCTTGTGAGCGATCTTTTTCAACTTTGAAATTCATCAAAAACAGATTGAGAAATACTTTGATAATAGACTCGAAGCATTCATGCTGATGAATATCGAAAAAGAGGTGCTGAACGATATCAACAACGATGAAATAATCAATCGTTTGGGTCAAACAAGCAAACTAATGAGGGACGCATTAATATATTAATAATTTGATAGTTATTAATTGTGATTTGGGTGCTATAATTATTTATTATGTACACCTACTTCTATAACATTGTTTCGTTTATGTTCTGTAATACATTTATGTTTTGTTTTATGTTTTTCTTCATAAATATAATATACCCAATATTTTGACAACATGACAATTTTATTTGTAAAAAAATTGACAAAAAATAAAAAAAATGTGATTTGAAAAAAAAATGCAAAAGTTACAAAGCTTTTCCCTGGTAACGAGCGGGGGGGGGGGGGCTGCGGTTTGTTGGCCTGCCGGCAAAATTTCCCGGTAAGATTTTTGGCGCCCATCCGCCCCTGATCAGGCCGTTGTTGGTATGAACGATTTGATCAAATTATGAAACAAAGAAATTTTGAAAATTCCGAAGTGGACCGCTGTTTTTACTTTTTAGATAATGGCCACATCGACAAGAAAATCTATGTCATCCCTGATGTCGATGATTTAGTAATTGCTACACGAAGAGCGAGCACGATGACTAACTTTAAAGCCTACCTAATGAAGAATTTTCACATGGTTGATTATAAAGGACAAAGTTAATCTTGGACATCAAGATTGAACGCACGGAAAACCAAGTGACAACCGACCATATTTCATGTTTAAAATCGGTACTGAATAAATTCAACATGAGCGACTGCAAAAGCGTACAAACTTCGTTGCCATTGAAACTAGATTACGTAGCGCTGATGTGATGCCCCATTATTACCCACTTATTATTTTTACACAAACCGCGTGTAACGCATTATTGCAAAGTAGGTATTTTACCCACTCAGCGAATATAGGTACTACGCAATGGGGCAACTTTCGGAGGAGGTATAATAAGCGCATAACAATTAGAGTAACTCAACTTGTATTATCGATTCCGATGAATAGAGATGTAACGAATCCAATTCCGTCTTCGCCTACATACGCTAAACCCTTCATGGCGACCGTGCAGAGTAATCTGCTGAAAGCACAGTGCCAGTTCCGAAGTTAGGCACCAAAAATACTTTGGAACAAGTAAGGCCTAAGGCCACCAATATAACACTGCGAGAACCAGGCACGTTTTCAACGCTAATTAAAACAAGAAGCAGCCGTCAGTCCCTGGAGGCGAGACAACCAGACCAACGAAGAGTCTATTGTCAAATGTAGCAGCCAACATCTGATGTCCTAGACAACCAGACCAAAATGGAGAGTCTATTGTTCTAATGCCCACACCTGGTACACGGAGCACATATTCCAGCCCAGAAGCGCTGAATAATCAAGGGCGAAGATGCAACGACCCGACAAAGAAATTTCCAAGCTCATCACCTGGCGTGGCGCGTGCGACAATTACTGCAGAGTGAGTACAATGCTTCGACAATAACTGAATAGGGATTGCAAAATACGAAATATTTTTCGTTTAATTGAAGGTGATGTGAAAGGCGTAATTTGAAAAAAACAACCATGTATTCCAAGAAAAAGACAAAAGTGCATAAAGTGCAGTGAAGATGCACCTGATTCCTGAACTCATGTTCCTTTAGTTTAAAAGATACGTTCAGCGCAGACTTCGAGAAATTCCAAACGTTTATAGATGCTCTTGAATTAATAAAAATTCATCAGACTGGCAACGAAAATCTTGCACTGGCTTTTGTAAAAACAAGACTAGCCGGTAAAGCTAGAGACTACATAACGAACGAAAAATCCCTTGATGGAATCATTGTCAAACTTAAAATGTCAATAAAAACAGAAAGCAAAGATTTAGTGCAAGCCAAACTGATGAATCTTGATCCAAGAAATAGACCGATAGAAACATACACGTCAGAGCTAGAAATGTTGGCATATAAACTAAATAGAGGTTATTTATCGGACGGAGTCCCTGCTAACGTAGCTGAAAAGTATACAATTTCAGAAGTTGAACAGTCAGTCATTAAAAATACGGCATCACCGACTACACCATTATTGCTTAAATTAAACAAACCTGACACGATTCAGATGAAGGACAAACCAGAATTGTGTATGTAAGCAACCCTTCGTCATTATTTAAGAGTAACAAATTCCATGAGGAAATGCAGTCAAAACTTATTCTTAACATTCAGTAGGTGGCTTAAAAGCGTAATAGAAGAAAGTGACATAGATGTGACAAAATTCAAGGCGCACAGTACACGCCATGCATCGTCATCAGCTGTCTTGCGAGCTGGTGTCGATCTGGACACGAACAAAGCTACAGCGAAATGGTCGAAGCTCACAATCCTTCCGAAAATTTTACAGTAGACCAATTGCTACTACCAGTGTGAGCCTCATTGAGATTTTGAGATTGAGATTATTGAGATCACAAGAAGGTAGGACTATTCACTCTGAATAGTTAAGGGCTTGGATACCTTTTTATCTCTTTGCATTGTAATACAAATTTACGATTGAACGTATAATAAGTATGTTAATATTAGGATTCCGAATCCTCATAGTAAGATTTCATACTCTTCTAAGGCCCGATATTTCCATCTCCGGATTTGTCCCGTATAACTCTATTCAGCCGATAAACGCTGCGCTCTACGTTCTGAGCAGCGTCGTTCTGATCGGCCGAATAGAGTTATACGGCACAAATCCGGAGATGGAAAGATCGGGCCTAAGTCTAAGAACATTGTAAATTTCAATTTTATGAAAATATAGTGGTGTTGCCTACATTTGTTGGGATGTGGATTGTTGGTTGTTGGATTGGTTGTCAAAAGAGAATTGAAAAACCCAATATACGTCAACCACTAGATCAAAACAATCCTCGAGAATCCTGAATATTACATTGGACTTCCGAAAAATTCCTATTTTATAATAAAGTCGATGTGTATGAAAGCTCAACTGCTTCAAAGAGCTTAAAATGTTCTCAAGAACAGTGCCAGCTTTAGCAAATATGCTACAGCAGTTGATATTCTGGCCGACGCAAGGAGAAACCCATGGTTCACTTCCTACCAGTTTCCGGTCAGGATACAGAAAAGTCCAAATAATGTTGATTGCTTTAGAATTACGATAGAAAAACCGTCAAATTCAACGAACCAAGCATTGACATGGTCTCAGTATTACAAAGCTAACACAATCAAGTACTTATTTTGTTTGTACAGTGGAAATATTTTAGAAGGAAGCAGCTTCTTGAACTAATTCCCACAAAATGTGGACGTTATGGCAGATCGTAGATTTAAAATTGTATTTGGAATCGTAGAATTTGAGCCACCATCAACCTTGGAAGCCAGTGAAAGTTGGAAAAGTTGTGCTCAACTACATTCCATTTGATGACAAGCTGGATGAAGAATTACATCAAGAATGTTATGATATTGGAAAGAGCCTTGGGGAAAAAAATATTATAACAATTCACTAAACAATCAAGAACGTGAAAGATTATAGACAGACAGACCTACAAGAAAATGTATCGACACACTTGTGTATTTCAGGTTTTTTTCAGGTTATAGAACTGTGATATCAGAGCATATCTGATAAGAGTATCAGAACAAAATAACCAAATTTTGAATCTCCTGAAAAATAATAAAAAACAGTGAGGAAACTGAAAAACAACCTAATCTTCTACCTCTCAACAGTGAGGAACTAAGGAAAGGAAGAGGAAGTTTCAGCCGCGCCATGGACTGTGTCCTGGGGCCAAAAGTCAGGCAATTTGCCGTGAATTACATTGACGATTTACTCGTCGCGTCGAACGACTGGACCGATCACCTGAAACACCTGAACGCAGTGCTGCACGGGCTGGAAATCTCTGGGATAACAGTGAATTTGGAAAAATCCGACTTTGTACAAACTGAAGTAAAATTTCTCGGGCACATTTTGACAACAAAGGGAATTAAAGCAGATCCAGACAAAGTGATTCCGAATAAAAAATTCCCAACGCCGCAGAAGCCGAAGCACTTGCGAGCGTTTCTTGGTTAGTGTAGTTCTCATCGAAAATTTTCACAACTCTACAGCAAAGAAAGCGACGGATTAACTTACCTGTTACGGAAAACCACAAAATGGCAATGGGGTCCGCAAGAACAACGGGCGTTTGATGGTGTGAAAGAGTTGTTTCTTAAGACTGTGCTTTTAAAGCATCCTGACGTAAGTGAGGTATTTTACCTGCAAACTGATAGTTCCGGCTATGGACTCGGAGCCGAACTATATCAGATGCAAGAGGATGGCGAAAGGGGGTAATTGCTTTTTCAAATAGGGCGCTTCGGGGGGCAGAATTGAATTACACAACGACAGAAAGAGAATTATTGGGGGTAATATTTGCTTTGGGTAAAATCCAAGAGTAAATTCAAGAGGCGCAAATAATCGTACGCACGGACCACAAAGCACTCACGTTTCTAGGACGATGTCGATTATTGAACGAACGACTTACGCGCTGGACGTTGTTTCTAAACCAATTTGATTTGAAAATAGAACACGTGAAAGGAAAAATGAATGTTGTTCCCGATGTTTCATCCAGATTTCCCATGGATGGAGACGGTACCAAGGAATATCCGAGAGAGCAATCGATATAATGGCTCTGTTTGAAGTCGAAGAAACTGCCGAAATCGCCAATATCATCCGAGAGTTGAAACCACTCGAAAAACGAGATGAATTTCTGGGGGCGATGTGAAAGCACAAACAAGCACCGCAGGAACCGATTGAGAAAAATATTCAAGGAGTAAGCGAATCTTAAAGTGTCATTTCTAATGTTTCAACTCACAGATCGGCAATCGATAAACATGCCCGACTAGCTTACCAGCCAACTGTGTAGACCGGCTGATTTGGTATCACCATCAACTTTTGGGGCATTTTGGGGCCACCAAAGTATTCCAGCCCATGAAAGGAGTTTATTGTTGGCCTGAAATGTATAAAAAGATCCGAGAAATTACCCAATCTTGCGACTTGTGTCAAAGAACAAAGCATGCCAGCCAGAAACCGCCAGGTCCATTCACACCCATAATCGCCAATGCTGTCGGAGATTGGGTGTGCGTCGACTTCTAGGGACCACTGGCTACAAGCCGAGGGTTCAACTACATCTTTGTGGCTGTTGATGCTGTCTCGAAATTTCCGAAGTTATATCCACTGAAGAAAGCGACGGCCAGGGCCGCTGCTGACAAGCTGCTGAACGATTATGCCAACTTCGTTGAGCCGAAATGCACACTTTCTGACCACGGAACCCAATTTACATCCAGAGTGTGGCAAGAACTGCTGAAGCAAGCTGAGGTACAACCAAGTCACTCGTCAATTCGGCATCCTGCGCCTAACCCTTCTGAAAGAGTGATGCGGGAAATTGGACGCATTTTCCGTGCCTACTGCCACGACCACCGTGCGAGCTGGGCGATGAAAATAACGCAAATCGAAGAGTGTCTGAATCAAGTTCCGCACACGAGTACGGGGTACTCGCCGCACCACATTCTCTACAGAAAAGAGCCGCGTACTCCTTTGGATGCTCTGGACCGATCAACTGTTGTCGAAGAGAAAACCTGAGACGAGGGACGAGATCCATGCCAAGGTGTTGCAAAACCTAAAGCACCATGCTGAACTACGCTGCCAAAAGCAAACCAGCACGACGACTGAACTGAATGTTGGAGATTGGGTACTGCTGAAAACCAATCCACTATCCGAGACGTCAACTGGAACTTACGCTAAGTTCCTGCCATTGTACGCTGGGTCCTATCTAATTGCGAGTAAACCACATCCCAATACGTACGCAATTGTCGTCATCCACAACAGTCAGAAGAAAGGGGTGTATAACATGACAAATCTGAAATTGTACTACAAGCCAAGAATTGGAGACCCACATGATGACAACATGTGCCTCGGTCTAAACTACGAAACAGATGGGATGGCTAGAAAGTTCCAAAGAAGTCAAACGACCGTTAAAACTTGAGGGGTGGCGTGAGAGAATTCAAAACGCCGAAATTTCGCCGAAAGTGAATAGGTACAAGTATTTAATTTCTTTCAATTGTTTCAAGATTGGAAAGATTCATTTAAGTGACATTCAGTGAAACTGCAGCAGCTTTTAGTTCCTACGAAAGTGGGGCTGTTGCGAATGGTATCCACAAACTACGTATTCATATTAGTAATCTCACCGAGAATCCGAAATTGATTAGAGGGACACACGTAGAAATTGTAGGTACAGGTAATTGTAGGTGAGTGATGATTTGCTGACACAAGTTTCAACATTTCAGTTGTGTTACAAATGACTCCATTTATTTTCACATGGGAAACATGGGTAATATCAAAATAATCGACAAAACAATTTTGCCAGTGGAAGAGTTGAATAAAGGCAAAATACACTAAAAAATACATAAAAAAAAAATAGACTCACGCGCGCCTTTATGACCTTCTTATTATGAAAAGTCGATTCATGAAAAAACGTCACATAAAGTACGTTACTATAACGTCAATTTTATGACGTCAAAGTGGTAAGACTTTATCACGTGATAGGAACATCTTCAGGACGTTATACAGCGTGTTCAACAATGATTGTCTTCGCCGCCTTTTCGAAATTTGGCCCGCATTAGACATGCGCCGCTTCAATGAAATCATTTTGCAATACCGTAGTAACGAAGTTGATAGACGTCACGTCACACTGACTGATATCAAATTTTAGGTTAACAGTGACGGCTCTGACTGCTGGTAAATGAGGAACAAGCAACCTGAAGGAACGGGAATGGATCAGCCGTCAATGCCGTCACCGTTGACCTCAGATTTTTTATCAGTCAGTGTGACGTGACGTCTATCAATTTCGTTACTACGGTATTCCAAAATGATTTCATTGAAGCGGGGCATGTCTAATGCGGGCCGAATTTCGAAAAGGCGGCAAAGACAATCATTGTTGAACACGCTGTATAATGACGTTATAGTGGTCAATCACTGACGTCCGCCTTACGTTTCATTAACGTGATTTGGTTACCTGGGATGTTGGTATTGTTGGTAGCTGGTTGCGTGTTACTGACTTAGTAGAAAACCACATCAGCTTTTTGTTTGCTGGCTTTGCTGAGCAGCAAAAATGGTTTTCTTACAGTAAGTACTCTGAATTATTCTCTTTTCTAGTGATTGTCTGGACCAAAACCAACAGGTAGACCATCACCCTGTCAAAATAGTGTAACGTTGAACAGAATTTCGGATGATATACGGTATGACCGTTTGGACCATATTGTTGTTTAAGTTCCAAATAAGAAAATAATAAGATGCGCTGGTGAGGACTGCGCATCTGTAGGGCGTACACAGTGCGAAAAATGCTACGTGGGGCTTTGCGTCCAGTGTTTTTCAATTTTTCATAAAATTCAAGTGATGTTATAGTTTTTTTTTATTCTGATACGCCATTAGGCTGACGTGACCGATAACACAGGTCAACACCAATTTTGTGCTTGGGATAAGTATACCAAATTTCTGTAGCTTTAGTCAAATCAACCTTAAAAAAAATAATATCCGATGAAAAAGTTTGCTTTTGACATAATTAAAAATTTATAAAAATGTCGATTTTGATAAATTCACTTGTTGAAAAAAATTGGAAAATTTTTTTTTTTTGTTCTTTCTATTAAGTTCAACACAAAATTAATACAAAATAATAAAAATAAATCAGAAATAAAGTCACTGACTCTTCCTATTATAATCATGAGAACTTTAACATTTTTTAATTTTTTTCGGCATTTTTAATTTCCTACAAACGTCAAATAAAACACTTGACTATCGTTTTTGCGATTCCAGAGCACTCTAGACTCTAATGTAGATGACCTTCTTATTATGAAAAGTCGATTCATGAAAAAACGTCACATAAAGTACGTTACTATAACGTCAATTTTATGACGTCAAAGTGGTAAGACTTTATCACGTGATAGGAACATCTTCAGGACGTTATACAGCGTGTTCAACAATGATTGTCTTCGCCGCCTTTTCGAAATTTGGCCCGCATTAGACATGCGCCGCTTCAATGAAATCATTTTGCAATACCGTAGTAACGAAGTTGATAGACGTCACGTCACACTGACTGATATCAAATTTTAGGTTAACAGTGACGGCTCTGACTGCTGGTAAATGAGGAACAAGCAACCTGAAGGAACGGGAATGGATCAGCCGTCAATGCCGTCACCGTTGACCTCAGATTTTTTATCAGTCAGTGTGACGTGACGTCTATCAATTTCGTTACTACGGTATTCCAAAATGATTTCATTGAAGCGGGGCATGTCTAATGCGGGCCGAATTTCGAAAAGGCGGCAAAGACAATCATTGTTGAACACGCTGTATAATGACGTTATAGTGGTCAATCACTGACGTCCGCCTTACGTTTCATTAACGTGATTTGGTTACCTGGGATGTTGGTATTGTTGGTAGCTGGTTGCGTGTTACTGACTTAGTAGAAAACCACATCAGCTTTTTGTTTGCTGGCTTTGCTGAGCAGCAAAAATGGTTTTCTTACAGTAAGTACTCTGAATTATTCTCTTTTCTAGTGATTGTCTGGACCAAAACCAACAGGTAGACCATCACCCTGTCAAAATAGTGTAACGTTGAACAGAATTTCGGATGATATACGGTATGACCGTTTGGACCATATTGTTGTTTAAGTTCCAAATAAGAAAATAATAAGATGCGCTGGTGAGGACTGCGCATCTGTAGGGCGTACACAGTGCGAAAAATGCTACGTGGGGCTTTGCGTCCAGTGTTTTTCAATTTTTCATAAAATTCAAGTGATGTTATAGTTTTTTTTTATTCTGATACGCCATTAGGCTGACGTGACCGATAACACAGGTCAACA
Source organism: Anaspis maculata (assembly GCA_949128115.1). Classification (NCBI taxonomy): domain Eukaryota; kingdom Metazoa; phylum Arthropoda; class Insecta; order Coleoptera; family Scraptiidae; genus Anaspis; species Anaspis maculata. The sequence goes on along the minus strand of OX421965.1, from coordinate 55,956,456 downwards.
CCAATTTTGTGCTTGGGATAAGTATACCAAATTTCTGTAGCTTTAGTCAAATCAACCTTAAAAAAAATAATATCCGATGAAAAAGTTTGCTTTTGACATAATTAAAAATTTATAAAAATGTCGATTTTGATAAATTCACTTGTTGAAAAAAATTGGAAAATTTTTTTTTTTTGTTCTTTCTATTAAGTTCAACACAAAATTAATACAAAATAATAAAAATAAATCAGAAATAAAGTCACTGACTCTTCCTATTATAATCATGAGAACTTTAACATTTTTTAATTTTTTTCGGCATTTTTAATTTCCTACAAACGTCAAATAAAACACTTGACTATCGTTTTTGCGATTCCAGAGCACTCTAGACTCTAATGTAGATGGCATATGAACGTCAGAACTTCCCTCCGTCTCCCTATAAACTGACTTTCTTATTTTATTCATGATATAAAATCTGTTCCATTTTCACCTACCAATATTACAAAAGCAAACTTTAATGAGAATGTGGTTATTTTTCCATTATTTTGACTCATGACATTAAATAAAATCATAAAATAAACCCAGGCACAAAAATTTTTTTTCACTTTGTTGACCTGTGTAATTAATGTGACCATCACAGGTCAAATTTTGAGAAATAGAACCAAAAATGTTCAAAAAAGTGAATGATTCCTTACAGGTTGGAAAATAGTGTCACTTTCGGCCCGTGGGTCGAAAATGACGTATGAAGAGAGGTGATCTGATCTAAACAGCTGTCGCGGAGTGTTGATGGATGCGTTGTTTGAAAAGGTTGCTTATGGCTACCTGATAAAAACGTTTGACGCGAAAAACTTCAAATAAAGCCAATTATTTGCATTTAAACTGGATCATTGTGAATAAAGTCTTATACATACCACGGAGTAAAGCGTCATTACAGCCTACGGGATTCTATCTTACCTCGGCACGCCTCGGTAATATATTGAATCCCTTGGCAGTAATGACACACTTTCCATCTCGGTATGTAATATACTATAATAGCTCTTCCAAATTATATCTAACAATAACTCAATTACAGCTTGTCTGGTTGAAAAACTTATTGAGAATGACAAATACTTTGAAGTATTTGTTAGCGAATGGCTCAGACTTGCTAAACTGAGGCTCTCACGAGAAAAGAAATGAAACCAGCAGAGCATGTTGCCAGCGAAATGTTCAAACCCTGAGTTGACAATTTATGTTTCTCATTTTTGCAAGTCTATTTTTTGAACAAAATTATTATTGGATAATATATGTCTTTTTGGAATGTGTATTTTTGGTTTACAATAATAATAATCTCTAATAGGTAATTTTAGATAGATAATCATATACTTTGATCTTCAAGTATGTGATTCCATTGGTTTGAATTCAGACAAGTAAAATGTGCTTACTTTTTCAATTGTTTGTTCTATTTTGGCAAACAGTGCTCTACACCTTTTCCAGCTGTAGTTTAGAAAACTTCAGATGTATTTAAGAAAATATGAAATGTATTCAAGATTAACCAAATGTATTTGAGAATTTGCCAATGCATTTTAGAAAACTTCAAATGTACTTTAGAAAATAAGAAATGTATTTAAGATTAACGGAATGTATTCGAGATATTACCAAATGTATTTTAGAAAAAATTAAATGCATTCCAGATCCACGAAGTTTGATGGAGAAGTTGCCAATTGTATTTTCGAAAACGTTAGATGTATTTACGATAAGATGAGATGTATTTGAGATATTATGAAATGTATTTCAGTTTCGGATATTTTTTTTTAGGGTAGAACAGTGATGAAAAAGCAAACGTTGTTGAGGAAAACGAACTTCAAATTCTCAACTACAATTGGCGGTTTCTCACTTACAATTCACGTTTTCTAAACTACATATGCTTATTCTAAAATTCATTTGGTACTTTCTCAACTACATTTGAATATTCAATTATACAACTGGCATGTTCTAAACTACATTTCCCAAATCTAATATACATTTGGCAATTTCTAAACTACATTTCTCATAATTAAAATACATTTGGCAAATTCTAAACTACATTTCTCATATTCAAAATACAATTGGTGTTTTCTCAAATACATATCGCTAATCTGAAATACATTTGATATTATCGCAAATACAGTTGGAAATGGTGTAGAATGTAAAAATTAGAAAACTTGGAAAAGAATGGGGCTGTATAGCGGCAAAAGCCTGAATTAATGGCGCATTGTACTATGCACCACTGTCACTATAATGACATTGGGCGCGTTCAGCAGGTCCTATGGTGGGTGCCATCGGTGGATGCCGCATGCTCCTCTCGAACGGTCACAGCTACCAAATCGCCATTTTTTCCACCACAGTTGGTTTATGGTAGCGGTGGATCAGATAGTGGATCGACCAAGTCGTCCAGCAGCTTATATTTGGTAACTAGATCTACGGGTTCCACCATGGAACTTGCTGAACTCGCCCATTGCTGTCAATGACTACCGTCAACATCTCATCCCTCGAAAAGTCAAATGGTTGTCAGATACTGTCCAACACAGCTAGACGATTTATTCGCCTGCCTTCTGATTCGGGCTGAACGTGCGGTGCCAAGCCCTCACAGGCCAACCCCATACACGGCCCAAGGTACTGACTATCCTCTACCAGCTTCCTGTAGCCTGGACGTGCCAGTAACAGCCTACCTACCTCCAAGTGCCCCAGACTTGGCATAACGTTCTGATGCTAAGCCCCCACAGACTGCCCATTACTTACGTTTCGGTCCAAAGAGTGCTGATGCTAAACCTCATACAATTGTCTCATACTGACTCGCCTTCTCCAACAACCAACAACTATTGAGCAAACACCGAAATTTGTGATTGTATAGAAGTAGGTAGGTACTTTGGAATCCTTAACTATGGAAAGTTCGAGGGAAAGTTTCATACTATCGTATCCCACCTGCCTCATCATCGTTTCATTTTCTTTACTCTTGCTACTCTCTGCTAGAAAATATGGTGCCCCAGATCATTAGGTATCTACCTACCCCGACATAGTCAGGGAGAGAACTCGCTCACCCCCAAGTAGCAGCGTCACAATGGGTTATTATTTGTTTCTTCAGGGACCTACCTTTCTCTTCTCTACTTTGGCGCCAATTCCTTCTCCTTTCCTTCGAAGCGGAGCGCTTTTTCACCTCAGCAACTTTTTTTATTCAAACCGTCCACTTCAAATGTGACATTGCCATCATTTTATAGAATGTCAAATGAGGGTGCATAGTACACGTCGCCCTCTACAATTAGTTTTGCCTATACAGCCCCATTGGGGTGTTGTGTTTCAAAAGTACTATTATCCATTCCAAGCTTAAAAAAACCACAGTTGCCTATGATATTTTTTCTTCAAGTTGGACAATCTGATAAGTTGATGGATTGAAAAAGTCAAGATGATTTAATCAAATTTGTCAAAGTGATGTTTGCTTTGCTGGATTGCCGTTTAATTTAATTGTTAGGTCAGATTTTGACACTGACACAATATTTTCATTATGTTTTGTCCTAAAAATGCCGTTAGGCACGTTATTTCAATAGTGAAAGTGTTGAAAGGTGCAATAGTAAGAATATACAGTTTAAAAATCATCGAGGCGAACCCAGTTCCAGCACCGTATAGTGTGTTTTCGTCGGAAGTGATCCCGCGAACTGAGCTCGTCGCGCCCTGCACGACCCTTGGTGCGTTAATTTACCCTCTGTTGCAGGATCATGATCTGTGATCCTAGCCGAAAGAAAACGGCTGAGGTCAGTGAGCAAACCTGCGATCTGCCGGCGACGCAGTCCCAGGAATGACAATTTGACAACACAGCCTAGTTCAGGTGAAGGTTTCATGTCATATAGACACAAATTTTAACGTAACCTCTTCTGTATCAAAATGACAACAAACATAAAAAATCAGGGACACCAACAAAACTCGAATTTTTCATGGCCAGCTGTGGTTTTTTTAAGCTTGGAATGGATTATACAGTTCAATTCATTTCTCCTGGAATCTGCGTCTTAGATTTAACGTTCAAGTTCGAACGGCCGTCAGTGGGAATTAGCAATATCCTTGTTCAGTTGCACTGACGGCTGCCCGAACTTGAACGTTAAATCAATGACGCAGGTGCCAGCATTAATAAATCGACATGTAACATTCTCTCTAGCATACCTATTTATGATACATAACCTGCAAGGGAAAAGTAAGTTACATATAGAGCACACAGACACTGTTGCGGTTCGAAAATCAAGAGCCGCAAAGGCGGGTGCATTCTGAACGTATTCGGCGAGGCGAACGCATCCGTGTGTGTGTCGCGCCTGGGGAATTTTGTGCGGAACGTGGGCCGCCCTGCATTTTGACGGGTGACGGAGAAGTCATCACGGAACGTCACATTTAATTCGAGATTTTTATTCGACCACGTGCACCAAAAGCAATGTCTGGCTAGAACCGAAAATAGTCGTCAATCGCCCGGACCAGGCACTGGGTATGTTGACGGAATTTATTTCCACTCAAGGGGGCTGCCTGAGTTACCCCTGGTTGCCTATTTCAGGTCGCTGAGGGGGTCGCCAATGCATTCCTAACTCATTACTAACCATTACCCCTCCATTACTAAGTAGTGATGCTCTCGTTGATTGCTGGGGCGAATCGCCAACGCCGCCGACCCTGGCGCATGCCACTCATCGAGCCTGCCGGCCCACGGGTCTTCACCATGGGGACACCGCCGTAACACAATGTCGCCGCCAAACTCCAGGCCCGCCGTGTTCTGCCTGCCAGCGTGACCACCGTTTAGGCCGCCTTGCCAACATCGCCCCAAATTCCGCCGTAGAAGATCATTCCGCCGTGCCCTCAGCTGCCATGGCGTCAAGCTAAGTTCTTTTCAACGTTCGATTTTATCTGTTCATGCCGCACGTGCTTTACGATGGATTTATGTTTCTGCTTATTCTCTTTTTCTTTGCTGTACGCTGGCTTTATGTTTCTGCTTATTCTCTTTTTCTTTGCTTTACGCTGGCCTTATGTTTCTGCTTATTCTCTTTTTCTTTGCTTTGCGGTTGCCTTATTGCTGTATGCTATGCTTATGCTTATGTTTTCATGCTTTGCTCCACTGCCGTTTGCTTGTGATTCCAGGTCGGCATTCGGCCGAGAGAGGACGACAGGACCCCTTCCCCCCGAGCGAAGCAGAGCACGCCTGCTGACAAGTCCGCCGCTGGGAGGATTTCGTGCTGGCGCCCTTCGTCGATCGCAACTCCTCAATTTTGCAACTCCCAGCGGGGACATGTGACTTTGGGGTACCTGCTCTCTCGCGTCGGGTGTCGTCTGGGGGCGCAGGCAGCGGCAGAGGACAACACTCCAGGAGTCTATGAAGAATTATTTTCAAACTGGAAGAAGTGCGGTGTATTTTTGTTCCCTGTCCAGCCCGTTTTTGGGGCACCTCCTCCCTCCGACCAATCGAACAGCTCTGCTCGTACGTGCCTGTGAATCAGCTAGCCGTGGCAAATCTAATCTAAACGGGTCTTGTGCTCGGAGGGCGGAGGGTGGTCAGTGGCCATTCTCCGGCCCCGCTCTGTCTCTGTGACAGACAAAGAAGCCTCGGCTTTCACCACCACGAGGTTTCACCGGCAACAACACATCAAAATCTAATATTGCAAGTAACATGTATGTTACATGTGATATGGAAGAGATGTATCCAAGGAGAGCACATGTGGCGGACATAGAGCTATCTCTGAGCTAGAACATTTATATAACTGTCTACATCTCATGTAATATAACGATATTACATGTAAAATCATGTAGTCGAGTACATGTAGTCGAAATGTGCCAGAAAAGTAATTTGGCTGACAGGAATGCTATCTAATCCCAAAATTATTCTTGTTGGGGTTCAAAGAGTTGCCAATGCGCTCTTTCAACCAAGATCCCAGAGACATTTTTTTTTCTTGCGTCAGCAGTCACGGTTTCCGCAATATAGTCGTTGAGCCAGAGGACCCGAGTGGCTTCCACCCTGGGGACTTGACGTATCATACTTTTTTGGATTCCCCACAACACTAGCATGAAATAAAGCTATGAAACGTTTTCGTATCGAGTAGCTTAAGGCCGCCATCTTGAGAAGATGGTGCCGAAGGACCTGAAAAGAACCACTTTTCACCAATCCACTGACCATCGCCGTCTCACCTACCGCAATGGAACCATATGACTTTATTGAAACCCTTGATAGCATTTGATGCCACACTAGTGCCATTCTTCGTGATTAAAAACAGATAGCTCCTTCGGCAAACTTGCATTTTTTCTTGATTTGAAAATTATTTTTTTCTCGTGCGGAAATATGCCAAACTGACTTGGCTCAAGTTGTTTCCGTTCAGTTTATTTCTCCTTGAGCTCATTCTGGTCTCAAATTTTCATAACAACAGTTGTTGACAAGGTACACTGCAAGAATTGTTAAATTGCCAACACCAAATACAACAGTAATTTAATCATTGTTGCCATTGACGAGGAACTTCAATTTTAACAGAAATAGCTAGCTTGTATTGTCTTCTGTTCATACGGACATGAATCGAATCTCGAAAACCACGTGGGAATAACGAAAAAGTAAGTATTTTCAGGGAGCGCGTAAATCTGCAAAGCTACACCTAAACACCTGAAAATAATCGTAACCAACACAACAAAAATCAGAACAATGAGTGACAGACATACCAGTTTAGATTACTTATTGTTCTGATTTTCGTAGCTTTGGTTACGATCATTTTCAGGTGTTCAGGTGTGGCTTCGCAGATTAACGCGCTCTCTGAAAATGCTTGATTTTTCGGTACTCCCTCGTGGTCTTCGAAACTCGATTCATGCCTGTATAACCAGAAGACAGTACATAAAAGCTACTTCTGTTAAAATTTAAGTTTCTGCTTGATGGCAACAATGATGAAATTACTGTTGAACTTGGTGTTGGCAATTCAACACTTCTCGCAGTGTACCTTGTCAACAAATGCTGTTATGAAAATTATGATGCCAGAATGAGCTCAAGGAGAAAGAAGCTGACCGGAAACAACTTGAGCCAAGTCACTTTGTCATATTCCCGCATTAGAAAAAAATTATTTTCAAACAAAGAAAAATGCACGCTTGCCGAAGAAACTATCTGTTTTTAATCACGAAGAATGGCACTGGCGTGACAAAAAATGTTATCAAGGGTTTCAATAAAGTCATATGGTTCCATTGCGGTAGGTGAGACGGCGATGGTCAGTGGATTGGTGAAAAGTGATTCTTTTCAGGTCCTTCGGCATCATCTTTTCAAGATGGCGGCCTTAAGCTACTCGATACGAAAACGTTTCATAGCTTTATTTCATGCTAGTGTTGTGGAGAATCCAAAAAAGTATGATACGTCAAGTCCCCAGGGTGGAAACCAAAATCATGATTTCTGGATCCTGGCTCAACGACTAATATAAATCCGAACTGTTCTGGTTTTATCTCAACTTTCTAAACCCTAGTCGTAAACAATCTGTCTTCTCATAGATGAGTGGGTGCAAACTGCATGTAAGACAAAACCACTGGAGTGCTGAGAAATTTGACGGATTTCTTCCTCACAGGGTCGAAGACTGTTCAGTCCATTCCTCCTTTCGTTGAACAGCCGGACCTACCCACTGGTACTTCCTTCCCACAAGCGTCATCTTCTGAAACTCCCCCACCTCCGACCATCCAGCCCCTACATTTATGGCTGAATACACTAATCCCTATATAGCAGGATATGTAGTGAAAACAATTTTGGGAAAAAATGAGTGTTCTTCATGTATGAAAAAGTTGTGTGAAGAAGAGGAAGAACCTCAAAATGTTTTGATAAGGAAAATATAATTTGAGGGTTGCAAGCTAGCACACCCTTCGTCCAGGTTTCCAAGAACTTTTAGAAAATGTACGGGACTAATTTTGAGAAAGATACATACGATTCCTTGTAAATATAGAATTAAGTTAAATCTAAGAAATTTAGTTTTAAGAGAGCTAAATGCTGATGTGGCCGCATTATTTTGCCGCAATCATCGTGAAAACGTGGTCATTTTTGTTCCAAAGGTTGTGAATATTGTTGCACACAACTACATGCATAGTGTCAGTAATATTTTATTTGGTAAAGATTTGCAGAAACGCAATCAATCCAGTAATCATGTAATGTCCCTAGCATATATGCTAAGTTTTCCAGAATTAATTGCAGTAGAAGAAGAAGATGAATAAAAATGGATTGAAAGTGACGTCTTGTTATTATTATAAGTAGTATTACGGTTTGTTTAATGTTTTTCCGAGTTCCGCTTCAAGCAAGATATCAAAAATTGAAACGGTGCGGTGGTGTGATTGAAAAATAGTATTTGCTTCTACTTTAATTTTAAAGGTGTTTATTCAGAAACTTCGTTCTTCGTCAATTTTATGACGTCAAAGTGGTAAAACTTCATCACGTGATAGGAACATCTTCAGGACGTTATTGTATAATGACGTTACAGTGGTAAATCACTGACGTCCGCCTTGCGTTTCATTAACGTGATTTGGTTACCTGGGATGTTGGTATTGTTGGTAGCTGGTTGCCTGTTACTGACTTGGTAAAAAACCACACCAGCGTTTTGTTTGCTGGCTTTGCTGAACAGCAAAAATGGTTTTCTTACAGTAAGTATTCTGAATTCTTTTTTAGTAATTGTCTGGACTGTGTTACGAAAAAATTTGTCCGACGAGTCTGTTTAGGGACGAAAAACTATCCTTTGTTCCTTTGCCAAATCACACAAATTCTACGATTTATTTAATCACTTGCTGAGTTCGGGTTTCAAACTCCGAGCTGGAGCGGAGCGGTGTGTTGGATTGGGGTGTATCATTTGACATACTACATATCTTCTCTATAAAGCTGAATTTTGAAAAACGGGCTAGTACATCTTCCATGACTTCATGTAAGGAATCTATGGTTAAGCCTTGGCTACTTTATTCTGAGACACCCTGTATAGTTATAGGTAAGTATATATTTTTTTTACAGTTGTATATGGTTTTACTTGATTTTTATACTTTTTTTCATATTATTTTTTTAAATTTAAAATCACATCACATACCATGAACTTGCGGTATAGCTATTACCTCAGAATCTCCTGAAGGTATCTAAAAGCATTTTTTTTTTAATTTCATCAACCTTGATCAAAATTTTACTCGTAGGACTATCTTTGCAGATCTGGTAAATATTGAAGATGGTTGAGTCACAAGGTGTATTGAAAAACGAAACCAAATTCGAAAAACATCTGGCTCTTATTAAAGGTTGACCTTTTTCTTCAAAAAACGGCATCAATTATGACGATTGCAAACTGCATGGAAGACAAAACCACTGGACTGCTGAGCAATTTGACTGATTTCTTCCTCACAGGGTCGAAGACTGTTCAGTCCATTCCCCCTTTCGTTGAACAGCCGGACCTACCCACTGGTCCTTCCTTCCCACAAGCGTCATCTTTTGAAACTCCTTCTACCTCCGACCATCCAGCCCCTGCATTTATGGCTGAATACACTAATGCCTATATAGCAGGATATGTAGTGGAAACAATTTTGGGGGAAAATAAGTGTTCTTCATGTATGAAAAAGATGTGTGAGGAAGAAGAACCTCAAAATGACAACCTACAAATGAGTTTTGATAAGAAAAAGACAATTTGAGGGTTGCAAGCTAGCACACCCTTCGGCCAGGTTTCCAAGAACCTTTAGAAAATGTACGGGACTAATTTTGAGAAAGATACTTACGATTCTTTGTAAATATAGAATTAAGTTAGATCTAAGAAATTTAGTTTTAAGAGAGCTAAATGCTGATGTGGCCGCACTATTTTGCCACAATCATCGTGAGAACGTGGTCATTTTTGTTCCAAAGGCTGTGAATATTGTTGCTCACAACTACATGCATAGTGTCAATAATATTTTATTTGGTAAAGATATGCAGAAACGCAATCAATCCGGTAATCATGTAATGTTCCTAGCATAATATATGCTATGTTTTCCAGAATGAATTGGAGAAGAAGATAAATAAAAATGGATTGAAAGTGACGTCTTGTTATTATTATAAGTAGTATTACGGTTTGTTTAATGTTCTTCCAACTTCCGCTTCAAGCAAGATATCAAAAATTGAAACGGTGGTGTGGTTGAAAAATAGTATTTACTTCTACTTTAATTTTAAAGGGGTTTCTGAGTAAATTCATCTTTAGAAACTCCTCTACAGATCTGACCGTATTATTTTGCCACAATCATCGTGAAAACGTGGGCATTTTTGTTACGAAGACTGTGATATTGATGCTCACAACTACATGCATAGTGTCAATAATATTTTATTTGGTAAAGATTTGCAGAAAGGCAATCAATCCGGTGATCATGTAATGTCCCTAGCATATGCTAAGTTTTCCAGAATGAATTGGAGTAGAAGATTAATAAAAATGAATTGAAAGTGGCGTCTTGTTATTATTACAAGTAGTATTACGGTTTGTTTAATGTTTTTCCAACTTCCGCTTCAAGATATTAAAAATTGAAACGGTGGTGTGGTTGAAAGGTAGTATTTGCTTCTACTTTAATTTTAAAGGGGTTTCTGATCTATCGCGTCTGGATTAGTTTTTTGACCAATTCGGCAGGTTTGCCGGCTTTTTGAAAAATATCTGCTCCAATTGCGTTTCAATACGTATCACACAGATCATTTTTTTCTTGACCCTGAAGTAATTTTTCGCAATTCAGAATGCTCGTGGAATGATTCTTGATGTTTTCAGATACTCATATATCCCCATAGCTCGGCTGAAGCTGCAAGGCCTCCAAGGCAGTATAGCGTAGGTAAACAGTATAGATACCTAGCTCTTTTGCTCACATGGGGTGGTGACTAGTGGGTTGTGGATCTGGCAACATCGTACTCCGTGCTCCTACGCTCCTCCACCCCTAACCCTACCCACTGCTCCGAATCTAAACACACGTGTTTCTCTCTCTGACTCCACGCGGTGGTCAGTCGGCCGGGTCTGACTTGCGTCTATATCCCAACACTAGTCCCTGGTACATGCGCATGCGCTAGATTCGAAAGTTGTCTGTGCCCTAGATCATACATATGGATAGCACCTCGCCATAAGTGCAGGGTTGTTCTTTCTAGTACAATTGTACTAGATTCTGCACAATGAACAAGCACTCAGTACGTCAGTACCCCACTCACTATTCTAGTACAATTATACCATAATTGGGAAAAAAATTATTTTAATTAGAAGTTCTCAACTTTTTATTGATTTTCTTGGAAATTTGCCAATTTGTTATCAGCCGCACTCGTCGCTCACCTACCTACCAAGAATTTCTCGCAATGAGCAATAACAAAAACAGGCGACGCGCGCTCTCTCTGCAAGTGTGCCGTTCAAGCGGCGGCGGCAGAAGGACAAGAGCAAGAAAATATTTTTTTCTCTTTCCTGGAAGCCCTTTGATCTATTTAAGTAACATTGGGTTTTGTTTTGATTCTAATTTCTGCTGGTTAGTTGTTTAGTTTAGTTTAGTTGCATTCGATATTTCATGTGGAACGCCTCGGTGAAACCATTGTAAACGTATACGTGCTCTGAGCGAATAATGGATAGGTAACATTAATTTTGTACTCTCACGGAAGAAATATACCTATTACAATTTAAATTATTTTGTTAGGTTCCTTATCAAAATTGATAAAACCAAAACACCAAATGCCCCGTCGACAAATAAAACGGTTCATAAAGAATCCGAGGACGAGGACGATCCTCCTTCCATCCCCTATGAACATGAACGAATCGAGGAGGAAAATATTGAGATCCGGCGTGATTCTGATCATGAAATATTAAGCGAAAATGATTATGATGATGAAGATGCGTCGAGAGATGCGTCATCCTCATCAGTGTCAGCGCCAACGGTGAGGGATAAACGCCAGAAGAAAATTTATCAACAAAAATTCAAATCATCCTGGCAAGAAGATCATCCTTGGCTTATCAACAAAGATGACAAAAACTTTTGTAATGTTTGTTGCACAGTAATAAGTGGTGCTGGATTTCATCTCAAACGTCACGAGCAGTCAGCTATGCACCAAAAGAGACAGTCTGCGGCAAAATCAAATCTAAAAGTTACGAAATTTCTCTCTGAAGGAAGTTCCTTAAGTAATTCGTTGAAAAATGCGGAAATGAAATGGTCCGCTTTTTTGTGTGAGAAAAATTTGCCGTTCCGCTTAATTGATAGTTTGACTGAAGTTAGCGCCAGCATATATCCAGATTCAACAATCGCAAAGTCGTTGAAATTAAAAAGAAAGAAAGCTACACAAATAGTCAAAGAAAGACTCGGTCCTACATGTGAAAAGGAGGTAATGGAAGAGCTGAGGAATAACTGTTTTTCTTTAATAATAGATGAAACGACAGACGTTAGTACGAAAAAAAGTTTAGTGGTTGTGGCCAGATACTGGAAAGATGATCAAGTAGGAGATATTTTTGTCAAGCTTGTTGAAGTCAAAGATGCGACAGGAGAGAGTTTGTTCAACATGATTAAACAGTTGCTCGACGAGAATCATATTCCATACAAAAATATCATTGGATTCGGTGCAGATAATGCAAGCACCATGATGGGATCTGTTCGAGGAGTACAGGCACGTTTACGGGAACTCTGTCCTGGTGTGGTTGTACAGGGCTGTAGTTGCCATTCCCTGCACCTATGTGCTTCAGCGGCGAGCAAAAAACTACCTGATCAGGTCGAACAATTTGCACGGGACATATATTCATACTTTTCACACAGCAGCAAGAGGCTGGAAGAGCTGAAAGAATGCCAGGTATTCGCCGACGAAAAACAGCACATGATCCTGTATTCCAGCCAAACCAGGTGGCTAGCAATGCATGTAAGTATATTTTGTGATTCAAAAATTATATTGTTGTAGGTACTTATCATTGCATATTTATTTCAGATGGTTGTTGAGCGAATGATTGAGCAATGGAATCCTCTCACTCTTTTTTTCCAAGGAGCTGCACTGGAGGACAACCTCCCATCGGCCGGAGCAATTCTGGACCGTTTGAGTAATCCGGTCTATAAATTATATTTATTGTTTCTTGCGCATGTTTTGCATATAATTACAAAGGCCAACAAAGAATTCCAAAGTGAAAAGCCGAAGATTCCCCTATTATTGGAAACATTGACAAGCATGTACAAAATGATTTTGGGATGCTTTGTTAAAAGAGAGACGATAAATAACACCCCAATTAAAAATATTCTTGTTGGCAATCCCCACAATTATTTGGACATTGCCAACATCTTTCTTGGTGTGAAAGTGGAAATCTTTCTAAATTCTAAGCCGAAAATTAGTGCAAGCGATTTGCATAATTTCAAACTTCGATGTCTGGAATTTTACGTTGAGTTGTGTAATCAAATCAAGAAACGATTTGATTTTGAAAATCGTCATTTCAAGTTTGCGGCCAATTTTACACCTCGAGTTGCACTTTCAGGGGAAAAGTTGTCGATCGCCGAGGCAGTTGATTTGTTTCCGCAAGTGAATCTTAATATTGAGGAAGCCAACATGGAGTGGCAACTTATTGCTGCGACTGAAGGGCTGAAAAAATACGAAAATTCCGACCTGACCTATTTCTGGGGTATTGTAAATAAATCAAAAAATCAACTGGGGGAACCCATGTTCGGGAATTTGATGAATCTTGCTAAAATTATTTTGTCGTTGCCTCATTCCTCAGCAGCTGCTGAAAGAGTCTTTTCACAAGTAGCGTTGATTAAAAATAAAATTCGAAATAATTTGTCCATTCAAACTTGCTCGGACATATTACATGTAAAACAGAGCGTTCAATTGGCAGGCTCTACGGCAAAATGGGAACAGAAAAAAACCATTTTCAAAAAATCAGAAGAGCCTGACTCAGACTCTTGTTGAAAATATAATTCCGAATAATATTGCACATTCGTACCTTTTTTGCATTACCTATATAATTAGTATCTGCACGTTTGTAATTGACAAAATAAAATAATTAAACTGAATGCGTAGGTGCTTTGCTTTTATAATTAAAAAAAAAAAAAAACAACCTCAAACTTTCTTCGTTCATGTAAAAAAAACTAGAAAACTTTTAGTACATTTTCGCTCTATCTAGTACAATCATCCGCTAGAGGTCAGTACGATCTATCTTTCCGTCAGAACAACCCTGGTTACAATACACGATAAGGAACAAGTTGATGAACAGATGTTAGAAGAGCGAGCAGATTATGATGTCGAAGAGGAACGTGCAGAACGAGAGAAAGTACAGCAAGAAGTGAAGATTAGAATCAACCAGCTAACAAGCGATGAAGAATCAGGTAGTGATGTGATATCTGAACAAACTGCAAAGGGTGCTGTCAAAGGTGTAAACAAAAGGAAAATCAATCAGAAATTAAGGATGCAAGGAGAAAAATACTTGGGCTCCACAAAACCAAAAAGTCAAAAGAATTCATTTCATAATAAAGAAAGAAATCAAAGGAAGCTTGGATCAAGGTGCCAGTGTGAGGGTAAAGGAAGGAAATGTCAACCTGTTACGAAAATTTTATTTTTTGTTATACGCTGCCAGTTGGTTGAGGTGGTGTCAGGGGCGACGGTATGGTTTCTGTAAAGGTTTTCTTATTGAAGAATGAAGAGGGCATTGTGTGTCTGATATTGGCAGTGGGTCTTCTTTCTTGCACGGTTCCTTATCGGGTAATTCGGTAGTTGGTTTTTGGCGTGCGATAAGATCGAACTCAAATTCAAAAGTTCGTTAAGTTTTATAATTTTCTACGAAGAAAATTGTGAGTCCTACTGCCAGGTCATCGGGCACAAATGCAAGGCTTCTCTTTATTCTAGGTTTTTCTTTTTATTTCTTCCTACGTTAATTCAACAACCGGAGATCTCTGAACCCTTCGTGTATATTCACAAATACGCCACTACACACGGAAGCCGAGATACCAGCCGTCGTCGCTGCCATCCACCTCGTGCTACCTGCCTAGTGCGCTCCCGTGACGCTCCTCTACCTACCATCAACGACGTCCGGGAATAAGAGTCCAGTCAGCTAAGTTGCATACGTTCGTTACTCTTCCATTCAGCTAATTGACTACGAATGATCCCAACAGCAAGAATTCTACGCTTCGTGAAACAATCCGAATAAATATAACCATCATAATAACCCTTATCAGTTTAAATACCTACCTTTTTTTGTGAATTTCTAACATCTACAGAGCTATTTTATACAATTATCTGCAATCTGCAATAATAAGTGACAATATTTTGTACTAATTCACTCCAGGTCCTCATCTTTTTAGATTAATAGCATAAACGGAATTTTTGGCCAAGAACCCGTCGCGAGTTAGTTTAAAATTAAGTGATCGCCCTGCTCCCCAGTGGATATTATACATACATTCTTCACAAAATTATGGTTTTTCTCATTCCCTTTAATTTTATCACGCTAATATTAAGCCGCTTTGATATGGCCTAGCCGACCCACGCGGCCTGGTTTACTGTCTTTCTGCTTCTGCGGCTGGAGCTAGTCCACGTACCTACTCTTCTGATTAGCCAATCTAATTGGCTATTGAACAACGTATCAAACCATAAATGAAAACATCAGAGAATCGATTTTTAATACATTCTGGACTACAATGACCTGGGATCAGAGAAAGATATTTGTCTGTAATACTGTCCAAAGACTCGATTCAAAGAGATCAACAAAACAACTTGGAGACGAAGATCAATCAAGATCAACCGGTACCTTCAAGTATCACTTAAAAGTGGGGAATGAATCTGTCCAAGTATGTAAACAAATGTATCTGAACACTTTGAATTTGGGGGAATTCTCAGTCCGAGATTGGATCTTGAAAAGTTCACTGGGTATGACTAGGAGTCGAGACAATTCAGTGCAAAATCGAACTGCGAGAGTGGACTTATTCAAAGACGACCGAGATTCTGCAAGACAATTTTTGAAGTCCCTCCATAAGTTGCCTTCGCACTACTGCAGGAAGGACACAAACAAACTATATTTGGAACAGACGATTCAATCTTTCTCACAATTGTATAAACTGTACAAGTCGAACTGCGAAGAAAACAAACAGGAATCAATATCTCAATCAGGTTTAAAAAATCTGATTGAGGACCTCAATGTTGGACTTTTTCGCCCGATGAAAGACCAATCCCAGGCGGCACACTGACGTCATAATGCCGTCCATTTTTGGTCGTAGACCGTCGACGACGTCATGGGCCCAATAGCGTACGGACAAACGACGTCATGCCCGGGACAAAAATATGACCTCGTCGTGGAACGTCACAGGGACGTCTCCATTGTTTATTGGTAATAAAAAAATATCCTCAATTTGGCTCCAGCAGGTTACTTATTTCAAAGTACCTACTTAAAAACCAAATTTTTTTACTTGATTAATTCATATAGGGTAACTCATTAATTAATTACCTACCTTTCTTTCTGTAGAAAGGAATTTAGGTATAGGTACCGCATTAACCATGGTATAGGCACAGAATAGTAATAAGTGCCTGGCACAGAAGCATCATTTGAAAAGGATATCAAAAATATGAGCGAGATAGAAGTGCACTACTGGTTTAAAGGTCCATCGTATGTACTCGGCACACTCGTGAGGCTTCGTCGCTGTGTGCGACGCGTCATTGGCGGATTGCTGCCCGCCGAAGCTATGACGGTTGCTAAATGTCATTTAATGCGTCGCTCTTCCTGTTGTTTGTTGACAAAAAGCTTACCTCAACTGTACCTGTGTTCGTGTTTCACCTGTTGGACTTCTCACTACGGTTTTGTGGTGGTGAATTGGTGATAAGTTCATGTGGCCTTGGCTGAGGAGAATCCTCTACCTTCCGCAAAGAAGAGAAAATGGGGCACCGCTTGCGCGTATGTGGGTTGTGGATACAAATTTTATTCTGACAGTAAAGGTGCCCGACGGCCGGCGTTTCTTCCGATTTCCATAACACATTGCACTATTGCACTATTGTTGCTATGCGGTGTGGAGAGTAAGAAAGTAGAGAAACACAGACACAGGTCTGTCAGGTACAGTTGAGTTATATCCTGGTCAACAAACAACACAAACATACAACTGTCATAGCTTGGGCGGGCGCCAACCCGCCAATGGCATCGCACACATCGACGGAACATCACGAGTGTGCCGAGCATAGACGATGGGCCTTTTAAATCAGTAGTGCTCAAGGTCCCTGGCGGTAAACCGAAAACATCAAAGGAGCCGACCGGAGTGCGGCTTCTGTGCGAAGTACATATTTCTATTCTGTGGTATAGGTACCATTTATATGATTTAACTTTCATTCCACGATCCTTTAAATTTTCAAACAGAATAAGTGTCAGAATGCATTAAGTTCAAATGATCCGCCTTAATGGGGCTGTATAGGCAAAACAAATTGTAGAGGGCGACGTGTACTATGCACCCATATTTGACATTCCATAAAATGATTGCAATGTCACATTATGTCACATTTGAAGTGAAGGGTTTGAATCAAAAAAGTAGCTGAGGTAAAAAAGCCTGAGCCTAAGGCCTGAGGCTTCAAAGGAGAGAGAAAAGAATTGGTGCCAAAGTAGAGAACAGATAGGTAGGTACCTGAAGAAACAAATGCCTAACTTATTGTGACGCTGCTGCTTGGGGGTGAGCGAATTTTCTCCCTGACTTCGTCGGGGGTAGGTGAACACCTAGTGATCTGGGGCCCTATATTTTCTAGCAGAGAGTAAAGAGTAGAGAGAATGAAACGATGATGAGGCAGGTAGGATACGATTGTATGATACTTTCTATAGTTAGGTATTCCAGAGTACTTCTATACAATCACGAATTTCGGTGTTCGCTCAATAGTTGTTGAAGAAGACGAAGATAGTCAGTATGAGACAATTGTATGAGGTTCAGCATCAGCACTCTTTGGACCAGAACGTAATGGGCAGCCTGTGGGGGCTTAGCATCAGCACATTATGCCAAGTTTGGGGTACTTGGAATAAGGAGACTTGGAGGTAGGTAGGCTATGTTACCGGCACGTCCAGGCTGCAGGGAGCTGGTAGAGGATAGTCCTCGGGATAGTCAGTAGTTCAGGCCGTGTGCCGTGAATGGGGTTGGCCTGTGGGAACTTGGCACCGCACGTTCAGCCCGAATCAGAGGACAGGCAAATGAATCGTCTAACTGTATTGGACACTCTTTCTGACAACCATTTTGACTTTTCGAGGGATGAGAGATGTTGACAGTGGCAGCAATGGGCGAGTTCAGCAAGCCCCATGGTGGAACTCGTAGATCCAGTTACCAAATATAAGCTGCTGGACGGCTTGGTCAATTTAATATCTGATCCACTGCTACCATAAACAAACTGTGGTGGAAAAAATTGCGATTGATGGCTGTGACCGTTCGAGAGGCGCATGAGGCATCCACCGATGGCACCACCATGGGACTTGCTGAACGCACCCAATGTCATTATATTGACAGAGGTGCATAGTACAATGCGCCATTAATTCAGACTTTTGCCGCTATACAGCCCCATTGTGGTCCGCGGTTCGATCAACGAACGGATGGCTCGGCTATGCTCGTCGATTCGATGCCGGACGACCGGCAATTTCCGGCCTCGCGGGTCGCGGCGCAGCCATCACGCACGCCGTCTTTGCTTAGTAACTGCATCAGCATCATTCCGGCTTCTCTTAGTAAGACGTAACCGCCATAACCGTGTTTTCACTGTTTTCTCTCCCTGGCGTTGTGGCCGTTGTGTTTTCTGCTTGGATCTTGGATGTGGGTCCTGTGTTAATTTTTTTTATTACTTCGTGGGGTGTAGTCACGAACCAGTAATATAGCTGGACTGATGATAACAGAGGGGGAAATGACGCCAGACGGGCGCTGCCATGAGATTATGTGGACGTTGGGTTTTTGTTTTCAAGGGTTGGCATCACCTGCCACGGCAACGGTCTGATTCTACGAGTTTACTTAGGTATATCCTGTTCACTTTTTATTTTCAGTAGAATGACTTTTTGGAGCAAAAATAAAGTGACAAGCTGGAGCGCTGGGAGGATACGGCTAACGGCCGCTGATAGTTTCGATCCAAAACTTTGCAGGTGCCATCAGCCGTAGCCGTAGCCCCCCATCTTGTCACTTTATTTTTGATACAAAAAGTCATTTTACTGAAAATAAAAAGTGAACGGGATATAGGTACAAGCCGCAGAAATCAAAACCAGAAATCAGGATATTATCCCAGATCAAGATAGCGCGGCACTGACAGCCAAGCACCGACTGTCACCGAGCGAAAATTATTCCAGTGAACCTCAAACGTTCTATGTAATAACGGTAAACTCTTGCAAATCTTCATAGATCGGTAACAAATTTAGCTAAAAATTACATTAATATACACTAAAATCATATATTTATGAAATATAGTGTATAGTCATAGTCATCAATACATAAAACAGCTCCGTTGAATATTGAAAGCGACTCTCGAGGCCGCTACCAAACATTTTGGGTACCGGTCATGTACCGGTGCATAATAAGATGGCGACTTCCAGAGGAGGGGTCATAATTTGTTGGGGGAATCTGGGGAATTAGCAGTCCAGCTATACTACAGGTTCGTGGGTGGTTTACTCATCAGGTGTGCTCAGTGCCAACCTATGCACTTGCCGTTGTTTTGTTGCCACCATCCCACCTGTTGGTTTTCAAGGTGAGTTAACAATATTTTATTGACCTATAGCCTTTACAATATCTGATACCTTGGTGGCGGCCCTCTTTTTATCCTAAACATCGTATCCCTTTCAGATATTAATAATGACTTTTGTTGGCGTTGAATTTAGCAACGATGGAGGTATTTCCATTGCCCTCTCTGCTTGGCTCACCCCTTTGAAAAAAGAAATATACTGGCCACCAAAGTCAACAACAAAAAAGTTCACCGAATTACTGCAATCAGGAAGAGATCCACCGGAAGACGACAGTTGGAAATTGCACAGTTTGAAGCATACATTTTTTGAAACGGGTATGTATTATCAAGAAGTAAAATAATGTGTCGTATTATACTATTTATACTGGTACCATGGTACCAATTTCAATTATTTATTGCTACCTTTTTAAATTTAAGATGACTATGAAACCGCTACTAAACGGATTAAAAAAGCAGAAGATAACTACTTCCAATTTGGAAACAACTGATGCAGATGGAATAAGTACGGCTCAAAGTTCGCAAAATAAGAGAGTAAGACGACCTAAAAGAAAATATTCTGAATGTGAAGGTGATCAGCTGTCAGACACAGAACAGAATATTATAAAAAAAAAAAACAGATAGCAAAAAACCACTTCCCAGGCCACCACGAATTGACAGTAAAAATGGGGGTATTTTCAAATGTAGTTGAATTGTTTGTTGTTAATTTATTATTCATAATATTTTTATAGGTTTTGATTCATCAGTTGGAAGGAGGGTTGGAAGTTCATGCAGCCAGCCAGTACAGCATGTAAGAAATGAGAATCACCAAGTAAATTATTATAGTTATAGATTGTGCACACAGTATTCACGCAAGAATTGCCCCTTCTCCCCCCGTTCCTACTAAAGTCTTTATTTTTGAGATCATTTGAACGGGCAAAGTCTTTTTTTAACGGAATGCTTTATCACCATTGATGGAATGGTCAAGAAATCCTAGGTACCTTTGACGGTTTCTGGAATATTTTGAAAAAACTGAAAATTTCCAATTTCAAAAATCATTTGTAATTTTTTTACGATTATAGGTATTAATTTATAATATGGTATTTTGGCATTGTTTCATAGGAGAAATCTAGTGATGTCAGTTATTTCTTCCTAGGCTTACTAGTTTCAGAGATATGATAGTAAACTTTTGTTTTTCTAATGGACACCATATTGGATTTTGGCATACAGGAACTCGCTTTTTTATTACTTTTTAATTGATGTATCATAACCTCACTTTTTAACTCGATAATAGGGCACGGGCCACGAGGGTATGCAACCCGATATCTGGAGGAACTGGTGGCGCTCTCTGCCAGCTAATAGCACAAGCTCATGCGTCAATCTACTCAAATAGTCAAATTAGAACCGTCAACACATCAACGTCAATTGAAAAATTCAAAACTCGTTGGAAAAGCCGGGGTATTTGTTTGTTTTCGCTGCTTTTCATCATGCTTTCACTGCAGGTAAATGATATTGATCGTATTTTATTTATTGTGTCTTAGCTTGGTGGAAGATTTCACGAAATCAGAAAAGCATTAATTTGCAGTTTGTCCAGCCTCACGTTGAGTTGAATCGTTTGGTGCTCTCTTCCTTCACGTTCGAATTTCGAAATGGAGTATCTGAATGCCTGAACCGTCGACCCGTACAATTTCGTGATCGATGATCGATCACGACTGCTCCATGAAGTAGTGGACTGGATGGGATCACTGATGCTGACTGGACGTGGTGACTTTAGAATGCACGAACTAGTACTATTGGGTCAGACCGACGATGGTACCTAAATCTCTTTGCCAAGAACCAGACGATCCAAATCACCGCATCTGGCGCTGCCAGTCCCCACTGCACCAGGCAGGAGTGCAGATCACAACTGACAGCATCCGCTTGGCCCGATCGCTCTAGAGCCTAGTACTCTCTTGAAGACCTTGATGGCCAGAGACCACCTGGACCTGCTGCAGCTGTCCGCTGACTACCTATTAGGACCAATGTATTGTTGCGAAGCAATGTGGACTTTGACACCGGCACAACACCTCCGGCGGCCGCGGGACCTGCGGGGGCATGAACTTATGCCACCTAAGCACAATACATTGTATTAGAGTTGAGGAATAAATGTAGATATTGGCCACCAGGCAGTCGTGGTCTGGGTGAGCTCGGGCTAACATGTAATAGATGCGATAAGTAAAGCAAATCCAACGAGAATCCTTCTTGTTATTTCTGAGTCACCACAGCATCGCCACAAATTTGGTGGAGGCGCCGGGTAGTTCACAAAACAGTGCAACAAAAGACTTCCGACTACAAAAAATCGAGTGCTGTACCTACAAGAGAAAAACTAACCCGAGAGTTTGTGTGGTGAATGCCGGTGGTGACGAGGAAGCAAAGAAGGACCCTTCAGCTCGAACAACAACAACAACAACAACATCAACAACAAGAAGTAACTATGGCAGACGACGACCAACAAGACGCAAGAGGCGAAGCAATCCCGACAGTAATCCCAATCAAATTCGGCGGGCGACCGACGGAGAACGTCGAGAGGTTCATCCGACAATTCGACAGAGCTGCAAGAGCGAATCAATGGTCGGATGAGACGAAATTGACTCAATTTCCGTGTTACCTGGAAGGAGCGGCCTTGGAGGTGTACGAGGAAACCGAGGACGACGAAGTCAATTACGAGGACGCCTGTGAACAACTCAAAAACGCATTCAAGGTAGAGCCGTCCGATGACAAAGCATTTTTTGAGTTAACCACACGCAGACAAGGCCCAAGGGAAAGCGCGAACGATTTCGTCAGCGAAATCGTGAGACTCTGCATAAAAGTAAATGCGATGATGGAGGAAAGAGAAAAAGTCCACTACGTGCTGCGTGGACTTACCAACAAAGCTGTCCTACAGAAAATTACGCTGATGGAGAATCCGACCATCGGCAGGCTGAGGACGAATCTGCAGAAGATCGAGGTAGCTGAGAGATTCGTGGGAGAAGACACCAGGACGCAGCCATCCACATCGCATGAGAGGGACGAGATCCAGAGACTACAGAGACGGGTCCAGGAATTGGAGGTTCAAGGTAGGAATAGAAATTCTTACGGACGTCGTAATTTTTGGAATAAAATAAAAATAAATATAAATAAAATGTTTTCCTCCTTCTCGGCTTATCAGCGCCATAGGAGTTTTTGCGCCTTTTATTGATAACGGTAAATGATTACATATGAATTACAATATACGCAAATTTTTGAACAAACACAAAACATCCATGACTAACCGGGATTCGAACCCGCGCCATCCGCACCACAGACGGCAGACGACCGACTGTGCTACGGGGCCGTCTAATTAAGAAATCGAAACCGTGAATTCAAATGTTATTTTTGCAAGAAATTTGGCCATAAAAAATTAAATTGTAGAAAAAGAAAAAGAATTTTGCAAATTTCGAAGGAGTCCAAAGAAGTTAAATGTGAAAAAATTAATGTAACTACGCCACTGAGAATAGAGGGAATTATTGAAGATAAACATAAAGTAAATTTTATTGTAGATACTGGAGCCGGTATTAGTTGCATGAATTCAAAGTTGATAAATTCTTTGGGAACTTTGGAAAAAATTCCTTATCTCATTCTTTGCAGTGCGTCAGGAGAGAAATTGTGGATTCTAGGAAAAAAAGCTCTCACTTTTAAAATTGCCGATCTCGAATTTATTCACGAATTTGTAATAATCAGAAATTTAAGTACCGATGTCCTGTTAGGGAACGATTTCAATTTAAATTTACGGAATAAAAATAAGTTTCCAAAAGAAACAATTGGAATTTGATGTCAGCGGTTCTCGAAATAAAATCTCCTTCGACTGTGAAAATAAACGTTTGTATAACCTCTTGAGAAGCGTAGCCGATAAGGATGACGTAAGTCAGAATGTAAGCACGCCAGTAAATGCGTTAAAAGTATCGCCCACGTTAGAGCTTGATGTAAATTCAGAGCTGCCTGATAAGGAACAAGGAGCTATTGTCACGTTCTTGAGATCGTTTCGAGACATTTTTGCAACATCCAATAATGAATTAGGTCAGACTAAACTGAAAGAGCAGAAAATTGATACAGGTGACGCAACACCAGTACACCAGCCACCGTACAGGGTGTCCCATAAAGAAAAGGCCATTATTAGTGAGCAAGTCCAAGAAATGTTAAACACTGGGATAATTAGAAAATCGCGTAGTAGCTGGAGCTCGCCAGTGGTCCTCGTTAAAAAAAAATCAAACGAGTGGCGCTTTTGTGTCGATTATCGAAAAGTCAATGAATTAATAAAGATAGACAGCTATCCGACCCCTAAAATTGATGACGTACTATCTTATTTGGACGGCGCTAAGTACTTCGCGAGTCTGGATCTTTTCGCGGGCTTTTGGCAAATAAAGCTCGCTGAAGAAGATAAAGAAAAAACCGCATTTTGCACTTCAGACGGTCTGTTCGAGTGGACCGTCCTCCCATTCGGTTTAATGACAAGTCCAGCTTGTTTTCAAAGATGCATGGACCAGGTGTTAGGAGACCTGAAGTGGAAGGTGTGCCTGGTCTATCTGGATGACGTCCTAGTCAAAGGAAACAGTTTTGAAGAATACATGCAAAATTTAAGAATTGTCTGTGATCGTTTCAGAAAATTTGGCTTAAAACTTAACCCATCAAAGTGTACGTTTGGCTATCAATCAATAAAAATATTGGGGCACGTAGCCACCCAAGAAGGCTTGTTACCAGACCCAGATAAGATAATCGCCGTCACGAAAATCCCACAACCGAAAACGGTAAAGGATGTACAGTCCTTTATCGGCCTCTCAAATTTTTACCGTAAGTTTGTGAAAAACTACTCAGACATCGCTAGACCACTAACTTTGCTAACTCGAAAAAATCAAAAGTTTGATTAGAGAGATACCCAGGAAACAGCGTTCAAAAATTTGAAAGAAGCGTTAGTCAATCATCCGGTGTTAAGACATTACAATGACGATTAACTCACGGAAATTCATACCGATAGTAGCAATTTCGGATTAGGTTGTGTACTGTTGCAAACGGAAAATAATGAGACCCACCCCGTAGCGTATGCGTCCAGGCGGCTAACGGATGCAGAAATCAAATACAATACGACCCAAAAGGAGTGTTTGGCGGTAGTATGGGGAATAAATTATTTTCGACACTATTTGTGGGGAAAGAAATTCAAAGTAATCGTTGATCACCATGCTCTATGCTGGTTACAAAAAAATAAAGATCCAGCCGGGAAACTAGCAAGGTGGAGCATTGCTCTACAAGATTTTAATTTTGAGATTTTCCATAAAAGTGGTAGGAAACACACAGATGCGGATTCATGGTCGCGTAATCCAGTGCTCGACGCCACTGGTGAAGAAATTGATATCCCCGTGCTTATGTTAGAAAATCACGATATCGCGAGATTACAAGCCGGCGACCCGAAGTTATCGCGGCTCCGAGACGCGCTCACTCAAGACGCGAAAGATTTACATCCGAAATTAAATAAAAAGTGCAGAAGTTATTTATTGGAAAACGATATCCTTTACAAGAAAAATTATCAACCGCACAATAAATCCGGGAAACTTTTGGTGATACCGGAAAGTTTAAAAAAGGAGATTTGCAATGCTTGCCATAACCAACCGCTGGCGGGAGGACATTTAGGTTTTGCAAAGACTTACGGAAAAATTAAAGATCGCTATTTTTGGGAAAACATGTATGCGGATGTTGAAAATTATGTAAAATCGTGTCTTGATTGTCAAATGCGTAAAAGAATTCCAGGAGTGCCAGCGGGTATGATGCAACCAATCAAAGTTGGAGACAGATTTGATAGGATAGGAGTAGATTTGGTAGGGCCCTTTCCAAAAAGCTCCTCGAATAACAAATTTATCATAACAGCGATTGATTACCACACTAAGTGGGCAGAGGCCAAAGCCATTCCGGATGGTACAGCCGAGTCAGTAGCCAACTTCCTGCTCGAGACAATTATTTGTAGGCATGGTTGCCCCTCCGAGATACTAAGTGACCGAGGTCGAAATTTTAAGTCAAAGATGATAGCACATTTGACAAAGGGGATGGGGATAAACACGACTTTCACGACTAGTTTCCACCCAAGAACGAACGGACTTTGTGAACACTTCAACGGACTTCTCTCATCAATGCTTTCTATGTACGTGGCTACTAATCAACGCGATTGGGACACGTATATTTCGTTGGTTGTTTTTGCTTATAATTGCGCGAAACAAGAAACAACTAAACAAAGCCCTTTCTTCTTGGTTTACGGACGCGAACCACGTTTACCGGTAGACGTCGCGCTCGATTTAAGCCAGGAAGATCGGAATGAAACAGTCGACGAATGGTTAAAGCGGATGAGGGAGGTACGAGAAGATGTTTTAGAGAAAATTGAAACGGAACAACAAAAACAGAAAACGAGATTTGATCAAAATCGCAGACAACAAAGTTTCAATGTCGGGGATAAGGTTTTGATTTATAGTCCGACGCGGAAAAAAGGTAAAGCCCAAAAGCTGTTAAGTCAATTCCATGGCCCATACGAGGTCATGAAGAGGGTTAATGATCTAAATTATCAGATAAAGATCAAGAGAGGAAAGAAAGAAATTCTGGACACAGTGCACGTGGAAAGAATGAAAAAGTACATTCACCGTGATTAATAGGCGTTTTGATGACGAAAAATATAAGGCGATCGAGGATCGATTTTACGACATAACGCAAAGTAAGCAAATTCCGGGTTTCAAAACTCTGAAACGCCGATGAAGCAGTCAGGTGAATATTAGTGAAAGATGCATGTAGGTAATTATTGCAAATCGGAATTGCAATAATGAAATTGAGAGTCAGCAACTTCACAATTGCAAAAGCGAACTTTGTAATTGTGCGAAATAAGATTTATAGTTAGGGGTGTTGTGGAGTCTTAACAACACATTCGGCAAATTCGCTATACACCAACGAGAAGAATTTAAAGACGTCCATGGAAAAACTTAAAATTAGTGTGAGTACGGACCACAGTCAAATTGCAAATTTAACAAATTCACTTAGAAATTTCAGTAGAGAGATGGACATTTTTACAAAAAATTACGCGCGATCAGTACAGTTGAGATTAGAGCAGGTGCACAAGTGGGAAAATAATGTGGAAAATGAATTGGATCAAATAGAACGAGATATTAGCTCCATTTTCCAAGGCATCTTGAACAACGCGTTAAAACAAATAGAAATGTTGCAAATTTCAAGTATAAATGACATCATTAATCATTGCAGAGCTCAAAAAATTCCAACGCAATTAATTAATCCAGCTAAGTTGAAAAAAGACCTAAGTGTGTTGCAGGAATACCTAAATAAGAAAAATCATACGTTAGCGATTTCACTTGATAATAATTTTGGAAAGTATTTTACGTTACAATTAGCTAACTGCGTTATAGTGAAAGACCAAATTACAGTACGTGTACAAATTCCAATCAAGGCAACTCACAACATAGACGTGTATAAAATACACTGCACGCCTTTTGCTTACCTAAACAAAACGTGCACCATATGCAGTGAAAAGATGTTTCTCGCAAAATCAGAGTCATTCACGCGTATTATTTCAGGAAAGCTATTAGATAATTGCAACGAACAACTATGTCATGTACCAAGGGTATCAGGACTTCCGTTATTGAATGAGAAGTGTATTCTAAATTTAGCGATAGGTTCACGCGTATCAAAATTGATAGAAAATTGTGATTTTGTGTGTACTACAGAATCGAGGAATTCTATTTTCCAATTAGCACCGGAAAAATTTGTGTTACTTCATCCATCTGAAAATGCTTCGGTAAAATGCAGAGATAAAGTTGAAACGATTAAATTACCTCCAGTCGAGGGTGCGGGGGCATTGGAACTAAACATTCCGTGCCACTGTTCACTACGATTGGACGAGAATAGGGATGGCAAAAAGTTGAAATATATCGATATATTGGTCATTTGATATATCGCAAGCTATAAATCGATACATTCGATATATTGCAAGAAATATATCGATATTTCCATATATCGATATATTTTGCAAATTTTCAATATAAATGTTAAACTGAACAATAAAACGTATTGAACGTAGGGTAGAGTAGGGTATATCGTACCGCCTGGTTAATCGTACCAGCTATTCTCAAATTTAGAAACTATACCAGGGTAATGCCATTTTTCACATCCATTTCGAAACTCTTCTGCTACCATGTTGTCATTAAATATGAAAACTGTTTTAAAATTCGGTGATTCCAAGAACCGAGAAATCACCGAGTATAAGTTACGTTCGATAGATGGTGCAGCTGTAGCTCACGAATCACGATGTGGATAATTTTTAGGAAGGATTGAATATAAAAAAAAAATAGTCTGAAACAGACAGGAAAAAGCTTGTTTTTTATAATTTTCTAATAACAAACTAAATTTAAATCGTTAGAAAATTCCGAAGGGTTAGAAACTTCCAGACTTGGTCACCGCATCAGTGCAATGGGGAACTATAGGCAAAGCAGATTGTAGAGGGCGACGTGTTCCATGCACCCATATTGACAGTTATCGTACATCACCTTAAAGAAATGCTATCAAATGTACGGATAGTGGAAAGTGCTCAAAAGAAGATTGAGGCGGAGAGGAGCCTCACTGAGAGAGAATAAAAAAGAGCTGGTGCATACTGCAAAGGTATGGTCCTTTGGAACTGTTGCAGC
This sequence comes from Anaspis maculata, assembly GCA_949128115.1. Taxonomy (NCBI): domain Eukaryota; kingdom Metazoa; phylum Arthropoda; class Insecta; order Coleoptera; family Scraptiidae; genus Anaspis; species Anaspis maculata. Next base: position 55,928,178 of record OX421965.1, on the reverse strand, counting down.
CTGATACACAACATGTCACTACCAATTTTTTCACCGTGATTTTTGGCTTGTCGGCGTTTCTACTTTTCTACTCACGAAGTGACGCAAACCGCCGATTATATGCTGAGTGCTGACAAATGAAAATGAAATGACAATTACAAGGTTGAGGTTATGTACGCTTAAAATGACACTGATGATCACGGGGGTGAAACTGCTGCCCAATGACAAGCAACACGCCAGCTTGGTGATGAGGGTGACCCATTACACCCCGGGGCAAGGGGAAGGGTGACAGGTGACATTACTGACATTAGTGACGTTTCTGCTGACATTTACTTGTCATTTTCTGCCGCCTCTTTCTTGGCGGTCATTCGCGTTAGAGGTTAGTTTTTTGCGACATGTAAAAGTGATTAAAGTGGCTGTGTCCTGCTGGTGTTCTAGATGCGGGAATTAGTGCAATATTAACAGGTAAAGGTTGGCTGGAATAAAAAATAAAATAAAAATAAAATATCTCTACTTTGTTTAGCTGTACGGCTGTATGGAGGGCAAGAGGAAGTATAACTGCAAGTTCCCCGCTTGCAAGAACTTCTATGCCGTGAAGGCAATGAACAAGACCCTCTTTTATTTCCCCAAGGACCCTCAATTGCTACGGGAATGGAAGGACATTTGCCAGATAAGTGACACTACACACCGGACCCTCGACCGGACCATTCTTCGCAGGCCCGTAGCTAGGATACTTTCATAGAGGGGGCAAGAGCAATTTTCAGGGGGGCATACATTATATTCTCATGGGTGGCCTAGCAAACATTGAGTCGCAGTCGCAAATTTTTGGTAAAAAGGAGCGTGGCCAAAAAACAGTATTGTTTTACTTGCAAAAATGGAAAACGTAAACTTTATAATGGAAAAATTTGAAAAAAAAATTAAAATCAATCCGGATTGCAATAGCCCATTTTTACAGCAACTGAACTTCCCCAAAAAAAAAGTTGAAATAGATATTTTTCGTTCTATTTCGCTCAAATGCCAAGAAGACCAAATAAGCCAGCGCTGATGACCGTTTAGTATACACAAACCCAAATAGTCTAGGCATCACCCCGAAATTTTGTCTCGGTTAAAATGACAATTTCTATTGCCTGAATTTGAAAATTTTCAATGTGCCCGATAGAGTAATCCTTTCACTACAAGTTACCACCTTAGATCACCCGACTGTTGACTGTTTTTGTGATTTATGAACTTGAGCTGTAAAAGAGCATCCATGATAATACAAATTGGTTGCTATGACAATTTTAATGCATCGGATACTTGCCACTGATGCATTTTGAACCACCCTGGGCTATTCATGTAACTAATGCAATGTCGCAGCATGGTTGATTTGTCATAGTCTCAAAAGAGGTGCAGGTCCCTCACCACTTCTGAGGGCCGATGAGATCAAATTGTTTCATGATACATTATTACGCTTTCCAAAAATGTTACGTCCTCGAAAATTCTGCGACGTGTTTTCTTAAAACGGGACCTTGCTGAAGTCAGGGATTTTTGCGCTCCTTTCATTGTCACCCTGTATATGGTACATAGGGTTAACAATCGGTTGAATCAAGGTGGTAGCTTGTAGTTGGAGGATTACCTCGAGGATTACTCTATCGAGCACTACAAATATTTTCGAAATCGGCTGATGTTTTCTCGAGAAATTGTAATTTTGACCGAGACAAATGTCGGGGTGATCCCTAGACCATTTGGGTGTGTATATTCAGATTTCGTAATTCATCATCATGATAGGTATATACGTTGACGGTGGATGATAGGACGTGGGTCCGGTACACAGTTGATTTTGACCGATTGTTTCGTAACTTTTGTGGATTGTGCAATTTTTTATTCAAGTAATTTTTTCTCAAAATAAATTTTAAATCAAAGTTTAATTTAATCTAGAACTCTAGGGGGGGCGAACGATTATTCTAGGGGGGGCTTAGCCCCCCCATGCCTCCCCGTAGCTACGGGCCTGATTCTTCGTTGTTTGTGAAGATCACTTTTCACCAAGCTGTTTAGTGAATGAGAAGAAACTTCGCCTTGTTTTGCGTGCTGTACCTTCAGCTCAGGGCGAGAAGGCGTCACAAGACGCCAAGAACACCAGCGGTGTCTGAGAATAATGTGTCGATTTACTTTCGACAGTGTTTGAAGAACTTCCACGCCACTCGATGATCTGGGCAGCCCGTTGTAGTATGCCAAAGATGTAATGAAAGCAGACGAGGACGCAGGGACGGCCGGATCATCACAGTCAAGCTTTGTTGAGTTTGTACCAACAGAAGAACACCTTGTTGCTGACTCACAGGGCCTGATACTAACGAGTTCATTTATTTTTTTGAATTTATTGCTTATTTCATTATTTTCTGTAATAGTTTTAAGGAAATGCCAGTTTTTTCAATAAACTAATTATTATAAATCTGATTTCTGTTTCAGATAAACCCTGCACAATGAGACGACCGATTTCATTATCGACCTTAAAGTTGACTTCACTTCGAGTACGTTTAGACTGAATTTTGGCATTTTATTTCATTTGTGGTACTGACAATCTAAACGTACTTGAAGTAACGTCAACTTTAAAGTCGATTTTGAAACTGGTCGTTGAAATAAATAAAATTCAGTAAAAACCGGGGGGTGGGTCACGTTTGAATGGCCCGCCAATATTTTAGTTCGGGCCATTTAATGCTCAGGTGGCGCTACGAACAGCTGTCACTTGTGTTTCTCTCAATTAACAGGGACCTTTCATTTATTCTCTGCTGATGATAGCTGGGGTGCATGGAACACGGGCGCCATTACTTCAGGCGTTTGCCACTATAGTTCCCCATTTGCAAAATTCGCCAAGTACCTACTGCGAAGCGTAGTTTCCTGTATTTTAACACAGTCACAGCTTAGCCTCGAATATTCAATAATTTACGTACGAGAAGCTTGACAAAGTCGAGTCGGACAGTTTTCGATATATCCAGAAATATATCGATATTTGTATCGATATATTGGAACGAAAAAACGATATAAATATATCGATATATTGCAAGGAATATATCGATATTTCTTATATATCGATATATCGTTGCCATCCCTAGACGAGAATGAAGTAATCTCGGAAAACTTCCCGTGCGATTTGAGGAGTATTCCCGATTTTAGCTACAGACAAATAATTCCAGTCCATTGGACGAACCTGGAATACTTAGAGGTTCCTCCAATGGTAGGTTTCTCAAAATTATCATTTTCAAATTCATCGAACTTCCTAAAAAAGGAATGGAACCAGACATTTCCACATTTAAGCATACACTCAATGGAGAATTTTAACAAAGAACCAGATTTAGAAATTAAATTGAAACCGTTTGAGCAGGCAGGGCAACACCTAAGCATGTTAAATAGTTTCAACGTTATCATGTCAATTGTTTTAGTTTTTGTTTTAATAAAAAATCCATTTTTATTGGGCTTCCAACTGGTGAGACCAGTCAATGCTATCGAAGTAGCAGAAGCGTGCAATTGGACGAGCACCATCTTAGTTATTTTCGCGATGGTAATAGCAATGGTACTCATATTAATAAAAAGTTTTAGAAAAAAGAGAAGAGTGACAGAAACGAATGAGTCACCTCCTCTAGAAGTCCTAATCCAGAGCACTTCCAAGAAAAATCCCCAAGCGCAGCCACGCACTACGTCATCTAAGAAATGACCAGAGGGAATGAAAATTTCCAAAGTTCGCAGAGAGACATGTCACACTAGATTAGTAAAAAGGCCTTAGCGTAAGAACTTCATTGGAGAAGTGTAATTTTTTAGTAATTAAGAAGTTATGTGAAATTTAATTTGAGGTGTTTGAGAAAGAGAAAACAAAATCTCGTTGGAAATAGTTTTAATTAGATTTTAGTGTCTTAAACAGAAAACTGCTGTTTTTTTTTTGTGTGTTCCAGGTGGCAGACCGAAGATGCAACCCAAGGGACCCACAGCCGCCGATGGCCTTGCAAAATGGCTACGTCCAGACATCGAGGGCGATGTCTTTTGAGGCGGAGGAGTGTTGCGAAGCAATGTGGACTTTGACACCGGCACAACACCTCCGGCGGCCGCGGGACCTGCGGGGGCATGAACTTATGCCACCTAAGCATTGTATTAGAGTTAAGGAATAAATGTAGATATTGGCCACCACGCAGTCGTGGTCTGGGTGAGCTCGGGCTAACATGTAATAGATGCGATAAGTAAAGCAAATCCAACGAGAATCCTTCTTGTTATTTCTGAGTCACCACAGCATCGCCACAGTATATTTACGGAACTTTTATTGCCTTTGAATAGTTTAAACTGTTATTGTCAAGTATTCCTTGTATTATACAGACCACTGTTGATAGTGGTAGGACGTTATTAATGAATAAATTCTTTCTCTAATATCAGTATTCAGAAACTATATACATTTGTTATAATGACGGCACCTTAAATCCGTCCTGCGCGTTACTTATACATATATTTTATTATTAATTCCACTACAAGATATTATTATAAACACAACGTTTAACGTCCACTCTTCTCGAAAGGCCAAAGCCAATCTGGAAGTTGGAGATGTCGCTTCTCTAGGTAGGAGCCAGTCTGGCATTTATGGAAATAGACCACATCGGTTCTACTATAGGCAGTAGGCAGTCAGCGGTCAGTTGCAGCAGGTCCAGGTGGTCTCTGGCCATCAAGGTCTTCAAGAGAGTGCTAGGACTGCTAGGCTCTGGAGCGATCGGGCCAAAACGGATGTTCTTAGTTGTGATCTGCACTCCTACCTGGTGCAGTGGGCACTGGCAGCGCCCAGATGCGGTGATTTAGATCGTCTGGTTCTTGGCGAAGAGGAGATTTAGGTACCATCGTCGGTCTGACCCAATAGTAGTAGTTCGTGCATTCTAAAGTCACCACGTCCACCACCACCTCCACGCTGGACAAACTGCAAAGCTAAATTTCAGATTTCATAAAATCTTCCATCAAGCAAAGACACTATAAATAAAATACGATCAATATCATTTACCTGCAGTGGAAGCATGATAAAAAGCAGCGAAAACAAACAAATACCCCGGCTTTTCCAACGAGTTTTGAATTTTTCAATTGACGTTGATGCGTTGACGGTTCTTATTTGACATTTTGAGTAGATTGACGCATGAGCTTGTGCTATTAGCTGGCAGAGAGCGCCACCAGTTCCTCCAGATATCGGGTTGCATACCCTCGTGGCCCGTGCCCTATAACTCGATTTTTTCTTGCTCCAGTCCAGCTCACTGTATTTTTTGTTGCCTACATGTGTAAACATGTTGTGGTATTCCCCCTTTGTTTTGTTTGTACGTTGGTGCCTGAAGTAGGTACGGTCGTTGACGTTCGTGGCGTTTGCCGATGGGAGAGGGAGATGGCGCTGCGCTGGGCAAGCCGGGCGAGCGGCAGTCGCGGGCAGACAGAGAGGAGGATCAGCTGTGGTGCGGAACACGTGATTTCAAGTGCTCCGGTGTGTGTCGTTTTTTCGTATTCAAGGTTAGTTTTTCACTTATTATTGTATCGTAATTTTGACTTCCATCCACTCACCAAATCATGCATTTCGATACCTATTTTGTCCGCGAAATTATTGTACATAACCCGAAACTCTTTGTTCTCTGTGTTCTCCACGGGATTGCATAACCCGCAGTTTTTCCCCTTTGAAATCGAGATGCTTCGCACAGCTTTGAATTTTGTGTAATTTATCTACTCCCAAATGATCTCAATGTTGACGGCAACAGCCGTAAATCTAGTGGGTGTGCTTTTGTGCACTCATGACGTGACCTCAAGGCCGCGCTATCGCGCGTACTTCGAGGCTTCATTTATTGTTTCTTTCCACAAGTTACGTCACAAACAGTAAGACGACAAAAAGAAACTCCACTACGCCAAAATCAGCGGCTAAGTAGAGAACAGTACTTTTATGATTCATTTTCATTTTATTGTTCATTGTCGGTTTATACCTGAAAGTAAACGAAGGAAAGAAGACTTGCACGCTTCTCCGTGTCCTGGGGGGGGTCCACCACTTGTATGAATCTGCCTTGTTGAGTCTACTAACCTTTCCGTATTGGGGGGGGGGGGGAATTATGTAAAACGACGAAAAGAGGGCCACAGGTTGGCTCGAGTCGATTTTCTTGTATTTACTGTTATTTACTGTATGTGATTACTGTTTACTAACCATTGTTCTGTTTTGAATGTATGTATGTATCTGTGGGGTTTTTGATGGGTAACTGCTGGGGAATTTCAGGCGAATGCGTTACAGATACTTCTTCCTTCCAATTGCTTACTAAAAGTATGACCAACTTTCCACTTCTCTACTTATTTATCTCTCACCTGTTTCTTTTTTTATTCATTTACCTGTTTATCTCTGATTTGTTTCTTGTTTATTCATCTACCCCATTGCTTATCATTTGTTTCTTGCTGATTTATTCACTTGTTTACTAATCATTTGTTTCTTGCTGATTTATCTACTTGTTTACTGATCATTTGTTTCTTGCTGATTTATGTATTTGTTTACCAATCGTTTCTTCATTGTTTATTTATCTATCAACTTGACTTCTTTTGTTTGTAAAGTGTAAAATTCATTGTTGAGCCTAAAGTTTCTTTTGTTGTTACGTGATAATAACTTGTGAACGAGGCAAACGTTTCAAAGAGGTTCAAGCACCGCTTCACGCTGACTTGATCAATGCAGAAATGGAGTGACTTCTCTGTCATTTCATCATGACTCATTCACACTTGACTTTTGTTCAGATCATTTGGGAAGGGATTTTTCAGCAATCAACCAGGCTATACGCATGGGTTTCTTTGACGTGTTCTTCCCATGTGTGCCTGTCAGCGAATACGTCACTTTTCTTTTGCGATCAAATTGACAGTTCAACATGTTTCATGATTTCTTGGTTTGTTTTGTTAATCTGATTTTGTGTTCATATCATTGTTGTAAATTCTTGTAATGTCTAAATAATTTGTAATGACTTTTCTTGTCTCATTTGTTTGTGTTTTGTTGTTTTTCATTCATGTTGTGTCATTTTATCACTGTCAATTCCTTGTTGTTAGGTGTTTTGAGAAAAGAAACAAATTCATTCAAAAACTGTGCCATTGATTTCCAATAAACGTTCATTTTGCTTGCATTTCATTCGCGTTTCATTCAAGGATCAAACCTCATCCCCAACTACACATTCTCATCTCGAGTAAGAACTCAACACAACGTAGGGAAAAGGTAAACGAGGTGGGGAAGGGAAGAAACAACGACGATCACAGCCGAACATCGAAAACGGGGTTACACTACAGAATGGTGCCGTGACCAGGATACACTACAGCAATAACATCGAAAAAGAGGGTCACATTACAATGTGACTTCAATCGAAAGGAAATCAGAAAGATAAAAGTCTGGTGTCCTAACTGGCCATGTTATTTTGAACAAAGCAAAAATGACGTTATGGTACGCTGTTTAAAAGACAATAAAAAAGCATGTTAAAATATGCCAAAATCCAATATACCGTTCATAAGAAAAACAAAAGTTCACTCTTATATCTCTGAAACTAGTAGGCATATCAGGAAATAATTGACAACACTAGATTTCTCCTGTCAAACAATGGTAAAATACCAAATTTCAAATTAATATCTATAAACGTAAAAAAGTTACTAATAATTTTTAAAATACAGAATTTTCAGTGTTTTCCAAATATTTCAGAAACTGTCAAAGATACCTTGGACTTCCTGACACTTGCAGAATGGCCATCAAATAGCACTACTTTTCTGTAATTTAACTGACCCCATAGCTTTTACCGTTCTCGAGATACCAATGTTGAGCTGAATTATCGCGGACACCCTGTACATCTCGAGATACATAATAATTATAATGTTGTTTCTGATAGGGTTAAGTCCTCTTCCTGCTTCATGGAATGTTGGGGAAACACCTCTATCAACTACAGTGACTCAGTCACCCACAGTTATCAATGAAAACTTCGGCCAAACTTATTTTGAGGAAAATTATACAGGTACGTACTCATGCCCAACTCCTTGTAGTTTTTGTAGTTTGCTTTCATGCTCAATTTCTTGAAGTTTTTTTCTACATAAAACCGATTTCTCGTATTTCGCTATAATACATATAGGGTGATCACGAAAGGTCATTATACCTAGAAGGTGTAGAAGGTAAAAGGTGTTTACACATTTTCCTGTTGGTCAATTTTCTAAAGGGAAAATCACACTATGTTTAAGAAAGCTTCGAAGATATCGCAAAAAAATGAGAATTTTGTTTTCAGTCTCTAGACTGTATTTGACAGAAATGTCATACAAACTGCCATGAATGACATATTGTAATTAGAAAAAAACTTCAATCAAAAATGCAACAGTTCTCAATATGAGGCTCATAAGAAAAAATGAAGCTCACAGTTGCTTCTCCTTCATCTTATGAGTCATTGAAATGTCAGTGTTATATTGGGATTTCTTGTAAAAATGTGCATGTATAATAGGCGTCTTCCAGGCTTCAGCCACAAGCCCGGATTTACTCTCAACTGTACAGTTTCTGAAGAACACTTTTACGCTTGTACACCTTTTTTTTCTGAAAGACGTTTTACAATTGACATCTACCCCCACTATAAAAAAGCGTGAAACTGATTTTTCGGTAGGTGCATCAGTTTGGAACGTCCGGAACGGTTCGGAGTTACATTGGGCGCCTGCCTGGAAAGCACCTAAATATCTTACTTGAAAATGCTTAGCTTCATTGGTTTTCAATCAAAATTTTTTAAATAAAATTGCCCTTTTATTAATCGCAATATATTCGAAGCTGTTGTTAAAGATAAGTGCAATTTCTGTTCAGATCATTGATCAGAAGGAAAATGCGAAACTCTTTTTTAATTGAACCGACTTATTCAGTTGTATAATGTATGATTGTTGTTCCCAGAATATAGCCCTTCTACTTTTCCTATCGTGAACCTACCTCATCTGTCAGCTGCAGCAACTCGCCCAGCAGCAGCCACTTGCTCATCTACAGTCCCTCGCTATGGTACACCTACTCGCCCTGCTACAGTTACTCGCATAGGTACACCTACTCGCCCAGCTGCAGTTGGTAACGAAAACTTAGAGCAAACTTTTGAGGAAAATCTAGTGAAAAATGTGAAAAATGTCCAGTCTGAACCCTTTGTAGTCGGCTCTCTCTTAGGAGAGGGGAAACCTGATCCATTGTCAGAATATTGTTGCGAAGCAATGTGGACTTTGACACCGGCACAACACCTCCGGCGGCCGCGGGACCTGCGGGGGCATAAACTTATGCCACCTAAGCACAATACATTGTATTAGAGTTAACGAATAAATGTAGATATTGGCCACCCGGCAGTGGTGGTCTGGGTGAGCTCGGGCTAACATGTAATAGATGCGATAAGTAAAGCAAATCCAACGAGAATCCTTCTTGTTATTTCTGAGTCACCACAGCATCGCCACAAATTTGGTGGAGGCGCCGGGTAGTTCACAAAACAGTGCAACAAAAGACTTCCGACTACAAAAAATCGAGTGCTGTACCTACAAGAGAAAACTAACCCGAGAGTTTGTGTGGTGAATGCCGGTGGTGACGAGGAAGCAAAGAAGGACCCTTCAGCTCGAACAACAACATCAACAACAAGAAGTAACTATGGCAGACGACGACCAACAAGACGCAAGAGGCGAAGCAATCCCGACAGTAATCCCAATCAAATTCGGCGGGCGACCGACGGAGAACGTCGAGAGGTTCATCCGACAATTTGACAGAGCTGCAAGAGCGAATCAATGGTCGGATGAGACGAAATTGACTCAATTTCCGTGTTACCTGGAAGGAGCGGCCTTGGAGGTGTACGAGGAAACCGAGGACGACGAAGTCAATTACGAGGACGCCTGTGAACAACTCAAAAACGCATTCAAGGTAGAGCCGTCCGACGACAAAGCATTTTTTGAGTTAACCACACGCAGACAATGCCCAAGGGAAAGATCGAACGATTTCGTCAGCGAAATCGTGAGACTCTGCATAAAAGTAAATGCGATGATGGAGGAAAGAGAAAAAGTCCACTACGTGCTGCGTGGACTTACCAACAAAGCTGTCCTACAGAAAATTACGCTGATGGAGAATCCGACCATCGGCAGGCTGAGGACGAATCTGCAGAAGATCGAGGTAGCTGAGAGATTCGTGGGAGAAGACACCAGGACGCAGCCATCCACATCGCATGAGAGGGACGAGATCCAGAGACTACAGAGACGGGTCCAGGAATTGGAGGTTCAAGGTAGGAATAGAAATTCTTACGGACGTCGTAATTTTTGGAATAACAGTAATGTAAAAAGGGAAATAAAAGCAGAGCCCCGAGGACGAACTCAAGATGGCCAAGTAGTTTGCTACAATTGCCACAAACGGGGTCATTATGCAAAAAACTGCCAAGAGCGACGGGCTTAAATCAAAGATCCGTCGAAAAAGCATCCAAAAATTACGACAACCACCTACCTGCCTCGAAAATTTTTATTAATCGGAAAAGAAATCGAAACCGTGAATTCAAATGTTATTTTTGCAAGAAATTTGGCCATAAAAAATTAAATTGTAGAAAAAGAAAAAGAATTTTGCAAATTTCGAAGGAGTCCAAAGAAGTTAAATGTGAAAAAATTAATGTAACTACGCCACTGAGAATAGAGGGAATTATTGAAGATAAACATAAAGTAAATTTTATTGTAGATACTGGAGCCGGTATTAGTTGCATGAATTCAAAGTTGATAAATTCTTTGGGAACTTTGGAAAAAATTCCTTATCTCATTCTTTGCAGTGCGTCAGGAGAGAAATTGTGGATTCTAGGAAAAAAAGCTCTCACTTTTAAAATTGCCGATCTCGAATTTATTCACGAATTTGTAATAATCAGAAATTTAAGTACCGATGTCCTGTTAGGGAACGATTTCAATTTAAATTTACGGAATAAAAATAAGTTTCCAAAAGAAACAATTGGAATTTGATGTCAGCGGTTCTCGAAATAAAATCTCCTTCGACTGTGAAAATAAACGTTTGTATAACCTCTTGAGAAGCGTAGCCGATAAGGATGACGTAAGTCAGAATGTAAGCACGCCAGTAAATGCGTTAAAAGTATCGCCCACGTTAGAGCTTGATGTAAATTCAGAGCTGCCTGATAAGGAACAAGGAGCTATTGTCACGTTCTTGAGATCGTTTCGAGACATTTTTGCAACATCCAATAATGAATTAGGTCAGACTAAACTGAAAGAGCAGAAAATTGATACAGGTGACGCAACACCAGTACACCAGCCACCGTACAGGGTGTCCCATAAAGAAAAGGCCATTATTAGTGAGCAAGTCCAAGAAATGTTAAACACTGGGATAATTAGAAAATCGCGTAGTAGCTGGAGCTCGCCAGTGGTCCTCGTTAAGAAAAAATCAAACGAGTGGCGCTTTTGTGTCGATTATCGAAAAGTCAATAAATTAATAAAGATAGACAGCTATCCGACCCCTAAAATTGATGACGTACTATCTTATTTGGACGGCGCTAAGTACTTCGCGAGTCTGGATCTTTTCGCGGGCTTTTGGCAAATAAAGCTCGCTGAAGAAGATAAAGAAAAAACCGCATTTTGCACTTCAGACGGTCTGTTCGAGTGGACCGTCCTCCCATTCGGTTTAATGACAAGTCCAGCTTGTTTTCAAAGATGCATGGACCAGGTGTTAGGAGACCTGAAGTGGAAGGTGTGCCTGGTCTATCTGGATGACGTCCTAGTCAAAGGAAACAGTTTTGAAGAATACATGCAAAATTTAAGAATTGTCTGTGATCGTTTCAGAAAATTTGGCTTAAAACTTAACCCATCAAAGTGTACGTTTGGCTATCAATCAATAAAAATATTGGGGCACGTAGCCACCCAAGAAGGCTTGTTACCAGACCCAGATAAGATAATCGCCGTCACGAAAATCCCACAACCGAAAACGGTAAAGGATGTACAGTCCTTTATCGGCCTCTCAAATTTTTACCGTAAGTTTGTGAAAAACTACTCAGACATCGCTAGACCACTAACTTTGCTAACTCGAAAAAATCAAAAGTTTGATTAGAGAGATACCCAGGAAACAGCGTTCAAAAATTTGAAAGAAGCGTTAGTCAATCATCCGGTGTTAAGACATTACAATGACGATTTACTCACGGAAATTCATACCGATAGTAGCAATTTCGGATTAGGTTGTGTACTGTTGCAAACGGAAAATAATGAGACCCACCCCGTAGCGTATGCGTCCAGGCGGCTAACGGATGCAGAAATCAAATACAATACGACCCAAAAGGAGTGTTTGGCGGTAGTATGGGGAATAAATTATTTTCGACACTATTTGTGGGGAAAGAAATTCAAAGTAATCGTTGATCACCATGCTCTATGCTGGTTACAAAAAAATAAAGATCCAGCCGGGAAACTAGCAAGGTGGAGCATTGCTCTACAAGATTTTAATTTTGAGATTTTCCATAAAAGTGGTAGGAAACACACAGATGCGGATTCATGGTCGCGTAATCCAGTGCTCGACGCCACTGGTGAAGAAATTGATATCCCCGTGCTTATGTTAGAAAATCACGATATCGCGAGATTACAAGCCGGCGACCCGAAGTTATCGCGGCTCCGAGACGCGCTCACTCAAGACGCGAAAGATTTACATCCGAAATTAAATAAAAAGTGCAGAAGTTATTTATTGGAAAACGATATTCTTTACAAGAAAAATTATCAACCGCACAATAAATCCGGGAAACTTTTGGTGATACCGGAAGAAAGTTTAAAAAGGGAGATTTGCAATGCTTGCCATGACCAACCGCTGGCGGGAGGACATTTAGGTTTTGCAAAGACTTACGGAAAAATTAAAGATCGCTATTTTTGGGAAAACATGTATGCGGATGTTGAAAATTATGTAAAATCGTGTCTTGATTGTCAAATGCGTAAAAGAATTCCAGGAGTGCCAGCGGGTATGATGCAACCAATCAAAGTTGGAGACAGATTTGATAGGATAGGAGTAGATTTGGTAGGGCCCTTTCCAAAAAGCTCCTCGAATAACAAATTTATCATAACAGCGATTGATTACCACACTAAGTAGGCAGAGGCCAAAGCCATTCCGGATGGTACAGCCGAGTCAGTAGCCAACTTCCTGCTCGAGACAATTATTTGTAGGCATGGTTGCCCCTCCGAGATACTAAGTGACCGAGGTCGAAATTTTAAGTCAAAGATGATAGCACATTTGACAAAGGGGATGGGGATAAACACGACTTTCACGACTAGTTTCCACCCAAGAACGAACGGACTTTGTGAACACTTCAACGGACTTCTCTCATCAATGCTTTCTATGTACGTGGCTACTAATCAACGCGATTGGGACACGTATATTTCGTTGGTTGTTTTTGCTTATAATTGCGCGAAACAAGAAACAACTAAACAAAGCCCTTTCTTCTTGGTTTACGGACGCGAACCACGTTTACCGGTAGACGTCGCGCTCGATTTAAGCCAGGAAGATCGGAATGAAACAGTCGACGAATGGTTAAAGCGGATGAGGGAGGTACGAGAAGATGTTTTAGAGAAAATTGAAACGGAACAACAAAAACAGAAAACGAGATTTGATCAAAATCGCAGACAACAAAGTTTCAATGTCGGGGATAAGGTTTTGATTTATAGTCCGACGCGGAAAAAAGGTAAAGCCCAAAAGCTGTTAAGTCAATTCCATGGCCCATACGAGGTCATGAAGAGGGTTGATGATCTAAATTATCAGATAAAGATCAAGAGAGGAAAGAAAGAAATTCTGGACACAGTGCACGTGGAAAGAATGAAAAAGTACATTCACCGTGATTAATAGGCGTTTTGATGACGAAAAATATAAGGCGATCGAGGATCGATTTTACGACATAACGCAAAGTAAGCAAATTCCGGGTTTCAAAACTCTGAAACGCCGATGAAGCAGTCAGGTGAATATTAGTGAAAGATGCATGTAGGTAATTATTGCAAATCGGAATTGCAATAATGAAATTGAGAGTCAGCAACTTCACAATTGCAAAAGCGAACTTTGTAATTGTGCGAAATAAAATTTATAGTTAGGGGTGTAGTGGGGCTTGGAGGAATTATGCGATTTGAGTGAAAAATCAGAAATGAAACAGTAATGCATTTTATTCAGCTGTAGGTATACGTAGCCAACAGTCTTGATAAACAGTAGCTAAATCGTAATAATTGGAAAAGAAGATGTACAGTTTAAAAAGCTGGTTAATAATCCTTGTCGTCATGTGCGGAAGCATAAACACAGTCGAAATACACGTAGTGTCAGGGGTCACGTGGTCCAAACTTGAGAATACCGTTTGTTACGAGACATCAGTGCCCTTAGTTTACCAAACAAGTTTACCAAATCTGACCGTGATACACGAAAATTTCGAGCTGAGCCAGAAAATCTGCACGAAACATCCTAAAAGCGCAGCGTGTGCATCTACCATGCTGTTGCAGCACCTAGACCACCATTACGAGGAAATTTATCGAAACTTAAAGGACAGCATCCATCAAGACGAATCGGACTTGCCAGGGAAAAACAGAAAAATACGAGAATTGGATTTCGTAGGAGATTTCTTTAATTGGTGTTGTGGAGTCTTAACAACACATTCGGCAAATTCGCTATACACCAACGAGAAGAATTTAAAGACGTCCATGGAAAAACTTAAAATTAGTGTGAGTACGGACCACAGTCAAATTGCAAATTTAACAAATTCACTTAGAAATTTCAGTAGAGAGATGGACATTTTTACAAAAATTACGCGCGATCAGTACAGTTGAGATTAGAGCAGGTGCACAAGTGGGAAAATAATGTGGAAAATGAAATGGATCAAATAGAACGAGATATTAGCTCCATTTTCCAAGGCATCTTGAACAACGCGTTAAAACAAATAGAAACGTTGCAAATCTCAAGTATAAATGGCATCATTAATCATTGCAGAGCTCAAAAAATTCCAACGCAATTAATTAATCCAGCTAAGTTGAAAAAAGACCTAAATGTGTTGTAGGATTACCTAAATAAGAAAAATCATACGTTAGCGATTTCACTTGATAATAATTTTGGAAAGTATTTTACGTTACAATTAGCTAACTGCGTTATAGTGAAAGACCAAATTACAGTACGTGTACAAATTCCAATCAAGGCAACTCACAACATAGACGTGTATAAAATACACTGCACGCCTTTTGCTTACCTAAACAAAACGTGCACCATATGCAGTGAAAAGATGTTTCTCGCAAAATCAGAGTCATTCACGCGTATTATTTCAGGAAAGCTATTAGATAATTGCAACGAACAACTATGTCATGTACCAAGGGTATCAGGACTTCCGTTATTGAATGAGAAGTGTATTCTAAATTTAGCGATAGGTTCACGCGTATCAAAATTGATAGAAAATTGTGATTTTGTGTGTACTACAGAATCGAGGAATTCTATTTTCCAATTAGCACCGGAAAAATTTGTGTTACTTCATCCATCTGAAAATGCTTCGGTAAAATGCAGAGATAGAGTTGAAACGATTAAATTACCTCCAGTCGAGGGTGCGGGGGCATTGGAACTAAACATTCCGTGCCACTGTTCACTACGATTGGACGAGAATGAAGTAATCTCGGAAAACTTCCCGTGCGATTTGAGGAGTATTCCCGATTTTAACTACAGACAAATAATTCCAGTCCATTGGACGAACCTGGAATACTTAGAGGTTCCTCCAATGGTAGGTTTTTCAAAATTATCATTTTCAAATTCATCGAACTTCCTAAAAAAGGAATGGAACCAGACATTTCCACATTTAAGCATACACTCAATGGAGAATTTTAACAAAGAACCAGATTTAGAAATTAAATTGAAACCGTTTGAGCAGGCAGGGCAACACCTAAGCATGTTAAATAGTTTCAACGTTATCATGTCAATTGTTTTAGTTTTTGTTTTAATAAAAAATCCATTTTTATTGGGCTTCCAACTGGTGAGACCAGTCAATGCTAT
This sequence comes from Anaspis maculata, assembly GCA_949128115.1. Taxonomy (NCBI): domain Eukaryota; kingdom Metazoa; phylum Arthropoda; class Insecta; order Coleoptera; family Scraptiidae; genus Anaspis; species Anaspis maculata. The sequence continues at coordinate 55,912,226 of OX421965.1, read as the reverse complement.
CGAAGTAGCAGAAGCGTGCAATTGGACGAGCACCATCTTAGTTATTTTCGCGATGGTAATAGCAATGGTACTCATATTAATAAAAAGTTTTAGAAAAAAGAGAAGAGTGACAGAAACGAATGAGTCACCTCCTCTAGAAGTCCTAATCCAGAGCACTTCCAAGAAAAATCCCCAAGCGCAGCCACGCACTACGTCATCTAAGAAATGACCAGAGGGAATGAAAATTTCCAAAGTTCGCAGAGAGACATGTCACACTAGATTAGTAAAAAGGCCTTAGCGTAAGAGCTTCATTGGAGAAGTGTAATTTTTTAGTAATTAAGAAGTTATGTAAAATTTAATTTCAGGTGTTTGAGAAAGAGAAAACAAAATCTCGTTGGAAATAGTTTTTAATTAGATTTTAGTGTCTTAAACAGGAAACTGCTGTTTTTTTTTGTGTGTTCCAGGTGGCAGACCGAAGATGCAACCCAAGGGACCCACAGCCGCCGATGGCCTTGCAAAATGGCTACGTCCAGACATCGAGGGCGATGTCTTTTGAGGCGGAGGAGTGTTGCGAAGCAATGTGGACTTTGACACCGGCACAACACCTCCGGCGGCCGCGGGACCTGCGGGGGCATAAACTTATGCCACCTAAGCACAATACATTGTATTAGAGTTAAGGAATAAATGTAGATATTGGCCACCCGGCAGTGGTGGTCTGGGTGAGCTCGGGCTAACATGTAATAGATGCGATAAGTAAAGCAAATCCAACGAGAATCCTTCTTGTTATTTCTGAGTCACCACAGCATCGCCACAATATTTAGAAGATTTTGTAAAAGAATTACTACACCTTTTCCAGTTGTAGTTCAGAAAATATCAATTGTATTTCAGATATCGTCAATTGAATTTCAGAATTTATCAAGTGTAGTTCAGAAAGCGTCAATTGTATTCCGGATTAGTCACTTGTAGTTCAGAAGGCGTCAATTGTATTTCAGATTTATCAAATGTAGTTCAGAAAACTTGAACTGTACATCAGATTATGTCAATTGTATTTCAGAAAGCGTCAATTGAAGTTCAGAAGGCGTCAATTGTAGTTCAGAAGACATCAGTTGCATCTCTTGATTAGTAGAAGGTAGTTCAGAAAGTATCAATTTTATTCGGACTCCTGCAAATTGGGGCACTTTTGCGCAGCCACAGCTTCGAACTCTTGATCTTCTTGTATGATGAACTGCAGATATTCGGCACATCTTCTGTGTAACAGATGCCTGCGGGGGTGTTAATCGCACGACCGGCTTCCGCAGCACTGAAGAACGACAAATGCTACAATTATCTTGGAGCTGCATTGATTGATAAATTATACATATAAATTATTTTCTGAACTACAAATGACATGTTCTGAAATACAAATCACGCTTTCTGATATACAAATGATGCTTTCTCAAATTCAATTTATCAATCTGAAATACAATTGACTGTTTCTGAAATACATTTGACTAATATGAAATAAAATTGATACTCTCTGAACTACATTTTACTAATCTGAAATGCAATTGACGTCTTCTGAACTACAATTGACGATATCTGAAATACAACTGATATTTTCTGAACTACAACTGGAAAAGGTGTAGAGCTACTTTCTACAGGTATCAAAATCAATAATAATTTGATAAAAGTTGAAGTTCACAGTTTCGTATGTGACGCGCCTGCACGGGCCTACTTAAAATGTGTAAAACTGCACTCAGGTTATGCCTCTTGTGATAGGTGCGAAGACTATGGGGAATATCATGGACGGGTAATTTTCCGGAGTTCGTCCGCCCAAAAAAGAAATGATGGATCATTTCGTGCTCAACGTGACCAAGAACATCACCAGGGAGAATCGCCTTTGTTAATTCTACCGATAGATATGGTTTCCAAGTTCCCCATAGACTATATTATGCATGAAGTCTGTTTGGGGGTGATGAAAAAACTCCTTCAAATTTGGACGGGACGACCTAGTCAAGTTAAACTCCATCGTACTACTGTACAATCTATATCGGCTGATATTGTTCATCTAAGTACATTTATTCCGGTTGAATTCAACAGAAAAGGTTGTGGTTTGGGTTACCTACCAGACTGGAAAGCTACAGAATTCAGATTATTTTTACTGTACACGGGGCCGATTGTTCTGCATGGTGATGTTGACTTGGCCGTATACGAGCATTTTATGTTATTTCATTGTTCAATTATGATCCTTCTTTCTAAACGACATATTAAACATTTTGGGATCAGTTTGGCACGGCAATTTTTGAATTTGTTTGTGGAGCATAGCGTAAACATCTACGGCATTGAATTTTTGGTTTATAATGTACATCTGCTAATACATTTGGCAGATGATGCCGAAATTTACGGACCTTTAGATAGAATTTCAGCATTTCCTTTTGAAAATTACCTCGGACATTTAAAATCATTGGTTCAGTCTCCCAATAATCCATTGCAACAAATCCATAGACGTCTGAAAGAAATTGAAATTACACAATATGACAATCGTGATTTAAAGTCTCTTGAAGATCCAGAATACAATCTTCTTCATTTTTCTGGGCCAATATTACCGAACTTCGATTGTAAGCAATATAAAAAGCTGCGTTTTAGAGATTTTCAGTTTTCTACTTTTGCACATTCAGAGGCAAATTGTTTTTGTCTTACAACACAAGGATTAGTAGTAAAAATACAAAATATAGTAGTTGCCATCAGTGATAAAGCATGTTACATTTTAGGAAACCGATTTAACACTTATAGTTCGTTTTTTGAATACCCCTTAGACTCGAAAAAGTTTAATATTTATAAAGTACAAAATTTATCTCAAAACCTTGAATTATGGCCAAGAGATGCAATCGTATGTAAATGTATTGTTTTCCCATTTAATCAAACGTCGTGGGTGTCATTACCATTACTTCATCATTAACTTCATCCCATTATTGCATATTGTTCTTGTAGTGAAGTATTTTTAATAAATTTTCACAAAAACGCCTGAGTACGTCATTTTTGTTGGAAAGGAAACGTCATTGGTACGTCAGTTTGACGTCTCAGGTAACGTACTAGATTGGTCACCAACTGACGTCGCTACCCAGCCAACAGGCTCATGACGAGTGACGTCCAAAAGACGGATGAATTTGATTATATTTAAACCATACGTGTTTAAGACGAGTGAATGACGTGTTTTTAGACCAAAATTATGTAATGAAGGATTTTCTCTTGGGGTAGATTTTTGGACACAAATAAGTAAAAACTCTAGGTATTTGCCGACGTTTCGATTTAATTAAAATCTTTTTCAAGGCTGTAACAAAATGATGTGCAATCAGGTGAAACAGATAATCAAAGAGACCAGACAGTTCTTACCTCATGACCTATTTACTTTAAATAATGATTGTATGAATTATAACTGACATTTTTGTTCAGTAAACTGCTTAACACGTCAGGCAGGAATGGTATTTTATTTAGTTTTTGTGGAACTTGTTGGTTTTTGTTTCGTGCGTTTTTGTTCGTTCAGCGATAACACTATCGGCCGCACACCGTCCTTTTACAAAAATAATCAAAAACACTAGACACATATTCACAAATTTACAGATTTATCTTAACTTGTTACAGGATAAAAAATTTAAGAAACCAGAAAGTCGTCTTCCATTAATCACTATAAGTTGCATAATCACTGGGGAGCAGGGGTCAACATTAGAACATCCACACAGAAGAATTAATTTCTTATTCTATTATTGTACATATTGTACTTGTCCAATACAAAAGTATAAATTTTGCTGAGATTATCTACATCTGTCCTTTCATTTATTGTGTCATAAATAACGGCAGACACTTCGTTCCATTTCGTACCAATCGCCATAGAAACCCTTGGTCCTTGGGGAGAGGAAGCAAAGAAGTTGATAAGCGAAATTGGCATGAAGATCAGAGGAGTCAAAAATGAAGCTAAATCAACCGCATACTTCCCAGGTGGCACACTGCCGTCTTAATGTCGTCATTTATTGGTCATTGCTCGTCGGGGACGTCATGTGACGAATAAATGACGTCCGCGTGACGTGAGTTTTAAGACGTACATTTGACGTTTTTCAACAACGTCTTTATGACGTCTTTGTTTGGTCATTTGGTCAGTTGGAAGTACAAATTTTGCGATGGTTACGGAATTAAATATTTTAAATTTATTATTTTTTCTGGAAATCTAAAGCATGCAGTGAATTGACCAAAGTGTGGGTAATTTTGTGATATTTAATTATTACGTACTTCATGCATTAATTCATTGTATCAATAGGTACAATTTTCATAGGATTGTTCACAATTCAGCTAATTTATAAAATATAATGTGTCTGCATAATAGAAAATTACCTACCACAATAAATTATCAAGTCAATACCTATACTTACCATATACCTACGTTATCAACCATATTTTCAACGAGTCCAGAATCTGTTTAATTCGAATAACGCGCCTTCGCAAGAAAGAAAACGATGAGCCACGAGCACCATTGCGAACGCACGAAGCCTTTCCCGCTAGTCTCATGGCGATTGTTGCTGCATGTTTTGTTATATGGATGGTGCCTAGTTTTGTGGACACAAGAGTATATGTATAATTTCAGAGGTAGGTAATAAGTTAATTTTGTAGTTTTCTATCTGTTATCTGTTCTCTTGGTGGTGGTAGCCCCCCTTAATTACTCTTTTATAACAACTTTCAGATGGCTTACTGCGGTGTGGAATTTATGGATGATAATGTTGCAGGCCGAGGTTCAGACATTGCCATAGTCAACGTGGCTTGGCTTACACCCCTAAAAAGAGAAGTTTATTGGCCCCCGAAACAAACAACAGGAAGTTTTGCCAGACTTGTACAGTCTAATCGAGAACCTTGTGAAGATGAAGGTTGGAAGCTTTACAACGTAAAACGCCTGTTTTTTGAAACAGGTATTTATTAATTCTTTAGCAGGTATACTCTTTCTCCTATTGTTTGTTTGTTTCTCCTATTGGGCCACGATTCTGTATTTTCCTATACTAGTGAAGATGAGGGATATCAACGAGTAGTAAGTGAGTATACAGAACAAATGATCGTGGGCTGATGTAAGGAATGCTGTGATGCAAAGTAAACATGACATTGAAATTGAAATCTGCATATAAGTACTTAGGTACCTAAATAATCCACTAATATTTTTGTGAATTACAGATGATTATGAGATTGCTAAAAAAAAAATTAAACAAGCTGAAGTCACATCAAATCTAGAATCCGATGACCCAGAAGAACCCTCAAGAAGGAGAAAAAAACCTAGGAGGTACTCGATAAGTGATGACAGCCAGCCAGGCTCAGACCATGAAGAGGTCAGAAATACCAAACCGAAAAAATCATTACCAAGGCCACCACTTTTGAATTCAAGTAACTTGAGCAGAAAACTTTCAAAGAGTATGTAGGATTTTCAAAAATGTCGCCCAGTTATTTGATATTATTTATTTGTGTTAGGTTGTGATACATCTCCGTCTGTGGCGACGGCTCGCCAGATATCCAAATTTCATAGTTCTCCAGTTTCAAGCCATCACACTTATCACAGTCAGCCCATTGAGTCTTCAGTGGAAAATAATGGAGGTGAGAAGTAAAATAAAATATTATACATGAAACGTTTATATTTATATTATTGACTTGGGTAATTATGTCATAAAAAAATGCTTCTTTAAAAAGATACAGGCTGTCAAAGTTGACTTTTTGAAATTGTTATTTTACCGTAACTTTTGAGCCGCTTGACCGATTGCAACCAAAGGTAAACGTGACAGTCAAATCAATACCTTTGACCCCGTCCATAACCGATTTATTGAAAATTGTCCAGTGGAGTAGAAATTAAGGGATCGCTTCTTCTTTTCTACCCTACCTGTTACGCCACTGGATTTTTACCAAAACTGAACTTTTTGGATTCCTCGTTCGATTTTAAAGAAAAAATTACTCTTGCGAAATTTTGATTAAACGTTTCGTTTTCGAGATATTTGAGTCTGAAGGTTTAAAAACCACCTCAAAAATTCTAATTTCAAGAGAATAAAAATCAATGATTATACAAGATTTTCTTTCTTGTTTCTTTTTTCTTCAAGATTCTAGATCTTTCTTATTGAGAAATTATCATATCAGCTGAAGAACATCAAATTTTTCCAATTTAAATTTTTTAAAGTCCTTGAAATGGTAATTTTTTTAGATATTTCCAAACATTCAAGCTGAAATATCTCGAAAACGAAGCCTTTAATCAAAATTTTGCAAGAGTAACTTTTTCTTTAAAATCAAACGAGGAATCCAAAAATTTATTCAGTTTTGGTAAAAATCCAGTGGCGTAACAGGTAGGGTAGAAAAAAGAAGCAACCCTCAAGTTTCTATGCCACTGGACAATTTTCAATAAATCGGTTATGACTGGGTCAGAGGTATTGATTTGATTATCACGCTTACCAAATTTGGTTGCAATCGGCCAAAAAAACAATTTCAAAAAGTCAACGTTGACATGCAGCCTGTATCTTTTTAAAGAAGCATTTTAGCATCACGAGTTTTCATGTTATTCTTCATCATTTTGGATGGGGAATCATCCCTCAAAGTTTGTAACAACCAACCCCTAACACCCGGTATTTATTTCTCCTATTTTATTTTTTACCAATAAAAAAAAAGAACGATATGTGGCTGCCAGACATAGGTACTTAAGTACTTGCAGTCGAGCTTATAGTGTCTTCTGTTCTGTAAAACCAATATTCGGATGTGGTTGCTTAACTATCCAGTGTAATTTTGATTCAGTTATTAATTTTATCTATTGTTTTTTAATTTTTAATAGCTTTTGGTAGAACCAGTACTCAGATTCTGGAGAATCCAACTGCTTCAACTGCCGAGGAACATAATCCAAACTATTTGAATGTGACAAGTAATTATTGCTGTAATAAATAATTAAAATTCAAGAAATCATTAAATTTATTTCTAGATAAACTTATAGCTCTGGTGTCGCATGTGAAGGAACAGAACGATCAAATTCTTGCGTGGATTGGCAAGCAAAATGTAGCAGTAAATAACAATGGAACATCTTTTGGCATCCCAGACATTCCATTTTCGCTTCCGGTGAAATCAGAAGAAGAATTGCACGAACTTAATGACTATATTAACAACAACGACAATAACATCGCCTTGGTATGATATGAAAAAATGAAATAATCCATCATGAAACTTCAATTTTAAGATATCGTAATTTCAGGCATCATATCTGGGCACGTTGGGTGGTGCCACAATAACTGCCAAAACCAACAGGATTTTCAAACACCTTCTTGCTGATACAGTCGCGGTAAAATTTAATTATTACGGGCAGCGATCACATAAAAGACCCTTTTCAGACCTGGCTTTGAAAAATTTGATCTTGGGTAAGCTCCACATTAATCTTGAATCCGTAAAATTTTGCAACATCTAATTTTTATTCATCTAGGGGTTGTCAAGAATAGTATTCCCAATTCAACCGATAAAGAAATTGAAGATGTAATGAAGGTCTGGCTGAAACATGCACAAGAGCGTTTGAAGAAACAGGATAGTCATGCCAGAAAAAATCAAGTATAGATTAAAGCCTTTAGTTGGTAAGAGACAGTTATATCGCAGAGTAGCTCAAACTGTTAAAAAAACACTCTCAATCACTTCATCACATAATAATAATTGTATTAATGACAGCAGTGGTAATTTTAGTGCAGGTGAACTTGGAAATGATGTATCAGTTACATTACCATCATCACCTGAGAATGATTTGCCTGCTAAAAATTTAGAAAGCGGTGTGGAACTGTTGAGTACAAGAACTGATTTCATTCGCAAAATTACAACACCTGATTTTTTGGCAGAAAATGATCCAAATCAAACAGTTATTAATGTACAACCGTGTTTACTCTCAGAACTAAGGCAGTGGTCAATTGATTTTAATGTTTCACACTCTGCTATTACAAGTTTGTTACACATAATGCACCCCTTACATCCTGAATTACCGTTAAATTCTAAAACATTGTTAAAAACTCCCAGGAGAACTGATATCAAACAAATTGGAGCAGGGGAATTTCATTATTTTGGTTTACAAAACACAATAGAATCTACACTTTCAACCGTCCAGGAAATCAACAGTGACAAAATTGAAATTAGTATCAATATTGATGGTATTCCGTTATTCAAAAGTTCAAATTTACAATTTTGGCCAATTCTAGGATTGATCACCAATGTAAAATGTAAACCTTTTGCTGTGGGGATTTTTTGCGGGAGATCAAAACCAAACCCATTGGAACTGTTTCTAGAAGACTTTGTTAATGAACTGCAATTTTTGCAGCAAGAGGGATTTCAACATGGTGATAAAAAATACCAGTTAACTCTTCACAGCATTGTGTGTGATGCGCCTGCCAGGGCTTTTATCAAGTGTGTAAAGACCCACAGTGGTTATTCAAGCTGTGAAAAATGTAATGATCCAGGAGAATATGTACAAAATAGAGTTGTTTTCAAAAATACAGCTGCACCCAAAAGAACAGATGCTGACTTTATTGCCCAGGAAGATGAAGATCACCATGTTGGAATCTCCCCTTTATTAAAATTAGGAATAGGGATGGTAACCTTGTTTCCAATAGATTACATGCATGCTTGTTGCTTAGGAGTTATGAAGAAACTCTTGAACTTTTGGATAGGTGGTGCTTTACCAACCAAATTATGCAGTCGGAAGGTTCAGGTTCTTTCTAAGCATTTGGTTGAATTGAAACGTTTCATTCCTGTAGAATTCAATCGGAAACCAAGACCTCTCAGTGAAATTCCGAGATGGAAAGCAACGGAATTCCGCACATTCATGTTGTACTTGGGCCCATTTGTCCTTAGAGGTCAAGTGGATCAAGCTGTTTACGAGAATTTCTTATTGTTCCATGTTGCCATTTCGATCCTGATTTCTGAAAAACTGATATTAAAGTTGGGATGTACATTTGCAAATGAGCTTTTGGTGCTATTTGTCAAACATTGCGAAAGGTTGTATGGTTCACAGTTTTTGATATACAATGTACACATTCTTTTACATTTAGCCAATGATGTAAATAAATATGGACCCTTGGATGTATTTTCATGTTTTCCTTTCGAGAACTTTCTTGGTCAAATAAAACGTTTGATAAGATCCCCTACTCATACACTACAACAAGCTTGTCGAAGGTTACATGAAATACAGCAATTACGATGTCATATCAAAAACACGGAAGAAAGAAACTCGCATTATATAGAACATAGTTCAGGACCACTGACCAACAATTTTAATACAATTATTTGCAAACAGTTTAAGAAATGTATACATTCAGGTTTTGTAATCTCTATTAATTGTCATTCTCCTGGGGACTCATATATCCTAACAAACAAATATAAAGTAGTGCAAGTGCAAAACATTGTTTTCAGCCAAGGAAATACTTTTATTGTCGGTAAATACTTCAGTTGTTACAGCTCTCTGTATCTTTACCCCTTGGATTCCAAAGAATTGAATATTTATGTGCTGAAAAATTTATCTTCTTACATTAAAGTATGGTCCCTTGATGAAGTGATTGCAAAATGTTTAGTATTTCCTTTAGAAAATGATACATGGGTTTCATTTCCATTAATTCATACTATAACTTGAAATTTCTGAAAAAAAAAAGTTATGTTTACTTTGTACCTAATGATTTTGCCATGTAAGTACTGTTTCAATCGTGGTGTGTTGTTGAGTAGGTATGCCTACCTTAGAAATTATTTTTTGTTATTTTATTGTTCACTTTTCCATATTTTAAAGTTTTGATGTTTGAAGTACAGTCTATATCATTTGTTAGAAGTCGTGTAGATAGGGTTAAGATTTCATTTCATTTTCTTTATCTAATTGTATGTAAGTGGCAATATACATTCACTTATTACCATATTTGTATCTTTTAAAGCATTTTACAGGGTCATTTTTAGTCAGTGATAAAAGTCAAATTGACGACATTAATAGGGCATTTTTTTGAGTCACTTTTGACGTCAGTAAAAGACGTCACTTTTGACGTCAGTCCAAGGCGTCACTTTTGACGTCAGTTCAAGACGTCATTTTGCCTGTGACAAATCGCCGTCAGTTTAGGGTCACTTAGACGTCAATTTGACTGGCCAAATGACGTGATTGGTGACAAAAATGTACGTAAAAATGACGTGAATTTGACGACAGTGTGCCACCTGGGTTGACACAAAGAATAAGCCTAGCAGTTCAACGTGGCAATGCTGCTTCAATTCTTGGCACCATGCCTCATTCTGACGTGGGATTAGCTGAAATTTTCTATATTTTATAATTTTATCTTCACGATTTTTACCTCGATTTTCAAATTGAATAATTCTCTTCCTGAATGAAAAAAAAAAAAAAATATGTACAATAATAGAATAAGAAATTAATTCTTCTGTGTGGATGTTCTAATGTTGACCCCTGCTCCCCAGTGATTATGCAACTTTTAGTAAAAAATGGAAGACGACTTTCTGGTTTCTTAAATTTTTATTCTGTAACATGTCAAGATAAATCTGTAAATTTGTGAATATGTGTCTAGTGTTTTTGATTATTTTTGTAAAAGGACGGTGTGCGGCCGATAGTGGTATCTCTGAACGAACAAAAACGCACGAAACAAAAACCAACAAGTTCCACAAAAACTAAATAAAATACCATTCCTGCCTGACGTGTTAAGCAGTTTACTGCACAAAAATGTCAGTTATAATTCATACAATAATTATTTAAAGTAAATAGGTCATGAGGTAAGATCTGTCTGGTCTCTTTGATTATCTGTTTCACCTGATTGCACATCATTTTGTTACAGCCTTGAAAAAGATTTTAATTAAATCGAAACGTCGGCAAATACCTAGAGTTTTTACTTATTTGTGTCCAAAAATCTACCCCAAGAGAAAATCCTTCATTACTAAATCCAAATGGACAAGAATCAGAATCAAAAATTATGCATAATAGCAAACCTAATTTTGTAACTTTTTCTGTTTTTTTTTTCTAGTACAAATCGGGTTTCATGTAGTTTTATGTAGTTAGTATAATACACATGGTGAATTTTTAAAATTATTATTCCCATTTGCTGACGTACTTCAAACGTCACTTATTTGGACTCTGAATGATGTCAATAAGTATGACGTCTTTAAGACGTACTCAATTGGTCGAGGCTAGTTGGATAATTTATAGCCGGTAATTTTAGACATACAACATGTCTATCGAAGTACAAAGCTAATGATAAGAGAAAGTGTACAAATGATTGTTCTATTTTCTGTGTATCCCTTTTTTAAATTCGTTAAGTGCATATATTCAATTTTTAATTAATTTATCAAATATTTAATTTTATAATTCATACATACTATCTTACACCCAGCTTAACCATTAGTAATTAGAAATGGAGGGAGGAAGAATTATCAACACCCACCCCTATCTTTAAAAATTAAAAGGTAGAGGAAATGTATTCTTTTAAGAATAAAGTTAATTCGAATTACGCGCCTCATTTGCTCACTAACAACGATTTGCTACGAAGCGCTATGGCGCGAGTGGGTCGGAGATGTTCGCGAGACAACAGTCGGCGATTGGTGGGTTGGTTCGGCGTGCACAGCACAGCACAGCACAGCACCGCGGAAGCTGAGCTGTGTTGATGTTGAAATTATTGTTGATGTTGTTCATTTCATGGTGTCATGGCGGAAACGGTGTGTTAGCGAGGTTTTTAATTGCTGTTTGCAAGATTGGAAAAAGAAAGGGCGAGAAACTCATGGGAGCGAGTAAGCAGTAGCAACTTTGGTTAGATTACTAAGTTTGGTAATAAAAAAAGTGCTCAATAATATTCGACATTTTGACATTCACAACTCTACACTTTGCCACTGATGTGCGACCATGTGCGATAAAATATGAAATAGTTCTATCAACTAATGTTTTTGCTGTAAGACGATAAATACGCTCATCAAAAAAATCTATTTCTTGGTTGCTTATAATAATTTTATTCCTATTTATTTACGTAAAAACTTGAGGCAGTATATACTTTTAGAATATCTCTGTTGTCTGAGTACAGTTGAGTGCGACATAATTTATGTAATATTCAATAATGCTGTAATACTCCAGTAGGCTAATTCTCAAAATTTCAGCTTGTCGAGACGACATGGGAACCAGACTTGGCCTATTAGTACAAGAAAGATAGATTTGAACCTCGGAAAAAATATGGACGTCCTGAAAATTTGATATTTTGTTCAGAATTGAGTGCTCTACAACATATCCAAAATCGCCAAAAATAGCACCCGGGGGTTTTGAGTTATTGGAGGGGGGGTAAAAAATTGCTGGTGAAAATGGAGGGGATGGAACCCGTTAACCCATTGGATGCGAATACATTATAGTTCGACGTATCATATCCCATTGATACCATTTTGGCACAAAAAGTGTCCATCATTGTAGAAGGGGAGTAGTGGGGGGGCGAAGCTCTGCTAGGTGGACCATTTTGTTTTTATGGCCATGCAGAACCGATCACGACAAGTTTGGTATCTTTTCCGACTAAATTCAATCTCTTGAACTCGTATCCGATGTGTAAATTCGGATGAAAACAAGTTTGAACAAGTTGACTTGAGAAAACTTGTTTTTTCTTTGACAATTTTGACGAATTTTTTATTTACTGTTGGAGGTGTTCATTTTTAGGAAATTTTCAGGACTCATCAAATTGAAGTGCATTCTCCACAAGAATCATCCACCCGATGTATAATTTTGTTTCTCGTGTTTAAAAAATCGATTTGAACTTGAGCCGGCGCTGCGCGTCGTCTACTACTGACCAGAACACTACAGCATGCACCTTTAAAAGAAAACACCTCAAACTATCGAAGAAATAACAGCTTATCTTTGAAAATTGGAGGATCTGTGGAGAATTGAATTCCCTATAACATAAACAAAATCGCCATGAATCGCACTACAGGGTTTTGAGTTATTTGAGGGGAGAGGTAACAGTTCGTAGAATATGAATCCTGTCAAAGTGTTATCCTTCTCCTCGAATAACTCAAAATCCTGCATTACGATTCATGGCGATTTTGTTTATGGTATAGGGAATTCAATTCTCCACAGATCCTCCAATTTTCAAAGATAAGCTGTTATTTCTTCGATAGTTTGAGGTGTTTTCTTTTAAAGGTGCATGCTGTAGTGTTCTGGTCAGTAGTAGACGACGCGCAGCGCCGGCTCAAGTTCGAATCGATTTTTTAAACACGAGAAACAAAATTATACATCGGGTGGATGATTCTTGTGGAGAATGCACTTCAATTTGATGAGTCCTGAAAATTTCCTAAAAATGAACACCTCCAACAGTAAATGAAAAATTCGTCAAAATTGTCAAAGAAAAAACAAGTTTTCTCAAGTCAACTTGTTCAAACTTGTTTTCATCCGAATTTACACATCGGATACGAGTTCAGGAGATTGAATTTAGTCGGAAAAGATACCAAACTTGTCGTGATCGGTTCTGCATGGCCATAAAAACAAAATGGTCCACCTAGCAGAGCTTCGCCCCCCCACTACTCCCCTTCAACAATGATGGACACTTTTTGTGCCAAAATGGTATCAATGGGATATGATACGTCGAACTATAATGTACCCGCATCCAATGGATCAACGGGTTCCATCCCCTCCATGTTTACCTGGAATTTTTTACCCCCCCTCCAATAACTCAAAACCCCCGTGTGCGATTTTTGGCGATTTTGGATATGTTGTAGAGCAGTCAATTCTGAACAGAATATCAAATTTTCATGACGTCCATATTTATTCCGAGGTTTTGCCGATTTTTTTACTATTTTTCCTGTACTATATTTCATAAATGACACCATATGAATTATTTGGCACTCAGCTGTACCTAAATGTTCCTGTCGGCTAATATCTATTCATTTTTAAGGTCGTACTGGTGTTATTGGAGCCTCTCAAAATAACTTCGGATCCAGCTGTAAGAATAGCCCATCTTCAAACAATTTCAGAGATACTTCTAAATCTACTCCACTAACATCTACTCCTAAATCTACATCCAATTTATTCACGCCTCAATCTACACATCCTTCTGATGAAGAGGCCACAGTTCAAAATTCAAGCCAAATTGAGAATGCTGGTGGTCAGCAAAATTGTGTTGCTGATGTTTTCGACAGACGCAACAATAACAGTGTTGTCATTTCCTATTTAGCGCAAATCGATCAAATTTTGAATTTTTTGAAAAATAAAAACTTTTTTGAGAAAAGAGATATTCTCCTGCCAGACAGCTTGCCTGTGGCTTTACCATTGAAAACAATCGAAGATCTTCAAACCTTAGATTCATTTATTGAGGACAAAGAGAACTGCTCACGTTTGGTAAGTGACAATAAGTCATATTTTGGTGAATTAATTCAATAATATTTATTCTTTTACAGTTGGCATATTTCTCCTCTTTTGGGGGAGAAACTGTAAGCTCTGCCACTAACATCATATTGAAGCATAGTATCTCATTGAATTTGGGCCGGAAATTAAGTTGGCTCGGCACGCGACAGAACAAAATTGCTTTTAGAAATTTCATTCTGAAGAATGTTATCGTTGGTATGAACAAGAAGGTAAACATGTTGCCAGTAGTTGTGAATAATTATTGTTCTAGATGCGGTGAAGGTTTCATTGGCATTCACAACTTGTAAAGTTGAAGAAGCCATAAAAATCTGGCTGAAGCATTCTCCTCACAGTTATCAGCTCTCCTTGGAAAAATCTACCACAACTGCAACTAATTAAATATGGAGAGAACATGTAGAAAAACTTTGGTTGGAAGGCGGCAGCTGTACAGACAAGTGCAACATATTAAAGAAAAAATGCCACACACTCTTGAACCTAACATTTCCGTAAGTTCCGAACGTGAAAAGTTTGACTCAGTTTTGAAAGAAAGTGCTTGTGATAACAGTGTAGATATTAATGTGCCTATTGATATTCCCGATAATGAGTCTATTGATGTACCTGTAGATATAATAACCATACCAAAGACTGGTTCCATTGATAATTGTTCAAATATTGTTCCTGAAAAATGCTGCGGCAGTGGGTTAGTTTGCAATAATGATGACTCGTTTGTTGATGACTTGAAACATTGGGTATTTACATCACCCAATTTGACTCGATGTGATATAACAAAGTTACTACATGTACTTTGCGTACATTTTCCTACCTTGGGTTTACCAAAAGACTGTAGAACATTTCTAAAAACCCCTTCAAGAATGAACGAAACAATTCAGTTGAAAACTGGTAGTTTTTTTTACTTGGGAATTTCTCAATATTTGTTGCAATTTTTCAGTAGTCATAAATATAACGCATCAACCTTGCAATTATTGTTCAACATTGACGGAATCCCAATATATAAAAGCAGTAATTTGCCACTGTGGCCTATATTATGTCAAATTAACTATCCTGGTTGTAAACCTTTTGCTGTTGGAATTTTTTGCGGCACTTCCAAACCAGATCCTTTAGAATCATACCTAGAGAACTTTGTTAGTGAACTATCATTCTTGTTGGAAAATGGTTTTCAATACGATGGTCAGGTTTACCATTTGAAAATAAAATTTGTATGTGACGCCCCTGCCCGGGCATACATTAAATGCATAAAAAATCATGGAGGTTATTCTTGTTGTGAAAAATGCATGGTTGTAGGGGAATATATTTGTGGACGAGTGGTTTACAAGTCTGTGAATTATGCAAAACGAAGTGATGCATCTTTTAGGTCACAAGTTGATGAAGATCACCACACTGGTAATTCTCCCTTGTTACGGCTAAATATGGATTTGATAGGAGATTTTCCGATTGATTATATGCACAATGCGTGTCTGGGTGTAATGCGTAAACTGTTAACTACTTGGCTTTCTGGTCACCCTTTAAACGTTAGATTACAAAACAGTAGTTGAAAGAATATCCAAAAACCTTGAATCATACAGTGTCAACATCCCAGCAGAATTCAATAGGAAGCCGCGTTCATTATCGGAGATTTCTAGGTGGAAAGCCACTGAATTTAGAACTTTCATGTTATATGTAGGCCCAATCGTATTGAAAACTGAACTTTGTACTAGTATTTATGAACATTTCCTTCTTTTTCATGTTGCAATTACCATTTTGATGTCAAATCGGAACTTATCAAATTTTGGGGAAGATCAAGCCGGAAAACTCTTGAATGTTTTTATTGAACATAGTGAGAAAATCTACGGACCTCAATTTGTGATTTATAATGTTCATCTCTTAAGCCACTTGAGTTCAGATGTGAAAATGCACGGAGTTCTAGATAATTACTCAGCATTTCCTTTCTAAAATTACCTTAAAGCAGTGAAAAACAAAATTAAATCGACAACAAACCCATTAGCACAAATTTACAACAGAATCAGCGAATCAGACCAGATAGTTTTTTCACAAGAATTTCATTTAAGCACGTGTAGTTTTCAGTTAAAATTCCAACATCATTTGGGTCCCGTCTTACCCCCATATTCATCTTGCAATCAATATAAAATTGTAATTTTCAAAGGGATTACGTTTTCTACATTTTCCAAGTCTATCGCGAATTGTTATTGCATGGTTCAAGGTCATGTTGTTAAAATTGCAAATATAATAGATTTTTCTGGAAATATTATTACAATGGGTATGAAATTTAAATGTTACCGTTCCTTGTATAAATATCCCCTAAAATCAGAGTGTTTGAATATTTATGTTATTTTCGAGATTTCAAATGAATTTTGTATTTTTCCTGTAGAGGACCTTATTAAATGTTTTGTATTACCATATAAAAATGAACTTGTATCCATACCTCTTGTTCATTCGACATATTCTGTTTAATTAACATTATCACTCTACATATCTTAGAATTTTTCTATTCAAGTTTTGTTTAACCTGCTGGTTTTATTTACATTAGTTCTTAGTAAATATTATTTACTTCAAACGGAAGTGTTTATTATAGTTTAAAGTTAGATTCATTGTATTATTTATTTCTGCAATCTTTCAAATGAATTTTTGTTTTTCCATGGTTGAATTCGTTACGTATATAATAAATGAATATCTGTATTAAAGAGTATTATTTTAACCCCTAACTAATCCGTGAAGGTAACTTTATGACGTCTTTTATTCTTTCCTTTGTTACGTCATCGGAACGTCGTCAGGGACGTCCAATTGTCGTCAGAAAATGACGTCATTGATATGTGACATAAGTCCGTCGTATTTTCGTCTTCAGTACGTATTATTACGACGTCTTTTCGTCCGTTAATGACGAAAAAAGTACGTAGTCAAGACGACGTTTTGTTAGCTGGGTAAGTACGTCATTTTTATTGGAAAGGAAACGTCATTGGTACGTCAGTTTGACGTCTCAGGTAACGTACTAGATTGGTCACCAACTGACGTCGCTAGGCTGTGACATTAACCGGTCATATTGACGTCAAATGAACGTCATTTTAAAACGTCCCAGCTGGTCGTCGCTGACCAAAAATTGACGGCATTATGAGGTCATTGTGCCGCCTGGGTAAAAAGAGATATAATTATATGTCATTATGTATGTTTATATATCGCAGATAGAGACAAATTCGGGACATAACTATATATGAGGAACTAGATATAATTTTATGTTTTTATATCTATTAATTTCTTCCCGGGTAGATAGGTACTTGAGGTGCGTTCAGTCAGCTTATTTAGCAGCAAGTTTTAATTTTAGTCGTAAGCGCAGCATCGCTTATTGACTGATCTGAGGAGGCTGGTTCATGACAGCCCAATGAGCATCGCTGCGCTTACGACTAAAACTAAAACTTGCGGCTAAATAAGCTGACTGAACGCACCTTTACTTCTCCTAATGAAAGTTATTTTATTAATTCAATTGTGACGTGTATGAAGAATTTGTAAGATTAAATGGAAGCAGTACCACGTAACTAATGCATAATTAAGAAGAAGGACTTCGCAACTAACATCAAATTGTGTATAAATTTTTTTTGGCAAAATATGGATTGCAAATCTGTTGGAGACCCATTACTGAAATACCTTCGGAAATACCACTAGAAGTATAAAGGTGATTCAACACTACCTCATTAACATCTTGAATTGTTCTATGTGTCTTCTGTAAAATATGATTTTCTCACTTACGAGGTACTGCCTTGTGACCCTCGATATGCTATACTATCGTTTCAGACAGTTGGCAACACTGAGTTGGCGTTGGCGACGGTAATCATTAGAAATCTGGCAACGGCAACACTGGCTAGAAGTAGCTTTATTTACTATAAGTACTAGCTTTATTTGTCTACAGTGTTGCCAGATCTACTGAAAAATCAGTAGAGATCTACTGACCTACTGATATATATATATATATAATCGTAACCTCTTTTACCCATCTGGGTGTCGAGGTGTCGGACGCACCGAGCCGCACTATGGATTTATGCTACTACCTACAATCATCTCGTTCATGTGCGTGTACAGGTAATGGAGCCCCCTTGGGCAAGTACACTACGCTGCGTCCGCTCTCTTCGCGCCCAGCTATCCACCAGTCACCCATCTCGGACCTACTGATAAGTATGTTAAATCTACTGAATTAAAAAAAAAGCCTACTGGCTACGGGAGCTAAAAATAATGACAGCGCTGTATAGTTGGTTGCATATCCCCGTGAGCCGCGGCGCACTGCATGATAACTAGGGGAAACTACATCTCTCCCAAAAGTGTTTTGGTAGCCATGGCTGTCGCTTACAGTTTCATTTCATTCAGTGTCAGTCAACTGTCACTTGTCTTGTCAGTGTTCCTTCGCGGGATTCCCAGAATCCGAACCGACATAAATTTTTACGACAATGAGATAGGTACTGTAACAATTCTAATGATCACTGCACCTACTGTAACCATCCTGATCACGACGACCAACTGTAACCATCCTGGTCATTGGACACTAACTGTAAATTTCTGGTCACCGAGCACCAACTGTAAAGATCCTGATCCTTACGACCACTAACTGTGAAGATCCTAGTCACTGCACCTACTGTAAAGTTCTGATTCACCGAGCACTACTTGTAACATTCCAACCTCACGGTAACATTTTGTGATAATCCTCGTCACTGGCCCCTTTTTTGTGATACCCCCTTTCCCTACATTAATTTAATTAAGCTGTGATGCGTCTAATTACCCTAAGTCGTATTTCGTTGTGCCGTAGATTTTATTTTACCTTTACCTGAGTTATTTTAATCAATTACACCTACCTCAGCTTCACGTCGTACTATAATACCTCTAGCCTACTCTAGTAGTAACCTCACGTTCTTTATAAAGGGAATGAATTGAATAAATATTGAGAAAATAAACAAAGTCATTTAACCACACCTCAATTTTATTACAAATTAATCAATCATCGCCAACTTAATTAAATTCACCTTAATTATTCATTTTATAATTTCCTGACGTGCTGACATTCAGCTAGCGTTCGGAATTGTTTTATTCAGTTTACATTCGGTTTCTGAAAGAAAAGTACATCCTAATTCCGTGTGCAATCCTACGATAAATTTGTTCAACCCTTGCAAATTAATTCCGTTCTCATTCTTCCTAATTTTCAGAATTCTGGGTGAAGCCATTCCCTAGTATACTTGAGTTCAATTCCCTGCCTAATTCATTTATCCTTTTTCCAATTTTTTTTTTAACCCTTTCACCCCTTTCTCCCATTCACCCTGGTACGAAAAGAAATCTTTACTATTTAATTGTACTTAGAGAGAGATTGTTGTTCACTGAGTCTTGTCTTGATCTTTCGAATTTACAGCCAATATTTTAATTATTGAGCAAATAATTTACATAAACTTGAGTGTTGACATTCCATAGATTTTATATCCAGCTGGTGCTATAGTTTATAATTTAAAGACTTATCCAGCAGCTTGGTTTCATGCATGTTCAATATCATTACACAAATTTACAATACGGAGTACAAGTCATCGCAATGAGCCTCTAATTAATTAGCCTGCAAAATTTTATGTCTCGTTCATTTCTTATCTTGAAGTGTTTCGAAACGACACTGAATTTTCTTAGCATCACTCAAGGGGTTTCTCTTTGGAAACTCGGCCTCATGCCTTTAAATTCTTTGTCGCGCGAAAGGGTTAAATATCTTATTCTATGGGGGAAAATATCGCGTAATCGAGATTTTGCCCAGGTTTGATTTGCATAAATACTGCTAGTGCTTGTCTCAGCTAATAGAGTCTACAAAATCATGCTCTGTCGGAAGCCAAATCTCTTAAAAGGGTTGCTGAGGTTTCACCCTTTTTCTTGCATCTGGAAGGTAGTTATCTGAAAACAAGGGGCCGCATTTTAAAAGCTCAGAGCAATTACAAAGAATTCAAATTGGCTTGACGCTTATCATGGCTGTTCAAAAGATCAAACAAAACCTACTATCATTTTTTTAAACCAAAACAATTACTTCAACCTCATTTAAACCATTCGCATTCGATTACAATAGAAATCAGACTTGCCTTAATGTTTTCCTTTCACATCACTGATGTACTACAAATCTATCACAGTGTTTTAGCACTTTTCTTAATTTATTCTTCTTGAAAAATATTAGTTTTCTTCCAGCAAAATACACCCGGTGTGCTCGACTCTTACCACTCGAATCTCATCTCCCCGCTCCTGTTCTTGGACCTCTCTTATTTCCCCACACCCCGTCTCCCGTCACAACCCTCTGGCCTACAAACGTCGATGCCTTTTGCCTGCATCCGGTTCCGATGCTGGCCGGCAAAAATCGATATATTTCGCATTCCTCAACCCAATTTCTTTTCTTTCCTATATCGCCCGTAAATCTAATTTTATTCCCAAATATTTCATTCCCCTTTATTTTATCATTCTAAGCCGTTCTGCCACAGTACTTACTTAAAACCATCGTCTAAAACTTACCATTTGGATCTTTTGCTATTTTAGTTCTACGGAAGATGAGACTGATGATGAGGCAGGACCGTCCCGCAGAAAGAAGGTGAAATACGGCCAAAAGTACAAAAAGGAGTGGGAACGCGAAGCACCGTTTATAACTTGGCTCACTTGTGACAAAAACGAAACCAGTAATGCCTTTTGCAAAGCATGGAATAAAAGTATCTCCGTAAAATCGACTGGACGTCTAGCAGTGGTTCGGCACAACGATAGTGTAATTCATCAAAGAAAATTGAAGTCGGTCAAGGGTCAACAGACACTTCCCAGCTAACACACACTTGCTGGCCGCCAGCTGGCTACGTGTTGGCCATGCTGGCTGAGTGCTGGCAACGGCATCTCAGCATCGGGCCCTTGCTGGCGCAATACATACAAATTACGCGTTGTACAGGTGTATTGGCCTGCCACTGGCCAGCTGCAACAAATACTAACCTTTTTCACACGCATATGTGCACAACCAGGATGGCAGCCTGGTTAGTTCTGTTTTGCTCGTGATATCGCAATGGTGGTAAGAATGAAAGTAACTAAATCTGTCACTTCACTTGTCAATAATCTTGACATTGCGACTTTGCCGCGTTCTGATGTCGAGGTTAGGTTGTCTTTTACTTTCGTCTTTTGGTCTATTTTTGAAGTGGATCCTCCAGTAGGAAATCATACTGGGAGTCGGGACTGTGAACTGATGCCGATGAGACTACAGAGACATTAAATTGTTTATTGACCGATTTGAAGAGGTGCTACGTCGCGTACAGAGGTAGGTACGTTTCCCAACACAGAATAACGCCGCTGTGTAAGTCCTTTTTTGTAAAATACTATCAAACTAGCATAGCTTAGCTAAACTTCTTTATGAGTAAAACAAGGTCATGTTTTTCAGGTGATCAGGTGGTGGAAGATGGACTTTTAATTCACTGTTGTAGTGTAGTTGCTTGAAGTCTTCCGGACACACACAACCCTGACAAAATAATGGCAAAGGCAGAGGATAGCGCGGACGTGTGAGTACTTATTTCAAAAATACCATCAACATAGCTCTTAGCATTTGTAATTCTTTTCAACATGGAGCTCAGTTCAAGTGCTTCAAAAAGTTCTATCTACAAAGCTCTCCAAAAAAGTTTTAAGACAACTATAGAACTTGCAGAATTAGACGCCGATGCAAAGAAAACAAAACAAGTGAGTATGCCTTCACGTGCGTGAGTCTCAGTAGCGCATTTTCTCAAAGAGGCATATTGTGAACGTAAAGAAATTTGGTTGAAGGAGAAACACCATTCCTTGCCCACTTTGTCTCATTGTGATATTTTGTTATCAGAATGGGGTACTTGCCAACGAAATAGATTTGAATGAAAATTCTTTCACTCATCAATATTTTTTTGTTTGAGGGCGGGAGCTGGGAGCGGCGACTAATCAAAAGTGGCCTATCTCTTCCCATTTTTAGTCAGCTATCTATATAGCGGAGCAATTAGATCGCCATGTCTTCAGGGTTATGTTTTACATTTATCTTTTACTTTGGGGGCGGCGTGTGGGAGCGGCAGAGTTTGGCAAAGAAATGCTTCCACAGTTTGAGTTGGGAGTTTCTGAATGTTTGAGGTAACATTAAAATGTAAATCAGTGGAAATCGAGGTGGGAATTATTGAAAGTTGCACTTTTTTTCTTTTGGGGGTGGAAGTTGGAGGCCGCGTCATATCAAAAGTAGCCTATTCTTTCCCATTTTTAGTAAGCTATCTATATAGCGAAAGAATTAGATCGTTATGTCTTCGGGTTTATGCTTTTCATTCATCTCTCACTTTGATGGCAGCGTATGGGGGCGGCAGCATTCGGCAAAGTAACTGTTGCACAGTTTGAGTTGGAAGTTACTAAATGTAAGGGAAATATGACAATCAGTGAAAATTGTGAAAGTTGCATTTTTTTGCTTGGAGGCGGCAGCTGGAGGCGGCAGCTAGAGGCGGCGGCTAATTAAAAGTGGCCTATCTTTTTCCAATTTCAGTCAGCTATCAATATAGTGAAAGAATTAGATCGTTATGTCTTCAGGTTCATGTTTTCCATTTATCTCTTACTTTGGGGGCGGCGTGTGGGAGCGGCAGCGTTCGGCTGAGCAAATGTTGCACAATTTGAGTTGGCAGTTCCTAAATGTTGAAGGGAACATCTCAATCAGTAACATTTGTGAAAGTTGCACTTTTTATCGTTTGGGGGCGGAATCTGGGGGCGGCGACTAACCAAAAGTAGCCTATCCTTTCCAATTTTTGTCAGCTATTTATATACCGAAAGAATCAGATCGCTATGTCTTCGGGTTCATGTTTTTCATTTTAAAGTGCTTGGGGGCGGTTTTTAGCAGTTTTTTCATGTTGGCGGCGCATATTGAAGACGGAATGTTTCTTGGCTTACGTTTATAAGTGGCAACTATGTATTATTCAAAAAATGAGAACACTAGAGCATCAGGTCTGGTAGAAATTGCAATATTATGTTATTTCAAGTTTATCGGGGGCGGTTTTCTCTATGTTGGCGGCGCAATATGGACATCCAATATAGCCTAGCCCTCCTTTGGGAGTGGCAGCTATGTAACAGCGAAAAAATTAGAAAGCTAGGTCGTCTAGTTTGGGAGGAGTTCGAGGAACGGACGGACGGACGGACGGACGGACGGACGGACAAAGCGGTTGCAATAGCGATTTTCATCAAGATGGAAAATGCGCTAAAAAATTAAAGGGTCATCCAATGTTTACTGTGATACCAACAAGCTGTCGAGTGCTTGTGAAACTTCTTTTGATGACAATATTGATGTGGAGTTCCCTTATCTACAGTCGACTAACCAAGAAACTTACATTTCTGCTGACGATGAACATCAAACCATAGACTTTGAGGAGGGCAATTTGCCGTTTAATAGTGATTCTTGGGATTCTTTTAATTCTGAATCTTTTTCGAGTTCTGATGAAAGTGATAACAAACAAAATAATAAGAGTGATACGAAAGTAGATTCTAGGGATTTTCTTGTGAACTGGTATATGAAGAACAATATTTCCCTTATTGCTCTGTCTGAGTTACTCACTTGGTTTGCCACCAAACCTGATATAAGTAACCTTCCAAAAGATAGCCGTACACTGGTACATACTCCAAGAAATATTATGATCGAAAAGCAGGATTGTGGAAATTTTTTCTATTTCGGTGTCAAAAACAAACTTGAGAAAATTGCTAGTAAAAAAGAAGTTGAAGAGTTTTCATTTGATTTTAATGTGGATGGTATTCCACTGCATAAGAGCACAAAGCTTTCATTCTGGCCAATTTTATGTAAAATTTATTCACAAGATGACGAGGACTTGTTCCCTGTTGCAATATATTGTGGCCCTACCAAACCTCCCCTTGATGAGTATTTTTCCAAGTTTGTACAAGAAATGTCACTGTTATTGGAAACTGGTCTAGTGATAGGTGAACGAACTATCCCTGTAAACATTAGGTCGTTCTGCTGTGATACTCCTGCAAGATGCTTCATCAAAAACATAAAGGGACATAATGCCTATCAAGGTTGTGATAAGTGTAGTGGCTGGGGTGACTATCAAAATAGAAGGATGCGTTTTCTTGATTTCAATGCTGAAGAACGAAGCGACGAAGGATTTTCTCTGAATCAAGACAAAAATCATCACAATGGAATTTCACCCCTTGGTGTTTTGAAGATTGGCATGGTGTCTCAATTCCCAATTGATTATATGCACTGTATTTGCCTAGGAGTAATGAAAAAATTACTTCATTATTGGAGGGATAATGGGCGTAACTTCAATATCTCGAAAAACACGTTATTATTGTTGGACGGAAAAATTGCTGAAGCAAAAAATTATTGGCCTGTCGATTTTAATAGAAAACCTAGACCTTTAATAGAGTTGGAACGATTCAAGGCTAATGAACTGCATCAGTTTTTACATTACATTACACCCATTTTGAAAGATATTTTGCCTGAGGTCATATACTGCAATATAATGCTTCTTAAATTTGGACTCACAATTTTATTAGTTGACAGCTTAAGGCACTTTCATGATTATGCAAACACGCTGCTTCGTACTTTTGTTGAAAATGCCGTGCAAATTTATGGGGAAAATTTTTGTACATATAATTCTCATGTTGTCATACACTTGGCAGCCGATGCAGACCACTTTGGATCTCTTAGGACAACCACCTGTTTTCCGTTTGAAAATGAGCTTCAAAAATTGAAAAAAATGTTACGAAAATCAAATCAATGCTTGCAGCAAGTAATTCGACGAATTTATGAACGGGAAAATTTAGTCAACCCTTTACAAAACCCAGCGACATTAGGGGAAGATTTCCAATTATTGAATAGGATTGGTCCTCCAAGATCAATACATATCAATCCTGAAGAAGGGAATTTTTTCAAAAAATGCGTCTCAAAAAAATTTGTACTTAAAAATGAAAAAGGAAATGATTGCGTTCAATTTAGCTCTCTAGAGATAGCCAGGATTCTGTATTTTGTTAGACCT
This sequence comes from Anaspis maculata, assembly GCA_949128115.1. Taxonomy (NCBI): domain Eukaryota; kingdom Metazoa; phylum Arthropoda; class Insecta; order Coleoptera; family Scraptiidae; genus Anaspis; species Anaspis maculata. Next base: position 55,886,885 of record OX421965.1, on the reverse strand, counting down.
AAAAATTCGAATGATGTCATTTTGATTTGTGAACAGCTTGATGTTCTTGGACCCTTAACGGAGTACCCAACAGATTCATCACTACTTTCGATTTTGCTTGTAGCCGTCAATAAAAATAATGTAATTCGTCGTCCGGCAGAAGATATTTTGCATAAAGGACTGTTACTTCCATACTATGAAAATTTCTGTTTCACTCCCCTAATGCATTTATTGTAGATATATCCTTGATTTTGACGGTGTATGTTTTCATTACGTATATGATTATTTATTTTTGTTACTTTTTTTTTCGAAAAATGAGCACATTTTCTTATGCAGGAGACAACAGCTAGCAAACACTTCGACCTATTCCATCTTTGTGTTAATATTGATGAAGTCGGAAGATAAATACAAATGTTGAACTGAACAATACAAGACGGTGGCTTTCTTTGAGAGCTGTTCTTCGTAAAATGTCAATATCGCAATTTTGACTTCATATACGGATGAATAAGCTACTATGAGTTGATGGGAAATGATACATAACATGTCAATACAACATTGTTTTCCTTGAAGAAAAAGACAAACAATTTATTCAGGTGGAAATTAATTTTTTCAAAAGTGAAGGATAACTCTGATGTAAAGACCAATGCTGTAAGAACTCACAATAGAGTTGTATGCTTTTTTCAAGATAGAGACAGTGATAAGCAACGATGATTTGGTGGAAAGTTTTTGCACAAAAAACATTGAAGGGCTTCCGCAGCCCCCCAAATCCTGCATAAAAAAATTTGCTTGTTTTCCTCTTTATCAAATTTCTTCAAAATATTAGATTGTACCGCGGTCACTATAAGAAAACATTGATTTATTTTTATATTCACTTTCTACATTTTATTACGCAATAGGTACCTATCTACTCTACATAGGTGGATTGTTACGACCCCGTCATGAATAAGATTAGTTTTGCTTACTTAGCACCCTGCTGTTTATATATACGACTTCATGCAGTTAGCGAAGAACACAATTTTCTGTATCATGACCGAGTGCACGTCGCACGCATAAATTGTCGATCCGTTATTACGTTCTAAAACTTGTACGAATTAAATTATTTCACAGTTTAATAAAGTTAATATTTTTTAAAAAGGCTTTTTCAAAAACAAACACGTAAAAACGGCGCAGTCGGTAGGATACTAGGCCCATTTGGCACAAATAATTTTTGAAAATTTTATACGTAAAAAAAAGTTAAGTGGTGTGCTCCAGCACTTCAGCCTAGCAGCCTACATCTGTAATCAAACCAAGGAAGCTCCAGCGGAACCTGTCCTGAAGTTCTCCGACGGCAACGATTTCCATCAAGTAGTAAGTCTACTTATTTTTATAATCATCATTGTTTGTTTCGGGGTATTCCCCTTTCCATTTTATATCCTTTTTATCTTGTTTAGTGTATTGATATTATATTATTTACCTGTGATAATTCGAAATGGCTGAAGGTGATAACGTAATTCAACTCTCTTTGAGAGATCTCAAAGATTTAATTCCCTCATTCGATGGCGAACAAGCCAAGAAAACATCGAAGAAGGACAAGAAAATGTCCTTGTTTTCCTAATTAAATCCAAACTAACTGGAAAAGCTAAAACTTTCATATCCTCGAGGAATCTAACAACCTGGGAAGCAATAAGGCCCCTTTTAATAGGCCACTTTGGCGATTGTAGGGATACCGAAGCTCTCGTCAGAGACCTCACAAATTCTTTCCAAAAAACGACTGAAACAGCGCGAAGCTTCGTAACAAAAATAGAAAATTTACTAACAAAATTAAGGTCGAGTGTTCGACTCGACGACGAAATTGACCCATTACATAAAAACACTTAATTCGAGTCACACGAAAAGATCGGACTGAAAACTTTATTAGCCGGATTAAATGACCCCTTAGGTCAATTAATAAGAGCACAAAAACCATTATCCATTAGCGAAGCCGCCCAACTCATACTTGAGGAAGAAAATATTGCATACCTCAGATCAACGCGCAGCAGTCAAAACAATACGAAAACATTTAAAAGCTTTCCACGGCAGAATTACCATAACCAACATGTTTCACCTCAGGCAGAACCGAGCCATTATGCTCGTAACCCAAATCCACGACCAGACGCGAAATTCTGCAATTACTGCACAAAACCTGGTCATTTAATAGTAAATTGCTTCAGAAGAATAAATAATTCGAGTCACAATAATGCAAATCCTCAAAATAGAAATTTTTCAGGTCAAAGTAATTTTCAAAATCGACCAAACAATAATTTCTCAAACAATCCCGCTCCTCGCGTAAATTATTTAAAAAACGAAAATGCGGAGCTGGATTCCTCGGACATCCAGTCTCCTGTAACCCAGACGCACGCGAGCGAGTCCGAAATGTAATTTTAAATGCAAAGTCCAATGATAGCCAACACAAAATGTTTTATATTCTAGACACAAAAAATAATTTTAAACTTCTTTTAGACAGTGGTGCCTAATTCAAAAACCTAATTCCTAATTCCTAATTGGTTCCTAATTGGTGGGTTTGATTCACCCAAATATTATTTCACCCGAAAGTAAAATCCAAAGCAAAGATATTCATATAACCGGAATTGGAAATATTCCCGTACTTTCCAATCATGTTTACGAATACCAAGTCGGTAAATTCAATTCGCACACAATGCATGTTGCACCTATCGACTTTGGATTATTCGACGGAATTTTGGGTATGGATTTTATTTTAAATTTCAATTGTGTTATCGATTTTCCTAAAAGAAAACTATTTTGTTCAATTCAAGACTATCCTGAAATTCAATTATTTTCCTATGCAAGGAACGGTGATACTTCTCTCACTACTTTAAATCATTGTGAATCCATCAATAAAAATAATACAAGAAACCCGGTACATAAACCGCGTATAATCAACGAAGAAAACCGACAATTTCATACTCCCTCTGTGGATCTTAGAATTGCTAAAAAAGCAATAGAACCAAAGTGTTCAATCCAAGTCGATACTAATTCATTTAAAAAATCAAATACTTCCTTCGGGAACCATTCGAGCTCCGCCGTGAGTCTCTCTAATAATAATCCTATAAATGGATCTTCTAATAAAAATACTTCTCTCAAAGTAGAGAATCAAAGAATAAATATTTCCGAGGCAAATAATAGCCTTAGGGTCGATTCAGATAAGAATCATTTATATACTTCCTTCGGGAATTCTTCGAGCTCCGCCGTGAGTCTCTCTAATAATAATCCAATAAATGGATTTTCTAATCAATTTTCAATCGAATTCATAAGAGGTGACATTTTAGATGCACCCAATAACATTCCAATTGGGCACGCAGTGTCTCAAGATTTTAAAATGAGCCAAGGTTTAGCAAAAAAAATTGCAATAAAATATCCACACAATACCGACGAGTTGCTAGCTCAGCAAAAGATAGTAGGACAAGTTGCTTATTCCTTTTTCTCGAGCGTAAATAAAACGCGAGAAATTTTTCACCTTATCACGAAGGAACGCTTTCAAGATAAACCCACGTACGATTCTATCAACACAGCATTAATGAACTTGCGGGTTATATGCGAAGAAAATCAAATCGCTGAATTAGCACTGCCAAAGCTCGGATGCGGTTTTGATAACTTAAACTGGAAGCACGTTCTTTCTATGATAAAAGGAATTTTTAATAATAGTCGGATTAAAATTTATATCTATGAGTTCGAAGAACCAAATACTACTTTGAAGAAAATTTTTCATATATCGCCTGGAACGATCGAGGTAGTTCGACTACCAGTAAAAATAAATTCATTCTCAAACAATAATGCTGATTCAACCTTTATATGTCCTGAACTAGAGATCAATGGAGTAAAGATTCCTAATTCCATCGTAAAGATAAATGATAACCAAATTATTACTACAATGTTGAACTCAAGCAATGAAACCAAGGAAGTTGAACTTCCTGAAATAATTCTTGAACCTTTCGAAACCTTTAACGTGAATAACTACAACGTCACTACTAATCACTCAAATAATATCGATCGAGAACAAAATATTTTAAACCAATTAAGGCTCGATCATCTTAATTTAGAAGAAAAAGAGAGCATCGAAGACTTGTGTTTAAATTTCAAAGACATTTTTCACCTAGAAGGTGATAAACTATCCTTTACTAATCAGATCAAACATGAAATCAATACAAACGGGGCTAAGCCATCGTTTACCAAAACATATCGGTACCCTCAAATACATAAAGAGGAAGTCAAAAGTCAACTAAATCAGATGCTTCAGCAAAATATTATTCAACCTTCGGTGAGCCCTTGGAGTAGCCCGGTCTGGGTTGTTCCGAAAAAATTAGATGCTTCTGGAAAACAGAAGTGGAGGGTCGTGAGAGATTTTCGGAAACTTAATGATGTCACTGTTGGTGACAAATATCCTTTGCCAAACATAGAGAACGTTCTAGATCAACTCGGTAAATCCAAGTATTTCACAACCCTCGACCTTGCTTCAGGGTTCCACCAAATTGAAGTTAACAAAGCAGACATCCCCAAAACCGCCTTTTCAGTTGAAAACGGCCATTTTGAGTTCTTGCGCATGCCTTTCGGGCTTCGAAACGCCCCAAGTACGTTCCAGCGTGTGATGGACAATATAATGGTCGGACTGCAAGGTGAGCTTTGCATGGTATATATGGATGATACAATAATCCACTCTGAAACATTAGAAACTCATATACAAAACGTTTCAAAAGTATTTGAACGTTTGCGGAAGTACAACTTCAAGATACAGCCCGACAAATGTGAATTCTTGAGACGAGAAGTTGCGTACTTAGGACACATTGTGACAGACGAAGGTCTCAAACCAAATCCCGAAAAAATCAAAGCTGTCCTAAATTTTCCACAACCAAGAAGTGTAAAAGACATCCAGTCATTTTTAGGCCTTACGGGGTACTACAGACGTTTTATAAAGGACTATTCAAAGGTCACTAAACCTTTAACCAAACTCTTGAAAAAGAACGAGTCATTCGAGTTTAATGAAACATGCCAGTCGGCATTCAGTCAATTAAAACATTTACTAACTTCAACTCCTATTTTACAATATCCAAATTTTGGAAAGGAGTTTATCCTCACCACGGACGCTAGTGATTTCGCAATCGGCTCAGTGCTCTCGCAAGGCGAAATAGGAAAAGAACTTCCAATCGCATACGCATCTAGAACATTGAATCCAGCTGAAACCAGATATTCGACAATTGAAAAAGAATTATTGTCAATCGTTTGGAGTTGTAAACACTTCAGACCTTATCTTTTCGGTCGTAGTTTCAAAATCGTCACTGACCATAAGCCCCTTTTGTGGCTCTTTTCCATCAAAGACCCAGGTTCACGCCTTTCAAGATGGCGCCTGAAATTAGAAGAGTATACATATGAGATCATTCACAAAGCTGGGAAATTAAATAAAAATGCTGATGCACTTTCGCGTATCAGAATAAATCCAATCACAGCAAATCCATCTTCATCTTCAGATGAAGAAGACGAGTCGATAATCAATCGTAACGAGACACCAGACTTAATTGATTTTGATGCAAATCCAGACTACGAATTCGAAATCGAATATGACAGATTTATTAACGAACAACCTTCAATAAATTTTGATTTAATAAAAGAGACAAACGACTATGTGACACTTGCTTACCACAAAAATATAATAGCATTCATTCCCAATAATGAAAATGAGGATACACCCCATATTGCAACCTATGTCGCAGATACATGTACTACAGAGAGAAATTTGAATCTAACTGAAACATTGACTATCAAAAACAGCTTAAAGGTCACTAATCGAAAATACTATTTCATCAAATTGCCCGTAGACAATTTATCAAGACTTTCTCAAAAAGATTTATTCAGACTTCTCTACGAGATCAAAGAAAATTTAGAACCTAAAGAATATCATTTGAACAAGGTCAATCACCTACCATTGAAAAGAATTTTGAGTCATTTATTCAACGCTGATACTTTCAAATTCCATATTTGCCACGATATAATCAAATTGCAAAAAGACCTAACGCCTGAAGAAAAGAACGAAATAATGTCGAAATGGCATTCCTCAAAGAATAATTTACATAAAGGTATCAATGAAACAATTCGAAGAATACGTGAACAACATTTATGGCCCAATATGAAAACAGATATAGAAGAATTTGTAAAACGGTGTCAGACTTGTAATCAATCGAAGATTAATAGGCAAAACACAGATTTTCCCCTCGTAATTACAAAAACACCAGAACGACCATTTCAACACATAAACATGGACACACTAGACGTACATCCCCAGTTACATCTTCTGACAATTGTTGATAACTTTTCAAAATATGCACAGGCTTATCCAATTCCTAACAAACAAGCAAGAAGCGTTACTGATAAATTATTATTGTACTTCCAGCACTACCCTGTACCACAACGAATTCATGTAGATGCCGGAAGCGAATTTATGAACCAATCGTTCAAAAATCTAATCGAATTGTACGACATTAGACTAACTGTCAGTCCCACTGATCATCCCCAATCTAATGGGCAAGTGGAACGTTTTCACGCCACATTGATGGATTCTATTAGAAGTTTCCACATCGATTATCCTCATAAACCTGTAGTTGACGCACTACCTTTCGCTATAAAAACATATAACCTTAGCAAGTCAGCTTCAACCAAATTCACCCCTCAGGAAATTGTTTTTGGACATATTGATCCATCTAGAGATAATATTTTTACCAATGAAGCAGAACTTCAAGATGATTACCAGAGACTCATGAGAAATTACGCACAATATGTTAACAAAAAAGTCATTTCCAATATCGATAGTTCCAAACAAAAATCAAAGGAACGTTTTGACAAACATGTAAAAGAAAATAGACCTCAGTACAAACTTGGTCAATCAGTGTTTTTAAGAAAACCATCAAGACAATCCAAATTGTCCCCCACATATCTTGGTCCCTACAAAATAACTAGACTCTTACCTCCGAATTGCGTAGAGCTACTAACTTCCAATAATAAATATATGACTGTCAACTTTGACCGGATAAAACCGTCAAATATAGAATCAGACGAAGACCAAGACCCAAATACCTCAGACTAGGTATTTAACAAATAATCCCTGCTGTTTTGGGACCTTTAAGAATAAAGCAGACGTAAATCCAAATGCGTGTCGTAAAAGGCGACTAAATAGGACTTGATACAAGAATTTTTGAAAAACTCTGACGACGTTTGGCAGACGTCAACCATTATGTTCAAAGAACACCTTTTTCCCCATAATTATGATTATATACACATAATTCTATTCCCTGTAAAACTGCTGGGTTTATTAACCGCCAAACCCCCGCCTCACGGAAAACATTTTAATTTTTTATTGCGGTCAAATTCAGATTTGCCCTGATATACAATTTTGGAAGTCACCAAATTGTCCCTGTCATCTGAATAACATCTTAGGATTCAGACTGTAAAATCCTTCGGCTTTACCGAAAATTCAATTATAGTACGAGTTTAGTAGTGTTAGCGATAATTCCTAGGTTGGTTTATCGTATCAGCTAATTTCATAATTAAGAACTTTATTGTTTTATCTAGTCATCTGTGAACAAATAATTGTTACAGATCAATCATGGACAAGACTCCATCTAAAATCTTTATTTTCCTACTCCTTATTAATTTTTCTTATTCCAATATCCAAATCAAAGACCTAAACAATACCATAGGACTATTTTACGAAAAAGAGAGAGAAATAAAAATAACTTCAGATATTTGGAAACTAGTAGTGTATAAAGACATTAATCACTTACAAGAAACGTACGAACATAATTTGCAAATTTTAAATACCCTAACAACTGTACTTTTGAAAGATGAACACGATGAAAATGTAAGATTTCGAACTTTTTCCCTTACGATAAAACCCCATCTTGATATTCTAAAAGCGATTTCAAATAAAATCGATAATATGTTAACAGAAATTAAATTCGAAACAATCCGAGTAAGACGAGGACTTGCAAACGGTGTTGGAACCGTATGGAAATTTATAACAGGAAATCTAGATGCCTCCGACGGAGAATATTTTAGCAAATGTATAGACAAATTAGAAAGAGACGATTCAGAAATTCAAAACTTAATTAAAGACCAAATTGAAGTCACAACAAGTATCATTCGAAATTTTAACGAAACGATTAGAAAATTACAAATTGACGAACAAACATTCAACGAAGATATGAAAGTAATAGAAAACGAAATTAAAACCCTTTTTGGGAGTCAAAAATATTTTGAGCATCAATTAAAATTGATGAATAATTGTGAACAACTTCTAGAATCATTCACATTAATTTCAGAAGAACTTACTGATATAGTCAATAGTTTAACCTTTGCGAAATTAAAAGTAATCCACCCATCGATAATTAAACCTAGAAATTTACTCAGCGAATTGATAGACATCAATAGACATCTAACGCGAAATAACTTACCATTCAAACCCACTTTGGAAAATCTTCCCCAGTTATTAAATCTCTTTAAACTTCAAGCATTTCAGACAAAAAACAGGTTAATATTTGTAATAATAATACCTTTAATAAATCAGGATACCTTCGACCTTTACCATCTCTACTCTGTACCAACCAAAGATCCTCCTACAAACCTTTTCCATACTATCATCCCCGAATCAAAGATGATAGCATTATCAAAAGATAAGAGAACTTACATCAAGATCCATGACCTCGACACTTGCCAAGAAATGGACGACAGAACCGCCATGTGTCAAGATTTAATTCCTCTTGACTCGACCCAAGGACCATGTGAGGTCATCCTCATCACGACACTCCAAAATTCCGACAAATGCAAGCCACTAATTATGAATGTAATCAACCATAACATTCAGTACATCGGCAAGAACCAATGGTTACTAGTCCTACCATCAAAGTTGGCAATTACCTACACCTGCCCTAATCAAGGTACAACCACCAAACTTCTGGAGGGCAACAAACTCATCACGTTACAAAAACGGTGTAATGCATATACTGGCATTTATCAACTATATGCTAAAGAAGAACAAACTTCCAACTATACAGAAGAGAACTTCATCCCTCAAATTCCATTCGAATGCTGCGAGGAACAAACATCAAAAGAAGAGTTCCATTTAAAACCACTTAAAATCAACCAGTTCAACTTGGACGACTTAAATGTCACCGCTCACAAACTTGGCGAGCTTGAAGAAGAACTCAAAACGTTAAATCAAGAGCCCTTCGCAACAAAGTACCTCAGCGCATCCACCATCTGGACCCTGACCATCTTTGTTATAATAATTGCAACAGTCATCTGCTGTAAATGTGGCTGTTGCCGCCACTTCATTGGCTACATGAAAAGTTCACCTTCTAACAACCCCAGACCTGACGACAGGGGTTGCTGTGCAAAAATCTATAACTTTTGCAATATTAATCCAAAACCACACCGTAGAACACCTATTCACCAGTGGAACATCGAGTTGCAACCGACACTCGAACTACAAACTGAAGAGACGCCTCTGGAAGCAGCAGCCGTCTCAAGAAATACGAGGCAGCAAAGAAAAGCCTTGTGAACAAACTTTGCAGTGCGCGAAGTGTTTAAAAGCAGAGCTTATACGAAGTGAAAAGTGCTCGTGACCCTAAAAGACACTTTCTTTTAATTTGTAATCTTTTAATTTCAAGTCTTTAGTACTTGACGATTTTGTTATTTCAGTTTTTAGCTTACTTACCTTTTATGTCAATAATTTTATATTTTTAGAATTTTAAAAAATTTTACCTCTATTTTTATTTTCAGTTAATTTTATAAAATTCTATCTAAAAGGGGGAGGTGTTACGACCCCGTCATGAATAAGATTAGTTTTGCTTACTTAGCACCCTGCTGTTTATATATACGACTTCATGCAGTTAGCGAAGAACACAATTTTCTGTATCATGACCGAGTGCACGTCGCACGCATAAATTGTCGATCCGTTATTACGTTCTAAAACTTGTACGAATTAAATTATTTCACAGTTTAATAAAGTTAATATTTTTTAAAAAGGCTTTTTCAAAAACAAACTTAAAAATATACATCGAGCGATATATCATGATATACAGGGCTTTCATTTCAAAACGCCCCACCCCCGGTTTTTTCTTCAAGACATTTTTCTCAAAGAAATCCCGAGACAGGTCGATTTTATAATCGAGGGGGACATCTAAGACATATTACCAAATTTTTATCTTCAACCCCTTCGCCCCCTCCCCACCTAACTTTGAAATTTCAAATGGCATTACCTATAGGTTAGATATAGGCAGTGTAAAAGGCATTTTAGATTAGTTACTATAAATAGCAAAGATATCTTGTAAAACATCAAACTGAATGTGATAAAATTCTCTTTCCAGATCGATTTTCATTTCCAGGGGGTCATCTAAGACACGTATTGTAAAATTTTTATCCTCAACCCTACCCAACTTTGAAATTTCAAATTGCATTACCTACCTTGTGATACATCAAATGAAAGGTAATAAAATTCTCTTTCCGTCAAACGTTTTTAAACCATCCCCTATTTGAAATTTTAAAGTAGGGTAGGAGTGGTGCGAAGGGGTTGAAGATGAAATTTTGGCAATACGTTTCTTAGTTGTCCCATTCGGAATGAAAAGTGATCTGTTTTTGCTGGAAAGTCTATTTCCCAGAAATAGGAAGTTATTAGGGAAAAAACTTTCGTTTAATCAACAATGAGAGGATTTTTAGAAGGGTTGAGGGGTGGTTTTAAAAATTTGGAAATATTTTTTGCCAGAAAGACGATTTTATTACCTTCAATTTGATGTATCACAAGATAGGTGATGCTATTTTAAATTTTGAAGTTAGGTAGGGTGGACGCGAAGGGGTTGAAGGTAAAAATTTGACAATACGTGTCTTAGGTGTCCCCCTCGATTATAAAATCGACCTGTCTCGGGATTTTTCAAGAAAAAATGTTTTAAAGAAAAAACCGAGGGTGGGGCGTTTTGAAATGGAAGCCCTGTATATGTTATTTCAGAATGATTGACCTCGCAGTAGGCGGTGAAAGTGTAAGCATTGTTAAACATAAGTACATTGTAAAAAATTGATAAGAAGCACAAACTGGAGATACTATCAATGGTAAATTATATGCAAAAGCTCAAATCTGTAGTTGAAACGGTTCCTGAGATTTTCGCAAAAAACAATTTATTTTCAAACATCAACACTATCTCAAAAATGGTGCGTTTGCTGACCCATTTTGATGGGAAACTTTTTTTTTGAAATGATCCAGGGAATCACCTCCTTCATTTTCCAACATATGTTTGGTAACTTTCCTGTATTTGAGTTTTAAGGTTGTAGTTTCCTAACCTAAAAAGCAACGGAATCTTTGGACCAGGTTCTCATTAAAACCAATGAATGGTAAAGGATGAAAACAGTCATCTGTCATCTGACTATTTATTCTGAGAAACTTGATCATTTTGCACAAGTACAAAAAATAATAATAATAATTTTTTTAATTGACCGTGGGTTCCACAAAAAAAAGATGATTTGAGATCAGTCTAATACGAAATTAAGTGAACTTTTTCTGCTCTATGAAGCATGAACCCATTCGGTGATAGCACGACTGGACAAAGCAATCCTTCGACATTTTTAATTGTTCAAGAAAAGTTTTTCCCCCGCCAAATTACTTGTCGAGGTCAACGACCATCTCTAAACTAAATGAAAGGGCTGAACCAGTTCTCAGAAAAAACTGGCTGATTGGATATTGTTTTTTAAATTCTTTTTTTTTTTTTTTTTATTTAAAAAGAAACTTGCTTCAGCCTCTTGGGCTATTAGCAATATGGTACAATATAATAGCAATTTATATGACATTGAGTAAATTTGTGGTGGTGAGGAATCTGATGAGGGCCTCTTCTCTATCTTTGGAGTTTCCGAGTATCTCGCTAATGTTATCGCTGTTCAGTGTGTCCTCCCTTGTCTTTTGATACTTTTTACAAGTTAACAGTAGATGATGAACAGAGAGCCGCTCGTTGCATGTATCACATGTGGGAGGAGGGCTTCTGGTGATGATAAATTTGTGTGTTAGGTTTGTGTGACCTATCCTCAGCCGTGTGATTGCAACTTGCTCTTTTCGGTTTGTAGTTGGAAACCAAGCTTCGGTATTGGGCTTCACCTCATTGAGCTTCGTGGATAGCGTTGACCACTGCTGACTCCATAGGGCTGGTACCAATGTTTTCAGGTGTTTCTTGATGTCACAGTGTAACATGGATTCTTCTTGTGTGGAGTTGGAAGATGAGGTAGCTTGGAGAGCTTCGTGGTCCGCGATATCGTTGCCCAAGATGCCAACGTGGGAAGGCACCCAAAACAGCGTGACTTGTTTACCGCCGGCTCTCAAGTTCATGATTTCTTTTTGGATGTTCTGCACTATGTAGTTGGAGGAATATACTTGAGATATGGCCTGGACTGCAGTCTTCGAGTCTGAACAGACCACCATGTTACGGGCGATTATACTATGGGCGATGGCAGGTGTCCCCGGACCCGGAAGGACACTTCCGGCTTCGGGGACACCCGAAACGCTGGCTGCATTTTTTAGAGCTTGCAGAATGGCATATAGTTCGGCATTAAACACACTGGTCTCTTTCGGTAGTTTAAAAATCTTCGATTGGTCCATCACAATTACCGAGCAGCCGACACCACTACTTTCACTTTTTGACGCGTCGGTGTAAATCACGAGTGAATTTTCGAATTCGGAACAAATTGATTTAAACTGCAGCTGGATGATTTCGGATGGGTACTCGGTTTTTGGATATTTTGTAAGGTTCAGGATTGTTTCTGGGGGTTGGAAAGTCCACGGGGGATTGGTTGCTATCGGTTTGGGCATACTTTTAGGGAAATTGATGCCATGTTCTCTTAAAATGGTGTTGATTTGTTCGTAGAACAGCTTATTATTTGAGTTCATGCTCCTGTATGATGTTGAAAATCGGTTGGAGAAAGTGCAGCGATGCGCCGGGTTTCTGGGATTCTCTGATATTCGCGCTGCATACGACAGGGCCAGTTTCTTTCTTCTGTTTGAGAGCGGTGGTTCCCCAGTAATGCTGAGTATACTGTGGACTGGGCTAGTTCGAAAAGCGCCACAGCATATGCGAAGAGCAGTGCTGTGAACGGAGTCCATCATCTTCAGCAAGGTGTTGTTGGCAGAATTGTAGATAAAGGAACCGTAGTCTATCTTAGGTCGGACTACGCTTTTGTATATTCGTGTAAGCACTACACTGTCAGCACCCCAGGAGAGACTTGCCAGAGTTTTTAGAAGTCCAAGACCTCTGTGACAGTCCTTTTTCAGTTGTTTAAGGTGCTGCTTCCACGTTAGTTTGCTATCGAAAACCATGCCAAGAAATTTTATACAATCAGTGCTGGTGATATAGTTGTCATAAATTTTCAGTGTAGGAGACACTAAAGATGGCTTTTTAGAAAACAGCACACTTCTCGTCTTATTGGTTGAGAACTTATAACCCAGACCATTTGCCCATTCCTCCATCGACGATACTGCTTCTTGCATCAAGTTTTGCAAAGTGCGCAGGTTCTTTCCTTTAATGTAAATCACTAGATCGTCTGCATATAGCAACGCTTTCACTGGGAGTTTCAGTTTTTTAATGCATTCATTTATGGCTGCTAGGAATAAAGTAACACTCAGGATGGCTCCTTGTGGTGTGCCATTTTCTAGATGTTTTTCTTGGGAGAGAGTGCCATTTGCTTTAACTCTGAACGTTCTGTTGTTTAAGAAACCTATGACGAAGTGCAGCATTCTACCCTCGACTCCCCAGTTTTTAAGTGTTTCTATTATATGATATCTCCACGTCATGTCGTAGGCCTTCTCCAAATCGAAGAAGACTGCCAAGACATTTTGCCGATTAGTGAAAGATTCCAGGATTTCCGATTGAAGGACCACAAGGTTATCCGCGGTTGATCTGCCCTTTCTGAAACCGGACTGCTCTGCGGCTAGAAGATGGTTCTGTTCCAGGTACCAGGTCAACCTTTTGTTTATCATTTTCTCCATAAGCTTGCACGTAGTACAAGTCAATGATATGGGTCGATATGAGTCCATGTCCGAGTTCGATTTGTTAGGTTTGCAAATGGGAATGATTATGGCAGTGCTCCACATCGAAGGGAAATCATGTGATATCCAAAGTCCGTTGTAGGTATTCAGTAGAAATGATTTTGCATCAGAAGAGATCTTGTCCAGGAAAATGAAAGGAATATTATCCGGCCCAGGCGAGGAGTTTTTTGATTCTGACAATGCATTTTCAAGCTCGAGCGTTGTGAACTTTACATTGAGTGGATCATCGTTGTTGTTGAGTGGTGTAAGCAGCCGTCTTTCTTGCACCTGCTTGATATTTTTAAGGAAGACTTCAGTATAGTTTTCGTTACTTGACTTTTTTTCGAAATGTGCAGCGAGGCTTTCTGCTATATCTTCAGGGGATTCAGCCGTGGTGCCATTGGTTTTTTTCAGCATTGGAATCATATGGCTTGTATTGATCCCTTTAATGTTTTTGATCTTTTTCCATATTTCTGAGGGGGGTGTATTGCTTCGTAAGGTTGACACGTATTCTTCCCAAGATTGTTTTTTACTGCGTCGCAGCGTTAACCGCGCTTTTGCTCGGCATCTTTTAAATTCAAGTAGGTTTTCGAGGTTATTGTGTCGCTTCAGTTTGTTGAAAGCTTTTTTCTTGGCTTTGGTAGCTTCCTCGCACTCGCTATTCCACCATGGAACTAAGCGTTGTCTATGATTTGCTGACGTTTTTCCAATTGCCCAGTCTGCAGCTTCATTCAGGATGTTAGTAAAAGTTGTAAGGGCCCTGATCGCATTTTCTGTTATTTCTGGTTGTAGAACGCGGAGTTTGTTATCTACAATTCCCGCAAAAAGCTCCCAGTTAGCCTTGTCCAATCTCCATTTTGGAGTACTGCGCATAGAGGTTGGTTGTCTGCTTGTGTCACTCACGTAGATAGTGAAGTGGTCGCTACCGTGTAGGACGTTGTCTGTTTCCCAGGTAAGGTTGGGTGCCAAAGATGGGTCGCACAGGGTGATGTCCAACGAAGAGATGTTTCCATTAAACGCGTTAAATCTCGTTCCGGAACCATCATTCAAGAGAAACAAGTTTTCTGTATCCATGAATCTCTCTATAGTTAGCCCTCTTCGATCACTGGTTTCGGACCCCCATATTATATTATGAGAGTTTATATCACCTAGGATGATGCGTGGTGAAGGTAGCTGTCTGGCGAGGTCGAGTAATTCTTGATTATCGACGTGTCTGTTTGGAGGGATGTAGAGATTACATATTGAAATTGTTCTAGTGTAGTATTCGATCGATATTGCGACTGCTTCCAAGTCAGTGGTAAGAGGGATTTCTGAGGCGTTATATGTGTTTTTGACAAATGTAGCAACTCCTCCGCTCGCTCTTACAGCATCCGGTCGGTTTTTGAAAAAGGTTGAGTAGCCCCTCATTGTGTAATTTTGGTTATTTTTGAAGTTTGTCTCCTGTATGCACACAATTTGGGGAGTTTTGTTTGATATTATTGTGTTAAGGTCAGTCAGGTTGTTGAAAAGTCCATTTATGTTCCACTGTACAATGAAAGTTGATTCGGTAGTAGTTGAGAGGTGAGAAAAGGATACAGGCATTTTATATTGGGTCAAAAAGTATTTGATGCCTGGGAGCAGTCGGATTCATCTTCTGTTGCTGATGCTGCTTGATCACCATGGAACTGTTTCGTAATCTTGTTTCTTATCCTTGTGCATCTACTTTTTATTGTACGGTTGGACAGGTGTGAGTGTATAGTTCTCAACATATCTATCACTGCAGGAATGTCTTCTGTATAATCTCTGGCAATACTTAAAGGATCTGTTGAACCATGGGTGTTTTCAAAAAATAGAAGAGTTTCATGAAAGTTCAATGGTAAAGGCTTAGAAGGATCTTCAAAAAGAAATTGAGCAGGTTTGAGTAGTTCTTCCAGTGGTACCAAGTTTTCTGTAGATTTGGATTTGTTTAATTTCTCATTTTTTTCTGCGTTGACTACCGATGAAATTGACGATTGCTGTATTATTGTTTGCATTTTCTTTGGCTTTTTTGTGATCCTAGTTTTTTCGTTGGGGACTACAAACAATGTTTCCTGATCTTGTAGTTCTGTAGTGGGTGAAGGTGTTTCAATGTTTCGCTTCCGAGATGTAAAGTTTTCTGGTTCGTTCGTTGTTTCTTGTGATGCTTGTTCGATGGGCTGTTCTACGGTCTCCGTTTCCTCCATTGGCTCATTTTGATTTGGACATGCAGATGCTTTATGTCCCGCTATTTTGCATATGAAGCACTGGAGTTCATCGAAGGTTAGGAAAATTCTGAAACTTTCTTCGTCATGTTCTACAAGAATGGAATCAGGTAGCTTCAATTTTTCATCTGGTAACACAAAGATTTGCCTCCTGAAGCTCAGCACGTGACTATATTCGTCCCCCAGAATTCCGGCGCGCAGTGTAGACATTGACGAGACAGGTTTGTATCCTATTGATTTAACTTTTTCTTCGAGCGTTGAATTGGGTATAGAAAAACATACATTTGATAGAATTATTCTCTTAGCAGGAGATTTTAAGCGTCTAACTGTTACTTGTGTTCCATCAATTGTAACTATTTTTGTATTATCCACTAAGTCATCAACAATCGCAGTGCTTGAGAGAAAAATGCAAATTCTATTTTTTGATATTCTTGAGGCAGCTAAAATATTTTTCGGCCCGACAATATTTCCTATTGCTACTACATAATCAGTTATTCTCAAATTTTCGTTCTCCAGGACGTCGATCACTATAGCTTGCTCTCTTTTTGGCGTTACTTGAGTTTTAATTGCATTGGCATATGAACGGTTTGATTGGCTAGTTGGTGAATTCATTATGTGTGACATTTTTGCAAGAGTATTTTAGGATCCTTGTTGTCAAAAATCCTTGTGGTGTGTATTGATTTCTTAGATAGGATGAAAACAAGAAGTTTGCATTGTTTTGGCTTATCGCACAGCTGGGCTGTGGATAGGTAAAAAGTGGAGATAACGCGCACGGCGTTTGTTGGTGTTCGTAGTTTGTGAATTTGTTAAGGTTTCAGGGTGTGATTGAGTTGAGGATAACCTTTGGGCTGACTAGTATGAGAAAACTGGGACTTTACTTCACGTATTCACCTGTTTTCTATCGGATTTCCTATGGCAAGTACTACTTTATTCACACTTTGTTTTAGCACTCCGTTAAATCGCGTGCGCACCTTTTGAAAAAAACCTTTTTTTTTTTTTTTTAAATTCATTTTTGTTTTGTAGAGGAATCGATCATGTCTGATAGCGAAGGCCTCGACGAAGGCAAACGAGTCAAGAGAGTAGGTCGCCGTCAACTTCAAAAGAGAGCTAAAAAGGAGTGGGAGCAGGCTAATGGAAATATTGACGAATCTAGTATGGATTGGTTAAAAGACGCCGGCTCGGCGGTTTCAAGTGTAGAAAGGAGTTCAGAATTTGTTGCGTTGCCAGAGGAGAGAGGCGACGTTTATTTTCCTGACGGTTCTTCCGTTGCTAGTTCTAGTCATTCTAATGGTTTTAACTCTCCCCTTCATATTACTGTTGCTCCTACCAGGTTGTCTGAACTATACAGCAGTTCTTCAAATGAAAGCAGTAGTTCCGAAGAAGCTGAAAGTAAGCATCTGTCTACAGCTTTACAGGAATGGTACATCGTTTCAAAGGTTAACCTTACTCAGCTAGGGCAGTTGCTTGAGGTATTGAGGCCATACCATCCGGAGCTCCCAAAAGATCCGAGAACTATTGTAAAAACTCCTAGATTTACTGCTGTTAAACAGCTGAGCAATGGCACTTATGTGCATATCGGTCTGAAGGAAGGGCTTCTTTCTCGTCTAAAATATGGTACTAAATTGAACGTAGACAGACTGGGTGTGGATATCAACATGGATGGATTACCAGTATCCAATAGTAGCAATGTGGAAGCTTGGCCCATATTGGGAAGAAGCCAAGACCTTTGTGATGATAAGCCGTTTACTATAGGCTTTTTTTGTGGGTCGAGCAAGCCTGCTACGTTGAATAGTTATCTGGAAGATTACATTCAAGAGGTTAAGATGCTAATAGCTGAAGGGATAGTCTTTGAGGAAAAGATGTATGAGGTCTACATTAATACTTATGTGTGTGATGCTCCAGCCAGAGCGTACGTGAAATGTATCAAGGGACACGGAGGACACAGTGGATGTGAGCGTTGCTTTCAAGAAGGTGAGCATGATGGTAAGCGGATGACATTTCAACCAAGTACGGCTGGTCGTCGAACGGATGAATCATTCGACAGGCAGGATGATGAGGGTCATCACAAAGGCGTGTCACCACTTGTTGCGTTACAAACTCTATTTGTGACCATGTTTGTCTTGGATCCAATGCACCTTTTGCTGCATGGTGTTTTGAAGAGGTTCCTCAAATATCTAACAGGAAAATGCATGACAAATGCAAGATTGACGGCTGCTCAAATTTTTAAGATTTCAGCCAATAATGTAAACCTGGAACCACACATAGCACGTGAATTTGCCAGAAAACCAAGGTCTCTTGCCTTTGTAGGACGGTGGAAGGCCACAGAATTGAGGTTATTCCTTTTGTACACAGGTGTCATAGCAATGAAAAATGTTTTTGCAGAAGAACTCTACAATATTTTTCTTCTTTTACATGTAGCATCACGAATCATTTCTCATCCGCAGCTAGTCAAAAAGCCAGCCTTTGTTGATTATGCAGAGAACCTATTTTCGACATTTGTCAAATCTTGTTGTGATGTGACTGTATTCGGACCCACTTTCACAGTGTAAGTACAACGTCCACAGTTTATTGCATATCTGTGATGATGTTCGAAAGTACGGTGCTATATCAAGCTTCAGCTCGTTCCCGTTTGAAAACCATTTGGGAATTATCAAGCGTATGGTAAGATCTGGGGTTCGTGTTGCTCAGCAAATAGCCAGACGGCTAATTGAAATAGATTCTGTTGAACGTGTTGACAATAAGCCTAGTACTAGGCCATCAACCCTATCTCCTTGTGGCTACGTTGAGCATACTGGCGAGTTCAAATCATTGGCAAGTAATGAATATATGCTTACACCACTTTCGACCAAAGATGGCTTCTTCAGGATGGGTCTATCCACAATAGGCCAACTGAAGAAAATTATAAAAACACCTGATGGAGGTGTTCAAATAATGGCCGATGTTTGTGACAATCTCGAAGATTTATATACTTATCCATTGGAGTCTAGCAAAGTGGGGGTGTATAAGTTTGCTGATTGGACTGCGTGTGATATCTCGCTTGATATAACATCTATTACAGGGAAATTTATGGTATTACCATTTGGAGATGAGAGGGCTGCTTTTCACCTCTTGCACACATCATGACTTCTCACAGGTGAGCAAAAATTAGGCTCATAGCATAGACAAGGGCTCATAGTCTGAAGGTGGTTTTGTCTATATTTGGTTTCAGTTTATCTTTTACTTTGGTTTTGTCGGTATTCTTCGCCATTAAATTTTTTATTTTTCTACTGTAATTATTTATATTTTTCTTCCGAGTTTTTCTTTATTCTCTAGTTGGGTAGTAGGAAATAGTAATCTTTGTCAGGTTTGTATATAGTATACAATATAAAATAATAAGTATCAGTGTAGTTTAAATTATTAGTCTTATTACATAGCCTAGGTTTTGTCTGACTTTGGGAGAAAGGATAAATACAGGGTGTCCCACGAAGTAACCGACATAGTTCAAGGGTAGATGTACTTTCTCGAGGCAAACCAGAATCTGCCTTCGAAATTTTCCTGACGTCCCCCGTTTCCGATATACAGGGTGATTTATGTGTTCAACCGAAAAGTTAGATTGGCCATATCTCAGGAATACATGAATAGAATCTATTGAAATTTTGCAGGTATATTCTAGAACCAAGAGCCTTTTTAGCGCCCTATTTACTTATAAAATTAATACAGGACCGTACTCAAAATTTTGTTTTTCGAGTTTCTGTTGAAAAAGTCATCCTGTATAGATTTTTTCTCAAAATCTGATGTCATATTCGGAAACTACATAAAAAATGCTACAAAATGCGATTCCTAAATTGTTTGGCACTAATTTGGCTGATTCGAAAAAAAATTAATACCAGAAATTCTTCAGGAATATTTTTGAAAATTTGATTCACATCACTCATACGCTATTCCAGGTGGTCAAACAAAGTCACAATTTCAATTTTGATGTTCTACCAAACCAAGGATAATTTCAGGAGATTTTCTGGAAACATGAATTTTGGTAGGAATCTGAGGTACCAAATTCATGTTTCAAGAAAATTCTCCTGAAATTATTTTTGGTTGATTAGAGCACCACAATTGGAATAGTGACTTTGTTTGACCATCTGGAATAGCGTTTCACTGATTTAAATTTAAATTTTGAAAAATATTCCTGAAAAATTTTTGGTATTAATTTTTTTTCGGATCAGCTAAATTAGTGCCAAACAATTTAGGAATCGCATTTTATAGCATTTCTTATGTAGTTTCCGAGTATGACATCAGATTTTGAGAAAAATCTATACAGGATGACTTTACCAACAGAAACTCGAAAAACAAAATTTTGGGTACGGTCCTGTATTAATTTTATAAGTGAATGGGGCGCTACAAAGGCTCTTGGTTCTAGGATATACCTGCAAAATTTCAATAGATTCTATTGGTGCATTCCTGACATATTGCCAATCAAACTTTTCGGTTGAACACATAAATCACCCTGTATATCGGAAACGGGGGACGTCAGGAAAATTTCGAAGGCAGATTCTGATTTGCCTC
Source organism: Anaspis maculata (assembly GCA_949128115.1). Taxonomy (NCBI): domain Eukaryota; kingdom Metazoa; phylum Arthropoda; class Insecta; order Coleoptera; family Scraptiidae; genus Anaspis; species Anaspis maculata. The sequence continues at coordinate 55,866,071 of OX421965.1, read as the reverse complement.
GAGAAAATACATCTACCCTTGAACTATGTCAGTTACTTCGTGGGACACCCTGTATATTATACGAAAATTCCTTCGAACGATTTCGAGAAGAGAATCGTAAGTAAATGTGAACATGGTTACATTGCATTTTCTTATTTTTGCAGGCAAATTTGTAGTGGTGGAATTTCCACCAAAATTAGGAGCAGACAAGCCGGAAGTGTCTGTAGCACCAGAAATGTGGATTGTCCGTGACCAGAAGCTTTGTTGGTGGCCCACTCACCTTGAAAACGACTTGGCAAAACAAAAGGCCATTTCTTCCAGAGCTGCAGTTACATCAAATTTCACGAGTTGCTTATTTAACAGGATATTGCGCACATATAGTATTATATATTATTTTTTCCCTCAAAAAAAAAAAAAAAAAACATCTTGTCTCGGTTCTTGTGTTTTGAATATGCTCTGTTTTCAGATACCTACAAAGCTGCCAGGGAAGGTCTTGAGAAATCGGAGGCAGTTAGTGACTGGGACTCGGCAAAAGAGGATCTGCAGCAGTCTTCGAGAGGTCGCCACATAAAACCAATTGTGCGTTTAGATTTTCAAGAAGACAAGGATGATGAGGACTCATCTGAGGTGAATTCGAAGCCAAAATCTAGATCGAAGTTGGCCATCAAACATCCTCCACAAGTATCCTTTCATGAAAGTAAGAATGAAATTATTTTAGGTACCTACATTCCTCGCTACATTCTTATTAAATGGTGTCATACTTTCGCCTGCACCTTTATCATGCATTCGTATAAGAAATGACTTTTAAATAACTGAATTTTACAGGTTCTCCTGCCGAAGATAAAGATGATGAGCTTCTCGAAATCAATGATCGTGCGGGCGCAACGAAACGCCAAGGTATGTGCATCAATATGATTTTTATTCTGATGACAGGACTGCACTTTTCGGTATTTTGACTCACATGTGTGTACTCTATTTATAGATTCTGACAAAGGTGGTGGTCCTATTCCTATTGATAATAAAAGTAGACTATCAAAGACTATCAAAGATGCTGTCCAGAAAAATGTTCGTGCAGGCACGTCAAAACGCCAAGGTATCCATCAATATGATTTTTATCTCAGATGTGTTATTTACTATATTTTTGACTCATGATTGTGTGCTATACAGATTCTAACAATGGCCACCATCCTATCCATAGTGGAACATCCAAAGGTGTTGCTCATAAAAATGATCGTGCGGGTACGTCAAAACGCCAAGGTAATACAATGTGCCATATCTTTATGGTTTTTATCACAGATGTTATTGTTATTACGATGTTTTTTATACTCATATGTGGTGCTATTATTTACAGAATCTGATAATGGTCACCATCCCATGGATAGTAGAATATCCAAAGGTGTTGTTGTCCATAAAAATGATCGTGTGGGCACGTCAAAACGCCAAGGTATGTGTCATCTTTATGGTTTTTTATTCTGAATCCAGATCTGTTAGTACAGTGTTTCTGATTTATGTGCGTGTTATCATTTACAGACTCTGACAATGACCACCATCCTATTGATAGTAAAATCTCCAAAGGTGCTGTACATCAAAATGAACGTGCGAGCACGTCAAAACGCCAAGGTACCTTAATGCCATCTGTATGGTTTTTTCTTCTGATCCGAGGTCTGTTATTAATTTTTTTTATTTATGTGCGTGCTGTTATTTACAGACTCTGACAATGATCACCATCCTATCGATAGTAGAGTATTTTCCAAAAATGCTCATAAAAATGATCGTGCGGGCACGTCAAAATCCCAAGGTATGTGCCATCACTGCCATCGTTATGGTTTTTATCCTGATTACAGGGGCCCATTTCTTAAAACTACAAACGATAATTTACAATGGTGTGTACCTAGCTCTGATAATCTATTGTTGTAACAATGGGTTGCCAAGACTACACACTTGTAATTTGTCGTTTGTAGTTTTATGAAACGGGCCCCTGGACTGCGTACTCACAATGTTATGACTCATGTTTGTACTATTATTTGCAGACTCTAGCAATGACCACTATCTTATCAATAGTAAAGTGTATAAGGGTGCTGTCTATGGAACTGATCATGCAGACACACCACAGCACCAAGGTAATCGGTATGTTTTACCCTTATTGATATTTTGACTCATGTGAGCTTCATTTATACAGACTCGTCAAACGAAGGCAGTCATCTGTTGGATCAGTCATGGGAAACAAATCGTAGTAATGGACATCCAGACTCGCCAAATCATCAAAGTTTGTGGTAGTTTTTTTTTTCTCTAAAAATGTGAGCTAAATATTGGTTTCCGAGTATTTATCGTGCGTGTGCCGTCTGGCAAATTGTGCACAACTGTTAACTATGTAACTGTAATGATGGTTTGCATTCATACAGACTCGTCGAACAAAGACAGTCATTTGTCGGACGATCCATCGGAAAGCAGTGGTAGAAATGGACATCAAGACTCGCCAAATCAGCAAGGTTTGTGGCCTTTTTGCTAAAATGTTATGAACCAATGTTGGTTGCAATTTCAAAACTGTGAAGAGTCGAGCATTGTAATGGTTTTTATTTTCCTATAATAATAATGAATAATTATATGTTATAATGAAATTCAATACGTGTACAGAGAAAATTATTGTAAGGTACCTTGTTGGGTGATAGATCTTCACATTATTATGTAATCCCAATAATCCTTAAGGTCAATCACATCTATAATTTTTAATTACAGATTCCAGTTCAGCAGGCAGTACTCCAGACCGTCCGCAGTTGCCAAAAAGAACGGGACTTGGTAAGTACAATAATTCAGAGAACCTGAACCGATATCATAAAATCACTCAAAATTCATTATCATATAAAACGGTGGTTCAGGTGCCCATTAGCTAGTATGAGCTTTAAAATATCCTCACTGTGCTCGCTAGTAAGTATTTCAAATGTGCATAAATTAATGTAATGTTGTTTTGCAGATATGCTCAAGGAAGTCATGAAAGATGTGAAATCCTTGAAAAATGAGCAAAAAAAAACAAATTGACTTGTTGGAGGAAATTCTCCAACGGTTAAAAAATCGGGGGGTTGTACTCAACCACCCAGACGTTATGCCGGCAATTCCTTTGAGGAGCAGGGAGGACGTGGAGGCAATGGAAGAGTGTTTGGCGTCTGACGCCAACGCTGAATACTTGGTGACTATATTACATAATATTGGAAGCTATGCATGATACCTAATATTTACCAATTTAGTTTAATATCCCTTAATGCTGTTTTTTTACCTTATTTTAAGACAAAAAAAACTGTCGCAAGAGGGAGGCAGAGAAGTTAAAGATAGCGTCCAACGAATGTGCGGGAAACTGCTGCAGCGCAAGCTAGCAAGCTTATATAGCCTTCGGGGCCGGGCCAAAAATGGCCAGTGCAAATTAAAATTTGCGGGCGTTAAGTTATTTCAATGTCTGAAAGGTCAGTACACAATGAATACATATCTCTTGATTTATTGGAACTGTATATTATGATTGTTTCTATGCATGTATCGTGTCATCAAACTGATTTTTAAGTTGAGCTGGCTGAGGTCTAGTCAAAAGTATGATAGACTTCGGTCACTCACGTTTAGCTAATAACTAGGCCACAGCCTGGCGAAATCCGAATTTTCGAACATCATTTTTTGTATGTCAAAGTCTATTATTACTAAACCCCATTCACATAAATCGTGATTCGAGTGACCTGGGTGCCTGGCCGCGTGACACGCTAGGAAAGGAGAAAATCGGGAATTCATAGGTCACTCGAATCACGATTCATGTGAATGAGGTAGGTATATACTGTTTTTTTTTCACCTATATTATTGTATGTAGATACCTTTATTTTATTTGTATATCTATTAATGTTCTTGATGTTTTCAGATGCAATTTTGGTTGTTCACCCAAAAGGGGATGGACAAATAATAGAAGAAGAAATAGGAAAATTTCTTAAAGTTTCTCCATTTCGAGTCTAACATAATATGTAATAGGTAGGGGAGAAGTAGGTTAGCTGCTAAAATGACATAGATACTACCCTAAATTTCCTGAATCGAGGCCTAAATAATAGTATTATTGAAAACAATCAGATGTAATAGGTACCTACTTGTTTGATAATAATATATTGATACCTATATAAGTAAAATTTATAATTACAATACCGTTGAAGCCCGAATAACTTTATGTTTGATTATTTTATTTTATTATTGTTCCTTTTAAACAAAAATGGGTGGGGGTAGCGGCAGGTGAAGTTTGGGGGAGGAGCTAAATGGTGGAGTAATGAACAAAGCGCTTAGTCCGGCGGCTTAAAGCCATATTCAAAATGAATTCTGCATTTCGTGCCGAAGCCAATTTTATTTTATTTTTGTGAAATATGATTAGGAATGAAAGTTTTGAGGGGTGGAGCCATTCTCAATTTTCACCAGGGGGGAGGGGGAGGGGGTTGTTCTGTCTTTTTGGGGGCTTTTTGGACCTTTTTTTTTGTACTCGATGTTGTAAGCGAAAGCAAGGTGTTTTCTAGATCTGTGATATATTCGGATTTTTTTGACTGGTGTAGCCACCCCTTTCCCCTCTTGAGAGGGGGCTGGGGGGCTCAAGTTGACACATGTAGCCGATTTTCACTTTTTCTTAGATTTCGAACCAATATCGGCAAGTTTGGTATCGTTTCCGACTAAATCACATCTTCTGAACTCAACTAGGACTCAAAAAAGTCGATAGCAACAAGTTTAAACAAGTTGTGCAGAAAATATCATGTTTTTTTGTACTCCTATTTGAAGACATTTTTTGAGGGTGTTTTAGACATTTGTGGTTGAAGTCCATTTCAGGTCTATTATTTTGAACTATTTAGAGCCTAAGGAACGTATTTTAGCACAGTCTTTTGTTTTGGAAAAAATAAAAAAAAAGTTTTGTAAACTTGCTTTGAGCAAATTTTTTGATAATTCACCAACAACGTCTGAAAGGCTATGAAAGTTTATAGTTGTGATCTGTGGTCTTCTTGAAGAGTCCTGCGGGGGTGGAAAGAAACCGTAATCTCAAAGGGTGGGTGCCGCCCTTAATGGGGGTGTAGAATCCGAGGGGGAGGGGGGGGGGGAGTGTAATATTTTATTCCTAATTTATGAACGGGCTAGAAACAATCTTTTCACGGTTTCTGATCCTATTTATTTTCGTGAAATTAGACTTGAACCAAACTCAAAAGGGGGGGATTATTTTGGGCTTGGTGACTGTTTGAAAATCGCTACTGCAATAGCAGCAACCCAAGTTTTGCGAGGGTGATTTGATAGGGGGAGGCATTCCCATTCTTCATTGACTGGGAGAGGTGAGAGGTTCAGATGAGAGGTTCGGCAGTTTATTTTCAATTCAGAGCTTTCTATATACTTTTCATGCATTTCATAGGATAATGGACGGTAGAGAATGCTTTTATTATTTAGCAACAAGTCTAGGAGTTTTTAGGCAGCAGAGGCGTTTCTCAATTTCGTTAGGGGATTGATTTTTTCTCTTCATTTCGAGCTTGTCGGCTATTTCATGGTTGGCAGTGGGTGCGAAAATGATAATTGAACGCTTGTCCATATTTAAAATACAGAATACAGTTGAGTTTCTTTTATATTTCAAGCTTTTGCCGATGTGTTTTTGAGAAGAAAGCTTGGTGGATCAGCTGCCGTTTTTTCAATATAGTTTATCAAATTATGTATGTGTGAAAAAATTGTTGCTGATGTTGGGCGTTCGAAGGTGCACAGACCTGGTGAAAATGTCAAATCATCTTTGCAAAACCCACGCAGAATTCAATTTCATAAAATATGAACAAAGAAAATCTCATTTTCATACACATAAACGCGGCAAAATTCAAAAGTCGTAGTCCTCACCGTGGTGGTGGTGGTGGTGACTGGACGTGGGTAGTGCCTGGTGCGAAGCTGTGTTCTTCCAGCCTGCATGGCGAAGGCATCAATAAGGAGTCGAAATTCTCGCGTCCATTTTTTTCTCATTGTTCACTATTTCACCAACAGGAGGTGTCGATTAATATTCCTACTGCGTGTACGATTATTTAAAGTTGGTATCGTGTCGGGTCTGTGTATCATCGAGCATCCTTGCTTGGAGATTCTTCCCTCACTGATGAGGCCCGAAAGGCCGAACCACGTATCTGAGGATTCTTTACTTCCTTCTCTGCTCGGGGGTTCGATGGTGCACAGACCTGGTGGAAATGTCCAATCATCCCTGCAAAACCCACGCAAAATTCAAGTTACTGCCGCTAGTGCTGCTGCAGTAGCGATCTCTGAATAGTCACCAAGCCCAAAATTGAGAGATTCTCCCCCCCCCCCTCCCTTTGAGTTTTGTTTAAGTTCAATTTTAGCGAAATAAACAGGAAGAGAAAAACAGAACAAATTATTGTTTCTAGCCCGTTCATAAATTTTGAGTGAAAATGCTCACCCCTCCCGCCCCCCAGATCCTACACCCCCATCAAGGCTCCCGCTCTCCGGGATTATGGTTCCTTCCCAACCCACAGAACTCCTTGAGAACACTACAGACCACAATTATGAACTTTTATAACCTTTCAGACATTGTTGAATTATGAAAAAATTTGCTCAAAACAAGTTGAAAAATTAATTTTTTAATTTTTTCCAAAAACAAAAAACTGTGCTAAAATACGTTTCCTAGGCGCAAAATAGTTCAAAATAATACACCTGAAATGGAATTCAACCACAAACGTCTAAGACCCCCTCAAAAAATGTCTTCAAATAGGAGCACAAATAAACATGATATTTTCTGCACAACTCGTTTAAACTTGTCGCTATCGATTTTTTTAAGGCATGGTTGAGTTCAGAAGATGTGATTCAGTCGGAAACGACACCAAACTTGCCGATATTGGTTCGAAATCAAAGAAAAAGTGAAAATCGGCCACATGTGTCAATTTGAGCCCCCCAGCCCCCTCCCAAGAGGAGAAGGGGGTGCCTACACCACTCAAAAAAATCCGGATAAATCACAGATCTAGGAAACATCTTGCTTCCGCTTACAACATCAAGTGCAAAAGAAAAGGTCCAAAAAGCCCCTAAAAAGCCAGAACAACCCCCTCCCCCCCCCCCCTGGTAAAAATTGAAAATGGCTCCACCCCTCAAAACTTTCATTCTTAACCATATTTCTCAAAAATAAAATAAAATAGGCTTCGGCACAAAGTGCATAATCCATCTACTAAGCCGCCGGACTAGCTGGACACATACGGTAACAGACGGCAAGCGGGCGGAATGTAGATACCGGGGGGGGAGGTGCATATGGGTTGCACGGCACCAGTGGTTTGGACGTTTCATGAACGGGAGCTGGTAGATCAAGTATGGTATTATATCGAGGGGGCAGGGTGGTGCCGCTTCTTATGAACGCTGAAAGAACGTGGGGGGGGAGGGGGGAGGGGGCAGGGTGGTGCCGCTCCTTATGAATAGGGATGGCAACGATATATCGATATATAAGAAATATCGATATATTCCTAGCAATATATCGATATATTTATATCGTTTTTTTCGTTCCAATATATCGATACAAATATCGATATATTTCTGGATATATCGGAAACTGTCCGACTCGACTTTGTCACGCTCCTCATCGTACGGAAATTATTGAATATTCGAGGCTGCGGATCTGTGACTGTGTTAAAATATATGTTTAAAATACAGGAAACTACGCTTCGTACCTACTTGGCAAATTTTGCAGATGACACTGATGCGGCGACCAAGTCTGGAAGTCTTGAACCCTTCGGAATTTCCTAACGATTTAAATTTAGTTTTTTATTAGAAAATTATAAAAAACAAGCTTTTTCCTGTCTGTTTCATACTATTTGTTTTTTTTTTTTAATTCAATCCTTCCTAAAAATTACGTTTTATCGTTCAGTTCAACATTTATATTGAAAATTTGCAAAATATATCGATATATGGAAATATCGATATATTTCTTGCAATATATCGAATGTATCGATATATAGCTTGCGATATATCAAATAACCGATATATCGATATATTTCAACTCTTTGCCATCCCTACTTATGAACGTTTAATGAACGCTAAAAGAACGTTGGAAGCCGAGCGTTCCATCGAGGTTCCAGGAACGTTCAGGACGTTCAGCGAACGTCAAAATCGGTGAACTTCTAACCTTCAGCGAACCTTGAATTGGCGAACGTTCTAACGTTCAGCGAACGTTCATGAACTGTACGGTGCTACTAGGGATGATGGCTTTGCAAAAGTCGTTGAAATCGATGACAATGAGCAGCCTCAACATCAACCTGAGACTGAGACAATAAATGAAACCAAAGATAAAGAGCTTAAAGTTCTTTTAAAAAACGGACGATATATAGTAATTAAATTTTTTTTGTCAAACAGTGAAAATTGATTTTGTCGAAAAGAAAAGTGTGATATCCAAAAGTGTTGCAATATGTTTTTTACAAGTAAAATGTTGAGCACTGATGATTTTCCTATGTTAATTGAAATGTGTAGTTTATTTTCAGGTGCGTTAATGTTGAACACTGACAGTATTAATGTTTTTTTCAGATTTATTCTTTTTATTTTTCAAGTTTGTAGAAAGATTTTGTAGATAGATATAGAATAGTCCTTTTCTATGATTGCTTAAGTGCAATATTTGCTTCCTACACCTACGTTAAGAATGAGAATGTATTACTTACGTTACGTAGGAACAGCCATTTACGTCTATGTCAAGAATTTGTGATTTTTTTAATATTTTTGTGAGTTTATTTTTTGTTTATTCAATGAAATAAAAATATTTTGAAAAAATAAATGGTACTTAACCTAATTACCGGGGCATGTTTTTTATTTATTTTGTGCAACTTGAGTAATTTCAATTTCATAATTACATAATTTGCTAGTGAATGGTGATATTTGATAGTTTCACTCAAATTCACTGACAATCTTGAGGGATAAAGCTGGATTTATAAACTTGACGTTGCAGTTGCCGTTCGCCGTTGCTGTTGCCGTTCAAAGTTGAATATGTGAAAGTGATTGTGGTCATTTATAAGAGCCGTTGCCGTTGCAGTTGGCAGCTCGTGCTGTTCGTGGCGACGTTGGGGTGCAGTTCAGAGATAACCATCTTTTAACTTTCGCTGTTGCCGTTCAGTTGCCGTTCGGGCTTTAACCAATGACACGACAGCAACAAGTCACGTGATCGTTCCCACCCTGGAAATTATGAAACCGTCATTCTTGTATGTTTGAATAACTGAGGAGAATCCCTCTTGGGCGCTGCACAAGCACCCAAAACTGCACCGAAGACTTCTAAAAGCTGATTGACTTCAGTAAATAGATGCATCAACTTGTTTTGACGTTTTTAAAATACCATACTGTGAGGTTAAAAAATATATCAGCTGTCAAAGTTCGTGGACGTTCGGGAGTTTATAAATCGACATTTGATAATTCCGAACTGCACCGCCGCCAACTGAACGTCAACTCAGTGTTGCCAACAGTACGATAATTATAGTACTTGTACCATAATTTTGAGCAATGTACGATATACGATAGCAAAGCACTATCGTACGCAAAAAATACGATAATTTCTAATGAATAGTTAGTGCTTGTTTTCAACTTTTCTGCTTTTTTATTTGTTTGGTTGGAATAAAAACGTCCAAAAAGAGAGTTGGGGATTTTCTTTCGAAATTGTGCGTTATGTTGGTCACATGTATGTCAAGTGTCAATTACATGTCACGGTTGACGTCGGCGGGAAGTCGGGATCGGAATCAGAGAAAAATCGGAATTGAAAATTCGGAAACGAGGTTCCAGAGCGGTGTTGTTGGTGTTGGTTGTTGGCCTGTTGGTGATGTTCCGTGGTTTCGTGTAGTGTCCTTCAAATCTACCATCCAGGCAGCAAGAGGTGAGTGAGACGTCTAATGATATTTTAGTTAAATGTTAAATTATTCTAAATGAACATAATCATGTCATCAGGCTGCACTCTGCAACATGGACACGGACACCGACAGCAGCGACTCCCAAAAACAAGAACAGCAAGGAGGTAGACCATTGACTGCCAAGAAAAAACAAAAACACCGCCAACAGAAGTTTCGAAGTGAATGGCTCCAAAACAAAGATTTCACACGTTGGCTACAACCTGTGCAAGAAAACCACTTTAAGGCCAAGTGCAAGCTCTGCCATTAGTACAGGAAAAATAGTAAAAAAATCGGCAAAACCTCGGAATAAATATGGACGTCATGAAAATTTGATATTCTGTTCAGAATTGAGTGCTTTACAACATATCCAAAATCGCCAAAAATCGCACTCGGGGGTTTTGAGTTATTGGAGGGGGGGTAAAAAATTGCAACTTAAAATGGAGGGGATGAGACCTGTCAATCCATTGAAAGCAAACACGTTATAATCCGACGCATCATATCCCGCTGATACCATTCTGCCAAAAAAAGTGTCGATCTGTGATGAAGGGGGGTCGTGGGGGGGCGAAGCTCTGCCAGGTGGTTCATTTTGTTTTTCTGTCCATGTAGAACCGATCACGACAAGTTTTGTATCTTTTCCGACTAAATTCGATCTCCTGAACTCGAATTTGATGTGTAAATTTAGATGAAAACAAGTTTAAACAAGTTAACTTGGGAAAACTTGTTTTTTCTTTGACAATTTTGACGAATTTTTTTTTCACTGTTAGAGGTGTTTATCTTCGAAAATATTTCAGGGGCGATTAGATTGGAGTGTATTTTGCACGAGAATCATCCACTCGATGTATAATTTTGTTTCTCGAGTTGAAAAAATCGATTTGAACTTGAGCCGGCGCGGCGCGTCGTCTACTACTGACCAGAACACTGCAGCATGCACCTTTAAATGAAAACACCTCAAACTAATCAAGAAATAACGACTCATCTTAGAAAATTAGAGGATCAGTACAAAATTGAATTTTCTATTACATAAACAAAATCTCGATTAATCGCACTGAAGGGTTTTGAGTTATTTAAGGGGAGATGTAACAGTTCAGAGAGTATGAATCTTGCCAAAATGTTATCCTCCTCCTCGAATAACTCAAAATTCTGCATTGCGATTCAAGGCGATTTTGTTCATGTTATAGGGAATTCAATTCTGCACAGATCCTCCAATTTTGGAAGATAAGTTGTTATTTTTTTAATAGTTTGAGGTGTTTTCATTTAAAGGTGCATGCTGTAGTGTTCTGGTCAGTAGTGGACGACGCGCCGCGCTGGCTCAAGTTCAAATCGATTTCTGTAATTTGAGAAACAAAACTATACATCGAGTGGATGATTTTCGTGAAGAATACACTTTAATTCAATGGCCCCTGAAAATTTTCTGGGAATAAACACCTCCAACAGTGAAAAAAAAAATCGTCAAAACTGTCAAAGAAAAAACAAGTTTTCTCAAGTTAACTTGTTCAAACTTGTTTTAATCCGAATTTACACATCGGATACGAGTTCAGGAGATAGAATTTAGTCGGAAAAGATACCAAACTTGTCGTGATCGGTTCTACATGGCCAGAAAAACAAAATGGACCACCTAGCAGAGCTTCGCCCCCCACTACTCCCCTCCGACAATGATAGACACTTTTTGTGCCAAAATGGTATCAACGGGATATGAGACGTCGAACTATAATGTATTTGCATCCAGTGGATTGACAGGTTCCATACCCTCCATTTTTAGCTGCAATTTTTTACCCCCCCTTCAATAACTCAAAACCCCCGGGTGCGATTTTTGGCGATTTTGGATATGTTATAGAGCTCTCAATTCTGAACAAAATATCAAATTTTCAAGACGTCCATATTTTTTCCGAGGTTGAAATCTATCTTTCTTGTACTACATGTAGAGTTCGTGTCTGAGTTGCAAGTTATAAAAAACCACGCCAAAGGAGCTAAACATCAGCAGAAACAGAAAACAGTAGCGTCTCATTCCCATAATATACAATCATTTCTCAAGGTAGGTCCTAGGGTTTCAAACCACCACCATGCCCGATAGTATATTGGAAGTAGAAAAAAATAGGTGCTTTGCTGGAATTAATTCAAACAAAAACGATTTTTTCACCATGGCAAGCTTACAGTCCCTTCTTCAACATATCAAAAGTCCTCAACTCTGGGACTGCTACAAATCAGTATACAGGGTGAAAGTTTATTATTTTTCTTCATTTTCTTTTTTCTTGAAAAACTAATGACCGAAAAAAACGGTTTCAGGCTGGTTTGATAGGCCATAGTCTTCCAATAAACATATAAAAAATATACCACCCAGCAACTGCTGCGTATCAAATTACAGGGTGAAAACTATTTTTCATCTTCAATTTTTTTTCTTAGTGGAACTGATCTAGATTGAAGCCGGTTCCAGTTCTTTTGCAAGCTTATAATGTCATACTGAACATATAAAAAGGATACATTTCTGCAACTGCTGCTATTCAATTTACAGGGTGAAAAGTCATTTTCACGTTTCAATTTTTTTCTTGGTGAAATTGGCTCACACATCAATTTCGACTGATTCTTCTGTAAACTTGAGGTTTCTAGTCAAACATATCAAAATAATACATTTCTGCTACAGCTACGTTTTTATTTACAAATTTAAATATTTGGTTGCGTTCCAAGATTTTTTGAATTTTTGATGCAATATACCCGAATATACCCAAACATTTAAATTTGTAAAAAAAAACGTAGCTGTAGCAGAAATGTATTATTTTGATATGTTTGACTAGAAACCTCAAGTTTACAGAAGAATCAGTCGAAATTGATGTGTGAGCCAATTTCACCAAGAAAAAAATTGAAACGTGAAAATGACTTTTCACCCTGTAAATTGAAAAGCAGCAGTTGCAGAAATGTGTCCTTTTTATATGTTCAGTATGACATTATAAGCTTTCAAAAGAACTGGAACCGGCTTCAATCTAGATCAGTTCCACTAAGAAAAAAAATTGAAGATGAAAAATAGTTTTCACCCTGTAACTTGATACACAGCAGTTGCTGAGTAGTATATTTCTTATATGATTATTGGAAGACTATGGCCTATCAAACTAGCCTAAAACAGTTTTTTTCAGTAATCAGTTTTTTGAGAAAGAAAGAAAATGAAGAAAAATAATAAACTTTCACCCTGTATACTAATTTGTAGCAGTCCTAGAGTTGAGGACTTTTGATATGTTGAAGAGGGAACTGAAAGCTAGCCATGGTAAAAAAATCGTTTTTGTTTGAATTATTTCCAACAGATATTCTATTTCCAATATACTACGAGGCTCATTTTTGTACTTGTGATTTTTTTTTTAAGAAAAACACGAACAATTTTGATTGTCTCGAGTTTGCAGTTGAGCTTGCAAGTTAGCAAATATAACAAAATGACTGATATTTGTATTTTTATTTCAGCCAAAGGAAAATGATAAGAATCCTACCAAGAGACTGGAAATTCAGCTTTGTGGATTTCTAGCGGAACATAACATTTCATTCCGAACAATTGACCATTTAGTTGCTGTGATAAAAAACGGTGTGCCTGATTCAAAAATTGTAAAAGACATGCGTTTAAAACGAAGTAAAGCCACTGGAATTACTAAAAATGTTATTGGAGCTACCCACAAAAACATTTTGGCTAGAAAATTAAGAAGTAGCCGATTCAGCATACTAACCGACGAATCAACTGACATAAGCACCAAAAAAAACAGCATGCATAAATGTACGATTCTTTGATGAAGAACTTGGGATCATTACAACTCAGTTTCGGGAACTGGTTGAAGTTCATGACGTCACCGCAGCTGACCAATCTGTTACTGCTGAGCATTTGTTCAACCTGATAATCAAGACGTTCGAGGACCAGAGGATCCCAATGGAAAACATCATAGGATTCACTTCTGATGGCTGCAATGTTATGATGGGCAGTCACAATTCGGTGGCATCAAGGTTTCGACTTCATTGTCCAGGAATTTTTATTATGGAATGCATTTGTCATTCCTTGCATATTTGTGCAAGTGAATCCTGCAAGAAGCTCCCCAGAACCTGTGAAGATTTGGCCAGGAATATATTTTCCTATTTTAAATTCAGTGCGAAGAGAAAATCGGAATTTGTGCAATTTCAATTATTCTGTGATCTTGAGCCATATCAAATGCTGCACCCTGCACAAACCAGGTGGCTCTCTTTGTTAATGGTCATTGAGAGATTGTTGGAGCAGTGGCCAGCCCTGCAACTTTATTTTGATGAGGTTTGGATTGAACAAAAGTTAGTCAGTGTCGAACAAATTCACAAAAACTTGAATGATCCTTACATAAAGCTGTATTTTTTATTTTTGCAATGGGTGTTGCCAAAATTTGTTCATGTGAACAAATATTTTCAATCTGAAAAAATTGTTATCACCAAACTACATGAAATTATGACTCAAACTCTAACAGACCTCCTGTGTTGCTATATGGAGAGAAATTACGTGTTGACCACTAAATTGTCAAAAATCAATCCTTCCGACAAATCAAAATTTTTGAACAAAAACAGTTTATATCTGGGGATTAAAGTATCTGAGCAACTCAGGAACCCACGAATGAATAGGCCAGACTTGAAAGAATATTTTTTTGAAAAATGCACAGACTTCCTTAGTACTGCTTGTACAGAAATTCAAAAACGTTATAATTTTGACGATATTGTATTGAAAAATCTCCAAATATTTGTACCTGCGGCAGCAGTGGCTGCCGAAACAAGAGATCATACTCCGTCACTGTTACCATTGTTAAAATCTTTACCGAGAAACGCCAGCGAAGAAAACTGGCAGCAAATTGATGATGAGTGGCGTAAGTTACCTTTCGTTGCACTTGATTCTGACTGTGATATCTCAATGGAATGTGATATATTTTGGAAAAAGCTATTTAATTGGAAAAATGAACATGTGTTGGTATTTGAATTTCTTCCAAGTTTTGTTTTGTCTTGTCTTGCATTACCGCATTCAAATGCACAATGTGAACGCACCTTTTCAAAAATTAATCTGACAAAAACAAATCTCAGGAACAAATTGATGACCAAAACAGTAAACGGACTTTTGCATACTTCCGACCACTTGAAAATGGTTGGTTCTTGCACAACATTTGAACCGGTCCCAGAAATGCCGGAGCGAATGACCAGGGATGGGATCTATAAAGACTCCGCTGGCGGAGACGAAGTCGACCCTGAAGTTGATCAGCTTCAGGAAGGTTTAAATATCGACTGATTAAGTAGGTAAAAGTAAAGTACAAAGTGGGATATAGGTACCTACCTATTTCTTCAAGAGAACTGATTTTTTGTTGTGATACTTGTTATAAGTACCCACACAACATGGAACATCTTTGAAATGTTTTGAAATGTTTGATTTAAGTTATATCGACAACGTTGCAAAAAGATGTGGTATATATGTATTCGAGATGTACCCAACACATGAAGTAACTATGTTTCATACATAAGATATTAATGTTCAACATCCATTAAATGTCACATCTTAACATTCTATTGACATTCCTATCATGTCAGGAGGATCCATGTAGTAGGATTTCATACATGAGACGTAGAATACGCAACATATAATATATGTATGTTTTTGAACATCATAGTGACGTTCCGGAACAACAAAATTGCTCCCGTGCTAACTGCGCTTGCGCCCAGCTTCCACCATCTGAATCGGATATTCGGATCTTCCGCTAGCTAACGGCTTCCCAGCGGCCATTTATTGTTCTGTGTGTTAGTGTTGTGACTTGCCTGTGTTTTGTTTGGTGCCAAAGCAAATAAGCCATCATCGGAACGCCCGATCAACGAACCCGATAAGTGCGAGGATTAGTTACCAGGTAAGTGAAACTATTTTTCATTAGCACATAAATAGATGATTTACATTAATTGTCTCATTACAACTTGGCGCGTAAATCCTATAACCTAACTTTCGAAGCTATTTCCTTGCCTTCAAGGTGCTAATAACTTGAACTCGATCTACCTTATTAAACGTTTATACCATGTACCATGTACAGGGTGTTCACGCGAGACGGATACCCTGCATAAAAAAGCCTCCCCTTCATGATAATTCAATAAAGAAAAAACTTTCCTTGAACAATTTTTTCCGTACTTTCTGAATATGTCAAGTAAAATGTAGGTTTTCTCATGCAACACATGCACATGTATAAATGTGTAAGTTTCGTGCTAAACATGACATCTCTCAAAAAGTGACACCTTGACAAAACGGACCCTGGACCTCCACGTCCCAGTCCAAAGCGTGGCGGCCCGTTTGCCATTTGATCCGACCTCCAGGAGCCAATAGACCAGGAGATAGTGACTGATTTTTGGCCGTGATTTTACGCAATAGGTGTGCCTTTTGTAAATTGGACTTTGATTTTTTATAATAATATACAAGGTGTTTCTAAAATAGGTAGTCAAAATTGGGGAACATATAGACCGAGTAAAAAAATGACGAAAACCTTGAAAAAATTTTTCCCTAAAGTGCCCCCTAAGAAAGATACAGCCCTTCAAATGTAAGTCTGGAAAATCGGTTTGAATTATTATCTCCAACACCTTACGAAATAAAATATGAAAATTTGTACATTTACTAACCAATTGATGCTTGATAAAATGAACTGAACTGAACTGAATTCAGGGGTAATTTTAATTTAATTTTATCAAGGATCAAATGGTTAGTAAATGTACAAATTTTCATAATTTTATTTCGAAAGTTGTTGGTGATAATAATTCAAAACGATTCTCTAGACTCACATTTGAAGGGCTGTATCTTTCTTAGGGGGCACTTCAGGAAAAAAAAATTATAAAGGTTTTCGTCATTTTTTTACTCGGTCTACAGGGTGTCCCGGGTTTAATGATCTTCACTTTGCCAGTCGATAGAGAATCAAAAAACAAGAGGACAGGTCAGGAAAACTTATATCGAAAAATTGAAAATAACTGAGATACAGACCTCCAAAGTTTGAAATTAAAAATCGTTTTTTTCTTATAACTTCTAAACCTTTGACCGATTTGGCTCAAATTTCACACATATAGTTAAGAAATACTGTCCAATGAGCTGCTTGTGATATTTTTTACCAATACTCTCCAGTGGCGTAGATATTGGGGTGTAGGTCCCCTTTTTTCCGACCGTTTTTCACGCCACTGACTTTTTTTTGACATTGGCCCGATTATTGAATTCTACGTGAATTATTTGTATTTCAATTTTTTTAGTTTTTTTATTTTTTCAATTTTTTTTTGCATTTTTCATTATTTCACTTTTCTATTTTGAAAAAAGAATCTTTTCCTGAAGTAGGTACAAAACTACCTATTATTCCTTATAGTGTTTGTATTCCCTTTTCAGATCAACCACCACTGCGTGCAATCACTTCAGGTCATTCAAGATGGAACCAGAACCAGAAGGAAACGAGGGCCAAGATCCTGAATTGCAGGTACTTATACCTATGTCAAATCAAAGGAAACCAGTAAGAAGGAAAACAACTGGGGCTATTTCGAAAACACATTTGAGGCGTCTAGCTAATATTGAACTGAAATCAAAATTAAAACAGAGCACAAAAACACTTGTAAAAACATCACTTAAAAAAGGTCGAAATATCCCTGTTATTCATCAAAGTTTTCATCCATGTAACGTTGAGAATGTCACTGGGAATGATTATGCTTTTATTGATATTGATGATGTAACAGATCGTTACGTGAATACTCACACAAGTATCGATGGTACAGGTTCTCCTGTTACTATTAATCCTGATGTTAATAATTCTTGCACAATAAATGATTCATTAAGGAACAAATTGAGAACATGGGTAGCCACATTCAACGTCTCGAAAAACTGTGTCAATGATCTGTTATCGATTTTGAATTCTGAAAAAATCGAATTGCCAAAAGATTCAAGGACTCTCATGAAAACTCCAACAGCACCAAGTAACGTTATTACTATGGCCCCCGGCCACTACAAACATTTTGGTATCGAAAACGGCATTTCCTACCTTGTGGCCAGAAATAAAATAAAGAGTTTTCCAAATAATATCATTGAATTCAGCATGAATATTGACGGACTCCCCATAAGTAAATCCTCGCGAAGTCAGTTTTGGCCAATATTGATCAAACTAATAAATGATGATGGCACAGATACATCTGATGTGTTTCCAGTTGGAATTTATTTTGGGACTACTAAGCCCAAGGTCCTCGATGAATATTTGAAGTGGTTTGTAAATGAGTATAACAGAATAAATGAAAATGGAATGACTGTTTTAAATGAAATTCATAAGATTAAATTATCAACAATAATCTGTGATGCTCCCGCTAAAGCCTTTATTTTGAATGTCAAAGGACATAATGGATATTATGGTTGTAATCATTGTGAACAGAAAGGAACATATTTGGAAGGAAGAATGGCATTCTTGGACATAAATGCTCCGGTAAGGACAGATGATTCGTTTAATTTGAGAACATCAGAATATCACTGTGGAAAAAGTCCGTTGGAAGATATCAATGTAGGACTAGTATCAAGTACTCCGATGGATTACATGCATCTTGTCTGCCTCGGGGTAGTCAAGAAGCTGATTATATTTTGGACAAAATCGCAAAAACACGTACCTATGCGAAGAATGTCGAATGCCAAGATACAGGCCGTAAATGAAATTCTTCAAAGTTTGAGATCTTACATGCCAACAGAATTTGCTCGATTGCCTAGACCTATCAGCGATATTGATTACTGGAAAGCGTCTGAACTTAGGCAGTTCATTCTATATACTGGGTTATTATCATTACGAGATAATTTGGAAGAAATATATTATAACCATTTCATCTTGTTACATTGCGCTATTCGGATTCTCATATCTGCAGAATTGTATAACCGATTCAACGATATGGCAAAAAACTTGCTAAGATTATTCGTTTCACAGTACCCCTCTCTCTATGGGAAACACAACGTTACTTATAATGTGCATTCATTGATTCACTTACCTGAAAATTCCAAGGTACACGGCCCACTCGATTGTTTCAGTGCATTTTGTTTTGAGAACTATTTACAAAAACTAAAGAAACTGTTTAAAAGCTCCCCAAATGCTTTACAGCAAGTTTGCAATAGAATACACGAAGAAATGGCCATCAATCAAGAGAATTCCTTTTGTTCACCGATTTTTCCTAAATTGAAAAAAGAAATCAAGCGCAATGGAAATGCTACGTTTTTCAAAGAATTATATTCTAGCAATTACTGTATCAAACTGAACGAAAAAGATGATTGTTTTCTGACAATAAATGATGATATAATAAAAATCAACCAAATAATTGAACAAGATGACCAAGTTGTCCTGGTTGTGAAGAAATTCTTATCAGTGTCACCACTTTATGAACATCCTTGCCGTTCACAGTTTTTGTTTGAATTCATAACCGGGAGAACACTATCAGTCTCTTACTCAATTTCCCAAGGTGATTTAAAGTATAAGTGTCTTTGTGTACAGCTAGAAGATGACAAATTTGTAGTTAGTTCTTTATTGCATGACCTGAGAAACTAGACCTAATTAAAATTGGCTCTGAACATCAAGATCGAACTGAACTTTTGGGATTATCTTTATTACTCTTGATTCAACTCACTATTTTATTTAACATTTTCTTCTAAATTGTTCAGTGACGTATTAATTGGTTTTTGTTTTCGAGTTGAACCTTGAAAAATATAAATTTTGAGTTGTCTTGTATAGGTATGCTGTATGCTGTATTCTTTGCTTAATAAAACAATTGGGTTTCTTTGATTGTGTTCAAGTTACACAGTTTGAATAATAGTAACATTAATGATGATAAGAACGAAAGCAGTGTCAAAATACCTTAATCTTAAAGAATAATTTCTAGATATATTAATATATTTTTGTTATGTTGATGTAAGAACATTTATGAAATCTTTTTTTATTTTTATGTCGCTATAAAAAATAAAGATGAAAATATTTCAGTTGAAATTAAAAAGATGTTCATACCAAGGGCGTGAAGTGACTGTTTTAACCCTGGAGGTCTGTAATCAGAACATGGACTAAAACAATTTTTTTGAGCTGTCCAGGTACAATTTTTTTTCATTACCCATATTCCTATGCGCTGCAAATTTGGTAGCTAATGGATCACCTTCATAAAAACCAGAGTAAAAACCTTTTACCATTGTGTTTTTACAATATGTGTCATTGTAAAACTAATTTTAATTGAGGTAAACGTTTGTTATTGTGAACAATCAACAAATAGAGAAGATGATTGTGTGCTTTCTAGTATGTAATCATTATTGTGCTTAAATACTAGTAATCAGCATTTCAACTATTTTACAGATAAACTACTATGTGGGCTATTTTGTTGACGAAAAAAATGAGAAGGAAGTTGCCGTGTTCCCTAAGAGTTGGACTTTAGAGAAAAAAAACGAAACTTTTTGTTTTTGGCCAAAGAAAAATGCAACAAAGGCAATGCTGAAGAAGGAACCCGTAGACATTCGCAAGTGGAAAATGTATCCAGTGACAGTTGTTGCTAAATGCGGTAAAAAGCCGTAGTTTTTTCAATACCTACTTGCATAATTTTAGTAACTACCTAATTTTACAGAAACATATGAAGAAGGAAAAATCCTTCAAAGAAATTACCTTGCAAGTTCTGATTTGAATGAACAAAGTGAACACCGTGGTCGGGGTGCACGCATGAAGAAAAAGAGAAAATTAAGCATCGCTTCTGCGTCTGAAAAGTCCTTCAGTTTATCATCAGAAAGTGAGGATGAACGTCCAATTAAAAAATTCACGATAATCCCATTAAAATCGAAGACTTCTATCTGCAGTGAGAGATGGAACATGATCGTGAAAGGTAAAGGTGCCTTTAATAGTTTCAATATAGGTATATTTATTTACATACAAAAGTTTTTAAATACCTATACCTAGGTATAGTTACCTATACCTAAAACTAATATTAAGGATTAGCTATTTAGTAACTCTCGTTTTTATTGCATTATGATCTTCTTTGAGTCCTAATTTGTAATTGTAATAAATTTCAGCGAATAACAACGGTTTAAACGACGCGATTGTGTCAATTGACTCGGCACCACCTCAGCTGGACTTGAGGCCGAACCTTAATGAGCACTCCGAGGAGCACTCCTTGGTTCATGACACTGGAGCAGATATTTCAGCTGTTGAAAATCGCGACGATAATCAACAATCTCAGGGGAATCTTGATGGGCACCATATGATGGCTTATGATCGTACCAGTGAAGCAGATCTATCAACCGTTGAAGATCCCGAGGACGCCACAAATTCTCGACTTGAAGGTAGATACCTAAACAGTAAACATCTTGCTTTCATTGCAAGTATGCAACTAACATACAAGTTGCTTTATGAAAACTTGAAAAAAGAAATAAGCTCGTAGGTATAAAAAAAAAAAACAGCAATGAAAAATGGTATTTTGTTTTATTACAGATCAGGGTGGCAGGAGTGCCCTTTTTGCGGCGAGTCCGTGGGGTCATAAAATCATAACATTGTCATACTTACAAATTTCTCAGTAGATACCTACTATTTTCATTTTATTTCAGATTTTAGAGTGAAACGTGGAGCATGGCCTTAAGCCAATAATTCTACAATAACTCATTATGAGGAAGTTGAAAGTAAAGAACAAGTGGGAATAGTTGATAGATCTGCGTGTTTCTCATTATTTTAACAGAATTTAGTTATTGCAGATGGACCTTTATTTCTTCCAGAGAACCTTCATTATTATTTTTTAGTGCTCTGTGGTAAATTAAATTGTGGCTGTTTTTCAGACTTACTTAAAAAGAATTTAAGAGAAACCATTTACGTGAAAAACTACGTGATGAAACTGGATGGGCAAATAATCAAAATCAATCAGAATATTGCCCAGTTAATGAATTCAGGTCTTGAAAATATGTCTAACACAAGGAACACCTTTGTTTCTGATGTGATCATACCTTTTTTGTCCCTTAAAGATTTTGAAGGTTTGGTGGAAATGGACTCAATCTTATGCGATGACGTCAAGCAGAGTGAAATGGTACCTAACATATAAGAAGTGGATTTTTTTTTTAAATCAATAATTATGTATTATTTGTAGCGGAAGTTTTTCCGAAGGCTTGGAGGCAGTGATATCAGAAGTGGCGTCAGAACTTGGCTTAGAAGTGCTTTCTCTAATAGCCTGGCATCAAAATGTTCCCTGACTGGGGCAAAACAGAATCACAAGCTAAAAGATAGAAATTTGTATAAGATAATGAAAGGTATAATATTGAACATTTTTCCTATATTTTTTATTTCCATGGAAGTACCTAATCGAAATCGTGTTGTAGTGGCAGCTATGCAGCATTTCCCGAACGCAACAGTCGACGATTTTAACAAAACGGTGTCAGACTGGTTCCGACAGGCCAACCAGCGCCTGAAGAGAGAAAGAGAGTAAGTTTTACGGATCGTTTAGAAATATTTTCTAATAAGGTTTATACTTTTCAGGCTAACTGCATCACCGAACTGATATACCAATACGAGTCGTACCACTAATATTTAGTATTATTACCTACTAACTGTGCACATAATAAACGTTAAAAAGTTAATCGTGAGAATTAGCTAAATTATTGAATGGGTACCTACCTATACTGTGCGTTAGTCAATGTATCATGTACCATACCTAAGTAGGTAGTACAAGTAGTTTGAGAATATTAGACGAGTTTCATAATACGTCTTATTAAACGAGTGTAATATACTTATTATTATCTACAAGCGTGAAATAATACCCGTCATCAATGTCACTTTTAACACGTTGATGACCATGACGACGTGTTGAAAGTGATGTTCCTGTCATGGTTTTCAATAAATTGTTACATTTATTAAACATTTCAAAAACCGTTGTAGATAAAATATTGTAAGATACAAGTGTTAAAAGTGTCTTATTTTGTGAGCGGGGTTTCTCCACTCGCTGACGCTCGTTTCGCAAGCGTCCACGCTCACAAAGTAATATCTGTCGCTTTTAACACTTGTGTCTTAAATAGCTATTTCATCTACTTTGCGATAATTGCGCAGAAATTGAAAATTTTAGTTGCTAATAAAAATAAAAATGTTTGACATGTGAAAGTTTGCGACTAAGGTTTGCCTACCTTCTATTACAAATAAACCCTGAAATAAATTTTCTATTGGTTGAAAAGCGGTTTAAAAATCTTCTATCTTTGCGTTACCTACTAATGGATTCATTATTACTTCGAAGATAGCAGTGCTTTAATGGAGTATATTATTAAACTGTTTTTCAACCAATAAAAGAACAATTCATTGCCAGAGAAGACTTGTGAGAAGGTAGGCGAACGTCAGTGCGGAAGTGTCTCCTGTCAAACGTTTTTATTACGAACGTATTTTAGTACCTAGCCAGAATAATGTACAATTCCTGATCGATTATCAGGGTAAATTACACTCATTTGGAGCAATCTTTGCAAAATCGTCGTGCCAACAGAAGCGAAAGGTGAGTCCATGATCACAACTTACAACGTGTGAAAAATCCTCAGAAAAATCACCAACCCAACGTGGAGCATCCCCGTCGTTGACTTAATTTTTGGAAAACAGAACGGCCAGTTTCTGTTACGGCCATTTTACAGTGGACGACGTTGTCAACGAATTGGCTTGCTGTCAAGTGACTTTCAGTACAGAATCCCCCCCCCAAAAAAAAAAATTGACTGTCGTCCACTAAATTCGAATTTATTTCGAATTTTGTAAACTCTATTGAACAAATAGTTCATTACATCAAGTGGGAAGCCTAGGGTAATTTTTAACAGAAATCTGGGATTTCTATATACAGGGTGGTTCAGGTTTAATTGAATATTTTGACTTGATATTCTTGTCAACATTCTGATCTGGAAAATATGACAATATGCCTCTATAAGTGAGAAGCCTATTGCCTATTAGTTTTCGAATTAGAACGATGAGAACATCTTGTCAAAATATTCAATGGTTAATCTGAAGCACCCCTGTATATGTCATATTTATTTCTTCTCTCAACATTCCTATGATGAAGAAACGAAACATCATCGTGATGTAACATTGTAACATCTTATTGATGAATTCCCGTTCTGTTCCTCCAACCTCTCGCATAAACAATTACGGGATGTTTTAGTGTAACATTTTATCCACATTTTTTGCATATTCCGAGAGACGAACATAGAGGTTCCTGGAACATTCCTTAAATGTATTTGAGCACATTTTACAAATGTTACAAGAAACATTTCAACATTAATTGTATGTTATTGGAACGTTATTTTGTCCTGTGGGTAGGTACCCGCTTATTTATTTTTTTCAAGACAACCGATTTTTTTGTTGTATGGTGTTGTAGGTACTTTGGTACCTAAAAAATAATTATATAATACCTAAGTTGGTAGTATTATTTAGTATTTACTTTCTGTTTATAACGTTCTAATGTTCTAAGTTTTGTTTCAAAGTTTATGTTTGTTTTGTTGTTTTCCATTGTCACCAACAATTTCAATAAAAAAAAAATGGATTATAAGTACCTACCTACGGTTTTTTTTTTTTCATAAAATGTGAACTCTGGTAAGTGAGTAAATAATACGATAATTGGTGCCAAAATACGATAATTTTTTCCCCCATATACTATAATGTCATTTTAGAAAGTTGGCAACACTGCTCGATATGCTATACTATCGTTTCAGACAATTGGCAACACTGAGTTGGCGTTGGCGACGGTAATCATTAGAAATCTGGCAACGGCAACACTGGCTAGAAGTAGCTTTATTCACTATAAGTACTAGCTTTATTTGTCTATGATTCTCTCAAGATGATTCTCTGCAGTAGAGATTGGAGAGTTGGAGACCACCAAAATCTTTATTGGACTACAACCCAAATAGTATTGATCGGATTGCAATGGACGATTGACTAATTCTATGCTATGACTTACCTTTGCATGATCGCAAAGTTGGCGTCTGGGAGTCCTGGACTGGAACTCATGGAAAATTTGTTAAAAGCCATCATACTGCTGTACGGTTAACTGCTCCCCACTGGCACAAAAAAAATCAAGAATGTATTGCGTAACACAAACAACAGCAATTTCATAAACAGCAGCTCAGTGGCTCAGTTACTGCTGATTGAAATACACAATTTAGAAGCTGCAGACCCGTTCGAATTTGTGGTTAGGATCAAGATTGAGGAATGTCTTTCAACTTTCAACGTCCTTGGTCTTTCGAAAGCTCGTAGGGCCACTACTAGAAGTCAAGTCACTAAATATCCCCAGATTTCCACAGCTGTCCATAGGCGTCTCATCAAAAAGGGAGCTAGACAAAGAAAGTCGGAACAAACAAAAGAAGGCAATATGACTGTAAGTAAGCAGCAGCTCTTGGCATTCTTCTTATGATCGTAGTTAAAATCGTTTTTTTGCTCGTTGGTTTGAAAAGCGTGTTTTTGAAAGAAAATAAATAAACAATTGGCAAAGAATCAATGCCCGCCAATGGTAATGTCCTAGATCCAGGACGTGATCTGTCAAATCTGTCTGTCAACTTTGTTTTGTTGAGCCAACTGCCAACTAACTCTCCCATTTCCATTTCCAAATTTCCACGATTCCATGTGCGCGTGTAAGGTAAGCTAAGGGGAGAATTGTTCACTGGAGGATTATTGTAGAAATGCACCAGTTATTGTAGTATCGATAACAGTCTGAGCTTTTTTCCCTCAGTAGCAGCTATTATTTCTCAGTTTTTTCTAGGAGATGGTCATGAACCACAAAGATGTCCCAGGAAGTGAACATGGACACTTAAAAGTAAGTTCTCTGTTGACCTAGGCCTCAGCTAATTCATCGTCTTTTAGTGAATACCTGCAATCAAACTAGCCAAGCCAGACCCATCAGTGGTACATTCTTGAAACATGATACATGATGTCTCGAAGAAGTTGAGGCAGGCAAAGGACTCGGTAAGTGTATTATTATTAGAATGTGAAGGACTTTCCAAACAGTCTGTATCTAAAAAGCACCACCTGAAGACAGGTGACCACATGATGGGTCGAGTGGTTGTATTTAGGATTATAGCTGAAGTGCTTTCCAGGGCTTGCAAGTAGCTATATCGAATTTCTGCGGGAAGTTTCAGACACTTTTTTTCTTGTCTTAATAATTAGACGTTCCCAAGGAAGACTATTGTAAGTGTTAAAGTACCACTTGTCAGAAATCACATTTCAAACTTCATACAAGCATTATAGCTGTAAAAAGATGGATATTTTCCTAGATCCAATATTGAGAAAATAGATAGCTTTAGTTTTCAATTTTGTCAAATTTTTTTGCAAACCTAATTTTATGTTCTTACTGGAAACACTTAATGGGTAGTAATTATAAAAAATAAGCATAAGCATTTGCTTAGATTTTTGAGGAGTTGCTGAGCTGACTTTCTCTAGCAACACCTAGGAAATTCAAGCAAATGCTTATGCTTATTCTTTATTGATACTACCCAATGACTGATTTTATTGCAAGTCAACATATCATAATACTTC
Source organism: Anaspis maculata (assembly GCA_949128115.1). Taxonomy (NCBI): domain Eukaryota; kingdom Metazoa; phylum Arthropoda; class Insecta; order Coleoptera; family Scraptiidae; genus Anaspis; species Anaspis maculata. Next base: position 55,839,733 of record OX421965.1, on the reverse strand, counting down.
GAAAAATACATTTCATAGACAATACAACTCAAGTTTCAATATTTTAACCGGGAAAATCAGCTATACATATAGTCCGGATGCTAGTTGCATAAAATGGAATGAACCTTGCATTTTTTGATGAGAAGATGCTACTTGGTGGAGATGTTCCTTGCGTCATACTCTTCTGATCCAAAAAGGTAGCCATCAGCGCCATCCATGCCGGCGGCGTATACAGGGTGAAACAGAAAAAAAAAAGTTGGAAAATTATATTTCAATAACCGAAGCATGTGGAGACGTGTAATTTACCACATACATTAATTGTTTTATGCTTGTGAAGTCACAGCGAACCGTTCTTGATTACCTTGAACCGTCTTTGAAATGTAGGGGAGGAACAGAAAAAAACAAAAACACTCTTTTTCCATAAATAGGTGATCCTTTAGCCCAAGAAAAATGGATTTTGACCTCAAAAAAAATACTGTAGTCGTGAAAATCACAGGTTTTGTTCAGAATTTTGTGCTCTTTCCAAATTTCTGGGTTTCAGAAAAATCCCAGCGGAGGCTTTTTTTTTAGAGCTGTCAAAAATCTGAAAACTTATAATTCCGAACAATTTCAAATTAAGCTCAATTTTTCATGAGATTTCAAGTACACACAGTTATGTGGAGACTGCAAATGTTGAGAATGAACATTTGAACTATTCTGAACCAAACACGATGAAAAATTTCATAGTTCTATTGGAATATTTCGATTTGTTCTGTCAAATGTATATGATATAGAAAAAATAGTAAAAAAATCGCTAGAACCTTGGAAAAAATAGGACTGTGTATCTTACGTGTTATCCGGGCCCATGCGCGTAGAATTAGGCGCTTGATATGAAACTTCCAGACAAATAGCGTCTGTTAACACGTAACATGATCAGAAAAACTATCAATAATCGTTTGTGTAAGTGAAACTTTCAACTATTGATGCTCACTGTTTGTGAGTTGTGAGACTGATGTTATTTCAATCTTTTAAACATAAAAAACAATCATTTTGAAGGTGGAATAGGAAGGCACGCTTTCGGTTCTTACAAGAAAGAATGGAAATAAACACTGCGTCATGACAAGTGTAGAAGTCGATACGATGAAGAAAAAGGTTTAATTTTATTCCGTTTCCGCGAACACGTGGCGTGGAAGTTTTGGTCAGGGCCCTCTCCGAGTCTCCTCTAACTGAAAGCCTCTGGGGCCGAAGGTAGGCGAGCCACGAGAGCCACTCTCATATGGTACGTTTCAGGCAATCCTTGCTACATGAATGTACTGCGGATTGCATAAGACTATCCGGCCCAGAAGCTAGGCAGGAGAAAGGCAGAAGCCGTATTCGGGGTTGCCAAGTGAACAAGAAATATAAATTTCAATTACTTCGATATAATAATTTCCCAATTTTGAACTTTCATTCAGTATGGTGTCAGATTCCCTAACTAGAAGAGCGCAAGGAAACATCTTGCAAAACATATTGATTTTATAGTGACTATTTGAGGTGACAGTATATGTAATATAACGTATTATTGGTAACGGCGGCCATGCCAAATCTGACAACATCGCGATTAACAGACTGTGGATTATTTGCGAAGTAAGCAAGGAACTTCAAATATTTTTATTATTTTGTAAAAAAGAACTATACAAAATAGAAATTTGGCTTGCGACTGGTTCTTCTTCACATTTTTAGTAACTTTTTGTATCTATCTGGAGACTTAGTCATGAAATAGCCTGGTATTCCATAGAAAAGTCGATATTTGTCTGGATGTTTCAAATTTGGCACTAAATAGCGACAGTTGCGTCCATGTTGCATCTGCGCCGTCGGGTCAGGAGAACGCACTATTAAGACGTCCTGAAAATTTGACATTCTGTTCAGACTTGAATGCCCTACTGCATACCCAAAATTGACAGAAATCCCACTCCGGGGTCTTGAGTTATCGGAGGGGGGGTAATCAATTGCAACTCAAAATGGAGAGAAAGAAACCTGTTGATCCACTGGATGCAAATACATCGCAATTCGACGCATCATATCTCGTTGATACCATTTTGGCACAAAAAATGATGAGTGCATTTTCTTTTGGTCCATGCCTTTAACGCTCTTGAAATTATGGAGGATTCTTGTGTGACATTAACATTTTGATGGAAACTTCCTTGATTATCGAGTTGTTCTTCATTGGTTTCCTCTTCGGTTTCCTTTGACGTTCTTGCGATTTTCTTTGCGATGGTGTTCGGATCGGGTTGCCCTGCATATCTTTTCACTTGTCCGCTTGAGCGCTGGCCTCGACTTTCCTTGATGGCAGGTGTATTCATTTGTTTTTCCGAAAACTCGATCAGCAAATTAATAATTTTTCTATTTCCAGCCGTGAATCTATACAGATTCACTTTTTTTGCGAAAATTCCAAAGTAACTTTCCAACTCGTCTTCATTTATTAAAAGATGTAGTGTTCCTCTGCAAAAGGTTTCCATGTCCTAAATGTCCTTTTCAGTTATTCTTGCAATTAAGTCCACCGTTGTGTAACTATTTGCGGTGAGCACGTTCCTTAGGTCTGTAGGTATGCTTATATTCAGAGCTTTCGCTGCAGCTTCTAATGGCATCGATGAAGATTCCATCTGGAATAGGTAAAAAAAACGCTATTGTAAACGTGTTTCAGTGTAGGAAGCTTTATTTTCAATTCGGTGATGCATCATAATCTTCTATGGGTACCTTATCTATGTCATAATGAGAAATTATGAGAGAAGGAAGTGTTTCGTGCACGAGCCCGGAGTGATAGCCACAAGTAGTGGTGGTGTTGTGCCCCGGGAGGCGATAGTTATATTTTTTCTGCGAAAAATGTATAGCTGACGCATGGAAATAAAACATACGAGCATTGTCTTAATAACTTTAGAGAAAAACACGAAAAAAATGATTTTTGTCGTTCTTAAAGCATGTGTGGCGCCCTTAGCCAAGAGCTGCCACTGAGCCGCTAACTTAGCTAATAAACGCTTCGCAAACAAATAATGCAATGTTTGTGAAAACCTGCTCCGGGTTCGCCCGATAGTAAATGGGGCACCGGTGACAAATAAAAACTGAGCACTCGACTGAGCATAACCTCTACTTTATTTAAACTCTCTATACTTAAATCAATGCTCGAACCGGGCTCGGAACCGGGGTTTTGCTGTAGGTAGTGTAGGTATCTACTTACGTCCTAAGAATAAACTATTAACTCACCTTGGGAAACCATGCGGCTCGACATGCAGCTCGGCATGTAGTTTGTCGGTAGTCATGCGGTGCACCAGAAACTTGGATATTGTTAAGTGCCGGCAGAAAGTGTGATGCGCATGCGCATGCCACTTATGATGACGCCACGATTTGATCTGATTTCCTGTGATTTCCTCAAGATTTCCCCTGATTTCCTGTGATTTCCTTAAGATTTCCTATGATTTCCCCAATATTTCCCCTGATTTCCTGTGATTTCCTTATGATTTCCCCTGATTTCCTGTGATTTCCTGTGATTTCCTCTGATTTCCCCTGATTTCCCCAAGATTTCCCCTGATTTCCTCTGATTTCCTGTGGGGTGTACAATAGATTTCCTCTGCGGTTTACCCCTCGTTCATTTCCTTTTTTAGTTTTTTATTTTCTCTTGTCAAATCGTAAAGCTACAATTTATAATGGTGAGTAACAACTTGACCTTAGTCAAGGATGCATCTCTATTTATGTATCTCTAGAATTGTCGTACGAACCTCTGGTTCCACCATAGTTTTCACCATGGGATTTTATGGCAGTCTTCTTGTTTGGTAATATGCAGAATTTTCAAGAATGCTGCTTGACAGACCAGAACTAGATCTTTTCTTTTATTTCTACGTAACATTTGACGGTGTGCTGTTTCTGGAGCATGCATGTGATTTTTCGGGCGTCGTCTTTTGCACTTCACAGCCTTGCAGAATCTGATCAGGAACGCATCTTGCATCTGTTTATCTTTGGTTTCATAAAATCCCCGGTGAAAATCAGCAATGTCGCTCATTCGTAAGGTATTGTAGCGGTAAGATTGCGTAAAATGTTTACATTTAGGGTATTTTGGAGGAAACGAGGGAGCATGTCTGTAAACAATTGAAACGAACAAGTTAGTGTGATAAACACTGACAATTTGTTGTTCCAATAGTGATTGTTAGTTAAGAATTTGTTGAAAACTAACCTCATATTCTTGGCAACGTTTCTCTTCCATTTGTCCACCTGCCGACCCCGACATCTTGCTTTTGATGGGGAAACCGGGGATGCACTTTCTTCCATTTTCCCGAATGAGAAATAATGGGTGCATTCATAAGTCACAACAGTTGTGGAGCACTTCCACGCGGTTCGTCGAAATTTTAATTTTGACCAATGGCGTGGAAGTGCTCTACAACTGTTGAGACTTACGAATGCGGCCAATGATGTCGACTTTTAGAAAAACTTGCAGCACAACAAGCTCAGCGTTCTTGATGATGCTGGTCATGTAAAAATTCAAAAAATCCGTAAATCATTAAATCCCCTCGCGCGAACATGCGATTGGTCCAGATGGAGACTGCCATTATTGCAACTCAACACCAGGTGGAGATTGTCATGTTTGCAACTAATCTCGATTCTCAAAGCTACATTTGAGTAGGATATTGCTGTTTTAGGCATTAATGGTTCGCATGCGTTTGAAGAAGCACTTGAGGAATAATATTCCACCGATAACTCCATTTGTAAAAAAGCGGAGATTGCCAGTTTTGCTTCTATAATAGACCCCTCATATGCAACACTAGGTCATAATGGGTTTTAATAAAACCAATCAATATCAATTCCTGTTTATTTTGGCTTTCTATGTTTAAATCTATGTTAGATAAAAGTAACACAGAATGGGGGAACAATTGCAAACAGAGTGCTTTGTTCCTCAGCCTCCAGAAGTTGGAGAGTTTCCATTTCCACAATCTCTTCCTGACTAATGTAGCCAATTTCCTTGTGTTTGGCAAGGGTTCACTTTCACCAATTCTTGCCAATTTTCTTTCTCAATTAGTGAGAAATGTATGTCCCTCGATGCCTCTGAAACAGCATAGGGTAACTAGCATAGTTGAACCGGTCAGCAGTTACCCTAAAGTGCTCAAGTTCTATAGCAGCGTATCTTTGGCAGTTATGGCATTGGCATTGGGTCTTATTGGTGATCCTCCCATAATTCTGACACGTGATCTTTATGTGGTCGATTTCGTTGGTTTTGGGGATGTTGGCCGTAGTTTGTTTTTTGTCGAAGGTGACAAGGTACGAACGTGAGTGTTTGCCTTCTAGTCAAGGAATTTTAGCTCCTGGGGTCAAAAAAATTAAATCTCAACATTTGCTAGATATAAGCTTTTGTATATTGTTATTTCTCGTCGCAACTTTGTATTTTGTCTATGTTATGTGTTCTCTGATAGACCGGGTGCTTAGAGAAGCTCACATCAACACCATTCCAAGTGACGTTTAGTTACCTTTTTACTTCTTTGTTTCTCAAATGGAATAAGCACGATGTCTTGCTCGGGTTTGGACGAAAGCAGTTCTTTTTGTAATATGTAGACAGATTGCTGAGGCTATCTGTCAGGATTTTTTGAATGTCTGCAGGTACTTTGCTTTCCTTGACAACAGCCAGATCGTCGGCATAAATGAAGCTTCTTGTCCCTGGTGTTATGGGTTGATCGTTGGTAAATATATTGAAAAGTGTTTGAGCAAGTACACTGCCTTGTGGTTACCCGTTTTTTTGTTTCCTCCACCTGCTGCAACTGTTCCCGAGACACACAAAGAACCGGCGGTTTTCCAAGCGAGAACGAACTGCTGTTGTCAGGCCAAAGTCCAGAGTTAGCGAGTACCTAGATTTTAGCCAGCAGAAGTCCGATTTCGAAAATTTTCCCTCCAAAGATTAATTCAATCTTCTCTCCATTTTTCATTTCCGGCATATCTGCACCTGAAATGAATATTTCGTGGGGCTCACCGCATCTCATATCGTACAGAGTCAACAATCGGGTAATCTAAGGTATTACCTTGTAGTCAAAGGATTACTTTATCGAACATCACCAAAATTTCCAAAATCAGTTGATGTTTTCTCGAGAAATTGTCATTTTAATCGAGACAAAATTTTGGGGTGATCCCTAGACAATTTGGGTGTGTATATGACATAAACGTGTAAATATTTAGCATATATTGTAATATTATCTACATATTTTGTTCATGTGTGTTAAATATTTCATGCTGCCTGGGTAGGCTTTGTTATCACTGATCTACGCATTCGTCTGTTCTGCTTCGATGCTGAAGCTAGACTCGAGGGCAGTGATGGTAACCTTTGAAAATGAAGTTCCCTACAGTTCGTTCAAATTTCCTCTACAATTCCCCTACATAGCTTTGAAATTTCCCGCCATTTATCTCTACAATTCTTTCACACCCCCTCCTCATTCCTTTCATGAATATACAGTGTCCCGTTTTTCAACGCTATTGGTATCTCGGAAACGGAAAGAGATACAAGTCGATTTAATTACAAAAAAGTTGCGCAATTTTATGACTATTTCAATGTCAAGATATCCAAGATATCTTTGATCATTTCTGAAATATCCCAAAATAACTGAAAAATGCCGAATTCGAAAAATTCGAATCATTTCTTTATTATGACAGCTATCAATTCAAAAATTTGTATACTGACATTTTTTGAGGTCCTTGATCGACTGACGTTGATAATTTTTTCCTGCGCTCACTAGTTTATGAGATATGACAGTTGACTTCTTTTTTTTTATGGACACCATATCATTTATCCACCCCATAAAACTCACCTTTTCCTTCTCTTTACAAAGATATAAAACACTTGAAGCATTTTTGTCAAAATAACCTGTAAACATTGGAAAAACTGTTTTTGAGGCGAAAAAATCGAGTTACCGCTTCGGTTGCCATGCTCTTGTGGCATATAAACAATGGCATTTGGTTGCTATGGTCTGTTGATTTTGGAAAAAGTTGAGTTACATTCCGTTTTTGTGTATTTGATAATGATAATAAATAACAATAATACAAATTCTTACGTTGAGGAGGCTCTTGCTGAGTGGAGTTCGCTAAACCCTGACCAATTTCCTCCAGACCCCCTTTTCCAAAAAAACTGGGACATGGTGAATTTAGTCCGTATCAATAATGGAATCATGCCAACAACAGACATTCAGAAAGCCACTCACTTGGCTACCCAAAGAAAAGAAGCAAACGCCTGGCTCCAGGCACTTCCATCCCGTGCTATTGGTACACTTTTCGACAACAATTCTTTTAGAATTGCAGTCTGCATACGCTTGGGATGCAAAATATGCAAACCCCATTACTGCATATGCGGAGAGCGAGTGAATGAGTATGGACTCCATGGACTGAGTTGTTCCAAAAGTGCAGGCCGTTTTTTCCGCCATCAAGAGCTGAATTCTATTATCTGTCGTTCGCTCATCTCTGCAAAAATTCCAGCCCGTCTAGAACCATGTGGACTGTGTCGAGAAGATGGTAAGCGAGTGGATGGAGTAACACTAATACCATGGGAGAATGGACAGTGCTTGGTGTGGGATGCCACCTGCACCGACACAATTGCACCGTCAAATGTGGACCACTCCAGAGAACAAGCAGGGTACGCTGCCAAAAAAGCCGCAAATTTGAAAAAGCGAAAATACTCCAAGCTACAGGAAGACTTCCTGTTCGTCCCTTTTGCGGTGGAGACCCTAGGCGCTTGGTGCGAAGAAGCGATTGAATTCATTGACAGTTTAGGAAGACTTTTACACCGTCAAACTGGAGAGTCCCGTTCAAAATCTTTTTTAACCCAACGTATCAGTGGGACTATACAAAAAGCTAATGCCATTTCAGTCATGGGAACTTTTCCAACTACAGAATCATTGGCAGAAATATTTTATATTTTTACCTGAGTTATACATTTTTTTTTTGCTTATTTTTCTTTTCAAGATATATGTATACAAAATAATTTTATGAAATATACACCTATATAACTCCTAATACAGAACCAAGTATAACACAAAAAACAGCAATAGCAATAAACATTCATTATGTACAATTGCTCGAATTGGGAGTCCATTTTGCTCTATGCAGAATTGTGTGTCTTTTAGCCATGTTTTCAACGGCTGCGTTGATACCGTGCGGGTTATTAATTGACTGAAACGCATCATCAGCTTCTTGCTTCCAGCTCTTGGTTGCTTTGGGATGTTCTGCCATGAACCACAAATTCGACCTTTGAGCGTTCCCCGCAAAATGAATCCCCATTTCGAGTAATTGTAAATTATAAATGTTTATTGCTATTGCAATGTTATTTTGTGTTATACTTGGTCTTGTATTTGTTTTATTGTTATTTATTATCACTGGCTACGTTTACACCATGGCTTTGGTCCGCGACCTAAGCACTAAATTCGACCCAAATAAGTTTAGTCCACGTGGTGTAAACGATCGTAGACAAAGACCAAATTAGGACCAAGTAGCTTGGTCAGGTCTCCGGTTAGCTGTGGACTGGAGTAAATTCAGTTTTTATATTTATTTAGTTTAAGTTCATATTTCGAAATGGGTCGGTCGCGTTAGTCTGCCGGTGAAAACGCTGGAAGAGAAGAATTACTTTGGGTGGAATTTGGGTTCGTGCTTGGGTCAGTCCAGTTTTAGTCCACCGGTGTAAACGTAGCCATTATCAAATACATGAAAACGGAATGTAACTCAGCTTTTTCCAAAATCAACCGACCATGGCAACCGAATGCCATTGTTATTATGCCACGAGAGCATGGCAACCGAACCGGTAACTAGATTTATACGCCCCAGAAATGGTTTTTTCAATTTTTACAGGTTATTTTGACAAAAATGCTACAAGTGTTTCATATCTTTGTGAAGAGAAAAAAAAAAAGATGAGTTTTATGGGGTGAATAAATGATATGGTGTCCATGAGAAAAAATGAAGTTAACTGTCATACCTCAAAAACTTTGAACAAGGGGTCAACAATCTTTAGTGTGGGGTGGTTTTGTAGAGCATTCTGGAACATGGCGGACACAACAGAATTTTTATTTTGCGGTCCGCAAGTGTCTGAATAATAAACGACATGAGTAGCTGCATGCGGTACGTTTAGGATGTGGTAATATAGGCAAGAGGCAATATCATTGGCACAGCTACCTCCGACTGCCTCATGCCACCATGAAATGTTTAGAGTAACCAGGCACTCCATCATGCACTGTCAAATTGTATGTTGATAACTGACGAAGGTAGAACACCTCATCTGTCGTGATATGCGGTGTTTGGAGAACCTAGAAATTGATATTTTCAGCAATTTAGAAACGAAACAACAGTGGACGGAAATTGTACCCGTTGCAAATCGAATGTAAATGTCATCAAGAGGCATCATTTTTGCCCAAAGTTTCATCTTCTTTTTTCTTGGCGTAAGCCATATCAGCAGCTTCTTGATGCAATTTTAGATGTTGTTCCGCAAGTATTTTTGGTTCACCTTCGATGTCTTGACGTCAAAAGACTGAGCGTTATTTGGGTCGACAATATCCACAATATCAAATACATCATCGTCCAATACGAAACGCTTTTTCAGTTGCGAAACCAGCTCAATATAACATTGTAAATAGTTTTCCAGAGCGAGCGTTACGTCGTTTTCGGATGCGTCCCGCTTCAAGTCAGTCAGACTTGCATTCGCTGCAATTCCTAATAGCTCAGTCAACGAAGAAAAAATTGCGAAAATGAATAGTGTAGTTCTGAATATTGGTAGAGATGTACTCGAAAGCTTGCTGATTACTGTGTAGAAAGTCCCCATCGATAGTGGGTGTGGAATCGCCGCCATCTTGGATTATGTATTTTTTGCAATTGTCTCGATTAAAGGCGATCCCATTAAAAAAACGGCTTGGTTCAAATGAAAGGCAATCAAATTATCTACAAAAAAGTTGCGTATCACTTTCACGTATCTGTCATAACTTTGGAGAAATTGGCCTGTGAGCGTCAGGTGTGAGTCGTGGAGGAGATATTTCATTTCTCACGGTGTTTTTGAAGAATCACGAAAATCCACAATGCAGTGCCTAATAAAATAAAAAATAAAAATTGGCTTTCACTTCAAAAAATATGGGGGGGTCAAAGGAGAAAAATTGAACCTCCCATATTTCGGTTATTCCCGTCCCTCTGTTTGGCACCTTGGACAGGCTCGGTAAAAGCCAGCAGCAGACTTCGACCGCAGAACTGCAGTCTAATGGTGGATTCATGCATGGAAATTTAAAATTTAAGATTTAACATTTAATTGTTCACCCATTGGTTTCTTATGGAAATAAAATTATTGTTAAATTTTAAATCTTAAATTTCTATGCATGAATCCACCATAAACTGAACTGAACACAGAGATAGGCCGACCCATCTAAGAGCCGACCCGGACTCCGGACTTGCGTCTATATCCCAACGCTAGTCCCTGGCGAATGCGCATGCGCAAGGTTTGAAATTGCCTCCCAAGAGTACGTTTAGAATCGTTGGGGAAGGGTAGAGTGATGGGTAAGTCACGTGACGATCACCTTCCCCAGATTTTCTAAACGCGTTTGGGTACAAACAAGACGGTTCTTCATGATTGGTCGGTTTGATTGCTATGTCATATTTGAATGAATTGAATGTAACCTCATTCTATTAAGTACAAAACATAAACAAAACACGCTGTCCCCGCACGCATTTCGTGTTTTGTCCAGTTACTTTTTGAAGATGGAAGAAAATCGAAAACGAAAAATCGCAGCCGTCGGTCTTGCTATCAGTTTAAGCAAGAGACTGTTTCTACAGATTGATTTGGTGGAGGTGGACGAAGAAGAAGAGGTTGGGATTAAACCGAGGTTGAAACCAGTACGGATAGAAAATTATGTGGAGAGAATTTTACCTGGTTTAACAGCTACTCAGTTCCAAAATCATTTCCGGATATCGAGGGAAACCTACTCAAGATTGCTGCCACTGATGGTTAATAGCTTTGGGAAAAAGTCAATTTTGGGAAGGCCAGGAATGGATGTTGAAGAACAATTGCTAGCAACATTATGGCTGCTTGCGACTCCCGATTCATACAGGTTGCTATCTACAAATTTGATATTACTACTGTTAGGTACTATGTAGTTAGTGTTGTAGCAAACATAATACTATGTTTTTTTTTTCAAGGTCCGTTGAAGAGAGATTTGATATGGGAAAGAACTCTCTGTCAGTGGCATTTTTTCGAGTTGTAGCTGCTCTTAATGAGATGTCAAGGGATATTATAAAATGGCCAGCACTAGAAACCCTGGACCAGGTGAAGAACTGCTTCTACCAGACTGCTGGTGTAGCTGGTTGCATTGGGGCAGTTGATGGCACTTTTATTCCTATAAAAGCACCACGGCTTGACCCAGAAGTATACATTACAAGAAAATGTAATCATGCAATAACACTACAGGCTGTATGTACTGCCAAACTTAGATTTACCGATTGTTTTGTGGGTTATCCTGGGTCAGTGAGTGATACCAGAATTTTCAGAAATTCAGATTTATAATATTCAGTATTATCTTTTATAGACAGATTAGTATGCTGTGTTCTAGAGCAACTTGCTTAAAAGCAAGCAGCACCACTCTATTTTTCAATAAAGTTTTTTCTCTCTCATGAGATTGTTGTTCATTGATTATTAGAGATTATATTTTGGCAAGAACTGATAATCATACCTTCGTTGGTGTTCAGTCGCTTATTTTCTCTTGAAGAGGAAGCAATCGCCACCGGATTGGCGTTGGCTTTTCTTCCGAAGATTTCATCCATTTCATCAAAGAAATCGAAACTGATTGCAGCAGCACCGCTTGATTTTCTATTGTCTTTTACTTTCATGTACCTCATTTTGAGGTACTTCCACTTGTCCTTTACCTGGCTAGTACTGAATGAAAATCCAGTACTAGGTAGGTCTGCTGCAATTGCAGCATATGCAGCCTCGTTTTTTAAGATAGGTAGTGCTCAGAATTTTGCCCTCATGTTTTTTATATAAGCCAATTAGGGCTCTTGTTGCGTCTGGGGTCCACTTGTGGCTATGGTGCGAGTGCGACTGACGCAATGATGTTGATGAGCTTCCTTCACCTCCTGGCTGACTCGATCCATTAAATAGACGATTGTGCCGGATTTCGTCATGGATATAAAATCCGAAGATTTCTTTTATGTCCTCATTCAGGGGCACATAAAGTACATCTTTCGCTGAAACAATAAGTAAGGTTAGGTACATACCCATTTGTTTAGTCATCAAATCAATCAATCATTTCATTCATTAATCAATTCATCAATTACCGTCATCCGGGGTTATATTAGACGATTTTTTTACTTTTTTGTAAATATCAGGTCACTGCATAAAGATATTAGCGTACGTCTTTTTGCATTTGAGAGAGGTTCATTTGTGGATGCATTTCTAGATATCAAAGCAACTCTAAATCACTCCCGCCATTTTTTTTTTTTTTTGAAAAAACCAGCGTTCAATATAACCCGGAATTCGGGGTTACATTGAACACGCGTTTTTCTCTAGGGAGGCAGCATTTTAAAATGTCGCTGTTCAATTAATGATGTTCTCCAAACCTTTATCAAACGATTAGCACCAATAAAAATTTTTTTTTGCCTTTTTTTTCAATAAAAAGAGAATACATGCAAAATGGAGATTTTATTCATGTAACAACCTCAGATACAAACAAAAATAAATTCTTTAAACAAAAATAAACATTTCATTCTAACAAAAAAGTCAGTATTTCATAAAAAAATACATAAATTGAAAAAAAAACTTAAAAAAAATTAGATCACATCACTACTGGACCCCTGAATGTGTGAATCCCACGGCTCACAATCGGCTCTTCAAGTCTATATTTGATATCTTTCAGTTGCACTGACGCTACATCTGAAATTATCGGGAAAACAAAAACGTTGTTCTTCATTTTTTGGTTTCTCATACAGTCGACTTCGATACACTTTTTGCCAATCTTTGTGAACTTGGCAACAAAGCTTTTCTGGCATTCCTTCTTGGTGCCTTTATCATATGTGAATGTCACCACTACAAACGCATCTATGTCAATGTCGTCTATTGTAGAAACAGTAGTCTTCATAGTTGATTCAGTCTCATAGTGGGGGGGTTAGCGGAATGGTCTGTGCATTTTGTGATCAAAGCATGAAATTTGGCACACTTGTTCAGAAGACCCTCCTTCGCAATTTCAGATGTGGCGCCACGCAAAATTTCGCGCCAGAGGCACTGTATTGCGGTTAGTATACCTGCTAGGGGTAAATTCTGCAAAAATGGTTCCTGGTCGGTCTCTGGTACCGCAGCGGTATTTTTTAGTTCTGTTTAGTTGAAACTACATGTAGAAATGAGTGAGGAGTACATTTTCACAAGCAAAGTTCCAAATGCTGCCTTTATACGTTGTTTTGATACATTTTAAGGCCAACTTTGTTTTAGTACAGGAAACATGTTAAAAAAATTGCCAAAACCTCGGCAAAGATATGAACGTCCTGAAAATTTGATATTCTGTCCAGAATTATGTGCCCTACTACATATCTAAGATTGTTGAAAATCGCACCCCGAGGCTTCGAGTTATTGGAGGGGGGGTAAAAAATTGCAACTCAAAATGGAAGGTATGGAACCCGATGGAACCCGTCAATCCAATGGATGCAAATACGTCGTAGTTCGACGCATCACAACCAGTTGATACAATTTTGGCACAAAAAGTGTCGATCATTGTTGAAGAGGGGTCATGGGGAAGGGCGGAACTCGGCTGGGTGGCTCTTTTTCTTCCTGGGCCATGAAGAATCGATCACGACAAGATTGGTATTTTTTCCGACTAAATTCAATGTCCTGAACTTGAATCCGATGTGTAAATTTGGATAAAAACAAGTTCGAACAAGTTGACTCGAGAAAACCTGTTTTTTCTTTGACAATTTTCACAAAACTTTTTTTTACTGTAAGAGGTATTTATCTCTGAAAATAGCTCAAAGGCCATTAGACTAAACTGTATTCTTCACGAAAATCATCCATTAGATCTGTCACTTTGTTTTTCGAGGTAGGAAAAACCGATTTGAACTTTAGTCGGCACTGCCCGGCGTCTACTAATGACCAGAACACTACAGCATGCATCTTAAAGTAATAACTCAATACCCTGCATTGCGATTTATGACGATTTTGTTTATGTTATAGGAAATTCAGTTCTGCACGGATCCTCAAAGTTTCAAAGATGAGTTATAATTTTTCAGATAGTTTGGGCAATTTTCATTTAAAGATGCATGGTGTAGTGTTCTGGTCAGTAGTAGACGACGGGCTGTGCCGACTAAAGTTCAAATCGATTTTTTCTATCTCGAAAAACAAAGTTACAGATCAAATGAATGATTTCCGTGAAGAATACAGTTCAATCTAATGGCCTCTGGAATATTTTCAAAGATGAACGCCTCTAACAGTAAAAAAAAGTTTTGTGAAAATTGTCAAAGAAAAAACAGGTTTTCTCAAGTTAACTTGTTTGAACTTGTTTTTGTCCAAATTTGTACATCGGATTCAAGTTCAGGACATTGAATTAAGTCGGAAAAGATACCAATCTTGTCGTGATCGATTCTTCATGGCCCAGGAAAAAAAAGAGTCACCCAGCCGAGTTTCGTCCTCCCCCGCGACCCCCCTCCAACAATGATCGACACTTTTTGTGCCAAAATTGTATTAACGGAATGTGATGCGTCGAACTATGATGTATTTGCATCCATTGGATTGACGGGTTCCATCGGGTTCTATACCTTCAATTTTGAGTTGCAATTTTTTACCCCCCCTCCAATAACTCGAAGCCTCGAGGTGCGATTTGTAAAAATTTTAGATATGTAGTAGGACACTTAGTTTTGAACAGAATATCAAATTTTCAGGACGTTCATATTCTCACCGAGGTTTTGGCAATTTTTTTACCATGTTTCCTGTACTAAAACAAAGTTGGCCTTAGAATGTATTAAAACAACGTATAAAGACAGCATTTGGAAGTTTGCTTGTGAAAATGCACTCCTCACTCATTTCTACATGTAGTTTTAGCTAAACAGAACTAAAAAATACCGACTGCGGTACCAGAGACCGGCCAGGAACAATTTTTGCAGAATTTACCCCTAGCAGGTATATTAACCGCAATGCAGTGCCTCTGGTGCGAAATCTTGCGTGGCGCCACATCTGGAATTGCAAAGGAGGGTCTTCTGAACACGTATGCCAAATTTCATGCTTTGATCACAAAATGCACAGATCTTTCCATTTTTGGCCGTTAACCCCGCCACTATCATTATCACTAGGATCATCGCTGGCTCCGTCTTCTATGACTTCTTGCTCTTCTTCGTTTTCACTGGACTCGCTTTGGTCAGCAATGACATCCCTCGTTTTTCTTTTCTTTGTACGCCCTGATCCGGATTCTTCAGCAATGTCCAAATCGTCCATTCCTACAGACTTTCCTGCGGGAACGTTGAATCTTCGTTTCCGTTTTGGCGCGGTTTTTGACTCGACACTGCAAGCTTCCGTCATTACATTGTGAAATGTTTCAATCAAGCTGGTATTTGATCCCACATCTTCTGCTTGATCAAAACGCGGTTTGACTTTTTTTAAAACCTCATCAAGGTTCACTGGACAAATGCCGCAGGCGCGAAATCCAGAAACAATGTTGACTTTTGCGGTGCCACTCGACTGTTCCATTAATGTCTTGAACAATCTTGGGAATTCGGTCTTCGGCAATACACCTTTATTGTGTGGTTTCCAATCTGTCAAAATTTTGCGCCATAGAAGTTTTACAGAGCGGAAGACGCTGACGTCTAGGGGCTGACAAATATGTGTGCTATTGGGAGGCAGAGAAACGAATGCGATGTTGTTCTCCTCACACTGTCGGATAACATTGACAGACAGGTGGCTGCCAAGATTATCGCCTATAATAACTTTTTTCCCATCCAATCGTTTTAAGTAGGGAAGCGCAATATGACTGAACCAGTCTTCGAACAATTCTGCATCGAACCAACCAGATGTGGATCTGTTGAACCGTGTTCCTTGGGGTGCTCCTTCTACCCAATTGGGGTATAGATATTTGGCCTTGTACACAATGTACGCGGGTAACATTTGCCCATCACCACTAACGGTGAACATGACGGACGTCGAAGTTTTTGAACTGTCCATCAACCTGTGGGCGTGCTTTGTTCCCCGCTGAATGATAACCTTGACTTTCCCTGGGTCGTCTGTTATGTTTGTCTCGTCGTAGTTCAAAATGTGACTTGGGGGAACCCCCTCGATGGTCTCTGCTAAATGGTCAAAATAGTCTCGAATCGCAGCAATACTTTGATCGGCCCTGCACCGCTTGATGTTTTCACAATTTCTTTTGGACAGTTCTTTGTGACGTTCAAAAAAATGGTCACACGAATCGTCGCCAGGAGTGTTGTCTTTAAAACAACTTACCACCGTGCCTTTTCGATCCAAATATTGCTTCACGAATGCCTGCAATGTCTTCTGTGTAAAGGGATACCTGAAGTTTGCCGCCGCCTCAAGTGCAGCAATAATTTGCGTTTCTTCAAGGTTGCTCAGAGCAGCAGGTCTTCCTAACTTGTCAGAGTGTCTGCCCCTATATTTTTCATATCGAGTGGACTTAGGGACGTTGTACATTTCAGCAGCTTGCCCAAATGAAAAGCGATCTTCCACTACGGCCCTTAGGGCGTTTTCCATATTTTCCAACGGATAATTGCGCCGGTGGGCAGTCCCCAATTTGTGGATATGCCGCCGCGGCATTGTTTAATTTATGGGGTAGGTTGGTATACTCGTTCAATATAACCCTGAAAAAGGGCATTTTTCATGAATTTGAGTTCTTCTCAAGCACATTATGTACAATTTTTTCGAAATCTACATCATAATTTAGGTTAGATTAGTGAGTATAAAAAGTTGCATTGCAACATTATTGTCAAGTAACCAGTTTACGCTCTGGCCGGAGGTTTTTGCGGGTAACTAAAAAAAGCGAAAATTAAGTCATGCAAATACAATTTTTTCCAAGAAAAACTGAATATCAGGTACTTACTTTTCAGCGTGCTACCCGACCGGCAACTTGTTCTGGCGGGATTGCAACCAGCGCCGTCATATTTGACGTTCCTGTCAGGGAGACATGGCGGAAAATTCAAACAAATGTCACCATGTTCAATATAACCCCGGGTGTTCAATGTAACCCCGGATGACGGTACTTACTCATTCTGTTGCATATTAACACTTCCGTTTCGGATGCAATCACTTCCCCATTTTCATCCCTCATAACATAATGGCTGCTGCTGCTGATATCCATGGTGTCGTCCATTATGACTGGCGTCCTCTCGTCGAATGCGGATGAGCCGATGAGCACAGCTTTGCCACTTTTTTAAAAATGATCAAGATCACGTCAAACCGCAGACCCGCCCTTCCTTCTTTCCTATTGGTTGGGTAATATTCTCCCCTGCTTGTGTTGTGCGGTAATCGAGGTGTGCCCAGAGTGTACGCGCTAGCGTTTAGAAATGTAGAGTGACGTTTCCACTGACAGTCACCTCGAGTTTATAAACGGCTCGGGTACACTCTGGGTTACATTCCCCGAGTTTCTAAACGCACTCCAAGTGTTGAGTCCCGTCAGGGGTAATGAAACTAACGTTGGTGTTTACATTTTATTTGTGTTGAACAATTTTCTGAAACAAACTTTGCAGGCTATAATATTAACATTGAAATGAAATATAAGTCTGAGGTTATGAATAAAATATGATATAAATTAGATAATATTAAGCTTTGGCAAATGCCCTTGAAAAGTAATTCTTATTATAATTATAGCGAAGGCATTTTCAACTAATTTTCCTTTACCCCATTATCAGACCAATCGAAGTGTCATTGGTGCCATTTTCACGCGTCACATTTTTCTTGTTTCTTAATTTTCTTGATGACTGGCAACACTTCTCTCTCTGCGCTCAAAAACCGTTTTTGTTTTTCTGCTTTTTTTATTCGGTGCAGCTTGACTTGGTGTTTTGACAAAGGAATATGTTTTTGAGAGTGTGTCACGCTAATGCCTGAAATAATTGTAGAGATGTTTTTTGATGCATAAACTCAATCGAATCAATATTTTCACAGTTCATGACGACTGTTTTTAATTTATCCAACTTCTTCATAACAGTCGATTTTGTCTATTCCTGAGAATTATTACTGACACTTATGCAGGGTTGTTCTGACGGAAAGATAGATCGTACTGACCTCTAGCGGATGATTGTACTAGATAGAGCGAAAATGTACTAAAAGTTTTCTAGTTTTTTTTACATGAACGAAGAAAGTTTGAGGTTGTTTTTTTTTTTTTTTAATTATAAAAGCAAAGCACCTACGCATTCAGTTTAATTATTTTATTTTGTCAATTACAAACGTGCAGATACTAATTATATAGGTAATGCAAAAAAGGTACGAATGTGCAATATTATTCGGAATTATATTTTCAACAAGAGTCTGAGTCAGGCTCTTCTGATTTTTTGAAAATGGTTTTTTTCTGTTCCCATTTTGCCGTAGAGCCTGCCAATTGAACGCTCTGTTTTACATGTAATATGTCCGAGCAAGTTTGAATGGACAAATTATTTCGAATTTTATTTTTAATCAACGCTACTTGTGAAAAGACTCTTTCAGCAGCTGCTGAGGAATGAGGCAACGACAAAATAATTTTAGCAAGATTCATCAAATTCCCGAACATGGGTTCCCCCAGTTGATTTTTTGATTTATTTACAATACCCCAGAAATAGGTCAGGTCGGAATTTTCGTATTTTTTCAGCCCTTCAGTCGCAGCAATAAGTTGCCACTCCATGTTGGCTTCCTCAATATTAAGATTCACTTGCGGAAACAAATCAACTGCCTCGGCGATCGACAACTTTTCCCCTGAAAGTGCAACTCGAGGTGTAAAATTGGCCGCAAACTTGAAATGACGATTTTCAAAATCAAATCGTTTCTTGATTTGATTACACAACTCAACGTAAAATTCCAGACATCGAAGTTTGAAATTATGCAAATCGCTTGCACTAATTTTCGGCTTAGAATTTAGAAAGATTTCCACTTTCACACCAAGAAAGATGTTGGCAATGTCCAAATAATTGTGGGGATTGCCAACAAGAATATTTTTAATTGGGGTGTTATTTATCGTCTCTCTTTTAACAAAGCATCCCAAAATCATTTTGTACATGCTTGTCAATGTTTCCAATAATAGGGGAATCTTCGGCTTTTCACTTTGGAATTCTTTGTTGGCCTTTGTAATTATATGCAAAACATGCGCAAGAAACAATAAATATAATTTATAGACCGGATTACTCAAACGGTCCAGAATTGCTCCGGCCGATGGGAGGTTGTCCTCCAGTGCAGCTCCTTGGAAAAAAAGAGTGAGAGGATTCCATTGCTCAATCATTCGCTCAACAACCATCTGAAATAAATATGCAATGATAAGTACCTACAACAATATAATTTTTGAATCACAAAATATACTTACATGCATTGCTAGCCACCTGGTTTGGCTGGAATACAGGATCATGTGCTGTTTTTCGTCGGCGAATACCTGGCATTCTTTCAGCTCTTCCAGCCTCTTGCTGCTGTGTGAAAAGTATGAATATATGTCCCGTGCAAATTGTTCGACCTGATCAGGTAGTTTTTTGCTCGCCGCTGAAGCACATAGGTGCAGGGAATGGCAACTACAGCCCTGTACAACCACACCAGGACAGAGTTCCCGTAAACGTGCCTGTACTCCTCGAACAGATCCCATCATGGTGCTTGCATTATCTGCACCGAATCCAATGATATTTTTGTATGGAATATGATTCTCGTCGAGCAACTGTTTAATCATGTTGAACAAACTCTCTCCTGTCGCATCTTTGACTTCAACAAGCTTGACAAAAATATCTCCTACTTGATCATCTTTCCAGTATCTGGCCACAACCACTAAACTTTTTTTCGTACTAACGTCTGTCGTTTCATCTATTATTAAAGAAAAACAGTTATTCCTCAGCTCTTCCATTACCTCCTTTTCACATGTAGGACCGAGTCTTTCTTTGACTATTTGTGTAGCTTTCTTTCTTTTTAATTTCAACGACTTTGCGATTGTTGAATCTGGATATATGCTGGCGCTAACTTCAGTCAAACTATCAATTAAGCGGAACGGCAAATTTTTCTCACACAAAAAAGCGGACCATTTCATTTCCGCATTTTTCAACGAATTACTTAAGGAACTTCCTTCAGAGAGAAATTTCGTAACTTTTAGATTTGATTTTGCCGCAGACTGTCTCTTTTGGTGCATAGCTGACTGCTCGTGACGTTTGAGATGAAATCCAGCACCACTTATTACTGTGCAACAAACATTACAAAAGTTTTTGTCATCTTTGTTGATAAGCCAAGGATGATCTTCTTGCCAGGATGATTTGAATTTTTGTTGATAAATTTTCTTCTGGCGTTTATCCCTCACCGTTGGCGCTGACACTGATGAGGATGACGCATCTCTCGACGCATCTTCATCATCATAATCATTTTCGCTTAATATTTCATGATCAGAATCACGCCGGATCTCAATATTTTCCTCCTCGATTCGTTCATGTTCATAGGGGATGGAAGGAGGATCGTCCTCGTCCTCGGATTCTTTATGAACCGTTTTATTTGTCGACGGGGCATTTGGTGTTTTGGTTTTATCAATTTTGATAAGGAACCTAACAAAATAATTTAAATTGTAATAGGTATATTTCTTCCGTGAGAGTACAAAATTAATGTTACCTATCCATTATTCGCTCAGAGCACGTATACGTTTACAATGGTTTCACCGAGGCGTTCCACATGAAATATCGAATGCAACTAAACTAAACTAAACAACTAACCAGCAGAAATTAGAATCAAAACAAAACCCAATGTTACTTAAATAGATCAAAGGGCTTCCAGGAAAGAGAAAAAAATATTTTCTTGCTCTTGTCCTTCTGCCGCCGCCGCTTGAACGGCACACTTGCAGAGAGAGCGCGCGTCGCCTGTTTTTGTTATTGCTCATTGCGAGAAATTCTTGGTAGGTAGGTGAGCGACGAGTGCGGCTGATAACAAATTGGCAAATTTCCAAGAAAATCAATAAAAAGTTGAGAACTTCTAATTAAAATAATTTTTTTCCCAATTATGGTATAATTGTACTAGAATAGTGAGTGGGGTACTGACGTACTGAGTGCTTGTTCATTGTGCAGAATCTAGTACAATTGTACTAGAAAGAACAACCCTGATTGTAACCTCCTGTCTCTCTTCTGAAAGTTGTCCCGTTCGCTCTACACGTTCTTCTCCGACATCATAATCTGCTAGCTCTTCTAACATTTCTTCATCAACTCGTTCCTCATCGTGTATTCTGACCTCCTCTCCCTCTTCTAAAAGCTGTTCTGCCCTTCTTTTTTCATCCGATCTATTTGTGAACTCTTTATGAATTTATCTATCTTTATGAATATGTAACGTTTCCTGCAACTGTTAGTAGATACATTTAATCAATTCATATTACCAAGCACTTCATATTCATGACACAAAATTTTGGTATTATATTTACCAGATATGATAGGAACTGATGGCATAACTTGATATGGATGGGATGCTGAGCTATCATTGTCACAAACCATAACAATTTCTGCTGCTTTGATCATGGATTCAATGTCTTCGGGACTTAAGGCTTCAATCATCAAAATGTTAGTTTCTGACAATAATTCAGTATCCGACCGATTGGGAGAGATGTCGTCGGAGATATCCATGTCGCAATCATCTTGAACTGTAGCGTTTTTTGATAACTCCAATATTTTCGACGTTCGAGATGACATTTTTAATAAATACAGTCGAAGCAGGACTCGAAGCAGGACCTCGTAAGTGCTGAGTAGTGGGAAATGCAGCACCTCGTATCTGCGTTACAGGAGTAGTTTTATAGAATTACTTGTTTAGACGTTTATATTAGTGTAATAATTTCACCTCCACAGTTGCACTATAGACACGCTATCACATTCAAACATAAAACATTTTAAATCAAATTGTTGTACAAATTTATCAGTTAAGAGGTTCTGTATCAGTCGCAGTTCTGCTGCGATAACGCGCTTGAAATGGTCCAGTTAAGAGGTACTGCATCTGAATTTATTGAAAGGTAGTTACGAGCTCCTGCTTTGGTACGCTTACTAGGTACTGCTTTTAATAGTTCGCCGAAATTATTTACGAGCTCCTGTTTTTTTCACATTTTTCGGGAAAAAAAGCTATAAATCTACAGATTTTTTTCAGTAAATCCATAGAGCTTCTAATTTTACATTCAATGACATCAAAATCTCATTTTCGCCAAAATATCAGTTACGAGGTACTGCGTTGTGTCCCTCGATATGAATCCGAAAATTATGGCATTTGCTCGCCCATTATAGCAGAACAGTTTTTTCTTTCATCCTATTGAAAAAATCAATCATTTATTTTTGTCGTTTTGAAAAAAAAAAATTTACAATAGGTACGTTTTAATATTACCTACGCAGTCATGACTTGTGGCAATGTGGCAAGTGGGACCTATTTTCTTAGTTTTTTTTTAGGGTTTTTTCATGAAAAATCAACGATATGAACAATATTAACTCAAAAATAAATTCTTTATTGTATCAAAAACTAACAATATAAACTCAAAAATAAATTCTTATTGTCTTAAAAACTAAAAAGGTAACTTCAACAAACTGGCACATAAGTATAATCGATTATTCGATCAACGGTCTAATATTGCGGTAGCTTTTTGCAAGCGTGGGAGGCACAAAGGTGCAGAGAATGGCAAGCACATCCTTGCACCACGATTCCGGGGCATATCTCAGCCAACTTCTGCCGAAGTCCGTTTAGCCTATAGTACTAGCGGTAAGCAGCTAACCAGTGAAGAATACTGCATTTTATGATACAAGCAACAGATTTGATACACGTAACCAGCAACAGATTTGATACACGTAACCTCTGAAAAATTCTAAGCGATTTGACCCGTAGTTCTTGAAAATCCCTTCGGGGGGAGCCGAGATATGGGGGGGGGGAAGAGGGGTTGGTTTCTCTTATTAAGAAAAATTCTATATGCGCCAAACTGGCATGGAAAATGTCGAATTCAAGTGAATTGAACATGCTGAATACACTGGCAAATCCTAATTTCAAAAAAAATGCAAATAGTAGCTTTTTTCAAAATGGCCGCCAATGAATGACAAAAAATTATGCATGAATAAGTTATTCGAGTAAGGTATCAATTTATATGTTTTTGAGGGCGCTGGACTCATTTCTCTTATTTTAATCACAATATCGAACAAAATTATCCATTTTGGGTCAGGATAGATGAACCACCCTCAACACTTGAAGTGACGCTTTCAAGATTTGTAGTGAATATCGAAAGAACTGAGGAAATAACAATATGGAGCTACATCTGAATAATCTCTTTTTTGATGATAAATGGAAATTACCCATGTAACTACACCTTTAAAGTCACAATAACCATCCCTGGAATCCCCAACCACCTTTAATGGGAGGGTGTTGCATAACCTGGCTTTCCTTGTATCGTAGGAAACCGCTTTAAAAATGTTTTTAAATGGTATAAAATAGTTTAATAATACCCACTCGATAATGTTTTATGTAGGTACTGTATAGAAATCATTCTAGCCGATCGATTTTGAACCCACGACCTCCTGAAGGCTATACTGAGGGTACTCAAGAAACTTCCTCAACCAACTTCAAAAGTTGAAAAAGCATGTTTTGTTGGGAAAAAAAGTTCTATCTCCCCTCAAAATCAGGGTAACAATTTAAAGTCAGAAAAATGACGTTCAGGAAAGATGGGTGCATAGTTGGTCATAAACAAGGTCATAAACTCATCATTATGCAGGTAGTAGAAATTCATATTATTCCTAATTTTGTATATACGACTAGATTGTAGATTGTAGATTAGAGGTGGTGGTTTGGTCTCGGGAGATCCTTTCTGCGACTTCCTTTATACGACTAGGTTTTAGCATTGAGTCAACAGTCCAAATCCAATTCAACATCCAAAGCTGGAACCGAGAACTTCTTGTAGGTAGGTACTGGTGGTCAGTGGCATAGCCAAGGGGGGCGAAAGTGGGCGAATGAGACCACCTCCCTACCTCCCAAGCGCCCATGGCACTTCATTCCACACTAAACCGATACAGAAAAAAATTCTGGCGAAAATTTTC
The DNA here is from genome assembly GCA_949128115.1 of Anaspis maculata. Taxonomy (NCBI): domain Eukaryota; kingdom Metazoa; phylum Arthropoda; class Insecta; order Coleoptera; family Scraptiidae; genus Anaspis; species Anaspis maculata. Next base: position 55,815,595 of record OX421965.1, on the reverse strand, counting down.
AAGAAACGCAAAAATTTTCTGAAATAAAGTTTGATTATCAAGTAATTTTGGTGAAAACGTCGAAAACCGAAATCGCAAAACGCACGAAATATACCGATTATACTCAGCATCATTATTATTATCATGCCCAAAAAATTTCGCCTGCGGCGCTACTTTTCCCTGACTTGCACCCTCACCGTTGCCTTTGCCCTCTACGCCCTCAAATTCTGACTGCGCTACTGTGTGTTTTATAGTCAAGTTAACAACACATTTTTTGTTTCTTAGGCTTTTGCTCAATTACGGCGGGGCAGGGCGGGCCAAAAAGTCTGCCGGCCCCCCTTTATATCCTCAATTTTCACTCCTTAGGGGCCCCATCTCACAATTCCGCCCCGGGCCCCCAATTCCCTTAGTCCGCCACTGCATGTTTGTAGGAATACAAACAAGTACAATACATACAAATACAAACAATAATACAAATACAATACAGTACAATACAAACAACAAGAAAAACCACAAGTAGTGAGGAATCTCAACTAAAAACTCCAGCAATACATGAAATATTATCAAGTAGGTAGGTATTATTCTACTTTATACAATTTAATAGTTATTAACAAAATAAGGCAGGAAAGCAAATCTTTACAGGGCTAGCAGGAATATTCAAGGACAAGCGTAAGCGAGGCATGGGAGCCTACGTGCCCTGTAAAGATACAACTTTCCTGGCGTATTATGTATAACGTTTTACCCGAAACCACCTCAATAAACTACAAAGGAAGAAATAGTTGGTACCAAAATTCTGAACTGTCATCTCTTGACGCAGAGAAGTAAGATTTCCCTGCCTAAACAGGTTAAGTCTTTACCTGCCTAGGCAGGAAAATCTCATCTTTTTGCGCCAAAAGAAGCTTGTAATGGACACTTTGCCTGCCAGTTTCGGGTAAAAACATTTTTAAATCACTTTCCTATGACACAAGGAAATTTAGGTCATACAAGAGCCTCCCATCAAGGGCGGTTGGGGCTTCCAGGGATGGCTGTGAGTTTAAAGGAAAGGTGTAGTTACATCGGTAATTTTCATTCATCAATCAATAAGATTTTATTTAGATGTAGCTCCATATTGTTCATTCGATTGTTTACTTCAAATTTTGAAAGTGTCACTTCAGATGTGAGGGTGGTTCATTTACCCTGACCCAAAATAGATAATTACGAGGATAATTATGTTCGATATGGTGATTTCATCTTGAGAAATTAGTCTAGTGGCCTCGAAAACATATAATCTGATACCTAAGTATGAACTTATTCATACATGTTTTTTTGTCATTTATTTGATTACACGAAATAACAGGGTAGTTCAGTTACCCTGGCCCAAAATGGATAATTTTGTTTGATATGATAATTTCGATAAGAGAAATGGGTCCAGCGACTTCGAAAACATATAAATTGATACCTTACTCGAACACCTAATTCGTACATGTTTTTTTGTCATTTATCGGCGGCCATTTTGAAAAAAAGGCTACTATTTGCATTTTTTCATAAAATTAGGATTTACCAGTGTATTCAGCATGTTCAATTCACTTGAATTCGACATTTTCCATGCCAGTTTGGCGCATATAGATTTTTCTGAATAAGAAAAATCAACCCCTTTCCCCCCCCCATATCTTGGCTCCCCCGGAAGGGATTTTCAAGAACTACGGGTCAAATCGCTTAGAATTCTTTAAATATCACGTGTACCAAATCTGTTGCTTGTATCATGAAATGCAGTTTTATTTTGCTTACCGCTAGTACTACTACCCTTCATAACGCTGGCATTATCTGCCCCAAACTCAACAACGTTTTCATATGGTATTTTATTCTCGTCCAAAAATTTTTTAATGTAACGGAATAATGACTCAGATGAAGCATCATCCACTTTGATGAGGCTGATGAACCTGTCTTTGACTGTATCATCATCATATAACCGTGCTAGAGCAGCAAGACTCTTTTTGCAGCCAATATCTGTGGTTTCGTCCACGATTATGGAGAATTTTTCTTTTTTTAATTTTTCGATCATTATTTCTTTCGAAAATGGTGCCAACACTTGCAGTGCTAATTGAGTGGCCTTTTTTCTTTTAAACTTCAAATTCTTCACAATTTCATCTTTGGGGAATAAACGTTTCAAAAACGCCGTTAAGTCATCAGCCAGGCTGAATGGCAAATTTTGCTCGCACAAGAAGGACAGCGTTGCCGTTGCCAGATTTCTAATGATTACCGTCGCCAACTTGACAACAAGAAATAGCCATAAATAGCCAACATTAGGAAGATAAAAATAGCCAAATATAGCCAACTTTTACGTAAGAAAAATTGTCAAGAAACAGCAGAAAAACATTTCATTGAGAAATGAGAAATTAAAAATCATTCTTATTAGGTGAGATGAGATGATCAACTGAACGAACTGCCGAGTGCATACAAATATAATAAGCAAACTTGAGTTCCTTCTCCTTCACTTCGTCTTTGACTATTATTACATGACTAGTAAGATTTCTTAGGTTTCTCTGGCTCGGCCCCTGGTGGCATCAGTCGTTGCACATTGTTGATATGCTTCTGTCTTTTTGCATGCCTTCGTGAATCAGAAAGGTGTGCTCGCAGCTCAACCCGACACGCTTTACAGAAGGCTTCGTTCACTGAATTAGAATAATTATTGTTCCCTGAATCAGCTTCTGTTAGCCAGCCTAAAAAATATTAACTTTCAATTGTATTTCATAATTCAACAAAGAAGCTGACATACCTTCGGCCTAAGGCTCAGTTTCCCAAGCCCGGCGGTATTTCCGTATTCGATTTTGGTTTTATATGGTGATTTGGTTAGGAGGTTAGGTGCAATTTTGTATTTTGACATTGCCTCATTGCCGTCAAATATTCTGTTACCTAACTTGTTGGTTACTAAAACCAAACTCCCTGAATAATGTGATTTTGAGCGCCAATTCACCGATTGCCTTGTTGACGAAATTTTTCTCCGCATGCGCGGCGCCAATTTGAAATTTCCAGGCGCGGAGATTTAAATTGAATTTGCGCCATATGATTTGGCCCAGCCGTGGTCACGCGACACCCTTCCTGGCTCAGGGGCTGAAACATTGTAGCACTGAAAATCCCAAGCATTGACCACTGTCAAACCATGCAATAACCTGACTTCTTGTGGTTATGTGAATCTCGTAATAATGACGCAATATTGCAACCTTCGCTGTTGTGTTGTACAATGCACAAATCATAAAAATCGAGTGAAGAAGGGTACCCCAATATTTTCAATCCCAATCAGTCCAGATCTGAGGGAACGTTGGCTGAGAGCTTTAAAAGTGGAGAATGTATCAGCAATCAACGAAAGTACAAGGGTAATAACGTAAACATTATATTACTTGAATTTGTTATATCACAGCTGTTTTCAGGTTTGTGCTTTGCATTTCAATGATGATGATTACTTCAAACACAACACGTATCATAAATTGAAACCAGGTAGAGTTCCAAAAAAAGTGCGGACTGTATTGCAAGAACTGGACACTAATGTGTGTATGATGTCAGACCTACAGTCAAGGACTTCGGATCATAGATCTTTGAATGCACAACCTGGGGTGACAGATATACAACCGGAGACGTTTGATGCACAACCGGGAATGTTTGATGGGCAGCCAGAGGCTGCATGGTCACAACAAGGCAGGTCCGACCCACAACTGGAGACGTCTCAGTCACAGCCTGGGACATCAGATGCACACTCAGTGCCATTGCTGCGAGACAGAAAACTAACAAGACGAAAACGCAGGATACACATAGTAGTACAAGAAAGATAGATTTCAACCTCGGAATAAATATGGACGTCGTGAAAATTTGATATTCTGTTCAGAATTGAGTGCTCTACAACATATCCAAAATCGCCAAAAATCGCACCCGGGGGTTTTGAGTTATTGGAGGGGGGGTAGAAAATTGTAACTTGAAATGGAGGGGATGAAGCCCGTCAATCAATTGGAAGCAAATACGTTATGATTCGACGCATCATATTCCGTTGATACCATTTTGGCACAAAAGTGTCGATTACTGTTGAAGGGGGGTCGTGGGGGGGCGAAGCTCTGCTAGGTGGTCCATTCTGTTTTTCTGGCCATGTAGAACCGATCACGACAAGTTTGGTATCTTTTCCGACTAAATTCAATCTCCTGAACTCGAATCCGATGTGTAAATTTGGATGAAAACAAGTTTGAACAAGTTAACTTGAAAAAACTTGTTTTTTCTTTGACAATTTTGAAGAATTTTTTTTTCACTGTTAGAGTTATTCATCTCCCAAAAATTTTCAGCGGTCATTGGATTGAGGTGTATTCTTCACGAAAATCCATCCACTTAATGTATAATTTTGATTCTCGAGTTCAAAAAATCGATTTGAACCTGAGCTGGCTCGGGGTGCCGTCTACTACTGACCAGAACACTAGAGCATGCGCCTTTCAATGAAAATAGCTCAAACTTTCGAAGAGATAACAACTCATCTTTGAAAATTTGATTACATGTGCAGAATTCGATCCTCTATAACATAAACAAAATCGCCATGAATCGCACTGCAGGATTTTGAGTTATAAGAGGAGAAAGATAACATTTTCTCAAGATTCGTGCTCTATAAACTGTTACCTCTCCCCTCAAATAGCTCTAAACCCTGCAGTGCGATTTATGACGATTTTGTTTATGTTATAGGGAATTCAATCTTGCACAGATAATCAAATTTTCAAAGATGAGTTGTTATCTCTTCGAAAGTTTGAGCTATTTTCATTTCAAGGTGCATGCTGTAGTGTTCTGGTCAGTTGTAGACAACGCGCCGAGCCGGCTCAGGTTTAAATCGATTTTTTGAACTCGAGAAACAAAATTATACATTGCGTGGATGATTTTCGTGAAGATTACACTTCAATCTGATGACCCCAGAAAATTTTTTGAAGATGAACACCTCTAACAGTAAAAAAGAGATTCGTCAAAATTGTCAAAGAAAAACAAGTTTTTTCAAGTTAACTTGTTCAAACTTGTTTTCATCCAAATTTACAGATCGGATTCGAGTTCAGGAGATTGAATTTAGTCGGAAAAGATACCAAACATGTTGTTATCGGTTCTACATGGCCAGAAAAACAAAATGGACCACCTAGCAGAGCTTCGCCCCCCCACGACCCCCCTTCAACAGTAATTGACACTTTTTGTGTCAAAATGGTATCAACGGGATATGATGCGTCGAATCATAACGTATTTGCTTCCAATGGATTGACGAGTTTTATCCCCTCCATTTTAAGTTGCAATTTTTCACCCCCCCTCCAATAACTCAAAACCCCCGGGTGCGATTTTTGGCGATTTTGGATATGTTGTAGAGCACTCAATTCTGAACAGAATATCAAATTTTCAGGACGTCCATATTTTTTCCGAGGTTTTGCAGATTTTTTTACTATTTTTCCTGTACTATAGGTGGATGTCCTCGATTTGCGATTGAAAACTTCATGTACAACGACAAAAAAAAAATTGTATTTCACGGGTATACATAATTTTAAGATTTTAAGAACAATTTACCGATTCGTATTTAAATCGGAGAAGGGACCTTCTGGAGCTGTACATAGATTGGGAAAAAGTGACAATGCAAGAAAGAAACATTTGCTGTCCCCATTAAATGAATTTTTTCTGACTCTGATGAAGTTGCGAAAAGGATTTGAATATGGAACCTTGGCTGAAATGTTTGACATATCTAGCACTGCAGCTTGCCGCATATTTCACTCGTGGATAAACCTTTTATATGCCAAATTAACATCTATACCAATTTTCCCGCATCGAAATGTGTTGCTGGAGAATGCCCCTCAGTCATTTTTGGAAAAGTATCCAAATGTTGTTGGAAGCATTGATTGCACCGAATTCGTAATAGAAAAGCCATCATCCCTCGTTAGGCATTCTCAATGCTTCTCACATTATAAAGGAACAACAACACTGAAGTCGCTGATAATGATTGAACCCAACGGAGGACTTGTTTTTGTATCATCTCTCTACAGAGGTAATAATGTTGCATAATAGTGGTATTGTTTTTAATATCAGCATGTTGCAGGCTCTATCTCAGACAAGAAGATTTTGGAGGAAAGCAGATTCTTGGAAGTATTGGCAGAAAAAGTGAAGAACGGCAGTCTTCATCATGGAGATATAATATTAGCAGATAAAGGTTTCAATGTTGAAGATATTTTAGAAAATGTGGGCATACAGCTGAATATACCAACCTTCAAAGTATCAGGCATGGAAATGGCACCAGACGATGTACAATAGGTCTGTTCCATCAGGAGTCCCTGACTGTCCGTGGACGTCAGCAGCATGCGCATTACGATTTTGGTGTTCCATAAATCGTAATGCGCAGGCTGCTGACGTCCACGGAAAGTCAGGGACTCCTGATGGAACAGACCTAATATATTCGCAAGATTGCACATGAACGAATACACGTCGAGCGAGCAATCAGACGAATAAAATCGTTTCAAATTTTATCAAGGAGAATTCCAATTTCAATGTTAGGGATATTTAATCAGGTGTTTACTGTTTGCTGTTTATTAACAAATTTCCGGCGGCCTCTAACGGTGACAGAATAGCTCCGAGAGATTGAAATGTTTTTTTTACAGCATTTTTAAATACTTTTTGAAAATACGCTTCTATTTTCTTGCCAGGCTTGAGTTGAATGCTCTATGGGTGGTATGATTAAAAGAAGTATTTACTTTTACTTCAAGTAGAAGCTTTTACTTCGTAGTATTTTGTGAAGCATAATCCTATACATGAAGTAAATACTTCGCCTAGAAGTTGTTACTACAGTGACAAACTTCAACGTTAACGTCACCTGAAAAGTCTTTCGTTCTGAACGTGATCCTGGCTTTGAATCCATTTTGTGGCCAGTATGAGTTTGAGTAGAGACAAAGAAAGTGCCAGCGAAAACGGTGTAGCAAAAAGCGAGGAAGATAAGGATCTGCAGATGGCCTTTGTGATGCTCTTGCAGGACCGCAAAATCTTGCGGGACAAGGGGAAGGCCCCAGCAATAAAAGCAAAAAAGATAATGCAGCCACTGAAATTGCACAAATGTATAGTAGAAACATCAAAAATAAGAATTTCGATGCAAAAAGGGTGGGTTTCAAACAATTCTATTGGCGACCTCTTTGATATTTTTTTAAACACTTTTTTTTGGACTACCAAGTCTGCAAGTCTGCCCCAAGCCAACTTGAAAACCGGGATTGCCTAAGCGTCTGAGGAAAATCTCCATTTTGGTTTTGTTGCCTGGGAGCTGCCCCTCCTCTTTCGACGTGAGTCCCCAAAAATATGGACATATTCTGCATCCACTGCACGTTGTCTTTGTTTTATCTAAGTTTACATCTTTTTCACAATTCCTCCTCTTGGCTTTGGACAAGTAACATCAATTTACTTCCTCAGCGCTGAAAAGTTGAAAATGAAAGAGAACTGACCGATACTTTCTATATTGCGCTCCTCCATAACGCCCCTGTTTTCCAAACTTCTCTACAGTTTACTCCGAGACTAACAAACATGGCCATTTGACCACTTTTGAATTGAATTTCAAATGCGAAGTTGCTTCTTGATCAACTCCAGCAATACTATAGTATTTACTTCACTTCGAAGTAAATACTACACAAAATTAGCATAAGCTGTAGTATTACCTTCTATTTACTCGGGTACATAGAGTGGAGTATGAAGTAAAAGCTTCTACTTCTTACTTGAGTTTTTCTTCAAGTAGAAGGTGAAGTAAATGCTACGGGATTCGAAGCACTTACTACTGAGTGGAGTATTTACTTGAAGTAAAAGTAAATACTTCTTTTAATCATACCACCCTATATTTTGTTGAAATGTTTCTATCAATAAAAATTTGCTAGCTGCAAAATGAATTGTTTATTTTAATCCCTATGAAGTTTCCATCCTATTGTAAAAATAAACCTGATTCCAAATTTTGGTTTGGTACCAAAGAGGGAATTAAATGTTTAAAAGTCAAATAAATACAAACGCGATTACTGAGAGGAAATAATATGATGGGAATACAAAAAAATAAGTTGTGCAATCAGGCATTATAGAGTTCTTTATTATTGTTATGGATTTGACATGTAATACCTATCACAATAATCACATTATTAGATTTGGTGTGGAATCATATTTTCTTTTTGAAACGACTTCAAGAAGCACAACTTAACTAGACTCACTCAATCCACAATCTAACCTATTCGCACATAGATAATAATATGTTGGTAGCTATTCACACATCATCGACAGTTTGCCTTTCACTACTCAGATAAATATTAAATGCAATAGTTAATTTCTTGTACATTTCTTCGCAAAAATTGCTGTCAAAGCGGATCCTCTCAACAAAAAGTTCCTTGTGATCCTTGAATTACACACATAAGTCCTGCTAGCAACATTTGCCCTTGGACTTAGTAATAATATTCGTGATTGCGTTTCAGTTCAGCCTTGTTTTCATTTCTCTTTAGATAGTATCCTTTAGTTTTTAGGGATTCATTTAAATTTAGTGCTTTCTTGCTTAATGGGCATTTTATTTCTAACAAACCCCATCCTTTTTTCTCATCAAATACTACCCCATCAGGACTGGCTCCCAAGTGGGGTGCATAAGGATGGATTATTAATCCAACAGGATGTACTTTGTTCTTAGTTTGATTTTCATATGCTGCTTTGGCGTTGTCTTCTTCCCTGCGGCCATATTTTATCGCAGGCAAATGGTCAATGTTATTGTTCCATAGTTTCCCAAAAAAACTTTCATCAAATGCCTTGCGCCGTTTAGAAATCTGTCCAAATTTCGATGCAGTGAAAATTCCCTGCCGTCGTTGTTTTCAAGTGTTTGATTCGCTCTGTTTCTGGGTGTCTTGTTCCAGCTTCTCGGCTTCATCCCACGTGAAACCATCGAATGCCTCGTTGTTGGGAACAGGAGCGCTACCAAAATGTTTGTTGTCTCAAGAGAACAAATTGGTAAAGACCTATTACCTATTGCTACTACCTTTGCTTAAATACGCCACAGGAATTTTTCTACAAATTTTGTTGATTTTATCAACCATGGCCGCCAAAGTTATTGGATGTGATCCACTTGTTTTCGGGATTCCCAATTTGGCAGCAACAGGTGGCTTCTTGTGAATTGGTTTTATGGGCTTCGTAAATGTCACATTGGTAATCACTTCAGCTAATATTTTTGAACCACGCGGCTTGTTCCAAGCCATCGGTAGTGATGTCTGAGACATGTCACTAGGTATTTTGCAACCACGAAAAACAACGTCTTGCAAGAAGAACGCCAGTCCAACTACATGGTGACAGGACTGAGATAACCTAAAAATTGGAAAGAATTATGTAAATGGCGACCAGTTAAGACAAGAAACGACCAGTTACTCAATTTTACTTGAATAATGTAAATTGCAGTTCATGACTCAACTTTTAAAATAGGAGTTTAAGACCAAATATTGTATAATACCACTCGTAATTATGATTTTGCTGATCATTATTGCAGTCAATTTAACCAAAATCAATCCTAGTCGAAGACGAGTTCAAAACGTTTGACTAGGTTTGATTCAGTTTTTTAATCAAATAGCAGTGTATAGTGGCGATTCTGTAAAATTTTAATGGACTTTAAAATTTTAAGGGCTTGAGTTGCTTAGAAACTGATGAAAAGCTGATCTGTGATTTGCTGGATTTTTTTAAAGACCCTTTAAATTTTAATGGTTTTGATAGAGAATTGCCACTAATGAGTAATGACTAATAATATTTAAAAGAAATTTAACCATAATTGCATAAAGGTTTACTTACTGAACGAACATCACATCCAACAAGGCCAGATTGCCCACCTTGAAATTATCTTTGGCGCCAGTCCACGAACACTATTCGGCCACGTGGTTAGTAAAAAGGCATTTTAAAAGCCGCATAGTCCCATCCCTCGTCCCATTTCCCCCAATCGTTCTGAAGTATTCATACTAAATAAAAAAAAAAGATGATGCACACTGCTTTGAGTAATTAAAAAGTATTCAATAACGTACCACTTTTTTCTTGTTTTTATTACTAGATATTATGAAACTCTCCAAACTCTCCACTTCCTCTAAAGTGGAGCATGGCACCATTGCCTCAGTTTGGGCGAACTGCTCACATTTATTTTGTTTGCTCCCTGATGACCTTGCTGTTTCCTCCTTGAGGGCTTGAAGTTCAAGTAGAACTTGCCCCAGCATGTTGACCACCGTCGTCTGGCAGTTGCATGTGGTAGTGGTATCATTAAGAGGCGATCCTGAAAAATAATGCAATTTATTTGAATAATAAATTATACATAATATGTATAAGGCGCGCCATAAAGGACTAACACATTTCCTGAATGCATTTCTTAAGCATGAAAAAAGTATTTAAATCTCATTCGGAAGAAAAACTCAAAGAGTTTTTCTGATTTGCCGAAGAAAATCGTTGTACAAGGTGCTATAAAAAAGTTTTTTATGATCATTTTAAAATTAGAACAAATCCACTGACTTGTACACAACATGTATATTAATATATTATGGGAATGAGACGCTACTGTTTTCTGTTTCTGCTGATGTTTAGCTCCTTTGGCGTGGTTTTTTATAACTTGCAACTCAGACACGAACTCTACATGGCAGAGCTTGCACTTGGCCTTAAAGTGGTTTTCTTGCACAGGTTGTAGCCAACGTGTGAAATCTTTGTTTTGGAGCCATTCACTTCGAAACTTCTGTTGGCGGTGTTTTTGTTTTTTCTTGGCAGTCAATGGTCTACCTCCTTGCTGTTCTTGTTTTTGGGAGTCGCTGCTGTCGGTGTCCGTGTCCATGTTGCAGAGTGCAGCCTGATGACATGATTATGTTCATTTAGAATAATTTAACATTTAACTAAAATATCATTAGACGTCTCACTCACCTCTTGCTGCCTGGATGGTAGATTTGAAGGACACTACACGAAACCACGGAACATCACCAACAGGCCAACAACCAACACCAACAACACCGCTCTGGAACCTCGTTTCCGAATTCCCAATTCCGATTTTTCTCTGATTCCGATCCCGACTTCCCGCCGACGTCAACCGTGACATGTAATTGACACTTGACATACATGTGACCAACATAACGCACAATTTCGAAAGAAAATCCCCAACTCTCTTTTTGGACGTTTTTATTCCAACCAAACAAATAAAAAAGCAGAAAAGTTAAAAACAAGCACTAACTATTCATTAGAAATTATCGTATTTTTTGCGTACGATAGTGCTTTGCTATCGTATATCGTACATTGCTAAAAATTATGGTACAAGTACTATAATTATCGTACTGTTGGCAACACTGGTTTCAGATCTGCGGGAGTTCTACTGTTGTGTGTAGGAACGCTTTTTACCATTAACTTCTACTTGATCTTGTATAAATGCCTTTTTTGATCGACCAGCTCACAAAGTAGAAGTTGTCAAAATCTTCTCGCTTCCGCCCGTCGGAAATCTTATTATGGCAGTGTAACTTGCATGGACATTGCCCGGCACAGAAAGTTTTGGCTGGTTTTGGCAAGCCTTTCTCGGTTTTGTACGCCCTCCCTTGCTCCCCGGCTCTCTTACGCTGCTGCTTTTTATGAGATTCTGGCTTTTGAAGTCTTTTTTGAGTCCTAACGGGTTCTTCTTCTGTCTAACGGGTTCTTCTTCTGGAAAACAATGACAGGCACTTATAACAAAATTTAAGAAAAATGTTGGCAGCAGCCATGCCTAACCCACTTATGCGAGTTTTTCCCTACAAAAACGCGCTCTTTTATTGGAAAATACTATTATAGCAAACTAGCCCCACTTTTTGTTAATAATAGTGCAAGAAAGATAGATTTCAACCTCCGAAAAAATATGGACGTCCTGAAAATTTGATATTTTGTTCAGAATTGAGTGCTCTACAACATATCCAAAATCGCCAAAAATCGCATCCGGGGGTTTTGAGTTATTGGAGGGGGGGTAAAAAATTGCAGGTAAAAATGGAGGGGATGGAACCCGTCAATCCATTGGATGCGGATACATTATAGTTCGACGTATCATATTCCATTGATACTATTTTGGCACAAAAAGTGTCCATCATTGTTGAAGGGGAGAAGTGGGGGGGCGAAGCTCTGATAGGTGGTCCATTTTGTTTTTCTGGCCATGTCGAACCGATCACGACAAGTTTGGTATCTTTTCCGACTAAATTCAATCTCCTGAACTCATATTCGATGTGTAAATTCGGATGAAAACAAGTTTGGACAAGTTAACTTGAGAAAACTTGTTTCTTCTTTGACAATTTTGACGAATTTTTGTTTTACTGTTGGAGGCGTTCATTTTTAGAAAATTTTCAGGGCCCATTATATTGAAGTGTATTCTCCACAAAAATCATGCACTCGATGTTTAATTTTGTTTCTCAAGTTTAAAAAATTGATTTGAACTTGAGCCGGCGCGGCGCGTCGTCTACTACTGACCAGAACACTACAGCATGCACCTTTAAATGGAAACACTTCAAACTATTGAAGAAATAAGAACTCATCTTTAAAAATTGGAGGATCTGTGGAGAATTGAATTTCCTATAACATAAACAAAATCGCCATGAATCGCACTGCAGCGTTTTGAGTTATTTGAGTGGAGAGGTAACAGTTCATAGAGTATGAATCCTGTCAAAGTGTTATTCTCATCCTCGAATAACTCGAAATCCTGCATTGCGATTTATGGCGATTTTGTTCATGTTATAGGGAATACAGTTCTGCACAACTCCTTCAATTTTCAAAGATGAGTTCTTATTTCTTCAATAGTTTGAGATGTTTCCATTTAAAGGTGCATGCTGTAGTGTTCTGGTCAGTAGTAGACGACGCGCCGCGCCGGCTCAAGTTCAAATCAATTTTTTAAACTTGAGAAACAAAATTAAACATCGAGTGCATGATTTTTGCGGAGAATACACTTCAATATAATGGTCCCTGAAAATTTTCGAAAAATGAACACCTCCAACAGTAAAACAAAAATTCGTCAAAATTGTCAAAGAAAAGACAAGTTTTCTGAAGTTAACTTGTTCAAACTTGTTTTCATTCAAATTTACACATCGGATACGAGTTCAGAAGATTGAATTTAGTCGGAAAAGATACCAAACTTGTCGTGATCGGTTCTACATGTCCGGAAAAACAAAATGGACCACCTAGCAGAGCTTCGCCCCCCCACTACTCCCCTCCAACAATGATGGACACTTTTTGTGCCAAAATGGTATCAAGGGGATATGATACGTTGAACTATAATGTGTTCGCATCCAATGGATTGACGGGTTCCATCCCCTCCATTTTTACCTGCAATTTTTCACCCCCCCTCCAATAACTCAAAACCCCCGGGTGCGATTTTTGGCGATTTTGGATATGTTGTAGAGCACTCAATTCTGAACAGAATATCAAATTTTCATGACGTCCATATTTATTCCGAGGTTTTGCCGATTTTTTTACTATTTTTCCTGTACTATAATGTATCAAAAGCCAGCATATACATATGTTTACAATATCACAAAAATTATATGGATTTACAATATTCAACTATGATAATACAGTGAACATTTAAAAAAAAATACGTAAGGTAACTCAGGGAGAGATGACGCACGTTTCGGAATAAAATCATATTTTTTCACGTAAATACCCAATGAGTGTAAAAACCCGGTTAAATGAACTATTGACACATTGGCTTTTATATATATTGTATTCATAACAAAAAATAAAGACATTCTGTCAAATGTGCAATTTTGCAAAAAAACAAACATTTGGCCATCTATCCCGACCTAGTAGGTGAGATGACGCACCAAGTACGGGAGAGATGGCTTATGGCAAAAACACATGAAGATGAAATTTTAGAAAGATAACGAAGTAATGCAAGTATAAAATTAGTTATTTCTTATTTTCCTGTCTTCTCAGGAATCTTCCACAAGGTCCACATTTGTCTTCATAAATGGAGCAAGTTTCGTGGAGCCACCTAGCACAACGAATGCATCTAATCCAATCCACTTTTGATTTGGTTTCCTCGTATCTTTCTCCACATTCCACGCATTCACTACTATTGAAATCTTCACCCTCCATAGAATCCGTTTCATCATCCAACTTCAGTTCTTCATTCTTCTTCTGAACATTCAGATGTGGACTCATCAAAAATCCGTTTTACGTGCTGCCATAACCGAAAATGACAATATACGCTCGGTGTCCTGCACTGTAATATTCAGAAAAAGATCTAGAGCGGCAAAGTAAAAAGTACACGTGAAAAATAAACTAACCTCGCAAAATCATTCACAATTCAAGAGAGATCACGTTTCCAATGTTATAGCTTGAAATTTTCGGTTTAAATCAGTTAAAATTATTAATAATCACTTTGAAAATTAACAATTTAGGGTCATTTTTCAAATATCTGTTGGTACAATTGCAGAATGATTTTTGACGTTTTGTGGCGCGAAGGTTTGAAAGTGATTAATTTATGCCATTTCCCCCCGTGTTTCGTCGTCACACAAGACACTAGAGCTCAGTGATTTCGGGATTTTTGGGGGATGGCCCTTCTAATCAAGAAAGCAAGAAAATTCAAACATAGGACGCAATTTTTCAAATCGACATTTGACACACAATAATCCGCATCTAGTAGGTACATGCCTCGTGCCTTGGTGATGGATGGCAGAAGTACCAACTTGAAATGATTATTGCGATTATGATCTTATTTATTTGTAATTTTATTGAAAGCAGCACGAAAAACGATGTATGCTACTCGCGCTGAAAACGGCATAGCATAACTCTCTTACATGCAGCTCTCGGCCTAGGGCGTTGAGCTGCATTCACGTTCGTTATGCTATGCCCGGTTTTTGGCGCTAGTAACATAAAATACTATTTTGACATTTTTCAATTTTTTTGAAATGCTCGGCTTTGTAGTCATCATCTTTTTGTTCTTTTTTTTGTCCTCGGTGTCAGTTTTCTTTTTACGTTTCTTCTTCAGTTCCTCAATGAAAGTGGGATCAGTTAGGTTCTGGGCAGATTGTTTCCTTGCCTTGCGATTACCATTTCCACGGAAACCAGAGGTCGACGGAATAGGTGACAATTCGTTGAGCATTTTTGAAGGGGTCTGATCGCAGCCACTGGCACTGGTAGAAGATTCTGTGTTGAGTGGAGCTGCTGTTGTTTGGATGGTGATGGTTGCAGGTATTTCCTTAGGCTTCTTGCAACTAGAACTACATTTACCATTTCCTCGAAGACCAGATGTTGATGGAATGGATGAAGGTTTGCTGAGCATTTTTGATGGACTGCTATTGCAACCACTGGTGGAAGGCTGCGAGTTTGACGCGTGCGTTGTTGTTTTGCCGATGATGGTCGCAGCAATTTCTTCGGCCACCGCAATGCTATCATCGCTGTCAGTGTCATGCTCTTGAACTTCAGCCCTTGAATCTTCAGCCTGGAAAGAGGTCAAGTAGGCATGGTCTGGAATTGCAGAGGGTTTTAACGGCCAAATGCCTGTAGCTCTAAAACCCGCACTTCCAGTTTTCGCAGTTGCTGCATGAGTCCATGCTTCGGATAGCAGCATGCCAAAATGACGACGTTCAATTTTTTTGCTGGGATTGGCACGCACAAACTCATCACAGGCGTTTCTGTAATAACTCTTCAATGGTTTGAAGAAACTTCTGTCGAGAGGCTGAAGGTAGTGCGTTGTGTGACTTGGTTGACACAACAATAGAACGTCGTGTCTTACAGCTGTCTCTAACATCTCTGGTGAGTTCATGTGCGACGCATGTCCATCCAATACGAGGAGACATTTTCCCGCTGGTTTTCGAGGTATGAAATTATTTATCAGCCAATCCATACCTACTAATGCGTCCCACAGCTTAGCAGCTGAGCAGTCTCTTGCATCCAGCCTCACCAGCTCTAAGAGAGCGGTGCGAGGCATGCCCGTCGAGGCTAATAAATATTTCACAAGTACGCACATATTTTTATCATTTCCAACATCCGTACTTTCATCGACCATAATAGAGAACTCCGTTTCTCTTGACTCTTTCACGATATCATCAGTTTCCGTTTTTGCAATAACGTTTTTTACTATGTTATTACATTTTTGGCGACCTAGAGTAACATCTTTCATAATTTTTGAATCTTTGCATACAGATTTTAACAGCTTTATCAGATGATACGCTGCGAGAAACGCGATGTTATGTTCTGCGAAAAACGCGGATAATGCAATTTCTGCCCTTTTTACATCTTGCTCGTATTCCAATTTCGGATTGGATCGCATAGCTGCAAACGCGGACCGAATATTTGGTGTTCCCTTGATGGCCGCCAACTTTTTATGTTTTTCGGTCGCAGCATGCTTCTGGAGATCGCTTTTTTCAGCCCCTATTTTTTTATTGCAAGCAATACACATGGCCGAATGAACATCTTCCTCTACAGCTTTAAGCCAACCTTTAAATTCGGAATCATTTAGCCAGCTTTGCTGGAACGTTTTAGGGCCCTGCTTTTTCTCTTGGTTCTTGGCCAGTTCTCCCCGCGCTCTCCTTTTGTTTATTGGGATCGGTGCCCTCGCACGCCGTTTTCTGTTACCTGTAGTCGATGGACCATCACTCTCCGTGTCCGTTGTGTCTTCCGCTTGATCCAAATCCACCTCATCATCGTCCGCCGACATCGTTCTCCCGCCTTTCCCGCTGCGATAACAATTCAAACGGCAAACCAATACCAAATCCACAATCCACTCCACAGTTCACAAGCATACGTATGTAGTTGGTACAGCAGACGCAGACGCAGACTCGTTTAGCACAAGACAGTATTTTCAAAACAAACTGAAAGCTACCGTTGCACATAGGGGTATTCAAGCCAAATACCGAGCGTTCATAAATTAAATGGGTCAAGGGTGCCTATGACTTTGAAAACATCTGTCGGAACTAGCATCGTTCATTTGATGTCTGTAATTTTTTGGTTATCGTAATTTGTCAAACCAGTCACAGTTTTCGTTTTCGGAACATTCTAAATGTGGTTTTCACGGAAGGGCACAAAACCTACATGATCGAGGAGTATTTTTGAACTTTAGGTATTCTCGTGCACTTATGGCAGATCAGAAATCAATACTATGAGACGTAACTTGTCAAAGTTTGACAAATTTATTTCAAAAGGATTACGCTAGTTTCGACAGACGTTTTTGAATCCACAGGCACCCTTGACCCATTTAATTTATGAACTCTCGGTAGCTGGACAAAAGTCAATTTTGAAAAGTTGCCCTAGCTAAGCGAATTTCCCCGTTTAATAAAGTTGAATAGTGGATGGTACATGTAATGTGGTTTTGAACTTGATCACATAACCCGTCTTGTCGTATTTCCGATCAGAAGTTGTCACTTGTTGAGAGAGAATGCGTCGCTGTAGAAAACCATCAAACAGACCTCAACTTTAGAAAAAGATTTTACGTTCCATAGACAAAGTAGAAAGTTTTTGATGATGGATCTATCAGTACCAGGTATGTACTTCAGTTCAACGCAATGGATAATATTTTCATGTTTTTACTGTGAGCAGTTTCGCCACTTTCTTGTGTCAAGAATTTTGGGAAAATTTTTCGCGAATTCCAGTTTTTCAAAATTGATTTAGTTACAAGTTCTGCTGAGTTCTGTGAAATGTTTCATACCATTGGAAAGAACAGACATTTCTGTGCTAGATCAGTATAAAAAATCTTGCCCCTATCTGCCCTTCTTGATTTTATTGATTTTTTCTTCTAGAATCAGAAAATACAAAAATTAATGAAAATTTCAACTTTGCCACTGAATATATTCAACCTGCAAGTACTGAAAGTGGTATCAAACTGGTATCAAACAGTGCGATATCTTTGTCAAGCTTTTTAAATGCGAAAAAAAAACAAAAAGAAAGTGACTTGGCGGAGATTCGAACCTCGGACGTTTGGATCCAAATACTTTTGTCCAGACCATTCGACCATTTACCCCTATGTGCGTTGGTCCGTTGACAAAATGACAGATCAGATAGATGACACTAAAGTGACAGACAGGCTGCCAGGCATTCCAGGCAGTGACGCGCGGCGGTGACCGGGCAGTGAGCGCTCACCAACCTCACTATGTTGGTGGCAAACTCGGAAAGCAAGGCACAAAAAATTAGTCGATTTTTTTTTGATGAAAATTTCCGTAGGTAATAAAAAAAAACAAATTCGATGAAAATGGGGCGGAATCTGGGGCGAAGGCGAGAAGGCTCGGCAGGAGTCGGCCCGCCCCAAAATGTCAATTTTCAATGTAAAATTTCCCATTTCGCGGAAAAAATTCCCATATTCGAAAAAAATTTCGAACGCGGACCCCCCTCGGGTCATTTTTTTTGGGGAATTTTCTCCGCGATATTGGAAATTTGGCAACGTTGCTTGGGATATTTGCTCTAATCGACTTAACAACACTGACTCACTAGTCTCACTGCACAGTTCACTGACCACTGACGTTTGCTGTTTTGTAACCTCAAAATTCGTCGCACTGAAAGGAAATCCATGATTGCTGTTCCAGCAAAGCCAGCAGAAAGTTGATAACTGGTGTGGCCTTTCTGTCAAATCAGTGCTACCTGCAAAAGGAGGAATCTCATCAGCTACTCTGCGGTGATACAGCTTCAAGTTGGTCATATTATAGACTCCTTTCTGTTGTTAAGTCGTTATATCAGCAATCGAGTAGGTGTTGAGAGGTGGTGTTTCCAACACAACGTATGGCCCCGCATAGAGTGGAAGGAGCTTGGCATACGCTTCCGTGGCCGTTTCGGGCGACGGGTTCGTCTTGAGTAGCACCCATTCGCCAGTCTGCAACTTCGCAACAATGCCCTTTTGTTGTCGATATCGAAGTTCGGCATGATGTGGCAAATTGGTCAAAACCTTTCGATGAATTTCTTCGATAGTCTTCGCTCTCCGCGTAGGTACTAGCTTGATCGTGATAGCATCTATTGGTGTCGGCGGTTTTCGACCATAGAGGATGTGATATGGCGAATACCCCGTACTCGTGTGTAGAATGTGGTTTAGGCACTCTTTAATTTGTGGGATATGATTTGCCCACAGGTTGTGCTGACTCTGGCAGTAGACTTGGAGTATTCGCCCGAGTTCACGCATGATCCTTTCACAGGGGCTCGAAGCTGGATGGCGAATCGAGCTGTGGGTGGGCACAATGTCGGCTTGGCGCAGTAGCTCCTGCCACTTCTTGCAGATGAATTGAGACCCGTTATCACTCAGTACCCGTCGTGGCTGGATTAACTGGGTGTAGTCATTCAGCAGCTTGTTTGCAGCAGCCTTGGCGGTAGCTGTTTTCAGTGGATACAACTTCAGGAATTTTGAGAATGCGTCTACAACAACAAAAATTGAATTGGCACCGCGGGCGCGGCTCGTAGAAGTCAACACAGATTGAGTCCCCCATATCCTTACCAATTATTGGTGTCATCGGTCCCTGGCTCGGACGATTTAGAGGTTTGGTCCGTTGGCAGAGGTCGCACGAGCGAACGACCTGTCGTATCCGGCGGGACATATCAGGCCAGTAGTACACCCGCTTCATAGTCTGGTGTACCTTTGTCGCTCCAAAATGGCCCAAGAGCTGGTGATGGGTCAGTGGTTCGACGCAGATGCTAGGAATGGCCTGTCGTGCTTAGTCATCACGAGCCGCTCTGTAAACCAACACATCAGAATGTACGGAATACCTTTCCTTCACCTTTTGTATTCGAGGCTCCATTAGATCACCCGAAGTCAGTTGGCTTGCCTAAACAGCCCCAAGGAACTCATCATCACGTTGCAGCTGCTTAAGTCGCCCAGCATAGCCAGAATTCCAAGAGCTTCGTCAACCTCAAACAGGGCGATGATTGGCTGCTCACGTAGATACTCACTGGTACCATATCCGTCCATTAGGAACCTAGATGGTGAACCTAATTGAACTGGGTGAAGAATAGTGTTCACCTCGTAAGTCGTTCATTCAGGAGCCGACACCTTCCCAGAAACTTGAGGGCTTCGTGGTCTGTACGGATAATCACCACATTTCCCAGGACATACATCCTAAACTTGTCCAGCGCAAAGATTACCCAGAGAAGCTCCTTTTCAGTGGTCGTGTAATTCAACTCTGCCCCTCGTAGTCTTCTGCTTGCAAATGCGATAACTTCTCGATCTCCGTCCTCTTGTATCTGATACAGCTCGGCTTCCACATCATATCCAGAGCTGTCTTTCTGTACATAGAACGTCCTTCTTCCGTCTGGGTGTCTGAGCAGCACCGTGTCCAGGAAAAGGTCCTTGACCTTGTCAAAAGCCACCTGTTCTTCTCTTCCCCTTTTCCACGTGGTTGTTTTACGCAGAAGATGGTTCAGCTGTTGTGTACTCTCACCATACTTCTGTGCAAACTTGCGATAATAATTACTAAATCCCAAAAAGGCTCTCAGATGCTTTGGTTTCTATGGTACCGGGAATTTTCGAATTGTCATGACTTTCTCTGGGTTCGCTTTGATCCCCTCGGTAGTTAGTATATGTCCCAGGAATTTCACCTCCGTCTGCACAAAGGAGGACTTTTCTAAGTTGATCGTCATCCCAGCCGTCTCTAGTTTCTGTAGTACCTGATTAAGGTGGTCCAGATGTTCAGCCCAAGTGCTAGAGGCAACCAGCAGATCGTCGATATAGTTGACTGCAAACTCTCTGACCTCCGGTCCGAGTACTGTATCCATAGCCCTGCTAAGACTTTCAACCTAAACTTGTCCAGCGCAAAGATTACCCAGAGAAGCTCCTTTTCAGTGGTCGTGTAATTCAACTCTGCCCCTCGTAGTCCTCTGATTGCAAATGCGATAACTCCTCGATCTCCGTCCTCTTGTATCTGATACAGCTCGGCTCCCAAACCATATCCAGAGGTGTCAGTCTGTACATAGAACGTCCTTCTTCCGTCTGGGTATCTGAGCAACACCGTGTCCAGGGAAAGGTTCTTGACCTCGTCAAAAGCCACCTGTTCTTCTCTTCCCCACTTCCACGTGGTCGTTTCACGCAGAAGGTGGTTGAGCTGTTTTGTACTCTCACCATACTTCTGTGCAAACTTGCGATAATGATTACACAGTCCCAAAAAGGCTCTCAGATGCTTTGGTTTCTGTGGTACCGGGAATTTTCAAATCGCCGTGACTTTCTCTGGGTCCGCTTTGATCCCCTCGGTAGTAAGTATATGTCCCAGGACTTTCACCTCCGTCTGCACGAACGAGGACTTTTCCAAGTTGATCGTCATCCCAGCCGTCTCTAGTTTCTGTGGTACCTGATCAAGGTGGTCCAGGTGTTCGGCACAAGTGTTGCAGGCAACCAGTAGATCGTCGATGTAGTTGACTGCAAACTCTCTGACCTCCGGTCCGAGTACTGTATTCTGCTAAAACTTCCAATCGATGTTTACAACCCAAATGGCAGCCAGTGCCTAACTATTTTAGAACTTACTTCAGTACACGGTCAAGTTCAACTATCTATATTGTCATTCAAGCTTCAATCTTTCTCGAAAATGTTTGGACAATCGGAAATATAGCTTTTGCCATCAACGTTACATGAAAATATTGCTTTCGCACTTACCCAATTTGCATTATCAATTTTGCAATTTCCCGTAGACGATAAAACAAACTCCAATATTATTAATGTTTGAATCCTATTGTTGGGTATACGTTATTAGTGTAATAAAATTCAGTCTTTTCCAACAAGTTCCTTTACTATTCGAACCGGTTTCGGACTAGTCCGACCAGTCCGACTTTGCAACTAGTCCGAAACCGGTTCGAATAGTAAAGGAACTTGTTGGAAAAGACTGAATTTTATTACACTAATAAACTCCAATATGTGAAGCATTCGCACCACAGCTTATGCCTGATTATTTGCCGATTGTCGTCAACGGAAAGAGGATGCACAAGTAGATAGACTTCGTTTACCATGGTAACAATTCTTTCAAGAACAACGTTGAATTGTATCTCGCTTGTTGGTGGCGGTTGGATACGGTTTGTGTTGTTAATAAATCAAAACTATGAAATAACTTCCACGCGTAAAACTTGAACTGTTTATTTAATAACACGGTGGTTTAGTTAATATGTGAATGTAATGAAAATGGAAATGTAATAAAATGTAGAATGTAATGGTCGAATCTAGAAGGGCTTCAAACTTATATACCTGAGGGTCGGGAGACTCTTGTGTCCAGGTAGTACCACAGGTACCTAAGGCGTGGTCAGTATAACTGGCCTTCAAGTGACATTTAAGTTGTTTTCAACTTGAAATTGACGGGAGTTTCTTGGAATACAGAATATGATTGATGAAGGTTTCTTGAAATACAAAACAAACGTATGAATTATCCGGAAGTTTTGCTACAGTATCATTTGACCGTTCTCCTTTTCTCGAGTAGCACTGAGCGTGATATAATATCCCGTCTACAATCATTCGCTCATAGCTCAAATTTGTTAAGTAGTGGAATGTTAGAGCCCCTGAATGCCTCTTGTAAATCTGCGGACAACGCAATTATTTTGCTGTTCCTAAAAAACTGATGCGGCCAAATTGTGAAGAAGTAGACACGATCCGGTAGCACAGTGAGTCTGTACAATAATTTAGAACTCATTCCTTTGTTTCGTACAGCCTGACTGCTTTTAGGATGAATGAAAACATGCAGCATTTTAGGGCTATTTGTGCAGCAATGCCTCGCGTGCCCTTAGCCGCTTTCCATTCAAGTGATCCATCTACCCGGAGTAACTCCATCTGATCCGACACTCCCATTTCCTGTTCCATTCGTGTAAACTGAACTACTCTGAACTACTACGAAGTGATCCAAATTTTGCTTTCCCCCGTCCCCTCGTGCACCACCTTTTTGGCGCGGGGTAACAAGCTCATGTGTGGTGGGGATAGTGTATCTAGTATAGTCATCCGTCAACTACCCATTGATGCCCATCGCGCATGCTTCTACTCTACACCTCTAAAAGCGTTCCATTCGGTTCCTCAAACCCATCTAAACAGATCTACTCCAAACGGATCTGATCCGGGTAGCAGAGTAGTTGAATGGAAAGCAGCTCTTAACACCAGTTTAATCAAAGTGCTACTTCCTGACTCAAATGAAAAAGTGGAATAACACCACAGTGGTCCCCATTAAGTTCACACATTTCGCCAAATATAAAGCCAAATGTACATTGTAAAACATAATGCTCTGTGTATAGGTCTTGAAATTCAAAACCAAATACATCAAAATACCAAGCGCCTGCATCTAGCTCATTTGGTGTGATGTTATCTCTCAATAATATACAGGGTGATTCAGTTTTAACCTATGATACTCCGGGAAAATATTCCTCTCGTTGTCCTCATTCAGAAAAATATCACATATAGTACTCTCACTCGCTTAATAAGGAAGATACAGGGTGTCAAAGTTGACAAAGAAAAACGTTTTTCCGTCATATCTCTCATGAAAATGATAAAAATGAACAACAATTTCGTATACGTACCTTTCATATGGAAGGCATATTTTTGAAAAAAAAATTGTTGAAATTTGACACACCAGTGGCGTGCAATGGGGCTACATCAAAATTTATCCAAAAAAAAAAAAAAAAAAAAAAAAAAAAGTACGTCACTGACTATTTCGAACCTTTTTTAGAATTTTTAGAAAAATCTCAATTCAATTTCGAACAAGGTTAGTTTTTACATTTCTTAAATTAAGATCTTAGATACCGAAATATCGAGGTTTTTCACAGGCGTGTCAGGAGGCGACTGAGCGAAAATGAAAATCCCAAGTTAGCTATGAGCCATGGGAAATACGTTGATACAATAACAAAATAAATGCTGATGTTTTTTGAGAAGTTTTTAATGAAAACCAATAAAAGAAATATTTTAGCCTACTTAACATACGAAGGTTGAAGAATATGTTCAAAGTGTGACCCCCCGGTTTCAACACATTTTTGGCAACGCCGAATTGGTGAATTCACGGCATCTGTCAGCATTCCTTGGTTCTGCTTCAGCATATTACAAGCATCTTCTATTCTGAGGATTAACTCATCGCGGGTAGCTACCGGTGTACTGTAAACTTTGTCTTTTACGTATCCCCAAATGAAAAAATCTAATGGGTTTAAATCTGGCGAACGCGGCGGTCAGGGTACCGGTCCCACAGTAGGATTCAGTTCAGCAAAGTTGGCGTTTGCCATCCTTCCAATCCAACGCTCTGGATAGTGCTCATTCATCCAATCTCTAACCCGGATTCCGAAGTGTGGAGGTGCTCCATCCATTTGAAGCCAGTGTTTTCGCAGTAAATCAAGAGGCACATCTGCCATCAAGTCGTCTAAATCATTTTGCAGGAATTCAAGGATAAGCGCGGCATTCAGGCGTGGTGGTAGGAAGTGTGGTCCAGCGACATTATTACCAATTATTCCCATCCAGAGATTGACGTTGAATTCACCCTGAAATGATCTGGGTGTAATTTCATGGGGATTTTCATGTGCCCACACATGTAGATTGTGAAAGTTAACTATACCAGCTCGTGTAAAATTAGACTCATCGGTCCAGAGAATTTTATGTAAAAATTGCGGATCAACTGCAACCGAATTCAAGATCCAGTTGCAAAATTGGAGACGTTTTTCTGGGTCTCCTGGATGCAAATTTTGCACAGGTTGGAAATGGAAGGCCTTTCGATGATATTTTTTTCAAGGTTCTGAACACTTTTGATTGTGACACATTTAGGAATCTTGCTGTGCGTTTCGTACTTGAGTTTCGGTCAACATTGAAAGTCCGGAGAATTCTGTCATTATCCCTGCGATTTTGGATTGGATGTGGCTCACCTACTCTTCTCAATCCGAACTCGCTGAACCGACGATGTGTTTGAATAAAGACTTGCGCACTAGGAACTCTTCTTTCCGGAAAGCGTATTTGATATTCTCGGACTGCTGCATCAGCATTTCCATCGGAGTAACCATACACAAAATGAATATCCGCATACTCGGTATTTGAAAAATGTCTGGGCATGTTTCACAACGATTACACGTAATCAACAAATTGACGAATGACAACTGACAGTTACAAATGTCGCTAAAACAATTCTTCCAACAATTTCATGGCCAACTTGAGATTTTCATTTGATTCACACGCCTGTGAAAAACCTCGATATCTCGGTATCTAAGACCTTAATTTAAGAAATGTAAAAATTAACCTTGTTCGAAATTGAACTGAGATTTCAAAAAGTTCTGAAAAAAGTTCGAAATAGTCAGTGGCGTACTTTTTTTTGATAAATTTTGATGTAGCCCCATTGCACGCCACTGGTGTGTCAAATTTCAACAATTTTTTTTTTCAAAAATATGCCTTCCATATGAAAGGTACGAATACGAAATTGTGGTTAATTTTTATCATTTTCATAAGAGATATGACGAAAAAACGTTTTTTCTTTGTCAACTTTGACAGCCTGTATCTTTCTTATTTAGCGAGTGAGGGTACTACCCGTACAACACACATGCATCCATTGTAGATCCATAGTATTTCCACCACGGTATATACGTATATCCATTGGATATTGAAATGATATACATGGAATTACCATGAATGTGCAATGGATATCACATTTGTCGTTTTTCTTATCCATTTGCAATCCATATGATGTCCATCAGCAATACAAATGGATATTTTTTGAATCAAAATTGAATTACAAATGATCTTCAATTTCAAATCATTACAAATTTACAATGGATAATGAAATTACATACAATAGGTACCTATCATGAATGTGCCATGGATATTCGTTTCAAATGCAATGGATATTCTTTTCAAGCAACTTCAATTACGAATGATACTCAATTTCAAATCATTATGGATGTCCATTGGATACTGAAATTACATACAATAGGTACCTATCATGAATGTGCTATGGATATTCGTTTCAAATGCAATGGATATTCTTTTCAAGCAACTTCAATTACGAATGATACTCAATTTCAAATCATTATGGATATCCAATGGATAATGAAATTACATACAATAGGTACCTATTATGAATGTGCAATGGATATTCTTTTCAAGCAAAATGAAATACGAATGAATTTCAAATGATAGGTATGTGATGCATTTGGTATTAAAAATAACAACAATATCGTTCAACGATTTAATTCGAAAAAGAAAAAAACTGATACAAGAAATAAAAAAAAAAACATTCAAAAACAATTTCGGAAAACCTTCTCACTCGTGGCCTCCGTCATTTTGCCCTCCGTCATTTGCACCTGTTTCATCCCTGGAAACAAAAGTATTCATTAGTTTAGTATACTATTATAGTGCACTTTCTTAGTAAACTTACTTTTTCTGGGAATGTAAATAACGCTCTTTGGCTCTAGCGAGCCAAAGTTTTATTTTCTGAATAGCAATATCATCGTTTTGATTGTTAATTTTGATATTTATCCTTGCAGCGTCTATAACATAGATAAGTAATCCAAAGTGATTTTCGAATAGGTAGTAATATCTTACGAATGACGGCTTTCGCAATTTGAAGGCCCTTAAAGATCTTCTTCCCCTTCGCCCCCTCCCAGCTGTAAAGCTGGCCGAACTGGTTGGAGACTAGACGGTACATAATTTGCTTCGTCAAGCGCTCGGCGCTTTCGCCACTCATTCGGCTCAACTCTTTCGTCTGAAAATAAATCACCAAAAATATAACTAATTTCTCAAAGATTGAGGGCATCTCAAGTTTTTATACAGAGTGTCAACGGTCTTAGGGTAGAAAATTAAACCGGTGAGGATCATAAATGAACGCTCATGCAGTGCGAATACTTTGGAAAACATTCTTTATCAATTCAACATTTCTTCAAGTTAGTTAATTCATATTTCATTCTGGTTAAAGTAACCGAGCCCTACCTTGGAAACATTGTCCACCCATATGCCAAATTTCTTTTAACACTACAAATTATTTAACCATAAACCACATTTACGTTGCAACCAAGTAGGTACACTATCACTGAATTTTGATGAAATTGGGCACGTAGACGGAATAGACAATATTTCTAAGGTAACCCACATCCAAGTTATGATTCTGTCGAACTTAAAAGACGAGTAACTTCGTTATATTATTGCTTAAAAATTAAAAATTATCAATTTAATTTTCAACGTCTAAACCGTAAATACCCCGTAGGTAAGTACCCAAAGATAGTAAATCAGTTCAGCGAAAATCGTGAACCGAAGATCCCAAATAGGTAGGTAGGTACTTACAAATAGTAACCAATTTTCAGGATTGCCCAAAAATAATTCAACTTTCCCCAAATCAGCTTCGGAAGTAATTGGTAGCAATTTTAGGATTTCGTCCAATTTTTTGCCATCCTGTTCTAAATTATTAGGCTCGTCAGCGTTGTTTCTTAATAGCACATTAAAATTTTCTGAGTGTGTTTTTAAAATGTCCCTTATCAAAAAAAACTGCCTCATCACTTGACGCTGAAATTCCATATCTAAATTGAAAAAAAAAAAATTAGTAGGTAGGTACCTATGGCATACAAAACTAACTTCAACAAAAAAAAAACAAACCTCCAGGGTTAGACGTCATCAAGCTTCCACGTTCTTGTGGGAGACCAGTAGTCAAATGGTTTCCACGTTCTTGTGAAAGGCCAGTCATCAAGCTTCCGCATTCTTGTGAAAGGCCAGACGTCAAGCTTCCACGTTCTTGTGTCAGGCCACTATAAGCATTATCACCTAAAACACAATTTTTTAATGGGTAGGTACAATTATAACAGCTTCTGAAACGACTTAAGACCTGGCCACATTGGCTGTGCTGTGATATATTGTACTTATAACCTATAACGAAACTTGCATTGTGTTCATGGCTCTTTACAATAAAAAACGAGTGGGATGTCATTGTTTCCATTGTTTTAACAACCAAATTTTACAGACATTATACACACAGTACAGTCTGTGGCGAGGCCCTCACACTAATATATTTTCACACAGCGTTTTCGTTATTGTTACTAGGTGGTATACCTACTACATCTATTTTATTTAGTATATCTGTGTATCTTGTCACAATTTTGTGGTTACGTGGCAAAGGTGACGGTTGTTAAAAGAAAAAATTAAAATCTTTAACTCGTCTTTAATATGAAAACTTTCATACGAAAGATAATTTATTGTAGCTGGACTTGAGAGTGTCATTGAGAGAGAAACATTGGGCTTGATAGGTTAGAGTTTAGAGTTCTCTCAATCATTAGGTTTACCATCAAAATTATTAAAAATTATCGCAACAATCGCCCTTAAAGGTTCTATTCGCATCTTGCGCAATCATTTATATAATAAATAGTGCTCCAGGCAAAAAAAGAAAATTATTTACCTTTTTTATAATGTTATATATTTTATCCAGTTTGTGTCGGTATTCTTTGTATAATAGCAGCCCAGAGTGCTGGGAAGATGTAATTTTTAATAAAATTTTAATAAAATATATTTACTTATACGTATATATTTGCATATACGTAGTTCGGAAACCAAAGAGTAAAGCATTTTATGTTTATGACTCACCACTTGTAAGAGGCGAATTCGGAAGATTAACACTTCTCTCAGGCGAGATGTTACGAAGAACTTTTTTAGGTGGTGGTGGCATTTTCGAATCGTCTTCAGAAGATGATGATGAACTATATTTCCTATTTTTCTTTCTCCTTCTTCTTGGTGTTTGCGAACCATCTTCGTTGCAAGAGGAGGACAATAAGTTGTCATCTTTTAAAGCTTTCTTTGCCTTTTTGTGAGCTTTCTCAAGAGAATCTAAAAAACAAAACAATAGCCAACTAAAATCATTGCGGCATTATTCATTAGCAGTAGATATTACCACAAGTAACCAAAATACGAATTGAATATTTTGTCCATCGTTGTTTGTCAGGGACAGCACACTCCTGCAGTAGCTTAGCGTATACCGGTTTTCAGATACATCAGTCGGAAAATACACATCAGATTGGCCTTCGAGCCACTCGTTTGCGATTACTTCAATGGAGTTGTCATCAAACAAAACCACACTCCATGGACCAGACATTTTCCAACAAGCTTGAAAGTTGAAAATTACGTCTTAAAATGTTACCAATTCATATAAGTATAGGTATATATACCTGTTATGGAAGTAGCACTTAATATTTATTTCTGAGAATAATACAAGGTATGAATGCAATGAATAAGCAGGTAAATATTTTTTTCTTTTTTTGTTTGTTTGTGTATTTAACGTCGGCCTATTTCCGCGACGAGGCCAATCACCGAAGCCGGTGAATGCTTTCCTCTACTATACCGGAAATTTTACCGAATCCCTGTGTATTCCAACACAGGGTAGGGATCTTTAACGACCACCAACATCGCATAGTAGTTGGCACAATCGTTCAAATTTTACGTGCTATGCGACACACGGCGAGTCCTTTTGCATTTAGCAAGCATTCCAACTAAATCAAGTAACTTGTTTGGGCAGAAAAATCCAGTCCGCAAACCGCTTCGCCACAAGCTTCTCCTAAAGCCCAATTTATAGATTGACGTAAGATATAACGTAACAATAGCCGTAACTTTAAACGTGGCCGTGCAAACTGGCATTTCGATACTGACTGATCACAAAATATCAAGGAACCAACATGCATTCTGATTGGTTTGCCGTAAGAGTAGGCCGCCGTAGCCGTAACGTAGAATATGAACCTGGCCCATGTCTTGCGGTGCGTTATGTTACGGCTATGGTTACGTTACGTCTTATGTCAATCTATAAATTGGGCTTAAAGGTAAATTATTGTAACAAAGTTATAAATGTAATAGCGGAAAAGCAACGAAATCGTCACCACACGGCAATAACATAAGTTTTACGTCAATTTCGTCAACATTGTAAAACGATAAAGTGTTACTTAAGTTTCTACACCGGAAAATATTAAGTAAGGTGGATTCACAGGGAAATGTATAGAAATTTCCTTTCTCTTCGAAAACTTTACCCACAACAAAAATATCTTGATGAAATGTAACAATGTTCAACACTTTTACTATTTCGTCGTTCTTTAATCTAACAAAACAATTGCAACTATCAATTTGTATAGTAAAATCTTTCAAGGTAACTTTTTTGTATTGTTTTTGATAATTCCCACAAGTTGGACCATTGTAATGTTCTCGAAAGCAAGTATTTTCGAAGTCTTGTGTTCTTTCTAATTGTTGCAAACTACCTTTCTCTTCCACTCGTCGAACTACTTGTTGTAGCGGCTGTCCAGATTTACGCAAATAATCCTTAAGATGACCTAAGAAACTTTCGAACTTGAATGAACTGAAATTATCCAACATTCCGAATTTTTTCACGTCTTCCACCAAGTGTAGAAGACTGTGCACGTTATGAGAAATGAATCCTTTGTTGTAAACTTTTTTTGCTTTTTTGACAAATGAGATTAGTAATTGATTTGCGTAAGTCTGGAATTCACATGTTTTGTGGAGTCTCTTGCTGCACAGGATTGTTATGGCTGCATGCAATATTAAGAATAATTTATAATATTTTTCTGAAACGTATGGCTTAAGAAAGACAGGGACACCATAAATTAAGAAAAACTTAAATTCAGTAGCCTTGAAACGTTTGCTTTCGGAAAAACTACGGGTTTTCCGCGAAAAATCATTTGGCATAATTTTCGAAAGTTTTTCGTAAGATTCTGACAACTTGCTAATTGTTCCTGAAGGGAGCTTGTGTGGAGAACTGCCGAAAATTAGACCATATTCTTTATGCGTCAGCATTCTTTTGGTTACGCCTAACAAGACGCAATGCATATAGTCTATCGCAACATTCTCCACCAAATCAAAATTCGGTAATTGTGTCAATATTGAATTGTCATCACCAATGTGGTGATCTGCATCTCTTTTTGAACGGAAGTCATTGTCAGTTCTTTTAATAAATGTTGTGTCTGGAAAGCAGAGTGTATTGTGGAAATGTTCGCCTTGCTGGAAACACTTGGCACACGAAGAATATCCACTGTGCCCCTTGATCTTCAAAATAAAAGATTTCGCCGGCAAATCGCAAATAACCATTTCAAGGTTTACTTTGTGCAGCTTGTTATTGAAAGAAAAACCATTGTTTATTATTTCAGTAACTTCTGCTACAAATTCCAGAAGCAAATCGTTAGAATCGTTGGGTTTTTGGTAACCATGGTATAACCCAACTAATAGCATGTCATTTTCAAACAGAGGAATTGATTTCAAATTACACAACACAGGCCAAAACTGCGACGAGGAACTATTTGATAAGGGTAGCCCATCAATATTTACAGCTAGTTTTAAACATAATTCTGATTCTGGCCGAAAACCATATTTTTCAAATAATTTCTTCAACGTATAATCTAAACCAAAATAATAAAATTGACCAGGAGGCATGTCGCGAACACATCGACGTGCGAATCAAAGAACATCGTAAGTCGATAAATGCTACTTTTCAGGAGAGCGCAAAGAAGATTTTCAACTTTAAAAATTCATAACTTTTGTCCTGTTCAAAATAAAGACTTGATACTTGGTAAAATTGAATTATTTATAGACTAGTTTTGAACGGTGGAGAGAAAAATTGGCAATATTGATGAGAAAACGGTTTTTTCTGACTTACGATGATATCAGAGAAACAAATTGTCAGATTGAGGCCCACGATTTGAGCGTATCCTTACATACGATGATATCGAATAAGGTGGTTGGTCTCTCTGATGAGGCTAAGAATGTTACGATAATCTTTTCCTGGATGAGTGGGGGAAGTTGCGTGAGCGGGTGAGGCTTGGTGGATGTGAGTATTCAATGTGTTTGTCAGAAAGGAGCGGAATATCAGAATCTCACCAAAACGAATGTTTATTGCTGGTTTCGGCAGGCCAGAAATGGTTTAACGCGTCGGTTATATTATTGTGGTAAGTACAGGGTGTTCACGTATGAATTATACCCCTCCACCAAAGAATTCCGATCAAACATAATTTTAAAACTGAAAAACGATTCTAACATGATTTTTCCGTACGTTTCGGATCTATCCACCAATTCAAAAATTCTCTGTGGTATGTCGCTTACAGGGTGCAACATCGGATTTTTTTCTCAAACTCCTCATCCTGATTATGAATATATATTTCACACTTGATAGGCAAATCGAAAAAAAAAACATATAAAAGAATTGATGAATTTTCAAAAATATCGAACTTTAGCGAACTTTTGCGCATGTGTTTTATCACATAATATTCCAAGTGTGATATAAATTCATAATCAGGATGAAAGACGGAATCGATTCCCATAATCAAATACAGGTGTTCAATGTGAGAAAAATTTCAAATTTCGAATGTTTCACCCTGTAAGCAATAAACCTACCACAAAAGAAATTTGTGGACATATCAGAAAACTACAGAAAAAATCATGTGAGAATCGTTTTTCATTTTTAAAATCAAGGGGAACTCTCCAGGGGGGGGGCTAGTTCATACGTGAACCTTGTACAAAACAAAGATTGTGAATAATTATATACGTATATTTCTCAACATAAGGATCTTATGTACGCCTGGAGTGACTCCGACTAGAAGGCATCTAAATCGAAGCCGGTGATTTTCTTTTTACTGGCGTTTCAGGATTCACTTCATATCTTCAAATGAACAGGCGCACAGAAAAAAAATCCGAAAAAAACCGATATCGCAGCAAAGATATTCAAAACACGCGCCATTCTAGGACCTTTATTTGACCAGAAAAAAATTCTTTTTCTCTGGATGGATTTTCTACAGTACTATGCACGACAGGTTCGAGTGATTTTTCCATAAAACATCTGGAGCCGAAGTTATAGTGAAGTAAGAATTGCTTAAAAATTTGCAGCTTCATCTTTGGCTGAAATTTTTTATTGGAAAATCACTCGGACCTATCGTCTAAAATACTGTAGAGAGTTCACCCTAGAAAAAGGAAAAATTTTTCTCGTCAAATTAAAACCCTACTCTGATGGCGCGCGTGAAATTTGACTGTCGTCGGCTGTGATAGGCTTTATTCTTTCCTTTTACCTGTTTATATCGAGATTCGGAGTGAAGTTTTCAAACGCTAGTTGAAAGAAAATCACCAGTTTCGATTTAAAGGCCTTTTGGTCGAAGCCGCCCTAAGAATACAGATGATGACTTTAATATTGAACTTATTGAGTATTAGTTATAGGTAATAAACAGTCAAGAAACTTGAAAACACAAGACTCACAGAATTAATCATAATAAAATGAGGTGGTAAGCATTGCAATTAAAACCGTTATCCGTCTATGGAATAGGAAGTCGTTCCAGTGCATTCCGATTCTTACCATTTTGGTCTCTTTCGAAAGCTACGAGGATGTACTTTGGTTTGAGCCCATTGGCATTTCCAAAATCCAAAAATCAAAAAAATTATTCTTGGATTTTGGAAATGCCAATGGGCTCAAACCAAAGTACCTACATCTCGACCTACATCCTTGTAGCTTTCGAAAGAGATCTAAATGGTAAGAATCGGTCAAAGAATAAACGGAATAAACCCAGAGGGATTGATTTCGCAACGCTTATTTCACCAATATGACTCCGTCCTGAATCAGATATTTTTTACAATCGGCGATTCATCAATGGGTTACTTTACGATGCAGATGAGGGTGAGATATGTTTTATTGGTTTATTATGTTTTTTTTAGGACGGCTAGACGGAATTATAATACCTAGATATCACATTTTGTAGGACATACCCAGATGACTTGAATGAGTTTAAAACCCCGGCAAATTTTTTACCATCTCCATCAGTTAGAAAGTTTCCAGTTTCAATGAACAGTGGACGCATTCCTTTTCTATCCCAATCCAACAACCTACGACTGAAGGTCTCTTTATCCTTATTTCTTTAACTTCGATGTGAATGGGCAGTAGAGAAAGTCAGCTAAATGCCTAAATGGCCTGTAGATAGAGTATAGAATGAAAGATTATCATAAATTTTTGTAACAATCTTTCTAGCCGAGTAGGTACTGCTAATGCATACTATAGGTCGATACCTAAAGTTTTCCTACGGTTATCAGTTTTGTTTGGTCGAAATGTCTTTGTATTATTTGGGCGGCTTTCGACTTTACTATAACTATCTAATAAAACTGCCCCATACCCGACCCGTGAATGCGATGGCATGACGAGTTTGGTAGTGAAAGAAAGCGACAGCAAGCATCCTATACGAGTACAATACATAATTTTGTGACCCAGATGGGGTGAGCTTGGCCCATAAACAGCCACTACGACACTTGGAATCACGCTTGGAATTTATGGTTCCATCGCTGAGTAGGTAGTTAGTGAAATCTCGCCTGAATCATCCGTTAGGTACCTACCTACAGTGCGTTTCGGTATTAGATAATTATTGGTACAAAAAATCATTTTTCTGAAAATAGAAAGTGAACGGGATATACCAAATTTTCAATCTCGTTTCAACATTGATTTCGATTTTCTTGGTCGTAATTTCCTCCGTAATTTCAGTAAGAAAGTTAGGGTCAAGGACGGAGTCATATTGGTAAAATAAGCGTTGCGAAATCAATCGCTGTGTGCTTATTCTTTGACAGAATTTTACCATTTAGGTCTCTTTCGAAAGCTACAAGGATGTACTTTGGTTCAAGTTGAGCCCATTGACATTTCCAAAATCAAAAAGTTTGTTTTTGTTTTTGGAAATACCAATAGGCTCAAATCGAACTGCATCCTTGTAGTTTTCGAAAGAGACCTCAATAGTGAGACTCTGTCAAGGAATAAACCCACAGCGATTGATTTCGCAACGCTTTATTTCACCAATTCAACTCCGTCCTTATGGCTGTATTAATTCTCAGCAGGTCAAAATTATTTTGAGGATTTCTCCCTCAAGAATGAAGATGAAAACACAATTTTTTGAAACGGTATACTGATGTATTACAAAATTGAGTACAGAGCGTTTTTTAGATTATGTGGAAAAAAAATGTTCTTTTTTCTTGTTGACAATTTTTTTCAAAAAACGGCTCTATGCTCAATTTTTTACGTCTCTCAAAATTATAAAATAGTTGATAATTTTTTCGTTTGTCAAAAACTGTCCCAGCAATCCTTCAGAAACTTTTCTAGTGTTTTAGGGCTATTGGGCTTCTAGAAAAATGTGGGGTACTTGATCCAAACGGAAACAAGGTGGACGAAAACCATTCAATGGAATCCCATCAAAATCTCTATATCTCTTTATCTTCATTTTTGAGGAGAAATATTGATACTCTGCGTATATCTACAGCCTTATGGTGCTATTCTGTAAAAAATAACATTCCATAAACGCTCTTTTATGTAAAAATTCGTGTCGGCCATTGGCTGTTGCCTAGATAACAAAATCAACGTATCAGAGCCTTTATGGAATGTAATTTTTCAGAGAATCGCACCATAAGTAGGTAATCAATCAGTAATAAAGTAATAAAGCAGGCATCATTCTGCAAGTTTCTGCGCTGAGAGCGCTGAGCTGCCACTCATAGCACAATGTAGGTACCAATACGCTATCTTCAAATTATACCGAAATAGCCGAGGAAAGAGCCAACACTCATAACGGTACCCACTACCTACATCATGGTAGGGGTAGGTAAAGATATTTGAGAATAATATCATCGTATCTCACACGTATACTACTGAATGACAATGTCGGAGTGCAATTTTATCGCATCTTTACATACGATGATACTGGAGCAGGAAAAAAGTTACGATGTTATTGTTTTTCTTATATCTCAGTGAATAAAATTTTTAGAAAAAAACTGCCGAGACTGTTAGAAAGAGCTCATTTTTCTAATCAGGATCCATGCAATAACTCAATTTCGCCCAAAATCGACTTACGATGTTCTTTGATTCGCACGTCGACATGTGCTTCGTGGAGTTTTTAAGAGAGTTCTTGAATCTTTAGGAAGGTAAGACATGCCGCCGTCTTCTCTCAAAAGAGATAACAAATTGTTTAATTGGCCCTGTTCAATTCTATCATCAAGTGCCCACTTTCTTAATTTAAATTGAAAATTTTCCTCTGGTGAAATATTTTGCTTATATTCAAAAACGTTTTGTTTAGATTCATCGATCCCAACAACTGAATTAGTATCGCCATGATCATTATTACATCCCGCAACATTCGAAGAAGAGACATCATCATCAACATCACAATTATCCACATTGTCAAGAGGAAGAAACTGTGAAGAGTCATTCGATAAGTCGCTTGATATTGCATTATTAGATTTTTTAACGTCAGTTTTAACATTAACATTGGCATTGTTGTTAACTGACGTAGTTTTGTAATTTTGTGGGTTGCGGTTACAGATTTCGTTGGCAAATGCGTCATTTTCAGCTATGAGAGCAAGTGTTTGCTCTATTTTTTTTTTAATTTTTCGCTGCTTCGTTCTAACGCTCATTGCATTCTACCTTGTATTATGTCTGCTACGCTTCATTTATGGACACCTCGGTCCAGAACACAGAAGTGAACTGCAACAATAACATCAAAAAATTATTATAATGTGATTTTGCCACTAGTTATTTTATTACAACAATTTTAACCAAAAGCGCATTCGAGTTACTTAGGAATTGTTATTAAAAGTTCATATTACATTTTTGAGCTATTTTCAAACATGCCTTTTGTTTTAATCAGTGTGTTCATTTCAAAAGTAACCCGCCTAAATAAGTGGAAGAATTCATCAAAAACCAACCCTCCCTTCTTGAAAGCCGTGGTTTTTAATTGATGCCGATGATTTAAGAACAGTTAGGGGTGAAAAAGAATGAAGCATGGTTAAGGGTACCTTAACATGGGTTTTGCATTGAATAACCACACTGACCAATGACCATTCCTGTTGAAAAATCATAAAAAAAACAGGAGTTGAAAAGAGTAGGGGGTGGTCTTTGATTGGTGATTGATTTTTACTCCTCAACATACCCCGTGAATTTCTAAACAAAAAAACTGGATGCCCAACTGCGTTTATTGACCAGATAACATTTTGAGCAATGATTATTATTGTTTTTACGAATTCAAAGGTCATAAGTATATCAAGAAGTTTATAGTAAAAAAAAATGTTGGTTATACAGATACAGATTTACTCAAAATAAAAGACCATCAGTGCATTTACTGCATTTACATCGATTTTAGTGACTGTGCGAAACTTTGGGAATATACCGTGTGTTTTTCGAAAGCCGCACCAGCCTATAACTTTTTTCCTATTGCATCTTCAGTTTTGAAATTTTTGTGAGGTGCAGGGAACTACTTTTGCCATCTTTTGGGCATATTTTAGACCTGATTGCACTTCCGGAAGTAACCGGAAGTGACATCAACTTTTGATTTTCAAATGGGACACCCTGTATATTTTTTCATATTCGGATAGAAATTTTTCATGCTAGCACAACCATGTTTTTAAAAGTTTTTTACGGCAAAAATAAGGATTTTACAGCAGGTTGAAGTATCGACAAGTTAAACGAAATAAAATGATTTGCTCAAGGTGGCTGAGATCAAATAAAAAATTTGACGTTTGAAGCTGATGTTTGAGAACGTTTATGTCAAACAAAACAACGCCGTCCAGTTGAAGTTAAAAATGACTCCTAAAAACTAACTATTTTAGGTAGTTTTTTTTTCAATTTTGTTTGATTTACTCATATTTCGAACCACTACAAAATTGTTATTTTTTGTCGTAGAAATATTTTAAAAACATGGTTGTATTCGCATGAAAAACTTCTATCCGAAAATCAAAAAATATACAGGGTGTCCCATTTGAAAATCAAAAGTTGATGTCACTTCCGGTTACTTCCGGAAGTGAAATCAGGTCTACGATAGGTGCAAAAGATAGCCAAAGTAGTCCCCTATACCTCATAAAAATTTAAAAACTGAAATAGGAAAGAAGTTATAGGCTATATATACGCTGAATTGAGTGAACAAAAATAACCAGATTCCTGACCTCAAAATAGGTCGATTCGACTAACTTACCAAAATGCTTCCTAAGGGACCTGCAGCCCCTAAAGGTGGACCCCTGAAGATGGTTTTTATCTCGGTTTTTATTTTATAACTCAGAAACTAGTTGAGGTAATGCGATGAAATTCAGCATGTCCACTAACCTTTCTATGCCCAATAAGATGAACTACCTAGGGTTTACTACCTACGGGGGGTAGGGGAAAGTAAAAGTAGTCCCAACTTTTTTGTGCGTGACTTTTTGTCCGTTTGCATATAAAATTATGATACTTTGAAGTTGTCTACGAAAAAAAAGGTGCTTTTGTTCAACCTCTATAGGGTGCACCGTTCTGGAGTAAAATCGATTTTGACATTTCAAAACATGCTTAAAAATGCATTTGTACGCCATTTGTTGAGTTAAATTTTTTGGAATTTTTTTTGGGAGTAGGATACGATCAGCTTGATTTATCATTATTAAGAAGTTTATTGTTTATCTTGAATCCACAAAACAATTTTTCTCAACGACATGGAAGGCAAAATTCGGCCCCCACAATACTTTTTAGTTAGTTATAGCATCAATGGTTATAGGGTTGACAACGATTTGTTTTGAAATGTTATAATCAATTTTACTCGAGAACGGTGCATCCTATCGAGGTTGAACAAGAGCACCTTTTTTTCGTAGAAAACTTTAAAGTATCATAATTTCAAATGCAAATGGACAAAAAGTCATTCACAAAAAAGTTGGGACCATTTTTACTTTCCCATACCCCCCTAGGTAGTAACCCGGCGAAATCTTCAAAATGTTTTATGTTCATCTTATTGGGCATAGAAAGGTTAGTGGACATGCTGAATTTCATTGCATTACCTCAACTAGTTTCTGAGTTATTGAATAAAAACCATCTTCAGGGGTCCACCTTTGAGGGGCTGTAGCTCCCTTATGAAGCATTTTGGTATAGAGGTAAGTTTAGTTGAATCGACCTATTTTGAGGTCAGAAATATGTGGTTTTTGTGTACTCAATTCAGCGACACCCTGTATACTCATACAGGGTGTTGGGTACTGGTCATTACAAACTTAGAGAGATGATTCCCCATCAAAAATAAGGTCGAATGAAAATAAAACTTATGATCCTTAAATGCTTCCTTAAAAAGATACAGGGTGTTAAAGTTGACTTTTTTAAATAGTTTTTTCAACGTAACTTTTGGAACCGTTGGACCGATTTGAATCAAATTTGAATCAAAGCTTAGTGAAATAAGTCTTCATGGAACAATAATACCGCGAATCATGGAAAATTTTCAGGGGCGTAGATAATAGAAGGGTGTCCCCGTTTTTCTCCCCTACTTTTTACTTCCCCTAAATATTTTTTCAATTGTTGATATTTTTGGATTCTACGTTCAATTTAGAAGAAAAAGTTACCCCCGCAAAATTTTGAATAGAGGCTTCGTGTTCGAGATATTTAGGTTCGAAGCTTCAAAAACATGCGCCAAAACGTAGAATTCATGATTCCAAAATTGAGAAATTTTCTGCACATCTGAATTTTATGCAAATTTGATATTAAATAGAACTAGCACATTTTCTAACTGCAATCCAAAATAATTTCCAGATGTGCCAAAAATTTAAAATTCGAAAACATGAATTTTACTAGGTTTTTACCGACTTTTCGGCATGTTTTCAAAGCTTCAAACCTGAATATCTCGAACACGAAGCCTCTAATCAAAATTTTGCAAGAGTAAGTTTTGAACGAAGTTTTTTGACTAAATTGAACGAAGAATCCGAAAATATCAACAATTTGAAAAAATAATTAGGGGAGGTAAAAATAGGGGAGCAAAAAAGAGAACACCCTCCTATTATCTACGCCCCTGAAAATTTTTGATGATTCTGGGTATTATTGTTCGATGAATACTTATTTTACTAAGCTTTGATTGAAATCGGTCCAACGGTTCAAAAGTTACGGTGAAAAAACGATTTATAAAGTCAATTTCAACACCCTGTATCTTTTTAAGGAAGCATTTTCAGACCATAAGTTTCGTTTTCGTTCAACCTTATTTTTGATGGGGAATCATCCCTCAAAGTTTGTGATGACCAGTACCTAACACCCTGTATAATATATTCAGGGGCATCTTGTGAACCCCTCAAAAAAAGTCCCACCGAATCCCACATTGGATTTTCCTGGAATAAGGGAAAATCTGTTAAATTACAGAATTTTTTTAAGTGTATAGTAATGGCAAAGGAAAAGTTTGGCATAGTTTTTTTTTCAAAATGGTTAGCATACAGGTGTTTCGTGTTTAATCGCAAAGATTTTGCCAGTCGATAGAGAATCGGAAAAGAAATGCTTTTCCGAATTTTCCGAAAAAGACTTTCCTGAACTTTTTTTCCAGAAACGCGTAATTACGGAGAGGTACCTGCACAGATTTCCAAAGTTAGGTAGAAAATAAATATCGATGACTTTAAAATTACGAGAAGTTGCATCACTGACTTGAAATTTTAAAAGTGAATATCTGCAAATTTATCTATTTTATTTTCCCGACCCCTCACCACCTACAAGAAGGAAAAGTATTGTGAATGCACAAACTGGCCTATAAATAATTTCTCGGGTCAAAAACAAGGGTGAGAAAATTTGAAAAAAAAAGTTGCGGTAATCTGGGGGTGCAGGCGTTGATTCTATCAATGGTGGATTCACACTTTTATTTTGGGGGAGGGGGTCACGCACCCGTAAAGGATTTATTAGCGAGAAGCAAATAGCACCGCCAACGAAAATTTTTCGGATTTATTGAATTTAAACTTGGTCGCTATTTTAAATCTTTTTGGGGGGTCATGGCCCCCCTCTGGATCCGCGCCTGGGGGTGGCGGCACGGTCCAGCTCCAGTCCAGTGAGACGGCACTTAGGTACGTTTACTTACGTCCCCCGCGATGCTTATTACATAAACCTAGATAGGTACCCGATCCGCCATGTTTGTCTTTGAAACACAAGCGTTATCAAGTAGGAATATTCATTACAAAATCAATGGATATCCATGGGTGCTGAAGTAAGTACTATGCACCCGCAAGTCAGCCATTAGTGAGTGGCACACATCACCGTTACCGGATTGAATATAGGTACATAATTATTACTGACCTAGGGCCAGTTGCTCAGTTCGAGTTTAACTTCAAACTTGGTTTAGTTGTCATAGATTTCATTGTTGCAACAATTATTTCCACAGTAACCAAACCAAGTTTAAAGTTAAACTCGGACTGAGCAACTGGGCCCTACTACCTATGCTTGAATGTTGATGAGATCAATTGCAAAAATAACTTAAAAGACATTACTTAATGTGTAGGTACTTACTTGACGAAAAGGAATAATATTCAATATATACTCTGCCGCTGCACTGCACCCAGCAAGGCCAAGAAGATACTTGTCTCGATCGTCTGAATCGTATCCAACTCTCTGGACAAAAACGACACACTGCTGAGCTAACACATACAGACTTGTCTCTGCTCTGGTACGGTACTGGTGTGGTGCGTGGTGGGATGGTGTGGTTGGTATGCGTTGTTGTAATTCCGCGCTTATCTGACCGCACCGCGTAATTCAAATTAGCGTGGAGGTACCTATACTAATTTTCGCAAAGCCCGTACAAATTGATGAATACTTAAATAGGTGTCGGGTGTGGTGGGCGCAACTGTGGCGAATTATAGGTGCATTAGGCATTACGAAACACGGCGGGACAGAAAGATTTAAAGCTGCAAAACAGCAGGCGTTCGGCTCTTACACATTTTCTCCGTTTTTTTTTGCTCAATCCTGTTTTGTCATAAACATAAAAAAAAACTAGGCTTCTATAGGAATCGTTTTAAAAAATATCCTCGAAAATATCTCATTTAAACGAATTCAGCAGGACATGAAAAACGTCTATGAAGATTCAGTGAATGTTCACTAGGTAGGTAGGACAGTTAATCGCGAAATGTTTCGTACGTTTGTAAAATACCCAATTTTTGAATTCGAATTACTCACATTTTGCTTGTGATCTGAGAGAACATTTGGCTCTCAGAACTTATGGGACTTCCCTATGAGGTAGGAGGAAACTAGTAGTATCTCCTCAGATTATAAACAAAATGTGAGTATATAAATTCAAAAATTCGATGTTTTACAAACGTACGAAACATTTCGCGATTAACTGTACATAGGTATTGGGCATAATATGGTTGATCCGTATCATATGGATATACGATGAAGATTCACTAGATGCTCAGTACCTATATACTGGATGTGATATGGGGCATGTATGAACATCCATACGATGAAGATTCAATGAATGTTCAGTATATACTGGACATGAAATGATCAATTGCCCGTATCTTACGGATATACGATGAGGATTCATTGAATATTCAGTATATACTGGACATGAAATGATTAATGGCCAGTATCTTATGGATATACGATGAAGATTCATTGGATGCTCAGTATATACTGGATGTGAAATGGGGCATGTATGAACATCCATAGGATATTGTGTGCTATACGGGTATATGTGATATTTTTCTGAATCAGGACAACGAGAGGAATATTTTCCCGGAGTATCGTAGGTTAAAACTGAATCACCCTGTATAGACTGCAGTTACCGAAACGGAGACCAAATCAACCCTAATGTCTTGCTAACATCGTCTACATCTGAACCAAACGTCAAACTTCATCCTTCTAAACCTTTTAGCACCGCGTTATCGTTTGATTTCCATTTTCTTAGCGTGAATTTAGCTTGTTCCAACACCAAATCGACTTCCTGACAAATCTCATTCAATACTTCAACTGATTCAGCTCCAGTGATCAAATCGTCAACATAAAAATATCTTTTATTCACATCTGACGCTGTCGGGAACTCGTTATGTAGGACAGCAGGATTTTTGGACAATTGGAAATTTGACCAATTGGGAGTAGCGCTTCTTCAATTATCACGGATCCATGAATCAGCACCTTATGCACACTAGCCGGCATATTATACCACGGATATACATCAACTAACCTTCTTGCAGTTTCTGAAGCAAAATCGTTGAAAGCGTCCTTGTTGATTGTGATTCCGAAGCCATTGTCTGTGGAAGGATGGCACATCGTTTGATAAGATCTTCATTTATATTCCAAATCTCCCAAGCCAATGAGGGATTGCCTCAGTGGTCAGCTTGACTGGTCCCTCATGATAAAGTCAGCTCGACTTTATCGACAATCAAACCCATTCTCTTTTTGAATTGTTTTGAATTGTATCCAAGTCATATAAGAAAAACGGTTTTATATTCCAGGGGGCTTGACAACGTCTTTCTGAATCTACTTCATATGCTTGTTTGAGATATTTAAATTTTGACACTTTACATCCATTATAACGGATATTATAG
The DNA here is from genome assembly GCA_949128115.1 of Anaspis maculata. NCBI lineage: Eukaryota > Metazoa > Arthropoda > Insecta > Coleoptera > Scraptiidae > Anaspis > Anaspis maculata. Next base: position 55,772,484 of record OX421965.1, on the reverse strand, counting down.
TTATACAGGGTGTTTCAGTGACCTTGCATAAAATTTCGGGAGGTGATTCTTCTCAAAAAAATTAGTCGAAAAGTAGGAGTAACATTTTTCCCTAAATTGCTTCCTAAGGGAGTTACAGCCCCTCAAAAGTACGAAGTCAGTAGGTAGAATTCACCAGTCCTGGCGCAGAGGAGGAGGAGGAGAAATGAGGAGAGTAGGGGAGAGACACCTAATATGGGATCGCAGGTAATATGGACCAGTATAGGGGAAAGGTGTCTAATGTGTGATCTTGAGGTAATGTGGACCACCTGTCAAATGTACACCTGTCAACTGTCTAACCTGGACATGTCAATATCAGAGAAGGAGGAGTGGAGGGAGGTTTAGCTAGAGGAGAGTGGTCTAACCTGGGATTTAATAGATTTGTCTAGGGGAGAGTTGCTCAATATGGGACCCATGGATAATATGGACCACAATCTCAGGACAAGACCAATCAATTCAACTTGTAAGGAGATTGCATAAAGACAACCGATGCAAACCATACAATGAACATTTTATTTTATATCATTAATTAATTTATCAATATGTTTACATCAAATCCACAACGATATCTACCAGCATCAATATCATCATCCTTGGAAATAACCACGAATCCAAACTTTTCTTTCCAACATTCTCGACACATTTCCTTGAATTTTTCATAGGACATGTCTGAATTTACATGCTCATCATACACATGTCGAAGATTAATCTCATCTTGTTTAAATAATACAAGGAAACTTGCATTATCTCTCACCAGATGCTTGGGTATTTTCATGTAGCTCTGAGAAAGATAGAAAGAGTCCACATTCTTATGCCGACCCATTGAAAAATATGCTCTTATCATGTTCTGCTTGTCGCAAGCAACGTCGTCGAAGATCATCAGAGAGTTATCCAAGGCTTCGGAAGGGTCTATAATATCATCATTAGCGCTATATGTGAAATAACCCAATCCTTTAACCCCCTCCAGCACTTGACTCAACATGACATATTTCGGTTGAAATAAAGATTTCGAGAAAATATAGACGTTCTGAAATCGTAAACCATTTGGTTCAAAGATGCAGCTCAAAAGGGCATTTGTTTTGCCACAATGGCTGGGTCCGCAGAAAATTGCTCTAATAGATGATGGAAGTAAGTCACCATGCCTACTTTTTTTAACTAATCCTTCATCATCATGATTAGAAACGGTCAGCGATAAAGTGTGCTTCATGAATCGCATTGTGATAAAGACTGACGGAAAAATGCGTACATAAATGAATATATATTAAAACTGTATCAGTTCAATGACGACCACCACAGGTGATGGTTTAGTGAATAGTATAATTAATAGTTTACCATTTGAACTTCACGTACCCGGATATCAATATCTTGGACCTGGCACCAATCTGCATAAACGTTTAAAACGGGGTGATCCTGGTATAAATAAATTGGATCAGGCTGCTAGAAATCACGATATAGCCTATTCTAAATCGAATGATCTTAGTGACCGTCATATATCTGACAAGATCCTTCAAGAACAAGCTTGGCAGAGAGTAAAATCAAAAGACGCATCGTTTGGCGAGAAAACAGCCGCGTGGTTTGTCACCAACATCATGAAAGTTAAACGTAAATTGGGTATGGGTTTAAACGAGTTGAAAAAGAGAAATGAGAGAATTACGGTGAATAAAAAGACGAAGAAGAGAGGTGGTGTGCTGAAGAAGAAGAAGAAGAAGAAGAAGAAGAAGAAGAGAGGTGGTGTACTGAAGAAAAAAGTTGCATTCCGCAAAGCATTACTGGATCCGCTGAAAAAACATATACAGCGTCATAGGATTGGAGACTTCAATAATGTGAAAAGAGTCTCGGAAAAATCTCTTCAAGCAGCCCGACGATTTGTGAAAAGCGTTGGAGGTTATCAACAAATCGAGAGTACCTCGAGTATTACCTCTACCAAAAACCGGTGGACTGCTTCCATTGATACCAATATTTGCAGCTCTATCAGCCGTCGGAGGGCTAAGTGGTGGAGCAGCTGCACTCGCAAAAACCATTTTAGAAGCCAAAGGCGCACAGAAACAGCTTGAGGAATCCGTACGACATAATAAACAAATGGAGGCCGTTGCTATGGGCAAAGGATTGTATTTGAGAAAACATCGTTCAGGATTTGGAGTTTTCCGTATCGATACAAAAAACTAATAAAGAGGCTACCCAATAGAGCTTTAACTGATGTGGACATCTTAAAATATGCTAGAGATTTCAATATCCAACATTTCCGAGGAGTATATATGCGTGATGAACTCGTCAATATGCGCCCTAGATATGGCCATGAATCAGCAATCGTGAATTTGGATACATCAAAAGGTGATGGAACTCATTGGGTAGCGTATCGGAAGAATTTCAATATAGTACACTACTTTGACAGCTTTGGAGACTTGAAACCACCACAGGAGTTGATAAAATACTTCGGCAAATGTAAAATTTATTTCAATTATGATCAACGTCAGACTTTCAATACCTTTAATTGTGGACATTTATGTATTGAATTTTTGCTAAATAAAAGTATGTGAATTAACCGTCTCACTTCAGTCATGTCTAAAACATTCACACTGAAAGGTCGAACATCGCAGCTGAGTGCAAATTTTCATCCACCAATCGAGCTTGATCCCAGATATAGCTACTCGTTAGCTCTTATTGGACTCCACACGTTCAATAGCATCCCTAATATTGAAGAGGGTATAAATAATAAATTTTATTATAAACGTGTTGATCAGCCAACTTATATAGATGTACAGATTCCAACTGGTTCGTATGAGATTGATGATATTGAAAAATTCATTCAAGGTGTATTAGGTAGCACCGAGACCTTTTCGCTGAAAGCTAACAATAATACTCTTAAGTGTGAATTGAATTCTATATTCGATATAAATTTCGAACAAGAAGATAGTATTGGATCACTGTTGGGATTCTCCAAAAAGATACTCTCTGCCAATAAAGTCCATTCTTCAGACATACCAGTGAATATAATCTCTATCGCAACCATACGTATTGAATGCAATATAATAAGTGGCTCATATTATAGTGGAAATCCATCGCATACACTCTACGAATTTTCTCCAACTGTGGATCCAGGCGTTTCTATAACTATAGATCCGGCTAACCCCATATATCTGCCGGTAAATAACCAAGAATATATCAGAAACATATCTCTCAGAATTATAGATCAAAATTCAAAACTTGTCAACTTTAGGGGGGAGGAAATTATTATTCGACTAGTACTTAAGAGAGATGGGTCTAGTATTTAACTGCTCCTATAAAAATCCAATCAATCGATCATTCAACTCAGTTCAAGCATCAACTCCGAAGATAACACTTGATCGAATCCAAAGACTTCGTGCCTTGGGTTATAATGTCAAACAAACTAAATATTTTCAACGAACCCACCTTCGACGAAAGCATTTGGCGTGAGGAAGACCACACCTATCACCCTCAAACAACGGCTTTTGGGAATAATGATGAGATTGAAATATGCATCAACCAGCAAGACGCTCTAATCGACTTCCATGAAGGATATCTCTCATTGGACTGTCAATTCACACCAGTTGGTGAAGAAGTCGGTGGAGCTGGAGGATTATGCGTTCTATCAAACAATTGCGGACTATTTCTTTTTGATCGAATCTCATATGAATTGAATGGTCATGAATTGGAGGTTGTACGTGATCCTGGTATAGCGACAGCTATCCGAGCCCTAGCATGCTATAGCAAAACTGAGTGTAATGCATTGGCAGTAGCTGGATGGAATCCGATTGGAGCTGGAATTCCAACATACAGGGTTATTCAAAAGTCCGGAATAAAATTCATAATTTTTTTTCATATTTATTTCGGAAAAAACGCTCGAACCGGTCAATTTCTGAAAACGATAAGCGGTTTTTTCATGACACGTGTCATGTTCTACCGTCAACCCTCTAACCCCAAGCCACCCTTAGTATTTTTTTTCAAATAGCACCCTATAGCTTGTGGGGGCTCGTTGGAAAGCTTGTCAAAAACTCTATTCAGATCTACCATTGAAAATTAGATCGGACGCTTCACCATGAAGTTTTGAGGAACTCCAGTTTTACTTAACAGTCCGGAGCAGAATTTATAATTTCTTACCATATTTTTTCAGAAAGAAAGTGCTCTAACAGGTCGATTTCTAAAAGCCGTAAGCCGTTTTTTCATGACACGTGTCATGTTCTACCGTCAACCCCCTAACCCCAAGCCACCCTTAGTATTTTTTCTTCAAATGGCACCCTATGGCTTGTGGGGGCTCGTTGTATTCCTTTAAAATTCATGGTCAAACGTCCGATCTAATTTTCAATGGTAGGTCTGAATAGAGTTTTTGACAATCTTTCCAACGAGCCCCCACAAGTCATAGGGTGCCATTTGAAAAAAAATACTAAGGGTGGCTTGGGGTTAGGGGGTTGACGGTAGAACATGACACGTGTCATGAAAAAACGGCCTACCGTTTTTTAAAATCGACCTATTCGAGCGTTTTTTCCGAAATGAATATGGAAAAAAATTATGAATTTTATTCCGGACTGTTAAGTAAAATTGGGGGTTTCTCAAAACTTCATGGTGAAGCGTCCGATCTAATTTTCAATGGTAGGTCTGAATAGAGTTTTTGACAATCTTTCCAACGAGCTCCCACAAGCCATAGGGTGCTATTAAGAAAAAAATACTAAGGGTGGCTTGGGGTTAGGGGGTTGACGGTAGAACATGACACGTGTCATGAAAAAACGGCTTACCGTTTTTAGAAATCGACCTGTTTGAGCGTTTTTTCCGAAATGAATATGGAAAAAAAATATGAATTTTATTCCGGACTTTTGAATAACCCTGTATAATCGTGTCAATAGAGAATTTAGCTTGAGAATACCACTATGGTTTATCTTCAACCTCTTCAACGATTATCCGCATGTGCTGATGGGAAGACATAAAATTCGACTTGTGAGACATCGATCGGACACTGACTGCTATACAAGTACAGGAACGAGTCGAGCCACCATCACTATTCAGAAAATAGCTCTCAAAGTACGTCACGTTTATCCCAATGACGAGATTAAACTACAAATGCTGAAGAGTGTTGGTAGTGGTAGAACTTTCAAGATACCATATCGACTTTATGAATTACACGAGCTCCCTGCGTTAAGAATTGCCAACAAGGAGAACTGGCCTCTGAAAACAGGTCTGAAAATAGAGAAGGTGGTTGCAGCTATCGCAGCATATCAGACTGATCGTAGAGAGAATGCAACGCAAAATGCATCAGTATTTGATAATATTGGACTACGAAATATTCACCTTTCACTGAACAGTGTACGATATCCATTTGAAAACCAAAATTATGACTTTGCTAATATGAAATATGCTGAAGCATATCAAAATTATGTCGATTATGCTAAGAATTTCCATGGAAAAACATATGCGAACCCTACTCTCGAATATGCTGGATTTTCAAATAATACCATTTTTATCATCGATAGCTCGAAACAACCGGATGCAATGCAGTCTGCAACTGTGGATGTGAAATTAGAATTTGAATCGAACGCCAATTTTGCTCAAAATACCAGAGCATATGCTCTAATTGTTCACGAAAAAATGATTGAATACTCACCGCTGCTTGGAACCGTTAGAGAAATTCAGTGATAAATATCGCCAGCACCCATCATTGTTAGCACTCATTCAAGTCGAAGCATCGAGTGAGCATCATGAGGTTCATGGCGATTGATATTCAAGGATTTAACGTTCCCGAATTTATCGCAAAGGAGATCACATTCATTCGAGGATTTGGTGTTAAGAATTTTGGACACTATCATATGAAATCACCCAAACCATATGCAATGTTGGATGCTAGAAGCAAGAAGAGTGTGAAATATTTGGAGGATCGACATCATGGATTGAGATATAGCAGTGGGAACATCCCATATCAAGAGATTTATAGTCTCATATCTCATCTCGCAGCCAACACTGATGTTATATATGTGAAAGGATATCAGAAAAAACTCTTCATCGAGAATATTATTGCTAGAGATATAATCAATGTTAAAATTGTGGACATCGGTAACGGTGATATGATGAAGTTTTCCAAGATATTACCACAATGTAATCATCATTTTTTGAAAACTTGTATTTGTTCCTTAAATAACTGTATGCTATCATATAATTGGATTCTTGATATGTTACCTAAATAAATATATATCAAACAAGCTGGAGTTTTAATTCGATCGATCCACATTAGGGTGGTCCAAAAAAATTATTGTGAGAAAAAAGCTGCTCCACAACTTTCCCCCCGTTTCTTATGATATTTCAGATGATTTAAAACAAAAAAAATAAAAATCGAACAATTTTCAGAGGTCGCCCAAACTTACACTTCATTAGTAAAATTAGAATTTTTTTTTAAATTAATCAAAATTGAAATTGAACTTTAATGTAGCTTTTGATAGCGTAGGAAGCTGCTTCCGATGTCTGTGTACGAGACGTAGAATGACTTGCTTCTGTTCCTTATTTTTAGTCAATGTTTTGTTATTTTTTTATCAAATTTATTGCCATTTTAGCCTTATCAGTATCGTTCACAACTTTCAGATTGCAAGACTTAAAGTTATTCAATAAATTAAACATAGTACAACTCAAGTCAGCAAATCGGCAATCTGACAACTTTGTGCCACGTGATTCTGAATCTGCCAGTCTTTTATCTGAGGGAGGATTGACGTTTGGTCAATAACATCAGGCTTGCAGAATGCCGACATTAGTTTTTTACGAAGTTCGAAGAATTCTGCTTTTTTTTCCACTGCGTTGGATCTTTGGATGCTAGGTGCTCAAATGTGATTTAGCCACCATCGATAAGAACTTCACAAAGATATCTATTGTTCTTTTGGTAACGAAATTTTCGAGCTCAAAATTTGTAATTTGATTAAGGTTGATCTTTTGCGGAAATTCAGGCAAACTGGGTCGACTCAAATTTTGCAATCGTTTTTCTTCTAGTTTCTGCTGGCACACGGTCATCAAAGAAAGCTAAGGCTATCAGATGTTCAGACAAGAACCAGAAAAAGGTATCGCAAAAGCAATTGACCTATTAGGATAACTTTTCAGAACACACAGGACTTCAACATCATTGAATGGAGCTCGAACTCCAAACGGAGCTTCATTCCAGTAAGGCACGTGAATCAAGCTAACAAATAAAGCTAGGCCAAAACAATTGTTTTTTCTCGAGCTGTCAAGTTGAACTGATTGTGAAACGGTAAACCCACAATAAATGCCAGATCTGAAATTTTGCTCAGCATTTTCCCAAAGCCACACTTCTGGGCGACCAGTAAACCTCAACGAATAAAATTCAAATTTTGCACACTTGAAGCTTATTTATATAAAACAAAGTTGCGCTATGTGGAGTGCCAATCTGAGCACAATTATTTTTTCTTCATTAAAATGGACCACCCTAATCCACATACATATAAAAGCGAGTCCAACATCAAAAAATATGTTAGTTTTCATTAGAACTTCTAAGCATCAGTATGAATACTGACGCAGAAGTTAATTTGAAAAAGCGTATAATTGCGGCCAGAAAAAATGTTCGAAAGAAGTTCTTAATGATAAAATTGAATGCGCACGATGTTAACGCTGACGTCAGAAAAGTAATGCAACCAATAATTGAACCATTGGAGAAAATATCGAGAAACATTCAAACACCACCCGCAGCAGCAGCGGTAGCAACACCGCAAACGCCTTCAAGACATCCATCTAGAACATTTATTCCAACGATATCATCAACACCCAAGACCCAATTAAAATCATTTTTGCAAACTCTACCAGCCCAGTCTACGATAATACAACAACCGCCACCACCAACAACATCATCATCATCAGCTAGTACTAGCAATCACGAGGAAGAAGAACACGTAAAAGAAGAAGAAGAAGAAGAAGAAGAAGAAGAAGAAGAAGAAGAAGAAGAAAAAGATAGAGATGTTGCTAATTTTACATTAACCCCAGACACTTCACTATTGCATCAAGTTAGAGATTTAATGAATAAGTCTATGGACGGCGAATATGATTTGACATATGGTCCAAAAATTGTTGCTGGTAAACTTAATCTGGGTGGAACAAGAATTGATATTCGAAAAATGACATCCGATATTTACATCAAAGGGGAGAGGTTTAAAGCAACACCAGGTTTATATGAGTTGATATTCCTGAAACGTCCAAAAAATTATACCAATATCGATCTGAGAAAATACAGTCAAATCTTAAATCTTACGAATGTTGCTAGAGAAGGACATACACCGATGGGTCGACTTATATCTAGCAGAGCGTTTAAATATAGACATGTAATTAAACCTCTACTGAAGCCTACATTAGGATATGGTATGAAATATTTACAATATACTGGAAAATCTGTAGAATATAAATTTTGGGACAATCCAAACGAGCTCATAGACAGGTTGGTTTTGCTTCACGCATCACTAAAAGCAGGCAACACCTCATGTGAAAACGAAATATTTGCGATAGAACAAGAACTTAGAGAAGCTGATATAATATACTAACATTTGGAAATCGACATCAGTATTAAAATGCCCATAGACAAGTTTGGAAGAGCATCGACTGTGTCGAATTCTACACCCCGTCGGCAGCCTCAATATTTTAAATTGGGTGAAAATGGTCGAATTGATTGGGAAAATCGTCGTTTATCTAATATAAAGTATCCCGAAGAGGAGAATGATTGTGCAACGAAACAATTTGTTGTTGATAGTCTACTGAAATTATCTGAAGATCTGAAAACTGAAATTGATTATGTACACAGAGAAACAGCGTTCAATATTAGAAGAAATTGGGAGTGTGATGACTTTATTGGATAATCTCAACAATAGGATTATTAATCAACCTTCAGATAACATCTAACTACTACTACTAGTACCAAACAAGTTTTAACTTGTCAAGAACAGGTGTTAGCTAACAGTTTTCAACAAGTATGGACTTGTTTGAGCTCGTTGTGCAGGTGTTCTCTTAACATGTCTCGACATGATTGAAACTAAACAGTCTGCATCCACACGCTGTTGTGTCACATTCTCACAACAATGTCTAAAAAACAAATTGTAGATGAACTCTTCAAACCAGCAATAAAAAAATTCAAACGGCGTCATACGATAATTAAAGGTTTAGACGATCTCTGGCAAATAGATTTGGCTGAATTTTCTAATTACAGTAAAGATAACCGTGGATATAGATATGTTCTTGTTGTCATCGACTGCTTCTCAAAATTCATATGGACTCGAGGGTTAAAATCGAAATCAATGACTGAAGTTATGGATGCTATGAAATATATATTGGAGAACTCTAATGGTAGAATACCAAGAAATATACAGAGTGACCAAGGTAGTGAACTCTTCAACTCTAAATTCAGAGCACTTATGAAAAAATTCAAAATAAACCATTATAATTCATACAGTGTGATCAAAGCTAGTATCGTAGAACGTGTAATCCGAACGTTAAAGTATAAACTCTATAAGTTATTCACCCTCAATGCGAGCTATAATTGGGTTGACGGATTATTAACAAGAGTGACAGATAACTACAATAATACCAAACACCGCACCACGAAACTGAAACCATGTAATATTAGTGTACTCAATGAGAAACAAGTACTACGAGATACTTATACACATTTGAAAATTTATGGAGAAACTAAATTCAAAGTTTGTGATGTCGTACGTATAAGTAAATATAAGACGTTATTTGAAAAAGGTTATACCCCAAGTTGGACCACAGAACTATTTCGAATTAAACAAGTTAAAGCTACTACAAACCCACCCACCTATTTGCTAGAAGATTTGAAAGGAGCTCCGATTAAAGGTTGCTTTTATGAGCGAGAATTGCAGAAAACTCGACATCCAAACATTTATCTAGTGGAAAAAGTGTTGAAGAAGAGTGGTACTAGACTATATGTTAAATATTTGGGTATGCCTGACCGAGGTTGGGTGGGGAGAGATGATATTGTCTGAACTCACCAAATCTTGTCAAACCTTCGCTGAATTAAGTTGTGGTGTTGTTGCTGCTGCTGCTGCTGATACTATTCACACTAAGATGAGTATGTCTATTGAAATACCCAGTAGTGAAGGTGAATTTCCCAAAGAACCATGGCAAACGGTTAACGATATAATACATCAATATAATGAATCAATAATCTTGGAGACATCACTGTTGTATCAAACAACATACACCAGAATTTCTGCGCATATTCAAATTGGATTTAGTATCGCAAGAGGATTACTACCAGTAATTATTATAACCTCAAACACCAATCGGATATCGTTTACGAGAGAGGAATGGTTGGATCTAATCAATGTGCTACCTACATCCACGACTACTACCATCTGTGCTGCAAAACCTGTTATGAATATCTTCGAGAACTTTACTGTGGAACTGGGATCCTGTTCCAGCGTTGGATGCATACATGGTCGTGGTCAATCAATATACTTACATAATGAATTTCTCCAAGATATTGCAGAATGGAAGGATTTAGTTAATTATAGACTTGAGTTATTAGAAGGACTGGACTTGAAAAATTTTTACAACAATTTATTGCTAAGTGTTCATAATCTATTCCTGAAGGTACTATTTTCTCACAAATTGTCGGTGTATGATGTAATTAAACAAATTCTATCCGGGTTCAAGTATAATCAACAAGTTTTTTGTATATATGAATATATGCTAACAAATCCTAATAATATTTTAGAATATTTAATAGACTAGCCTATATCATGTTATTTGTTTCAAATAAAAGATTGAAATGTGTTTCAATACGTGTTTATTTATTTCATAATCATACGGTGAATCATCATCATCATACCATAAATCATCATCATCATCATTTTACATTTTACTAAAAAGAGATACTTAAAGATATGTATTATATAGTTGAAAAATATTGTTATAAACTAATTGTAAATAATACTACACATTACAACGGATTTAGCTATCATCAACTGAATTCTTAATAGATAAAAAAATCTTAATAGCCTAATCATTAAGGTATGCGGGTCATAAAGAATAAAGTTATGAATATGTTGTAAGTATAACTAACTTAATATGAATAAGAACATTCAATCACACATCTGCATCAGATATCAATCAATTAATTGATTATTAAATAATTAGAAGTATATAATCTTAACACAACACTAATCAATCAATACCACATCATTTGAGATCGTCATCATCAATCCTAAAATGTCCCCAACTAAGAGTATCATATGTCCCTTTCAGGAGATATCTTTTATCATCAAAATGTGTTAATGCCACTTTGTTTTGCATTATAGTATACATATTATGCAGATATGATCTAAAGTTCAACATTTGACGTGAAATATGGGTTCCAGGCTCGGTCGCAACTTTATCATAGTCTGATTTAGATAATGAATTTTCAACGGTGGACAACTTTATCCCTTTAGCTCGTTTGGTTAGCTCGCCTCCAACATCTACACAGTAAGCTTCTGGACCTGTCCCCGAAAAATCGGATATAACTTGAGATTTGAATTCATCTTTGAACTTGCCAACCTTTGACACATTCGGCGTAACTTTATGGATATTATCAGAGCTGTAGTTGGATGTGTCAAACCAATCTAAATTTGCCTGAATGTCATCATAGAAGTTTTCGGTGAAAACTTTGAATATAAATGAGTCAGTGTCCATGTATAACAATTTAGCTCGATCACCATACTGCTTCTTGATATAGTTATAAAAAAAATCATACATAACATATTTAGATAGTTCTAAAATGACACATCCTGCGTAAATAGGTTTATCATAGACGATTTTAGTTTTGTTCATCTAAATGGCTACAAAGTCTTCGCTGAATATCGAAAAAATTTTGAAGTGAGGCTTAGAGATCCACTCTCCAGCACCAACTTTTCGACCAATATTCTCGTAATGTGTTAGCAGTTTGATGTCAGAATATTTATCAACTGATTCCATAGTTTTACCATAAGCACCATTATTTTTAGTTTTGTAATGATCTTTTGTGGCTTTATCCTTTGCTGCATTTCGTTTTTCAGTGTTAATGTTAATATATGGTTTCAACCACGGTTTCTGATTAAATTGTAATACTCGATGTATTTCCACCAACTTTAAACCATTTTGCAACGCTTGTTGAAGATTCATGTAATAGATCACATATTTCTCTTTACGATTGAGATTTGTTATTAATTTTTTCTGTTTAGAATCAGAATGTGGTAGAACTATATTTTCAACGCAGAACGGTAGGTCGTTGTGCATATCATGTTTATCAATCGGATAATCTAGGGTTACTTCCATCAAATATCCTATATCCTGCTCAAATTTATAGTTTAATATCACTTCTGTATTTATGGATCTTAGATCCTTGACCCAGACGAACCCTCCGTAAGGAAGAAAGTTTTCCATCGCTTTCCCATAGAGGTTGGTCGCGTCCAAGTACATGATATATGATGTTGGCTCTTCTGGTTTATAGTTTGGTAGGAATTTGTTGTTGGCGGTAGCTTTTCGAACGTTGCATTGGCATATTCCCCCACGTATACTACCTCTAATGAAATTTAGCATGTCAATGTCCTGGAGAAGCTCCAGTTCGACTTTTGTATATTTTAGCATAGCATCCCATGATAGTGATGGGTCTGTTACATATTGACATGGATCCAATCCATAACTTTCGAGGGAAATTGTTCGAAACTCTTCAAACACGTCAGCTAGAATCAAACAATCACTTTTCAAATAAATATCTGAATAACTTCCCAACGTGTCACATTTGAATGTGTCCCAAACGACTTGAGCCCTCGAGTAGTCTTCATCAGTTATGGGTTGTCCACGCAATTCATCATGAAAATCCTTTTTACTTGGTAATATTGGATAATCTAATTTTTCAAAAGAATCAACAAATGAATAAGGAAATACCCCCTTTTGTCTGATCAATTTGAATTCGAGTTCGTTTGGAAAATGTCTGCGCACCTCAACACATCGGTCGTCGGTCAGATTTTGTGAGAGTTTATCTAAAGAGCTTGCTAGAAATCTATATTAGTCAATAAACCTCATTTCAAATTAAATTTTCTTCCCATCAACTTTGTCGACTATGATATGCTTGGAAAAAGTTATATACTTTTCTTTGTTTGAAGCTATTGCATTGATGCTACTACCATTTACAGCTAATTCCCTAATATATAAATGTGAGTCATAAGAAGAAAGGTTATGTGCAATGCAGGGGAAAAACTTTGGTATCCTGAAAGCCAAATTGCAAACGTTATGGGCAGCTCCTCTAAAAAATCCACTCAAATGATCGTGATCTTTCACTTCCAAATCTCCTTCTTGAAAAGGTTTGAGACAGATGTGACATTCAGTAGCTTGCTCAAATGCTAAGATCTCCTCCGATGATAGCGACTTCATTGGTACAATATGTTTTAAATGGTCGTTGTAGATTCTCTGAATATCTTCCTCAAGCATCTCAACAAATTTTTTTGGTGCATCAACACCCTTATACGTTTTGTAGATATTAAGTTTGGAATTATATGAGCATTTAATTAGATAACCGAAGCTATAAGGTTTATGAATAGACGTTTTGATGGTATACGACGATTCAACCTTCGCATCCGGCACATCAGTAGATAATGGTTGCAAAATGGATTCAAAATCAAAATAACAGACAAATGGGAGTTTCAATGATTTGAAATGTTTGTCGAATTTTAAAATATTCCTTGGGACTGGATTGCCCATAGAATCCTTTTTGAACCCTGTGGGTAGCTCGATTCGAACTTTATTACAACCATACTTCAAATGTTCATCTAATTTAACCTCCGTATAAAAAAATAATAAACAGCCGTCACAAATGAAACGTCGATGACCGTCTTTGGTTAATTGGGATCCTACCAATTTCGATATATCTTTGATAAGACAATAGTGTTTAATTGGACCATCATTAAATAGTAATAGATTGATATGATTCGCTCGCTTCTCAGTGGTATGATATAGGGGTCCGATTATCTCATGTTTTGAGTGAGATTTCTCTAGACCGTAGACATTTATAGAGATCTCGGGATTTTGTGACTCAAAACGTTTAATTTGATTCAATTTGATTGGGAACTGTATGCCACTAAAGTCTAGCTCTTCAGTATAATTCAGATATTTGCTTACTCGATGAGGATCTTTGGATGTTGGGTGGATTTTTGCCAAAACACTCCACATAAAACAGTATGGGTCCGACCTGTTTTGAACGTTGATACAAGCTTTTTTGGCTAAGATGTCCTTTGGTAGCTCGATGTATGTGGATCCTCCCAAAGGCGAATGCTTTCCAACGTTCACTTCCAAATGTAGTGTTGTAACGAGAGACCATCCTTTAAATGAACAAAATTAGTATCTGTGAAACATTACCATCATTTAATTAATTACCTGAATCCTTTGTTGCGAATTCCGACATCTTGCGCTTTATGCTGTCTTGGAGAGTATCGACTACTGTCAGTAAATCTGAACCCATGTGTACAATGATATTCTTTGTGATGAAGCGTTTAATATCAACTTTTTGCGATGTTGTTAGTATATATATTGCAGATAATTCAATATTTATACGAATGTTAATATGTTTATTTAGCTCAGATTGAATTAATTTTATCAAATCAGTCTTTGCTTTTAGCAGAAAATCATCGATATTCAATTTAGTAGTATTACTTAACCGGAAAGATATTAGTCGTTTTTTAAAAGCCGACTGAATTATCTCGAAATTACCCATGTCTGATTTCATCAAAGCATTCTGTTTGTGAGCTGAGCTTTGTAGATGTGCTGAATATCCGGTAGCCGATATTGAGATACCGCAAATATCGCAAGTCTTTTGTGAACATGTTTTCTTAATAAATAGGTTTTGATCTAATTTGGCATCATCGGCTGACCTCTTAACATTCGTAGTAGTGACTATCATAGGGTTAGACGAGTCTGACAGCTGTGGATCTGTGATTGATGTTGAAGATCTCCGCGAGTTGATGCCAGAAGAAGATTGTTGAAGACTGTTGGATACTGCTTTACACGATGTTTTCAAGTGTCGTTTCAAATTATCTAGACGCGTGAAGGTTTTCGCGCAAAGCTCGCACTTATGCATTTTATAATCTGTAATCAGATGAAAATAATTAGTGAAGAGATCGTTGGTTACTTTGTTTCAAGAATGGATAATCTTCAATACTGGCTATATCGAAATAGCATATTATTAGACGAGTTAATGAGATAAGGTTTTTAACACAAGTGTATTTGATGCACAACGAGCGCTGTGAGGAGAATCCTAGAATGGTATACTATTATATCCATTCCAAATATGTGATAGAAATTGGAGAAAAATTTCCAGAGGTGTCAATGGATCATGCGAATAAAAAGTAGCTTTCGCTCTCACTTCGATTTCCTTAGGAGCTGCCGAGCAAATTCTCCTCAGCAACTCCTAGCTTGAACTATTTAATAGCAAAAGATTCTTTTTATTCACACGGCCCATTATCTTCCAGTATTGTAAAAGTCAAACGTTAGTACGACATGCATTTGTGTGTTGAAAAGTGACCAGTATAAAATGGGTGTAGATAAATAATCATATTACCCTTAATCAGCTTTTTAACTAATAGAAACAATTTATTGTTATTAGAAAGTATGTGAATATCTGTCACGAAGTATGACGTGTCAAACAGTCTACTTCTAATCGCAATAATTTTCAATTTCTGTGCAACTATTGTGGTAAAATATAAGGATAGTATCATACACCCGTTTCATATGATGTATTATCACAATACGTTCTTTGGACTAGCTTCTCCTCGCAAGCTCGCCATGCTCCAAAACCATTTGTTCGACATAAAAACGTTTTATGAAAGTTGAATACTAATGTATTATTGTAAAATCAATTTTTCAAATACCTTTATTGTTGAATGATGATGATGATGTGATTGCGAATCGATTTGAGGCTTATTCAATTTTTTCAAACTCTATTATCGATGTTTGAGAATTTCCAACCAATTTTTCTCCTCGATAGACGAGAAAACAACCAGGTTCAGCTAGTAAGTCTGCAATAACGGCCTCGGTTAGAGCAGGTACAAGCCGTTTGGGCAAGAAAAGATTTGTTCCTTGTAGTTCTACGAAAGGGGTGGAACCGTATTTGGTTTTAATAATTTTGAGTCCAACGATTTTATGCTTGGACCCAACCTCCAGTTCTCGAGTCTTGAGTGTCTTTTTAAACGTCGAACAAGTTGCTATTCCATTCAATAAGTCCATCACTGTAATAATTCAATTTTCAATAAGCACGTATGTTTCAAAGACAGTATTGGATATTACAATGAACACTCACCGATTTTTTTTTCTTATGTTTGCTTCACCACTTTTAGGAAACTTATTCAGTTGGTTAGGAGATGTATTTTATAATTCTTCACTCACAAGATCTTGTAAGACTTCTTTACAGGTCGGTTGACTGAATGATCACCACCAAAGCTCAGATGGGTTTTTATATTCTCGAACTGTTGGCGGTGGGGATGCATGTTTATCTCACCCACAAGGTTCAAGCTAAAATCCCTATCCAGAGTGGTATGCTCATAGGTGATTTAAGTGAAATGCAGTAATAACCATCTATACGGTGAACGGGTAGATAAATTATTCATTCATGTTCTCATATAGGTAAATGGAATACTCTCTACACACTATCAAATTACACTCTGTAAAAATACATCCATAAAAGTTGTCGTATGTAAAAAGTACTCCCTGTTAATCATCGGTTGTAGCCTAGGTGATAATGTTGTAACAGAGTCTTTACGAAAGTTATTTTTTAAAGAATTGTGTGAGTTGTATGTCCGATTGCACAAGGGTTGTATCAAATTTTAGTTCGATACTAAACACAGGACAGATTTTCTCAAGTGGATTAAAATGCAGACCTAGTTACTTCAACAAGAAATGATGGGAATACAAAATATAGCTCCAAGCGATTATTTGTATATCGAAACAAGCTTGAGGTATCACGCACTTGTCGATTATTTTTTTATTACAAAGAAAAAAAAATCTGACAGTTCCGATTAGATGTTTTCTACAAACCAAAATAAATAGTCGGGACGCTAATGCTTCTTTGATATTGAAAAATGCTCCTCGGTTCAAATGTTGGTGTGAACCTCTTGAGTCAATAAAAATAGCCAAAGAAAAAAAGAAGAAAAATTCATATCTCATGAACCAACAAAGATTGAGCCGTGGAACTTTGCATAAAGATGCTTCAGTCAGTTCTTAACAAAGTACAGAAAACCATTTTGGAATCCCTTGAGCAGTTTCTGAAATATCTTAAAAATAAAATGCTGAAAATAAGGGAAATTGTATTCGGCTGATTGATTTCTCCATTACTCAATGATTTTTCAGAATATCCTGTTGCAACTTTTTAATAATATAATAATAATAATAATAATAATAATAATTCTTTATTTGTACGTAGCCAGAAACTGGTTGTACACGTCAAGTAAGTGCAGTATGTATAGGTATAAACACGTAAATGGTCAATCAATTTGAAAACAATATATACACACATTTTACATAAAATACGGGGAGATCACAGAATTTATCACATAATTTGCTACAACATTTCGCTAAAATTGGTGCTTAAGGTACTCATCCCAGCTGTAAAAAGGATTTTTTAAAAGGAATTTCTTTATTTCTTTCTTAAACTGAGCCGAAGTCAAACTCTTGATGCCCTCCGGAAGATAATTATAAAATTTAATTGCCCAATAATTAAAACCCTGCTGAGACCGCCCGACCCTATGGTAAGGGATGGCAATATTATGCTGTCTTCGGGTGTCGTATTGATGGTATGTTGAATTTTTCTTTTGATCACTCTCCGTGGACTTAATGAATAACAGGCAATGAAATATAAAAAGCGACGGCACGGTCAGTATCCCCAGCCGGATGAATATCGGTCCGCAATGTGCCGTATAGTCCGCCCCTGCCAGAACCCTGACCGCCCGCTTCTGAAGTCTGAACACCCTATCAGAGCCCGATGACGCCCCCCACAACAAGATGCCGTAACTCAGCGCGCCCTGGAAGCGTCCGAAATAAAGCAACAGGGCAGCGCCCAGATCAGCCACATGGGATATTTTTTTTAATTGGTAGTTTACCTTGACTAGGCTTTTACAAAGTTCATCTATATGCCCTCGCCAATTTAAAACCGGGTCAAGGTGCACACCCAAGAATTTGACGGAGTCGCCGGTCGAAGCGCCTGTACTAAACGTAATAGTTTGAGTTTTTTCTTTGTTGAGCTTAAGGAAATTTGCACTGAACCAATCCTCAGCACGTGCCAGTGTTATCTGCCGTTGTTCCTCTAGATCTTGTTGCGTTTGAGCCGTATTTAGAAAAGCTGTATCGTCCGCAAACAACGTGAATTTCGATAGCGCACCAAAATTTGATGGTAAATCATTAATGAACAGTAAAAACAAGATAGGGCCAAGAATTGACCCCTGAGGTACTCCCGCTATGATTGTGCTTTGACTAGATTTTTTTTCTCCAAACATAACTATCTGTTTTCTGTTTTTTAAATATGAACTCGTCATCTGGTGTGGACCACCCCTTATTCCATAATGCCAAAGCTTCTCTAACAGGACGTCGTGGTTCACACAATCGAATGCTTTAGACAGATCCAGCATTGTCGCGCCGACACTAACTCTCTTATTGAAACAATCTAGTACAGTTTCTACCAGACTTATTAAAGCGTGTATCGTAGTTTTTTTACTTTGATATCCAAACTGTTTACAGCTCAAAATTTTATTTTTTTCAATGTAATTGACTAGCCTTTCTTTTATTATGTTTTCAAAAACCTTCGACAGCACTGGCAGTATTGAGATCGGCCGAAAGTTGTTAATCTCGCTCAAATCTCCTTTTTTGTGAATTGGTATTACCTTCGCAATTTTTAAGGCATCTGGGAAAATGCTTTGTTCTATACATAAGTTGATTACGTGTGCAAAGGGTTTAGATATCGAGCCGCTCACGGCTTTTATCACCTGGGCGTCCATGTCGTATACATCTTTGGTGTTTGAATTTTTTAGAAGTTTAATACAGGTCTCAACCTCAGCCTCATCCGTAGGTTTGAAGAAAAGGGAGTGCTCTTGTTTTCTTACTGCCCTCAAGTAGTGACGAAAATCTGAATTTGACTTTGGAAGACTCGAGATTACCGCTTTAGAGACATTGATGAAGAAATCGTTTACATCCTGCGGTGTTCGTGATGGCAATTTTGGTTTTGGTTTTTTTCCAGATGTCTCTGTTTTTATTATATCCCATGTGGCCTTATTGATATCGGTAGCCGCCCTGATATAATCACCATGGGCTTTTCTTTTTGCATCCCTGATTGAACTCTGGTACCTCGCTCTCATTCGGCCCCAGAGCGCGTCGAGCCCCGGCTCTCCGGCACACTTCCGGACCGTGTCCATAGCCTGCAATTGGTTTCGCATTAGTCTCAATTCATCATTAAACCATTTTACTTTATTTTTTTTGTTTTTGGAAATTTTGATGCTTATCAAAGGAAAGCATTCCTCAAAGTGAGACAAAAGACAACCGAAGAAACTATCAAAGCTCTCTTGCGCCGAACGCAACTTATACAAAGATGTCCAGTCGTGAGATTCAATCTTATTTATATACTTATCGAGATTCGCACCACTGATGTTGCGATCCCACCGTTTAGCAGGCGCATCATCCACCCCGAGAGGGTCCATCAAAACAGACATTTCCAGACCGCAGTGATCCGACATATGATGAATGATGTAGGAATTTGAAATACTGCTCTGTATAACATTAAAAGAGTCAAAGAAAATATTCTGTCGACTACTTGTTATAATTGCTACACACAGTGTATAACAGCACACAGCTAAATTATTATCTATTAATGCGATTGGGAAAGGTTTGTTTTTTTTTTGTATGGACGTCGCACATTAGGATGTGTATAGCTTGAGTTTTTTCAATGTCTGCGATATTCCTCCCACATGTCTAGTCCCTTGGAAGGTGATTAGATTTTTGTTTTGTTTATTTGTGGGTGGTTCGTTGTCGGATTTACATTACAGGGTGGTCCTCCACCACCCACGATTGTCGGGTGTCTGTTTCTTACGAGGCACTCATGTATAGTTTCTAATCTACGTAACTCATACAAATAAATTATTTCCCCTAGTGTCTGGGTGGTCTGATCTGGGTAGGTATCTGATATGTATACATTTTAATTGTCTGGAAGGGTTGAAACCGATGTGTATAGCTAGAGTTTTTTCAATGTCTGCGATATTCCCCCCCACGTGTCTAGTCTCTTCGAATGTGATTAGATTTCCTGTTTATTTGTGGGTGATTACGGGTGGTCTTCCACCCACGATGTCTGTGTCTGTTTCCTACGAGACGCTCATGTATAGTTTCTAACCTATACAAGTTAGACTAATTAATTTCCCCCCAGTGCCTGAGCGATCTGACCCGGGTAGGTATTTGATATGTATACATTTCAATTGTCTGGAAGGGTTGGAACCTTTTGTATGTAAATGTGTTCTAAATTTATAGCAGTCACTCCTTCCTTACCAGCCCCCTTGAGGATTCGACCTCACATGAAGAGTTTGTTTTTTTTTTTTCATTTCTATCCTACCATATATTCTCGGAAAATGTTATTGGTTTGATCAGTTCTGCTCCAACAAGCGCGCAGTGTTGTTATACGTTTTATCCAACCCAGAATGTCCGATCCAATAGAATATTTTTTTGACAAAATAACAAAGACTGTTCAAACCGAAATAATCCGTCGAAGACAACGTCAGCGTATGTATCTATTTTATTTATCTGTGTGATCGGTATAGTGTCCCACACCTTTCTTTTTCTCTCTAAATGTTGAGATATTTCTACTTTTTCCACCTATAATATACACGTTTTTACAATATACGTTTTTTTTTTTCATAGTGGACGAGGAGATTGTTGATGCCATCATTTTGAGGCTGGCGTCGTGTGACGATCCCGGCCAGCGTCAAAAATATTTCAACAGTTTAAAACCTCTGATGGAAGACAAATGGATTCGAATATATGTAGAATTATTTTGCATAAATCCGGAAGATATGAAAACATATTTTCCGGAATATTGCCAGTAAACTGTGAGTATACACATGCATACAATTTTTTTTTTCTTCCACTTTCAGACTCTAATAATTCTAATTTTTAATATTTTGTTACAGAGAACTATCTTGGATTGGTGAAGAAAAGTTTTTGCTTAATACTTGTAATATTAAATAAGTACATCTGTTTTCTGATAGATTATTATATGAAAAGGTGATATTTACATCCGTAAGATGCTAGACATAATCTACACTATTTTGTCTTATGGATAATTGTGGTATAGTAGTGTAAAGAAATTATTTTGTTATATATCATAATTTTTGATGGAATACTAACATTCTGGTTTATTTTGAAGCCATGTCATACATTCTATTTATGTGGATCGTCATCTTTTGAATTGTTGGAAATAAATTTGTTGAACTTGGTTGTTTGTTTTTATGTGTAGGGTATTGATAATCATTCTTATTTGGAGTTCGGGTTCTGATTCACGAGTTGAATTGATTGATTGATCTTGTGATGAGATTGTTGGTCTATATCATTCACAGGTCCCATATTAAGCAACTCTCCCCTACAACAATCTATCAGGTTCCAGGCTAGAACAGTCTCCTCTACAATCCTTCCCACCACTCCTCCTCCTCTAATATTGATATGTTTAGGTTAGACAGTAACCAGTTGACAGTTGACATTTGACTGTTGACAGTTGACATTTGACAGTTGACATGTGGACATTTGACAGGTGGTCCACATTACCTCAAGATCACACATTAGACTCCTTTCCCCTATACTGGTCCATATGACCTGCGATCCCATATTAGGTGTCTCTCCCCTACTCTCCTCATTTCTCCTCCTCCTCTGCGCCAGGACTGGTGAATTCTACCTACTGAAGTCAAACAGAGTTTTTAATTATTTGCTCAAGAACCGTCAAGGTGTGAAAAACTCCAAATTTGGTGTAGAATGGTTACTCAACATTGCAAATGTTCACGCAAAATTTCAAACAAATCTGGCCAGAGGTTGAGTACTACCTGAGGTTCTTGGCTGCTTGTCTCTTTGATTGCTTTGATTGCCTTTTACGAGCTCCTTGATTCTTTTCTTGTACTGAAACACCCTCGGATTCCATTGTGTGAACCAGCTTGGGCAACAAAAGAAAACGGGTAGGTAGCTGCAAGAATAAACAACCGGAGCATGAATGTTTACTTGAGGATAAAACCTTATTTGAAAAAGAACAGAAATATAATGCCATTTGAAGAAAGAATATGGATAAAATTCCTTTTGAAAAAACATTTGATTTCTGACAATCATTTTACACGGGATAAAAATTCTATTGCATCCTAGCGATGGTACCATACCATGCAGCTCTGCCAAGAGTATCTAACGCCATCTGTATCCCAATAGCTCAACTTCTGGATAAAATTCCTTTTGGAAATAAGCTCCTCATATGCACACCAATATCACATAATACCATTTCCACATACTTCATTTCAAATTACAATCACTTGAACAAGCGTCTTTAATTTTCTAAACCATGTATACAGTTCTTGTTGTTAATGCCCATTCCTTATCTTCCAAAGGCTTGATATACGTATAATTCATATTCCGACTTTTTTTTGTGACTTTCCCTGATCATCGTTAGTTTGGGTGTCAGTTCATTTGTGGACATCTTGATTAATTTCTAAAACTGACGTGTCGGAGCAAGTCCAGAAATGCATTAATCGTTTCATCAAGTCTTTTGTATTTCTTATGGTCCAAATAAGTATACTTGATTTTTTTATGCAAGACTCCGAGATACCTTCACAGTTCACATTCGTATTTATTCCCAAATATGTCCTGTAGCAATAGGCCCAACATTTGTCTGCGTCCTTTTTCAAATCTTGAATGAGGTGTGACAAGTCTTGAATTACCTACTTTTTCTTCTTCAGTTATGACTGTAAAACATTGAAAGTTTTGAAGACCGTAAGACCAGCACAAGGTCTATTCTGGCTCGTCGACCGCCCTTGTGCGAAAAATAATTGGCCGCCCACCAGCTGTAACCCTGCAGCAATTTTCTGGCGGCCGCCAGGCGTAATTTTTTTTCCTTTGCGGGCGTAAAACCGCTGAGGCCCCCTATTTTCAACAACATTATACATAATTTCAGCTAACTGGCAAAGTGATGAAAATTCTCAGTGAAATGCAAAAGTCTGAAAATAAGGAAATTAGATCGATTTTTACTATAAATTTTAGTATTTCGATAATTGAAGGTGGAAGTTTGGTTGGAAAAATTACTCGGAATGACAATATTTAATGGAAAAGTTCCAATCCATCAATCTCTTTGTTTTATGGATTTTCTCGAAGAGCTACATCCAAATCTATTATTATTGCTATTATTTTTGGTCATCGACGGCGTTCACCTCACGTTTTCAGGATTGACAAAAGCCCAAATGTTTTGTTGCATTTGTTCAGAGAAATTAATCTTTTGTAAACCCTATTATTGCTGAGCCCAAGATTGATTTAAAATTTACTTCAAAACTTTGCTTGGCTTCAACGACAGGGTCATCCCGAAACTCATAGTCGAATCGTCTGGGTATTTTCCTGAGACGCCCTACCGAAAGCTCGGGTGAAATTTCACAGGATTCTGCTAAAATAGTAGCTTCTTCGAGGAATTTCAAAGAATGTGCCGTGGCTCTGCTGTCTCACTTTCATTGGTATTTAGAAACTGCAACAAATTTTCTAAAGCAAATTTTCTTTGCACATTTGTACGGTCAGTTATGGGTTTTGCATTTGTCGTGTATTTGTAATTTTGTGAAAGAAACAGGATAGGATAGTGAGTGAAATCACTAAAACAATGTATTGTACGTTAACGTGGTTTAACCTAAGTAATTTCATCACGCGACAGACTCGGTCAATTCGGTAGTTTTTGTGATGGCAAACAAGAAAAACAACTTTTGTCACTCACGCGTCGGTTGCTTCAGAAGTTACAGGGTGTCAAACATGTCAAAAAAAACTTAGCCAAGCTATTTTATCACGATACAGAAATAGGTTAATCGATAGTTTTTGTGATCCCAAACAAGAAAAACAACTTCTGTCACTCATGCGTCGCTTGCTTCAAAAGTCACAGGGTGTCAAAAATAAATTTCAGTAGAGAGAGATGGTTCCTTCAAACACATTTTGAGGAGGTGGAGGAGGAGGAGGAGGAGGACACCCTGTAACTTCTGAAGCAACCGCCGCGTGAGTGACAGAAGTAGTTTTCCTCGTTTGCCATCATAAAAACTATCGAGCTAACCGTTTCTGTCTCGTGATGAAATGACTCAGGTAAGTTTTTTTGTTGACATCCCGGGAAAAAAATTAATAGATATAAAAATATAAAATTATATCTAGTTCCCCATATATAGTTATGTCCCGAATTTGTCTCTATCTGCGATATATAAACATACATAATGACATATAATTATATCTCTTTTTATATAGTCATATATCATTATATTGGACAGATATGTTCTTATATCGCAGATAGAGACGAATTCGGGACATAACTATATCTGGGGAACTAGATATAATTTTATATTTCTATAGATCTTCTCAGGGCTGTAATTCTCGAATCAGCCTAAATGTTTTTGCATTCTAAATCAGGCCGAAATTTGACAGGAGTGTACAGGTTGCATCAAATTCCGACCTGACACATTAGCACACACTGAATAATTTAGAGGTTCGAGAATCGTGAGCGAGTCAACTTTAACGTGAGTTACCCCCCCCCCCCGGTTTCTGAAAAGGTTTATGGATTCGATAACATTATCTGTTCAATAGTTGCTATGAAAGGACCAATGGAATTGTCATTATGACTCATTACCTTAGTAACTATTGAATTGATAAAGTTATCGATCCAATAATAATAATAATAATAAACATTTTCAGGGCCTGGGGGTTAGTCGCTTACCAACCGGTCATGCTATTGGCCGTCATATCAACTAACTCCATGTGAAAGTTAACTAGATCTTTCTTGGGGGAATACGCAGTTGAACTAAAATCATTATTGGTTATTACGTTATTGACTTTCATAAAAGCTGAAACGCATTTTACTAGATTCCTCCTGTAAAACAATGTCTAAAAACCAAATTTCACATTGATACATACAAACGTAAAAACGGGGGGTGAACCACCTAGATGGAAATAACTGTACATTTTCTTGGAAATACCTGGAAATACCCGGAAATACTTGAAAATATCCCGTCATTTGGACAGGTATTTCCAGGTTATTAAAGATGTAAATGGGGTCCTTCGTGTTACTGTAAACCAACAGAACAATTTCGAAACGTCCAGTCTTTTCAAAATTTTTGCGTAAAATCCCAAGTAGGTACCTACCTACCTACCTACATACCCACCCCAAGTAGGTAGCTACCTACCTACCTACATGCCTATTAAAGTCAAAATATCTTTAAACGTTTTTTTGACAGTCTTCTTATTTCTAACGCAAACCAACTATTTACTCCATTTATTCAGGTATTCTTAAGCTTAATTAGTACATACTTATCATTTGTTATATTATCTAATGTTTTCTTGTAGTTTTTTGCTGATGATAGCCCACAATAAAGGGCAGAAACGGCCGTATAAAATAAAAAATATTTATTGAGAGGAAGGACCCCATTTACATCTTTAATTCAACGTACCTCTCACGATGGATCCAATAACAAATTTTAATTTCCAGGTATATCTGGAAATACTTGGAAATCACTGTACAAATTTTGAACAGGTGGTCAACCCCTCGCGTAAAAAAGTTGTGAAGTATTTTCAAAGTTTGTAATTTTCGTACTTTTTTCAAAATATATTGTCAAGTAAACTGTCAAAGATACCTTGGATTTCTTGACACTTTCAGAATGCGGTCATAAAATAGCGCAACTTTTCTGTAATTTAACCAACCGTGTAGCATTTACCGTTCTCAAGATCCCAATGGAATGCCAATGGTGAGCCGAATTATCGCGGACCCTGTGAGTACGTGTACAGTGCAATCATCAAAATTTTGAGGTGCCCCCGTACAGAAAGTGTTGATGAAAAAGATCTGCTAGCTTATGAAATCGGACCACCAAAATATGGTTAATTTAACGGTTTTTACTGCAACTCATCGGTAACATTAAGACTTCTCGAGAAAAATGGGGATGGTCATGTTTTATCAATCACCCTGTATACGGCAGCTTTAGCAATTAGGAGCAGATTTGCAAAATTGTAACTTGCAAGTTACGATTGCGACTTACCTACAGGTTACAATTGTAACTTCAAAGTTATAATTATTAAGTTAAAATTGCAACATCAATCAAACTTAATTGTTAATTTTGATTCAAACTAAAAAAAAAATTTTGCCTACGCCTCCGTCAAATTGCGTCCATATTCCAATAAAAATGGTGTTCTATTAGTTGTAAAGGGACTAGTTTTTCAAATAGGAATAAGTTACCTCTCATTGTTCCTCGATCGATACTCGCCAAGAAAGTATAGTGGCATCAGATTTTTTCAGCAGAAACGAGCATGTAAAAAAGTGATTATGAACAAAATACAATTTATTGCTTATTCTTTCATTCAGCGTATAATATCTGAAAATTTAAATAAAATAAATATGATTTTTATCGTTAATGATAAAAAAAACAAAATAGCGGTCTTACCTTTTCGAAAACATCCGTAGAATGGGAACCACGGTTTTCGTGGCTCTTGGAACTGCTTGAATTCTGAGAACGACGATTTTCCTTGCCCTTGGAGCTGCTTGAATTCTGTAAAAATTACATTCACAAAATTTCACTCAATATATTATACGGGTCGTAATCATTTCGTAGATACATAACGAGAAAGAAAAGAGGAAAAAAAACAATAAAGCAAAAACTTAAACTTAACACAGCTTCGGGACTGGAAACTCATCATCTTGTATCGAAAACTACAATATGTATATCTACTGAATTATTATTTTTGCATGCAGTGTCAAACAAAAGAAAAAAACCTTACTTTGGAAGTCTCAATTTTGGCTTTTTTGGCCTTATGACGTGATGGCGGCGAAAATGTTCTAGGGGACCGGCTTTTCCTCTTACCTTCCACAATTAAGTTTGTGGGTTTCGATCTCGATTTCACTAGTTTGGCTTCGTCTTTCCGTTCCTTTAGAAGTCGTTTCCGCTCGCTTATCAGGTATTGGTAGTCACCTAGAACATTATTTTGAAATGCTCAAAACATTCTTGTGCGATGAGCTCCAAAAGGCAAAATCCGGGAAAACTACAACTGCGTTTGTTTTTGATCGCATTCCTTTTGCAGGAAATTTAAGATAACTTCGCCTCAGTTCAGTTAAAGGGTTGGTTAAAGAGAAAAAATGCGAGGATTGCATCAGAGATGAACGCATGTGAGGGAGAGAGACACAACTTGCAAGTTCAAATTCGACGATAAAAGGAATGCGGTTAAAATAAACAGAAAACAGCGTTTATATGACGTGATGCAATTTGATTTACTTACTTTAGTCCGGTGAATTAGCGCCTAAACTATGCATTTTGTGATAAAGCAAAGGGCTTCTGGATTTACATTCTTGAGGCTGAACTTGACAATTCCAGAAATGGCGCCAACGAGTTTGGTGTGGCAGGTGACTTCAGGAGCCATCCAGAGCTGTGAAAGAACCAAAATCTTCCATGTTCCTCGAAGGCACTCAAATACATGATACTTCGATGCGCTGATACCCTATGGGGAGGAATTGACAAAATATGTCGATGCTTATCACGTAAGGGGGCTGAGGAAAAGGCATTTTTGTCTTTGAAGGCGATTTATGGTTTTCATCAATCCTGAATGAATATAAAGAAGTTTGGTATCATTTTCGACTAAAATCGACGTTCTGAGTTCGAATAAAGTGTTCAAATTACGTTAAAAACATGTTTGAACAAGTTTATGTGAAAAAACACGCTTTTTTTATATTCAACTTTAACCTCATGGTTTTCACTCCTCGCCACAGGCATTCCATTTATTCTTGCATATTCAGTTACTTTAAACTTTTCTTCGATTGAGAAAGATGCATTAGATATGCTTCTCATCTTTACAAGCTCATAGAAGTGTCTGATCGCGAGGGCAGTTTTGCGTCAACACGGCACCTGATAAGTGACGCATGCTTCACTTTAAAAACGTGTTGCGTCATAAATAGAGGCTCTATTGTACGGTTTTCAACTTTGTCTTGCAGAGGAAGAATTGTTCCTCCTTGTAAAAGCAACAAACATGATATGGAAGCTATATCGCATGCACAATATGACTTTTCGTGTGAAAGTGCGTCAATTACAGTGCTCAAAGTTGACATAAAATAACTTTCGGAACAAATCCTTCTAATCATCTTGTAAAAACAAAAAACATATCCAGTGTATGTTTTTCATCATTAAGAGACCTGTGACTAATACAATATTCAACAATTTCGATTCCAGATGTCTTCGAAAATTAATAAACCTGCAGTGAAAACTTCGATATTTTCCCTGATTTTTTTTCCGAATCGAAATACCGAGTGATGCGATCCAAGGGTACATCAATACTGCATTTTGGGTTAGGGCAACGAATTTTTTTATGTGCGAACCTTATACCAATAAACATGATTTGACCCGCAGCACCTGAAATTTTGTCAATAAGGAGGCGAATGGGGGCCCTTCAAACTTTGAAGATGAAAGAACCTGGCTAGCCTGGGGAACCCTGGTAGAAAGGTGCCCATGGGCACATTTTAGAACACATATGTGCCCCATGGCATTGCTTACCATGGGGATGTGCCCAATGTAACCATGTGCGCCATGAAGATGTGCTCAACGTTCCCATGATGTGCATCATTCAGATGTGCTCAACGTTCCCATGTGCGTCATGAGGATATGCTCAAAATACAGGAGGATCTGCCCAACCAACCATAGTCACATCCCCATGAATACATTAAGCACATCCCCATGGTGCACATGGATACGTTGAGCACATCCTCATAGTGCACATGAGTCATCATCACATCCACATCAAATAGCACCCCCAAGGTATTAGGTATATGTAATAGCCTACCTGGAGGCTGTGAACAATCTGTAACACCCTGTTACCTACAGGCTGTAAACAATCTGTAACACCTGTACATGAAAAAAGGCAAAAAATTATAGATAGCTAACTAATATTTTGGAATCTTCATGAAAATTGACTATGGAAAGTTGTTTTTTTGAGATCATTGCAAAGAGAAAGGCCCCAAGAAAAGGGTTGTAATGGCGCGGAACACCCTGTATATTATGGAATTGATGATTGCTAATGAACAAGAACAGAAATCAAAATAAAAGTGTCGCGAAATGTATAAAATGCTCACTGCTTCATCAAACCAAAAGAAAAATCAATTCTTCCTCAAGAACACGCCATCAACATGCTTGATTTCCATACTAACTCCACAAGCAACACAAATAAGACTGCTTCCAACAAGAAAGGCTGCAACACGATACAAATCAATTATTTGTGATCGTTTTCGAGCTTTTAAATAACAGCAACAAAATTTTTGTTCTTCCATACTTACGGATGGCTCCTGAGGTCGCCTGCCACACTAAACTCGTTGGCGCCAATTCTGGAATTGTCAAGTTGAATCTCAAGGACGTAAATCCAGAAGCCCCTTGCTTTATCACAAAATGCATAGTTTAGGCATTTTTTGGCGCTAATCCACCGGACTACTTGACTTTCTTAAAATCTGCCCATTCCATTTTTTTGTTGGAAAAAAAGAAGGCAACTTTGTCGCCGGTTTCGGCTGTGGGAATGTCGCACACGAGGTCTTCCTTCGGCACAACGACGAGTGAATTGTCTTCCTCACATTCAATGAGAAAATGCATCGCCATTTTGGATCACTGAAATCACTGTAGAGACTAGAGAAGAGACGAAGACGAAGGCACGCCACACTCTCGTTTTGGCCCGTTGTGCGATAGGTTGTACAATGGGGGGCGGACTTGATTTCACTTTCAGTATTTTCACTGACATTCACTGATACAATTTAATCTCACTGTATACACCAGAATTATCGAGAATTATGCACCAAGGTGCTGCAGAGAACAACGACCTGCACGCGGCTACACGGTACAACCAGGGCTGCCGCGACCACTTATTTTCTCGTACTGATTTTTTGACAGAAAATGTACCGAAACCTGTAATTTTGTACTAGAAGAAAATTGAGCGCGAAATTCAAAATTGGATACGCACGCGGCGAATTGGGAGGGGCCAGCCGGGGAAGTCTGGGGGGCGCAGCCCCCCAGGGAGCGCCGCAGGCGAAAACTTTGAGAAATTCAGTACATTTTTACTGATTTCGGTACATTTTCGTTACCAATTACCTTTTTTTTTATTTTCTTGGGCTTTGGGTAAGCTTTATAACTAATAAAATTTTTGTTTAGATCGATTTATTTTTATTTTACCTAAGTAGATACTCACTAAACAAACAATATAAATCTTGAAAAAAAAATTCTATATTCTCAGGTAGGCAAACAAAAAAGTAAATAATGCAAAATTTCTTGAATAATACTGTCAGTTGAAATTGCTAGATCATGTGCTCCACTGTCACCTCACTGTCACTGTCAAGTGAAAAACTGTCATTTTGAAGCACAGCAACAGCGGCATTTACTTCTTTTTGTAAGTTGTTCTCTCCTTCCTCCACAGTATCAAGTGCAGCTTCTTAGATTTGAAAAAAAAAAACCTGCGAAGCCTAAATACTCAAACTAAATACATACCTTTATTTTCTGGTTTCTTTATTCTCGGCTGCCTGTTCAAGTCCTGTATTTTTTCGGCGATTCTTTGGTTTACCGAGTTCATAATGTTGAGGATGTCCCGTTCTCCCCTCTTCTCTAAACGATGTTTTAATATGTCTGTAAGAATTTAAACAACGACTTTTTATTTTACATTTTAGATTGGCCGTATGTTTTTTCAAGTCTAGTATCCATTTCTTGCTTAATACTTTATAATTTTTAACCGCTACCACCACCGGAATATCAAGATTTAAATCAAACTTACCAGAAATCGCCAGTAATTTCGAAGCATTCAACGGTGGTTTTCTTTCCGTGTTTTTGAACCTGTTGCAAATTGCGCCGGTTACAGAAGATGACATCAGGGTTACCTCCCCAAACACAGCCGTAGCCATGTCTTTAATAAAAAGTCCATCTTTCTGGGGTTTTCTGAGTGAAATCGTGTCGAATGTAAGACTGGGAATCCATACATCTTGCCCAAGATGTACCTATAAACCCAATTGTAGTTTTTTTTTTCAAGATTAATTTGTCTTATTCTTACTTGTCCGTTCTTTTTAAACGCTACAGGTGGTGTAGCTTCAGCAGAGTCGGAACTATTGTCGTCTTGTGAACGCAGCCAATTTGAGTCTAAAAATAGAAATACTTAGGGCCGGTTTTTCAGTGTTGGTAACCGAAGATTTCGTAAACTTGTTGTTAGAGATATAATTGTTGCAACAATACCTTTAAACTTTGCAATTACATCGTTCTGCAGCTGACGATTTAAGGTTCTTAGCTCCGCCACCTCAATTGATATCTTTCTGAGCTCTGCTTCACATTTACATTTTTCGTCAGCAGGCAAATCCTGAAGAAAAATAGGACATTTTGTTCAAAACAATAATACAGTAATACAGATAATCAAAAGGTTCACACCTTTATTCATATCTCGTGTTTGAAGTTAGAGGCGCGTTTAGAGCCGGAGTTTCAACAGTAACAAAGGTAACAATTTT
Source organism: Anaspis maculata (assembly GCA_949128115.1). Classification (NCBI taxonomy): domain Eukaryota; kingdom Metazoa; phylum Arthropoda; class Insecta; order Coleoptera; family Scraptiidae; genus Anaspis; species Anaspis maculata. The sequence goes on along the minus strand of OX421965.1, from coordinate 55,740,731 downwards.
GTATTAAAAAAAAATAACTTGAGTAATTCAAATATTGGGCCCAAAATTTAAAAACTGTAGTAATTCCTAAACTTACTTTCGATTTGTTTGCGCAGCTCGTCTGGGACTGATGTATCTGTCGAGGTATCTGTATCACGTCACTTGATTTTGTGGCAGCATGAACTGCGCCCGTGCTTGTCTCGTTGCCAGTTTTACACACTGACTGCAAAATAAATTATAAATAGTATAATTATAGTAGGTACTAGTTTAAATAAGACATATTGTCCCACTCGTTCTTTGGGGCACTGGTCCCCCAAAACTCCCATGTTACACGAAGTGCCCAAACTTTTAAAACCATTTACAAATACTTACTTTTGATTTTTTTGTGACGTCTATGAAATTGCTGGCACTATATGCTGCCACTTTGGCAGCTTTGCTTACGATCTGTAATGGCGGCTTTACAGAACTTCGTTTGTCGCCGGCGACAGTGTCGCTGGCCAATAGGATTCAATCTGCCTGTACTCCCCTACCCCCCTCCAAATCCTTCCCGCGACACGAGTTCCTGTCGTCGTGTCGTTCAAATGATTCAACAACAGTGGAGTGGGGGATTGTCGCCGGCGACATACGAAGTTCTGTAAAAGCGGCTTAATAAAAAATAATTATGTACTTGAACTAACAAGATTTTCATTGCTAAGCGAAACTTACTTTTGACTTGGCTTTTGTTGATATGTGATCACCGAGGTCACAGTCTAAATGTTCTGTTTCTGTTACTTCTGTGCTGTCATCTGCAGACTCGTCGAATTTTTTTAGTGGAACTCTCATTCGTTTTTTTTGAGACGTTCCTCAACATCTGCTCCAGAAGCTGAAAATCATACTTTGTCAATAACTCATATCATGATCAGTGTTGATGAAATTATTGTGGTCTCTTTGACTTATAAATGATTTTGAACATGCTAGAGGTCTCATCCTGTTATGGGCATTGTAATTATTGAGAAACTGAAATTCTCTTAGACCTGGGCCGTACCATTATCATATTTCCACACTCACTCATACCACATACCTAACTTATTTACGAACTAAATAATAATTTTACTAACTTCCAACGCACAGGACGTAGGCCCTGTAGTGGTGACCATCTAGGTATCGCACCCGATATGCTTTGTTTGGGTCATAGTGCGTCGGGTCAAATTTTTGTATATCGGGGATGGGCACCACCATTTTGACCCCATCATTAAGGAAGTGCACATATGCGAAGTTGTCTGCCATATCGCAGGTAATAAGTACCTAGAATCACAATCGTAAACGTGTAATGGTGATTGTAGCGATAACAATATCAAACAAATCAAATAATTGTTATGTATAACCACACTTTTTCTTGTGTATCAATGCATCATGCAGTAATTAATAATCTCTCCTAATAATAACACATCTACCTACCTTTGTTTGCAATTCTGCTGCACAATACAGCACAATTTCACAAATCTGAACGATATTTATATTTATAAAACTACTAAACGCTTATATACAACACGCTAACCGCTAACCTCTGGCACACATCAGCAATCAGAGCCGGCGCAGCGGGAGCTTTGAGCGGGAAACGAACTGGCAGAAAAAACCAATCAGCGTCGTAGTTGGTTAGCGCGGGATCTTTAAATAGGATAATGCTGAATTTTAGATGGGATGTGAAAATTTCCTGGAATATTTTCTCGCCATTTCCAATAATGATTAATTTCAATTTGACATCACTATAAGGAAGGCGTGAAAGCTCCTGAGGTGGCCTGGCCTCATAATGATAATTTTTATCTGTATCCTCACACTACCCACCATGGTTTACATTGTTAGTAGGTGCTTTATGTATTTCCAAGTGTATTTCCTTCTATTTCACGGAAGCATATTACGGGAAGAATACAGAAAACATAATTATAATATTATAATTATTATGTAATATAAATAATGTCAATGATAAGGAGCATGTTGCATAAAAATACCGAGAAAAATACCGAATGGGTTCTATGGGGAAATACCGATGATCAATTTTTAATTTAATGTGAATTTTCCTATAGAAATTCATTTTACTGTAGAAACCCAGAGAACACCATAAGAAATAAGTTCGTTGGAAATTCCTTATAAAGACCCATAAAAGTAACTACGTCACCCCCAACAGGCTCCTATAGACCCTATAAAGATCCACACAAACCCATTGGCGATTCTATGGGTTTCAATACTCTTCTTGAAGGTCATTTTCAACAGGGTTGTGCAGTAAGTGTGGATGAAAGCATTGCCGACATTTTGGAGTTGTATGTTAAGCATAAGTGGACAAAAAGAAGTCTTTCGGATTATTTGGCCAAACAGCATAAAATCCTTCCGCCGTACAACAAACTGCCAAAAACAATTTTCAAGCTATTCGCTTATCTCAATAAAATAGCTGCTGCAATTACAATCATTAAGCATTTTTACTGCAAAAAATGTTCCCTCTCCAGTGGTGTGGACTCAAAAATTGAATATTGCTCATCGTGCAATGCAAACAACGATAACATTTCCTGCTTTTTTGAAATTGACGTTCGGGAACAAATCAGATACTTGTTTGAACATCGAAATCTTGCTGAAAAATTAAGGCCTTGTGGAATACGAAACGATGGCGTGATAACAGATGTCACAGATGGTTCCGAATATGCGCGAGTCAATTTACGAGACAATAGGCAATATCACGATCTGACGATACTCCTGAACACCGATGGTCTATCTTTATCAAAAAGTTCGAAGAGCCCTTGTTGGCCGGTTATGTTTGTCATTGCTGAACTTCCAGAACATCTGAGGGAATCATTCCTTGTTACGATCGGCATTTGGTATGATATAGAAGTCAAACCGACAATGAATTCATTTTTGCTGCCGTTTGTCAAGAAATTACGCGATTGCTTTTATAACGGCATTGAGTGGACTCATCCCAAAACAGGTGAAAAAATCGTTACACGCATTGTAGCGCCACTGATAATTGCTGATGCACCGGCAAGGGCCCAAGTCCAAAATATAATGAATTTCAATGGCAAGAACGGTTGCAATACCTGTGAAACAGAGACCCAACCTTGTAGGAAAATAATGGCTTACGGAATAGTCGCTATTACACCTCTGACGAATGCAGGCTAAGGACTGGGAAAGCAATGGAAAGACAAGGACTACAAGCTCGTTCTTTGAGAGCTGCTGGTGATAAGAAAGCGACGGTTGCTGGTGTTAAAGGAATCTCTGTCGTGTCTGGCCTGCCGCTCCTTTACATAGGAACATGTTTAATTCCAGAATACATGCATTCTGTCTTGCTAGGGGTAGTGCGGCAATTGACAGAGCTCTGGTTTTCCAAAAAAGGTCCTTGGAATATTAAGAAACATTCTGCAGAAATCGACGATTTTCTACTCGGAACAAGACCTCTCAGTTCTTTTAATCGAATGCCGCGACGAGTAACATTGTCTAAATCCTGGAAAGCATCCGAATATTACAATTGGATCTTATTTTACTGCCTCCCGGCGCTGGTTGTCTATTTGCCATACAAATATCTGCAACATTTAATGTTACTTGTCAAATCGCTGCACATTTTATTGCGAAAACGTATCATAGAAAAAGATTTAGAAAAAGCAGAAAAGATGTTGAAATTGTTTGTAAATAAAATGAAATCTTTGTACACCGACCGAGAAATGACCTACAATGTGCATCAACTTTTGCATCTCGTACTGATTGTGAGACGATGGGGTCTCTTGTGGGCTACCTCTGCTTTTGGTTTCGAAAACCATAATGGATTCCTTGCAGATTGTGTCCATGGAAGCAAGCACATGGGTCAAGAGATGTTCAATAAATTATTGATAGTTCAAGGGCTTCAGATATTGAAAAATCGAGTAAGTGAACATCACGCAACTGTCGCTACTCGTAAAAACCATGTAATTGGGAAAAGTACAGGAAACATCAACGAAATTGAGCACGAATTATTGCTTTCGGGAACAGATATGAATCCTGATGCAATATATGTTTACAGTCGGGCAAAAATTAATAATATGGTGTACACTTCCGAATTATACAAAACTACAAAGACGAACAATTACACCGTTCAAGTTCAAAAATTGGATAATTCAACTATTTATGGAGCCATTAGATTTTTTTTTTGTGAGTCGCGATGGACTAATATGTTTCATGATGAGATGCTTTGCAGTAGAGCATACCAAAATATTTTGTAATGAAGAAGCAAGGGAAAATGTGGATCATATTATACCTGTGACGGAAACTATCAACACCAATGATAATTTTGCTATTTTCAAAATCAATGCAATTATGTCAATGCATCACTTACTGCGTGTTGGTGATTATATTTGCAAACGACCAAACGTTCTCAATAAAGTTTATTAAAATCATATTAATTGTTTTATATAGGTATACCTATTTATTGATGTTAATAATGCTCAGAATACCTATAAGCAAATATATATTTATATATACAGACATACTCTACATGTCTATATAATAGACTGAAAATTAGAAATTGTCATGTTATATGCTCAGACATAAGCATATATAGATCAACTTGCTTCGTAATATCTGCTTATACCGGGTGATCATTTGAAAACTATCCACCTGCAATAACTCCCGATTTCTAGTGAATATTTTTTCGAGCAAAAACAGGTCGATTTTTATATCGAGGGGGACATCCAAGACATACATTGACAAATTTCTATATTCACCCCCCTCGCCCCCACTCACCCCAACTTTGAAATTTCAAATGACACTACCTACCTTGCGATACATCAAATTGAAGGAAATTGAATTTTCTTTCTGAAAAAAATATTTTCAGAATTTTTAACCTCACCACCTTTTCCCTAAAAATGCTCTGACTGTCCCATTTTATATTCTGGACCCCTCATTTTTTTCTCAATTTAGTCGGCGTCAACCTAGATAGCATCGAAGAAGAAAATTTTTGGTGGAAAAAGTGCTACCCAAATTCACCCCTTTGCTCTCCCCCACTTCAACTTCAAAATTTAACAAAACACCACCTACTTTGTGATACATCAAATCAAAGGGAATTGAATTCTCTTTCCGAAAATTTTTTTTTCAAAATTTTCTACCCCTCCTCCAATAAATTGGTCATTTGAAGTATTCTAGGGGGGAGATGGGGGCCTTCAAAAATTGTGAAAAATCTTTTTCAGGAAGAGAATTCAATTTCCTTCAATTTGATGTATTACAAAGTGGGTATTGACATTTTAAATTTTTGAGGTCAGGTGGGGGGAGTGTAGGGGTAAAATTGGGGAGCACTTTTTTTATAGAAAATTTTCTCTTTCGATGCTGTGCAGGATGACGTTTATTGTATTGGGGGGAAATGGAGGTCAAGAAAATTAACTTGGACACTCAGAGCATTTTAGGAAGAACAGGGGGTGGGGTCGAAAAATTTCAAAATATTTTTTTAGAAGGAAAATTTTATTCTCTTCAATTTGATGTATCGCAAGGTAGGTAGTGTCATTTAAATTTTCAAAGTTGGGGTGAGTGGGGGCGAGGGGGCTTAAGATATAAATTCTCCAATGTATGTTTTGGATGTCCCCCTCGATATAAAAATCGACCTGTTTTTGCTCAAAGACATTTGCACTAGGAATCGGGAGATATTGCAGGTGGATAGTTTTCAAATGATCACCCGGTATATAGAGTCAAGAAGCCGAAATAAATATATATGTCCAGACATGAACATATATGACATATATAAATATATATGCACCATTACATCTGGCTATATATGGCTATAAGGCATGCACAGATCAATCATACCAACAGATATGAACATATCTACTCATACATATTTATATACAATGCGTTATATATAGAACAGAGTTGCCAGAGAGAGTTATATATGGACATATATGGGCATATATGAAATAGAAAATAGAGGCCGTACAAGTAGATATAATCATATATGGCTATAACTGTCTAGATATGGAATCATATATTATTATATCTATTTATATATGGCTATATCTATAGATTTTTCCCGGGATGTTTGACACCTTGTAACTTCTGAAGCAACCGACGCATGAGTGACAGAAGTTGTTTTTCTTGTTCGCCATCACAAAAACGATCGATTTGACTGACCGGTTCTGCCTCGTGATGAAATGATTTAAAAATTCATGTCGCTATCCGGCGTATTAACAGGGCCTAGATGCGCTCTCTTTCACCTGAGATGTTGATTCCTAAAAAGTGACGCTGGATGTTCCTGACGTATTCTGTTATTATGGGATCAAATTTAGATTGACTTTTTTAGGTCAAATTTAGATTAACATTTCTACTAGATTGAGAAAATGTCCGTTTTTTTTTATGCACAATCCAATACTTTCTCCACGGAAAGCCAAACATTGCCCTCCAAGAGGCCAACATTGCACAATAGCAATCAATCGTTCGATTCTTGAGTGTCATCTCTTCTTCTCTCTTTCAAAATAAATTTGTTGTTCCTCATCCATTGTCCGTCTCGTTTCAAGTCTTAACTCTTAACTCCAACCATTTCGATAAATTTTAAATATTGATGAGGTGGAAAGGGGAAGAACAACCCAAAGCCAGAGTTACACGGTTTATTGACGATTCCTGTGGCACAAATTTAACAACAATGAGTAGGTGTATAGTTCTCCTCTCGCCGACTCATCTGTTCTGGATCCCTCCCTGTAGAAATTTTACATGAAGTTTCTTAACATTCACTGTTACAGGATAAGTCACGGAAGCATTATGCTAATGACCACAATAAACAAAACGGAAATCGCATCGGGCAATCTGAAGTCATTGGTCTTCAAAGTCGAACCATTTTTCCGATACCGACAACTTCGTTGTCCAGCAGTTTATTTCACCTCATTCCGTCGAACGCAGATTCTGTTGATCGTTGAATGCAGTTACCGTCGAACGTGGTGACCCCATCGTGAAGATAGATTTGTAATTGCCGTACGCACAGCAAGGTATATTATGTATTTCAGTAGGTACTGGCCCCGAACAGCTGGAAAATTCGAAAAGTACATACATAATAAAAGTTCATCAATTTTGCAAGATTCTATACCTGGAGCCCTATTCTTGAAACGGGGAACAGAGTCCACATGTGTAGTTGCTAGACAAGGGCCGATCATAGCTCTTCTTGCATAGCAACACCGCATGAGAACTTTGTTCCCCGTTTCAAGAATAAGGCTCCTGATGGTTTCTTCGGCAAGGAAAACATCACATCTTCCCGACTGTTGTACTGCTTCACGGTGCACCTTTCTCGTTTTGGCATTTTCAGCCCGGATTTCGGCATGCAAAATAATGACAATTCAAATTTGTAAACAAATCGGGGAAATGACAAATGTCAATAGCAACCACGCCCACCGCAGCTAAACATGTTTTAAATTTTGACGATGCCAGGAAGTGCCGAGACACTGAGAGAGAATACCGATATATCCCTCTCATAGCTGCGCCTCTCTGTGGTACAGTCTCTCTAGCGCTCTGTTCCGCACAGCGACACCTGGCGTCCGCCGTTCTTAGCTGTCTGTCTAGTCAGGGCCGTCTCCAGGCCTATTCCGCGAGACGGCTAACATGGCCATCCTGAAGGCTGGCGACTTCGACAGCAAGGCCGAGATTACCTTGGCGCAGTGCTTGGCTGAAACAGGGCAAAAGCATTCGCTGGGAAGCAAAAGCGTGGAGGGGGGGGGCTCTAATTTCTGATCACAGACAAGTCAGAGGGGACAGACCCAGACCAAGTCTGATAATGAATGCCCTAATATCTGACACAGACAACCAAACAGAATTCTGACACCGACATCCTCACGGAATTCGGACACAGACTAGATGGAATTCTGACATAGATCACCAGTTCGGGGAGGGGTGTGTTCAGGGGAGAAGCCGACGGGAACCTACCTAACGGAAAAAAAATGGTTTTTGTGTTTGACGTCAGTGCTTTGGTATGATACTCTAGATGAAAAGATTATTAGTACGGAGTCACAGAGCGCTGACTCAGGAGAAGAGAAAAAGAAACAACTGTGAATTTAAACGTTTTATTCAGAACAAGAGCGAAACAATTAATCCGAATCGGACGTATAGGTACACCAGAGTTTGATATTGTCAAGGGTCAAGGTTGCCTTTGAGCGTCGGGGGTTGGAAGCAGCGAACTTGAGTGAAGAATGCGAACCCAACTTGATAAAATAATATAAGTTTATTTAAACACATGTTTGGATGGAATACACACTCGAGGCACACAACATGTAATTGAATCTGGCGTAGGTTTTAAGATAAGCGATGATCAACTTACATAGGAGTAACAACGTTCATGGTGTCTAACTGAATGAAATACATATTTATTAATTCAATTAAATCGCGTCTTTGACTGGCAAGGGCTTTCGCCAAAACTAGTGAAAATTGATTGATCATGAATTTTCTGCTGCGGTGATTTTATAGCCGTGTCCTCTTGGATTTGTTGGTCACGTGCCTCCTCCTGTCGCGTCACACTTGCTCCTTGCCCGGCAATTCTTGCTGACAGGGTTAGATTCTGCACATGGTGTTTTTCCATCGTAAAGGTGATGAGGTAAGCAATGCGCTGCTCCTCTCTGGTCGTTGTGGCGGTTTGGCCTAGAGCTGCCGCGCCGCTCTCCGTACCGACGAAATGTGTGAACGTCGGGTCGGGATGATGTGATGCATTGTGTCTCGCTGTACTGTGTTTTTCCAGTCACTATGGGTATTCGCTGATGTGTTTCTCTCGGTGCGAGGAGAATCTCTCCTCTGTTTGCTCCGTGAGTCTTCGTTAATTTCCATTGGCTGATTTGCTTTGCGCGCTTGTTACCTGCAACTTACAATTGGCTGGTGTTTCCAACCTTTATTCAAATACATTTCCCGCTAATTTATTGCTCTTCAACCTGGTCTTGACAATATGCTCGACGGCGTATACGCCAACATACTTTCATTGGTTGGGTAGAGTTTTCAAGGGTTGGACTCCATAGCGATCATGAGGGAGACACTTTGAGATTTGAAACAGCTCCACGGCGCGGTGGATCCAGGAGCCAACTGCACTCAATGAGCTAGCGGCAGGGTCGGACGCGCCAATAGGGCCGAACTGCAAACACGGCCTTTCCTGACATCGTCGAGTGTCCTCACTCACGGAAGAAGAGCGAATGGCTGAAACTAAACGGATGTATGAGAAGTACATCCGAAATTTGGAGTGGACTGACCACATCAATAAATAGAAGCAAAAGATGCTGCGTAGAAAGCCAGAATTTACAAAATAGCAACAAAGAGGTACATTAAGGTAGATGGGCACAGCGAATACGAAATATTATAAATGACGCAAACTGCAAAATAAACGAGAAAAAAAAAACACAGAACAATAATAAATATAACGCTACTTGAATAATAGGAAAGACACAAAATTGTTCGTGTAGTTAACTGCAACTTCTTTGACTGGTGGATACCAAACCCATAGATGAAACGAATTTGCATCATGGATACGAGTAATCCTGTTCGTTCTTGACGTACCGCCGATGGATGTATTTCGGGGGCAGCAGTTTTCTTGTTGCTTTCTTTAAGTAAGTATAGGCTGTCTGATTTCTACATGATTCTAGTGGGCTGCGATTCAGGCCGCGATCGGCCGATGGCGACCAGAAACACAGCCCACTTGAGTCATGTAGAAATCAGACAGCCTATAGGTATAAATTATTTTCCTCAGTGTGGAGACTTTGACGGGCGAACAAGACACATATCTTGCTACGGCTAGGTAGGGTTCGACAGTCGACTTGGCTACAGTGCATGCTGGCATCGGGACCGGGATAAAGGATAAACACAATTCATTTGCTCCAATAATAGCGTGTATTCGACGACTGTATTTTATTCTATATAGCACAAAATAATTATTGAACCTACGGTGGGCTCAAGGCCCCTAAAAAAGAACTAATCACCTACACATTAAACGATACCGAGAAATAGGATAACACAAAGCACTCAACTGAAGCTACAAGGCTAAGTGTGAGGTACTCGTTACCAATTTCTTTGCAGTTTTCTTTGTTCTCTTCATCGAACATCTCCGGAGCCTCCACCTCTCCTTTGTCGGAGGGCTGTGAGCCATAGCTCGAAATATAATTTCGCAAGGAAACAGGATCCAAAATATTATTAATTTCACAATAACTTCAACGACTTACAGAAAAATTGTGATACCTAGGCACCACATTGAGGCACTCACATTTGCACTTACCAACTAACAGAGCGTGCTGTTCCGCAGTTCCTTGGATTTGGTAACTGGTACCGTCAACATGGTAAATCACGTCCCTGTTGCAAATGCTCCATAGAACAACCATAGAAAAAGCTATAGGGGCCCTATGGGCTCCTATAGGTGTATTTGAAGGTGAATTTTCACCATTTACCCCGATAGGATTACACGTGTATCGCCTTGTATACCTCCTAATAGGATGTATGGTGGTATATTCATATGTCTGTAGCGGCCCCATTCATCCCTGTACACTTCCTATGAGACTGTATAGTGGCATATCTATCATGTTGTATTGACCCTATACAGCCCTTTACAGTTTCTATGGGGCTATATGGTGGCATATTCATATCTGCACTAACCCCATCCACCCCTATAGACTTCCTATAGTGTTCTATAGTGGGGCATCCACTACTCTGTGCTGACATCCATACAGCCCTGTACACTTTCTATAGGGCTGTATAGTGGCATGTCCATCACTTTGCATTGACCCTATACACACCTTTACAGTTTCTATGGGGCTATATGGTGGCATATTCAAGTCTGCGCTGGCCCCCATACAGCTCCATATACCTTCTATGGGGCTATATGGTGGCATATTATACATCACTCTACGCTGACCCCATAGAGCCACTAACACTTTCTATGAGGCTGTATGGCGGAAAACCCTGATTTTCACAGCCGCACGCTCTTCACATGGTGGGGACAGATGCGCAAACACATATATTAGGTTCGAAAAAACCGTTAGATATCCGCCGTCATTAATTTAGAGTTCTAGCCATTGTTTGCTCGTGGTTACAGTGTTATGTAATTACAAGATGGAAAATGCAGCGTCAGCGTTCAAAAGAACCTACAAACGGTATTTGTATTCACCAAATGTGAGCGATTCAACTTCAAGACGCTGGAAGAAAAAGTTCAAACCAGCAGGTGAATATAACCTATGTATACGGCTTAATTTAAATTTTGTATCCCTGTTACAAATGAGTTCCTTTCAATTTCAATGTAGGTATTATTGGGGGAAAATTAATTCGCAGAGCAAACTTTTTCTATCTAAATTCGTAATTCGACCAGTGGCCAGTGTCCCGTCAAAGTCATAAAGTGAAAATGTCATAGGTATACAGGTGTCCCAGAATAAAATGTACAATGCAATGCAGGAAGGTGCGTTATATGAAAAGGTAGTACCTAGAGTGCTGGAAAAATATAAAAAGAATCGGTCTTTTATTTTGAAGTTATGGATGGTCAAAGGGTGGTCTTTCGAACCCATGTATTTTCGTAATTTCAAAACGATTTTAGTAAACTGTTTATGGCAAAATAATGAGTAAGTACAAAATATCAACCAATAACCAATAATTTTTTGATTAATTTATAATAAGTCTTGATAGTGAGTTGATACTAAAAGTAAAAAAATTGCAGAAACCCCACCCAGGGAAGGTATTGCAGAAAACTTACCTGCTGAAAACTGCAATGGTGAAGACTCTTCAGACTTCAATAATGGGTAGGTATTTTATGAGAAATCTCGATTCGGCAAAGTTGATTTAATAACACAATGTTTCATTCAAGGACTTACGACATGAGCTTTGGAGAAAGGAATGGAAACAGTGTTTACAGTGATATCAGCGGTGATGAAGATGTGGAAGAACCTGAAGATCCATCTGTGCTTGAAACCAGTAACGAGGGCATCCCACTCTTTGACGCCGGCAACGACGACGATATCGAAAACGACAATTTGATGTTTCCTGCAAGTGGACTGAGTCAACAGGCGGTTCTTACAATGGTATATGGACTTACCTTGAAGCATAATCTAACAAACGAAGTTCGAAATGACTTTTTCATGCTTTTAAAAGTTTGTGCTAACTTGGATGAAGATGACTTCCATACATCAAATTATATCGTCGACAAAAAATTTGATCCAAAAGCAGACGATCTGTTGACCTCATTTTATTGTGCCACTTGTAAATCAGTGGTGGATGGACCTAAACAAAAAACCGAAATAATCACTAAAACTGTCATTTGTCCAAATGCCGCTTGTGGCTTAGAGCAAGAAGTGGGCCCTCAAAGTAAAAACATATTCATATCGGTAAATATGGTACCACAGATTGAAGCAATATTGGAAAACGATCAAATTTTGATAAAACCAGAAACGACCGGAACTAGCGATATTCGAGACATCCACGATGGGCTGATTTACAAGGAGTTGAGTGAAAAATCGCCTTTCCAACTAACGTACAACTTTAGTACGGATGGAGCACCCATTTTCCACTCGTCAAAATTAAGCATGTGGCCTATACAATGCTTGATAAACGAATTGCCATTGAAGGAAAGATTCAAACACCAAATATTCGCCGGAATTTGGATAGGGAGTGGAGAACCGGATGTTCACCTGATGAATACATTCATGGAATCATTTGCTGACCAAGCCAAATCATTGTTGAATAAAGGAGTGACAGTTCTCAAAGACGGAAAAGCAACTAATTTCAAACTAGCACCATTATTTTGCGTTTGTGATTCTGTGGCAAGGCCACTGTTGCAAAACAGGGTACAATACAACGGATATTACGGTTGCAGTTGGTGCTACCAGGAGGGTGTTGCTGTGAACAGGGTGGTGAAATACCCTTTTCAAGAAGACAATGTATTGTTGAGGACTTCAATGTCTCACGCGCAAGATTTGGATAATGTGATAGCAACAGGCTTCACAGAGAAAGTGCGGGGAGTAAAAGGACCTTCGGCTTTAATATTGTCTCTTCCCCTAATGGATGCAGTTTGGTCATTCCCTCCAGACTACATGCACGGAGTAATTCTAGGTAAGTGGAAATTCAGTGAATAAAAAAAGGCTTCTCAAAATGTATAGCTTACTTTGGTCGCATAGTCATAACGTCCGATCAAATTCAAACGTCCGCAATTTGACTGAGCGTCTGGCCGCGCGACTCTCTCGGAAAGGAAAAATTCGAGATAATCACAGCCAACTTGAGGATGTTCGAATTTTATCGCACTTTACTTTCTTATCCTAAACATTTCCAAGTGTATTTCAGAAAGCATCAATAATTATTACAGATACCATCACTTCCACGGAAAACTAGTGCACAACAAATTCGACGAATTTCCAGCTTAATTTAATTATGTCATCGCGATACCAACCCAGAATTTAGTATAACCTACTGTACTAGTTTTCCGTGAGGGCGATCGTACCTAGGTTTTGTTGGAGCGTTCTGGGTCTTCAGATTGAAGACTTTATGATTATTTTTTCCTCAGGTGTGGTGAGACAGCTTTGGGAGATTTGGACAACATTTACTCCTGAAAGCAGGCATACCTATTATATAGGAAAACCGAACAGCCTGAAAGCGGTGAATGAAAGACTTTTGACAACAAAACCACCACACGAGATCCATCGTCTACCAAGGTCAATAAATGAAAAAGCCAAATGGAAAGCCAGCGAATGGCGGAGCTGGCTGCTGTTTTACTCAATACCATGTTTAACATCAATTTTGAAGGACCAATATCTGGATCACTTTTGCCTGCTGATTAAAGCAATTTTCAACTTATTACAAGAAAGCATTGCACTGCAAGAGTTAAATGAAGCCGAATGGTGCTTGAGAAAATTTGTTAAGCAAATGGGACTGTATTATGGCGAGAGCGCCATGAGTTATAATGTTCACTCGCTCTTACATCTAGTCGACAGCGTGAAAAAGAGTGGTCCACTATGGGCGACTAGTGCCTTTCCTTTTGAGTCGGGCATATATAACATCAAAAAACAAGTGGCAGGACCCGTTGGCGTGGTAAAGCAAATTTCCAAAAAGATACTCAACAGGAACATATTCATCAGCACTGTAAACAAGAATAATGAATTGACCGAAACATGTAAAACATTTTGCAATGATCTATGGTCACCAAGAAGAAGTGTTTTCGCACAGAAAAATGAAGGAGTTACCTTCTTAGGTCACGGGTCTCTAGTTCAGGAGCATGTAACTCAGTTACGGTTATCAACAAATTCATCATTAAACTTCGAGAGTACTGGCGATTTAACAAATGCATTTGAATTCAACCGTTGTGTGTTTGATGGAATGTTGATACATAGCACCGATTACAAAAAACCAAAGAAGACAAACGACACCGTAATACAAACTTCATCAGGGGACTTCATAATGGTGTGCAAAATTTTTACATTGAAGACCGATAATTTCTTATATGGGAACAAGATTTATGTAGAAAACGTTTCACGTCAAAATATTGTATTGAAACACATATTCAAAGTGGTACGTATGAATGAAAAAATCTGTGTATCTATTAATAATGTAAAAAAAAAATGTATAGCAATAGAAACAAAAAACCAAATCAACTACATATGCATGTTGCCCAATACCTTTGAAATACAATAAAATCACTCACATAATATACTTCAGGCTTCATTCCAATTTCTCCAAGTTACCTACACTTGATTGCAAAAAAAATCGCGTACACTTGAAAAATCAAGCAACCGAGTATTCGCCAACATTGTGCGGTGTCAATGTGTCTTTTCCTGAATTTTGACTTTATTTTTCCAAATACATAGCTTATAAACTGGCATGACAGTGACGCTGACGCTGCCACACTGCTCAATCAACTTTGGCATTATGACAGTATGACCATTGTAGTATGGCATTGACACTGACAAAGTAATAAAGACTGATTTAATACAGCGAAAAATGGGTGTACGCGATTTTTTTTGCAACCAAGTGTACATGATTTTCCTCTGTTGAATTTCCCTAGATAAAGAGAACAAAATTATCAACCAGATTATGGATAAACTTATTTAATGTGATTACCTTCTTCCAATTCTTCCCTCATTCTCGGCTCATTGCGTTTAAAAAAATATGGGTAAACAATAAAAAAACGTAAGAAAACGAAAATTCTCAAAATATAAATGCAAGACATTAATTGCTGTCTCGCTCATCTTGTCTTTGTCCAGCTCTCATTTCTGCGGCTTCTTCTTGCACTTCTTGTCCACCTGGAACTATTGGAATGATCACATCACATTCCCATATTGAAAATATAACTTTATAATTATTATGAGTATTGATGATGTTTTTACATGCCTTTTCGAGTCCTGGGAGGACGGAGATCATGAATTTTTTCCGCAATCCATTTGTTTACTTTTGCAGTTACTTCTTCCACTTCCCCAACTTCTTCCCTCTCTTCAATTCGTTGTTTAAGAATGTCTATAAGACAAAATAAAAATATACCTGAACAAATTTCCCAAAAGAGAAAAAACATGCATTGGACTTTTTTGGACACCAACCAAAACATTTGGTTCTAGCCGGGAGGTAGTAGAAATTTGTTTCACTAGTCCAGAAACATTATTATAGCAAATTGAAAAGTATTGCATGCAGAATATCAACGTTACCCTTCAAAGGCAGATGTACGTTCAGACAGTTTGCAATTAGAGGTTCGATGCCAGAAATGACAATGATTTGTTTGTCCGCAATTGTACTGTTTCATCAAAATAATATCTACTTGGGACTAGCCTTAATGTTTAATCTCAGTCATTTTTACTCACCAGCTATTGCCATCATTTTTGTGCAGTCTAGCTTTGGCTTTGCTGGTGCCTTCGTTCTGTTACAGGCTAAGCCTGTGACGGATGAGGTCATCAAGGTGTATTTGCCAAACACAGCAAGCGACATTTCCTTCACAAAAATCGAATCCTTCTTTTTGCTCCGAGCGGTGAAACAAATGCCATCAAATGTACATGCAGGCACAAAAACCCCTCTGCCAAGGTGAACCTAAAGAGGAATCCATTTCAATCAATCATTGCTCAAAGATTTTACCATAAATGCAGTATTACATTTCCTTCCACTCTACAGCCTATTGGAGGATCCGGGATAACGATTGGTGGAAGTGGATCAGCCACCCTTGTTGCAATAAGTTCTGAAGCACATCAACAAAAGTGAGTAGACAGAATACAGATTTGTATACAAAACAAAACTCCTGAACACATTCATTTTATTCAATCACTACGTAGTCGGAACCAAAATAAAGAAAAAAGAAATATCTAGCTTTATTGTTATGCGCAACTTTGCTCCCGAGGGGCTAATCACTGCTGAAAATTTGTACTGGTGTTGCAGCAATATTCTCGGTATTGCAGAGTATTGCCTGGCGAGTATTGCGGAAGTATTGCAGAGTATTGCCGAAGTATTGCAGAGATTTTGTACTGTTGTTGCAGACAGTGATGAGTCCCTCGTTTGCCCCAATTTAACCGACTTTGTATCTCTTAAGGCCCGCGTCTCGCTGCTCAAAAGCGCAAAACTGGATACATGTAGTACTCAAAAACTAATTGGCCGATTACTTTGAAATTTTGCAAGAATGTGGATACAAACATTATATATCGAACGAAATAGAAACTAAAAAAAAAAACAATAACTTTTGACCTAGAGTTTTGGAAAAAACTGTTTCAATTAACACTTAGACTCTGAAACAGTTTTTTTTCCAAATTCTGGGTTGAAGTTATTATTTTTTTCAAGTCTTTATTTCGTTCGATAGACAATATTTTTATATAAATTCTTGCAAAATATCAAAGTAATCGACCAATTAGTTTTTGAGCAGTGCATGTAATCAGTTTTACAGCGAGACGCGGGCCTTAAAAGATAAGCGAAATCTCCACAGTGGCACTCGAAAAATGGATACCCTGTATATTGAAATTAAGAATCGACATTGCAGAAGGTGACCAGGAAGTAATGCCATGCAGATTCTAGTGCTGCAGGCATGCAGATGTTAACTTGTCAACAATAATAATTAAAAAAACTCACCATCAAATCTTTGAATTACACATTCTTGAAGTTTGTGGTTCAATTTTTCCAGTTTGTCAACTTTTTGCTCCAGCCATTCCACTTTTGCTGTCAACTCTGCTTTCTCCACATTCTCAACAATCCTTCCCACTTCTCCAACATTTCCTCCTGCATCCTCAATGTCCTCATCCTCCACTTGAACCTTCGATACACTTCCTGCTCCTTCGAAATGCACATGTTCTTCCAAGTCATGAACTTCAACTTCAGGTATCTGTAATTGTAGAATCTGTAAGTACGATGCAGGTATTCATAAACAAGCGAATATGCCTCACGGGCGTGAGGCTCAAGAGCGCACTTCCTTTTTCTCAGATTAGCAAACGAATTGCAGTTTTAGAAACATAAACTCTTTCTTCATTTAATGAACGACACAAGGCTGAAAATGCGTCATCGCATAACTGATCCGGAATGGTATATATCGTTTCACTTTTATGACACTGTTGGGCGCACACAAGAAGTACCTGATATTTTTAACGTATTCACGGGTTGAAATTTGTAGAATTTAAAAATGGCGACGTTCGGTTCGGAAATATCAAAAATTTCAATTTGACATTGAGATACTGTTTTACTACTGCAAATGTATGCACGTTTTCAATTTGAATAAAATCGGTTGAATTTTGTAGAATTCCAAAATGGCGGCATTTGAAAATTCCAAAAAGTTTAATTTGACATTAACATAGTGCTTTACTATTGCAAATGTGTGCACATTTTCAATTTGAATGATGTCGGTTGTATAAATTTATAGAAATTCAAAATGGCGACTTTTGGAAATGTCAAAAAGTTCAATTTGATATACATGCTCATTCACTATTGAAAATACATGCAGGTTTACAATTTGAATGAAATCGGTAAAATTTTGTAGAATTTCAAAATGGCGGTTTTTGAAAATGTCAAAGTTGACTTTGACATAAACATGTTGATTCACCATTGATAATACCGAGGATAATACGTATCAATTTTACATTTCAACAAAATCGGTTGAAAATTAAGTGGAAATATCTGAAAATTATAAAACTTCATGACCACTGCTGTAATTTTGGTGAATGCCATTTTCAAACATTCACAACTCTAGAACCATACGTCATAGCGTGAAAATTCTTGCCCCAAAAGTTTTTCCAATGTGTTTTCTAATTATAATATAATCTCCAATATGTGCCTATGTATTTCTACAAATTAAAGTACCTCGCCGCATGTCGAAAATTGCACTGCAAATCCTATTTTAAAATATAGAATCTTCCGTATTACATCGTTACGTATAATTGTTAATATTTTCGTTGTTTATTGAAATAGAAAAAAAATTTCTTGGTTCAGGCCTGAAGACTATGAAGCTATCAATTGGCGTTGAAATTTTCAGAAAAGTTTATTTCCCTAGGACTAGATGCTGTGACGGACGGACGGACAAAACGAGGACATAAGCGCCTTCTCGTTTGGAGAAGTGCGTTAAAAAAAAATAAGATAAAAAGGGAGCGCACAACAGCAATATTGTAGGCTAATTACTATTGATTGCAAAAAAAACTGGTACAAAACTGTCAAACATGTCAAACTAAAATCAGTGTTTTGTACCCCAAAAAAGCGTTCTTGTTGCAAAATCGACAATCAATTCGGTACGTCAAAGCGCCTATAATTTTACTATCTTGAAAAGACCGGGTCACATAATGCAGAATTCACTGATTTTATCTTGACATGTTTGACAGTTTTGTACCAGTTTTTTTTTTAAACGATAGTACATAGGTACCCCTACATTGTTTTTAGCAAAGAATAAATAGGTAAAGTAAGTTTCAAAATGATTGACATCTCAGGAGTCATACAATTTAACATTTCGTTGGAAATAAAGCATTTGCCAAGTCCCAATAAGCTCGATATTAAAAACTATTATTAATATGTGAACTTTATCGTAGGTATTGTATTTATAAAAATTTACCTAAACGCCTAATTTCTGATCCAAATGTCGAAAGTCATGGCTCCCTATGATGTCAAACATTCTGAATTACAATAAATATATACATAATATACATAGGTACATACATTTTTCCCAACCATTCCTTCAAATCTGGAAATGTACACATCATTCAGGATATTATGTGCTTTAGGATTGTTCCTTTTACTTTTCGGCTTCCTTACTGACTCTGTCTCTGGCTCTGGTTCAGTTTCGGTGTCTGATACGAGCCCTTTAATGGAGGGTACCCTCGTTCTCTTTTCCATCATACGTCGGATTTCATCCTCGGAGGCTTGAAAGAAAACAACAATATTTTGAGATATTATAAAGAGGCCCATATTTAAATTATATGCTAATTTTGAATCTTTGTTAGGTAATCATCAGTATAAACAAATCAGGGCAAACCCCATATCATAATAACATTAGGTATATACCTACTTCTTTTCAGCTATTTTGGCGAGTGGGGGGTTTTCGTTCGGGAGCTTTTGTATAGCAAAACCAGCGGATTGAGAAGTCGTTTGAACCGCCAACATGGAAGCTGGTTTTCCTACAAAAGCACCCCGACTATATAACCCCCACCCCGTCACCCACCCGCCAAAACAGCTGCAAGAAAAACTATAGGTATTATACACTCGACATAACATTTCCAAAAGGTAATTATCCGTAAACATCGATAACTTATAAAACTATAACAATCTAGGTATATCATATAGAATAATTACCTCCCACATGTACAATTGTGGCCTCCCACCAGTCCTCCTCGTCGCCGTACCTGCCGAGGTATTTTTTCGAAACACTTAATTTCGTGACGTCGAATTTCCTTACGTTTTCGATCGGTACAATAGTACGGACATTGTCCATAACGAAACGCACGTAGGCATATTTCACTGTTGTTGACATCGACATCGTTTGCGTTTGAAATGTTTTGTGACGAAGATGGCCGACAACCTGTACGTACCACAACACAACACACAACCAGCAACGCCGTTATGATATACATAACCTGGCCGGGTCGCCGGCATCCTGTGCTCGCGGGCTTAATGCCGCTCATGGATTGGCTGATGTGCTCACGCGATGATATGGGTTTCACCCATTGGCTTGAACTTCAGCCAACACTCGTGCTGTCGCAAACGCGCTACATTTAAATACAAAATTGCAGCTCTGATTGTACATTGTACCTACACTTCTTTAAATAATCAATATTAATTAGGTACACCTGTCAAAGTGTTACATTGACATGAAATAAATAATATATACAAAAATCCTATCCATAATATTACATTATAATATAATATATTATATCCTACCCATCATCCATAAGTACAGGGTGATCCACCGAGACTCCCCCCGCTGTTAGATTTTCGCCCGTTTGAATAAATTGGAAACGAAAAAACTTCCCTTGAACGATTTTTTCCGTAGATTTCAAAATTGGAAAGTAAAATTTTCTCCCACCTGTCATATACAGGGTGCCACGTGTTGAATTTTTACAAAAAATCCTCAGAAAATTCATAAAGTTTGCATTTTATCCTCGATTTTATCTTTTATCTGACCTTAGACTCAATATTAAAATTAAATTTATGACTGATGTTATCTCTAACACTTTTTCAACAAAATTTAACTTTGCAGCCAAATAACTTCGATTAATATTGAGTCTACGTCAATAAAATGCAACTTCATGAATTTTTTTCGGAATATCTGAAAAAATTTGTTTAAAAAACTAATATGTCAAACATTTGTATTCAGGATAAAAAACTACATCAGTTTAAATAAAAAAAATAAAGGGAGTCAAAGAAATTGAGTTTTTTTTTTGCGGTCCCCTGTATTTGACAGGAGAAAGAACATTTTACTTTCTAATTTTGAAATCGACGAAAAAATCGCGCAAGTGAAGGTTTTTCGTTTCCAATTCATTCCAAGGGGAAAAAATCTAACAGGGGGGGGGGAATCTCGGTGGATCGTCCTGTACGTCCCAGTAGGACACCAGATACCGATAGCAGGGGACCATATAGCAGTTTGAATGGGTGTTCAATGGCACATTTACAACAGAGCAGAGGGCTCCTATAGGGATGTATGGAACGTAAGCTGCTCGCAGAAATTACCACATAGAGCCCTATACAATGTAGAAACTTTGAAATGGCCTATAGGGACCGATACAGTCGTTCCTTGTAAATACCGGTAAACCCCACAGATACACCTTAGATACCGATAGCAGGGGACCCTAGCAGTTTGAATGGGTGTTGAATATGGCACATTTACAACAAAGCTCCTATAGGGATGTATGGTGTGTATGCTGCTAGCTGAAATGACCACATAGAGCCCTATATAAAGAAATAATAATGCTGGAATGTCCACCATAGATCCCATAGGTCGTACTGGCTCCTATGTCATTCAGTTTTCTATAGGTAGTATACCGGTACAAAATATATTTAACGTACAGGGATGAATGGGCAATATAGAATTACTTTGAAATGGCCTATAGATGCCTATAGGGACCGGTACATATCTTTCCTTGAGCCCATAGATCCCCGTAAACCCCTCAGATACACCATAGATACCGATATGGACCCTAGCAGTTTGAATGGGTGTTCAATGGCACATTTACAACTAGTGGGGCTGTTAGTGAAACCAACCTTGCATTTTTTCCTGACGGTTTGAGCTCTTGCACACTAATGGTACATGACCTAAGGTAACTTTTGAGAAGTGTTGCCACGGTGGCAACACTGTCAAAAGGCTGGGGAGAGGCGGTTACCTACCTTCCAGGAGAAAACCCTGCAATGCCACTTACATCAGCCTGTAGAACGGAAACTAAGAGTCGGACGAAGACGCGGGGGCTCTCGTTGGATTCAGCACACTTGAAAACATAGGAATATATCATTCGTTCAACCCCCATCTTCCATTCATGTGCGCTAGGAGGGAGCCAGAAACGATCATGCGGAGTGGGACATTATACCTGTCGGCGTGTCGGCGTATACCTGACCATCGATTGGGGTATTGATGAGTCGATCTCTGCTTCAGTAGCACGTAGGGTACCTCGTACGTACGAGGACGAGAAGAGAGTGGGAGTAAGCGGGGGGGGGGGGCTGTGCTAACGGAAAATGGCGAACTGGCGGGAGCCACTGGCTGCCGGTAACTCAACTTATTCACATGTTTCTTACTTGTGAAATGTTAATTCCAGGTTTATATAGTCCAGGTTTTTGCACACGAACCACTGGTGCACCATTGTTTCTTGGGATAGCTGCCCTTTGCGCGTCATGAGTTTTGACATCAGCCGCCATCTTCTGCCTGCAGTCCTTAGAATGTTTCTAGTTGTTGGATCGTGGAAATATGTAAACAAATGTGTCTATAGTATCTTTTAGTAGTCGAAGGTCCAGGTCCACTCTGTTGGGAACCACGGTGGTCCATATTTGCACCCAATCATCTCCCTGAGATGCCAGTTTGTGGGCCTTACTGGCAGTGTGACGAATCCATAGCTCCTTGAGAGCTCCTTCCAGCAGCACGAGGGCAGATACCGCAAGGATGAAAACATCTGTGTCACATGAGTAGACCATCACCCTTGCACGGCCCTCCCGCGTGGGGTCCGCTACGTGCACGTAGACTCGGGTATCGGTCTCCTCATAATTACAATACGCTAAACCACTCAGGTTGTCCCGGGTAGAGTTTGTCCGACGCTTGTTCCTCTTGTAGAGTACTAGACCACCTCCCCGGTCGTTGGAATACCGTTAGCCAAAAGCTTGAAAAGTTCTTTCTTGTTTTCTGGCTCTCCCAGAAAGTCTTGCCACTTCTTGGGAAGTTTATAGTCGTGAGCTACACGCATTCTAATGTCCGGACCCCTTCTATCTCTTGCCATCTTTTCAAGACTGTTCTTCGAGTATCTGAAAATAACCAGAAAATTGGCGATACACATCGGCAACTTTACAGGTAGGCCGTGGTTGATTCGATACTTACGAGTCCCACACGATGTCCATCCGGGATACACACTGAGACTCTATTTTGAGGCAGGAATAAAAGACGAATGTCTCGAAAATTAGAAAATTAGACATTTCTTGTGCAGCTTGGTCGGAGGAACATTGACTGTCCATTTTTGCTCGGCCGGCTCAGGTTTTTGATACCAAGAGCATCATCAAGGCTCCAACGTTTATTTTACTGTTACTGACCCAGAACTAACCTTATGTACAGGTCACCTGTGTTTTTTTCATTGTACTTGTATGGTGTGATGCCTGTTGGAAATTGGATGCTTATTATTGAGATAATGCACAGGTTGGCACGTGGTTTTAACTTTTAACAGGTACATGAGTACCCCACTGTCAAAAATCTTGGCATCTACGCTTGCGGGGCTTTGTCTGGCCCAGTTGTCAAAAGAGGTGCAAGACACTAATCAGGAGGTCTGCCTTGATTGTGACCCTCATGTCATTATTGCTGAGAGCCAAGGCTGGTGGGAACCCATATACGAAAAGGAGGACTGTCCTCCTTAAATGAGGACTTCATATGACAGACACACACACAAACACAGGGACGCGCCGGATGCTGAAAATGCACAAACCCCCCATTCCGGAGGACCGTTTCTCGCCCCCTAGCGCGCATAAGTGGGACAGGGGGGATGGAACAATATCATATTCCTATGTTTTCAAGTGTGCTGAATCCAACGAGACCCTTACCGTCATCGTCCGACGCCTAGTTCTCGTTCTACAGGCTGATATAGGTAGCATTGCAAAGTTTTTCCCTGGAAGGTAAGCAACCGCCCCTCTCCAGCCCTCTGACAGTGTTGCAACCGTGGCAACACTTCCTAAATGTTACCTTAGGTCATGTACCATCACTATGTAAGAGCTCAACCCGTCAGGAAAAAATGCAAGGTTTGTCCTGATATCGTGCACTAACGTCCTCACTAAACAGGGGTAGTAGGACATCTTACTAGGGGCGAAAATCGCGGTCAGGCCACGACAAAAAAAAATCCCTTGACTTGCTCACAGATTTTGCTTTTTTCAATCACAGACAGTGCTTTTAGCCACATTTGAACATCGTGGAAATTTCTCACAGGAAGCTTTCCACTTTCCACAGATCAAAAACACACAAATCGCCCCATTGCATTAGTTCACTTGCGATATTGGTACCTTCCTGAAGTATCGTGCCATGTTTGCTGTTCAGCAAAGCCAGCGAAACAAAAGCTGGTGTGGTTCATGATAAAACTTCGTAGGTACAGACATGCACTGGTCACGGAGTCGCAAAAATGAACGACACTGCAGCCTTCCTTTCGATGCCGCACACATCGCTTGGCCTCGTTATTCCTTGTACTACCATTGCAATGCAGCATTTTACTTCCCAATAAACCGACTTTCCGAAGTCTCAGTAAAACTGGAGACAGATTGGTTTGAATATTTATTGTCGGTCCCGGTACGATTTTCAAGCAAGCATGCAATGATACATCCGAGAATGTTTTCGCTGATGCGTCAAATACGCTGCGAGTAGGTATGGCGGCAGTTGAAGCAGACGTTTCTAGGGACTTTTATCTGGTGACTTTTGGTTGGCAACACTGAATCTAGTGACTTTTGGGACAGGTCGTTAAGCATTGGATCTGTTCTACCGGCATTTGACAGGTGGCGCGGGAAATTTGAAAAGTAGTTGGTTTAGCTGGTGACTTTTGATTGCCATCACTGAATCTAGTTACTTTTTGACTAGTCATCAGGCATTGGATCTCTGTATCACCGGAATTTGACATGTGGCGGATTTTAACGTGTGTAGGAATTTGAAAAGTACGTGGAATTTCGATTTGACAGGTCAGGTCACAGATTTGTTTGACAGGAGACATTTGTTAGATTAAAAACGCGGGATATTTGGATTCCCTATGCCTACCGAAGCACTCCTCATTGCATCTAACCCTTGCAAACTCTCAAGTGTTTTGATTTCAATAATTATTTTTGCTATATAAACACAAGCAAGTAGAACCATTTTATTGACATAGCAATCAACTACGCTAGTTACATAGACAATAGTTACATACAGTTTACGGTAACGCCTAAACATCATGATTTATTCATAGGTGGATTTACATAATTGCCTACATAGACAAATACATGAAATTTAAAATAAAGCACAAACAGGTGATCATGAACGAATTTACATAGTTGATTATACGTAGGATACATACATACGAACATAAAGTCGAAGTAAGTACATTCTAACGATTTCTTAGTTGATTACATAAGCAATTACCTACGTGAAATTTAAACAGGGCATAAACAGGTGAGCATGAACGATTTTTCATAGCTATGTATACAGACATTACTTACCTAAAATCGAAGTACATACAATACAATTCCTCAGTTGCTCACATAGACAATTACATGAAATTTCAAATAAGATCAAACTGATGATAATGAGCGATTTTTCATAGCTAATTACACAAACATTAATCACTTAAAATTGAAGTACATTCATTACAATTTTTTTTTGTTGATTACCATATTACAATCACTTGAAATTTGAAATGAGGCACAAACAGATGAATATAAGCGAATTTACAGGGTTGATTATATTACAAATATCAGTTACCTTGGATCGAGGTACATTTTTAATACAATTTCTTAGTTGTTTATCATAGACAGTCACATAAAAATCAAAATAATACACCAACAGGTGATCATGAACGAATTTACGTTGTTGATTATAGTTAGTTACAAACATTGATTACCCAAAGTCGAAGCACCTTCAACACAATTTCTTATGGCCATAAGGGTAAGAGTCATGATCTGAAAATTTTCTCTTGTTTGATGTCGGCTTGAAAATTTTGGTTTCAGATGTAGTGACAACCTGATGCTCGCGGCAGTTCTTCTGATGTGTTGGTCGCGGAGCAGAATGTAGGAATCATCATCATTATCGGACAAAATTAACTCTTTCAAAGATGACAGAATCTGTGTCGTAATACAAGACTCGTTCATTCAATTGTTCCAGATAAGAATACAGCTTGAGTCTAGCCTGGGCCGTGGTGTAGGCAGAAATTCCAACATTCACGGTAGGTAGTGTTTCGGAGGCTTATGCTTTGTATTGCAAATTAATCACCAGTGTATATTCATTGACTATCAGAACATTATTGACATCGATAGCCGGATCCGACATCATCTCCAAAAATTCAGCTGGTCGATTAATGATAGATGTTTTCGGCTGATTTTCTCGTTGACCAAATTTACCCCAAAAACTATTGAGAATTAGTTTGGCAATACAGCGAAGCCCCGGGTTCTTGGAAATCTCAGCATAGTCCAGCTGTATGCCCTCGTTCTGGAGAAAGTCTTCAATGTACGCTTCTTTTTCTTCTTGCGAGGAGCACTGTGACGGCCAACCTGAAGCTTGTTGTTCCATCTTGAGAAAACGATTCATTATGGTTGTGAACATCCCACCGGTACTTGTCAACTTGTCATATTGATCAATCTGATACTTCCAAATTTCGTGGATAGTGATGATTTCATAACCCTTCTCCAACGCTTTCAGTATCTCGTCCATCACCCAGGTATCTTGCAGAGCTCTTTGTTCCTTGTTATGCGTACACGTTCCCTGGTTCAATTCTTCTCCACAGGTACGACATAATACCAACATGAGTTTTCCGTTTTGCTTGAGGGGTAGTACGGGATGAAACAAATTGCGCGGTGGTAAGACTGTACACTTGATGAGGCCATTAGTGTCCGTCAAATTCAGTTGGGAGCAATCTTCATGTCCAATAAACAATTCTGGATGTCCAATAGGAAATTTACCACTTTTACAGACCCATGGGTAGAGGGAGCACACGTCCACATATCTGATTTTCTTACCAGGTTTGCATTTGTAATACGTTCGGGTGTTGCCGGTTCGTCCACCAAAAAATGCATCTCTCGGATTGAGCGGTACATTCAGCAAAACTGGATGAGAATTCAGGTATGCCATTTCGCAATCGTGCTTCATTTCATTCTTGAATTCACGCTGCCATTTTTCCACAACCTCGAATCCAAATCCGCGAAGACGATCAGATTCACTGACAGTTGTTTCATATCGTCTGTCCAATGTATCCAAAGGATCATCGTGTAAGGGCTGATTTCTTTTACTTGTGAGGCAACTTGGATGACCGTGAAAATAACAGCCATGGAATTCGAAAACTTTGTTTTTTTCAGCACAATACCCGTCCACTTTAACTCCCTTCAATAAGATTTCTTTCCCACTTCCGTCATGTAGAATGATAATTTTCCTCTGATCTTCTTCCCAAGTCAACCATTTTAGAGCAGTTGCTGATTGATTATCGCACAATCTATTGGCGAAAATCTTTTCCGCGTGGTAGCGCTGTACGCAATAAAACATGGTGGCCCAAGGGGCCTTGACAAATAGGTAGTAAACGCAGTGCGCATTTACATCTGATTTACATCACAACAGCTGTCAACAGTGAAAGCTGGTGAAAGCGTAACAGTGGGCTAAGAACTGGGGGTTCGTTGGGAATGGAATTTCGTTGCAGTATCTCTAACTTATTTTTGTTTTAGAAAGTGCCGATAATACAGATTCATTTGCCCAATATTTATTGTCATGTTGGTGACCAAATCAGCCCCCTCTCGACAAAGTGCGAAGAAGTGATTGAGGCAGGTCATTTAATCGTGTGTGGGGTGACTGGGGCTCACTGCGATTGAGACTCTTGTGCTTTGTTATGTCTCATAAATGGATAATTGAAAACCATTTGGAAGTTAGGTTCTGTGGACCAGTTGTTAGAACAGTGAATGAACTCGTGAAGTCATCTCCGATAAGCCAGTGAGAGCAGCCGGAGAGCCTGGAGATCAACGTCAGCGGTATTGAGAAAAGATACCTGGCCTGCAAATCAGAATCCGTCACTCGCCTCATCAGTTCAGATTTAGAACAACTTAATCGATATGAAAATATTTTCCATTGTAGAAACACTAACATCAACACTCTATGCATCAACCGATGATGCTATGATTAAACTTATGATTGAAGAATACTCAATTATTATTGATAAACTATGATTTTTATTATTACAGACAGCGGTAAATGCTTATTAGCACAGTCAATGTATGAGTCGTACGATTACTCCAAAAGAATGTTCATCTTTCTGGCCTAAACGATAATTGTTGGCTTATTTTCGTGATGCGTCCTGTTGTACCTATGCCTTGTCTTGTGGGGGCTTAGTATTTCCACCTTGTGTGCAAGGGGCTCACACAACTCAACACCTGTAATGTAAATGAGCATTATGAGATTGCTTTTTTCGGCCAGCATTTCATCAACTTACGTATCGGCTTTTGCTGCTGCATTGTGCATTGTGTCCATCGGCGTATACTAACGCAGTAATTCAAGTCAAACTACAACACTCACTCGCTGACATTCACGACGATGTGGAAAACAAGGAAGACGAAAAAATTTGATCATTTTTCAACTGTCAAAACTGTCAATATCTTGTGATTTGGAGTAGGTACTGTCAACTGTCGAGTGCTACTGCGCTACTGCGCTGGACTGTGCGCTGGGTACCTATTTGTCAAGGCCCCTTGGGCCACCATGTTTGACTGCGTTCAGCGCCTTCTGGTGGCCGCTGATTTTCGCCAATAGCCGCCTTTCGGTATAATACCGATAGTGTTTGGTTTTAGGAAATTACGGCGATAAATCAGGTTGCATGTGGACGCTATCGTTGTTGATTCGATAAAGAGACAAACACGGCATTCATTCAATATCAATGCTCGGAACTTCATGCAGGCCTCTGTCAAAATCTTTTCATCACTGATGCAATATCCAATTAAGTCTTTCTGCATGTCGAACCTATCATGTTTGTGCTCCTCATACCATCTCAAAAATTCTTCACGTGCCTCCTGCTTCATGCTGTCAGCCTTATAGAATTCAATCGAGGGAAGTTGACCAGAATAATTTTGATTTTCCAAGGTATTGAATAGATGTGGGAAGTATCCTTTCTTAAACTGGGCCGCTGGTAAACCAAAAGCTTTCGGAAGAGCACTCAGTGGCATGGGAAAATAGTTTAGGGAGTCGATGAATCTTACATTTCCTACTTTCATCAAGATAATTTTGGTTCCCCGCATTATCAATTCAGGCTTAAGGACCGTTTCTTCCAACACGTTTTTCAGTATAAACTGATGGTCGAAAGCTTGGCCATTGTGCGCAATCACTACTACATGTTTGAAAAGTTTGCGTTGGGACATGAGAAAACTTTTGAACGTGGCCACAGGCTCTCTCTGTAAGATGTGTCTCCTCCCACCACATTTACTGCAAAGGTCAGCTACACTCCCGAAGCAGGCCGAGCATCGTTGCTGGAAAACGCACAAGTTCGGAATATGTAGCCAGTTTTCTCCAAACTTCTGATCCTGTCGAGTTTCGAGATCATAAAAGACATATAGGACATCATCGACTTTCGGTGTTCGTGTATCTGGTTGGATGTAACAATAATGTGGTTGAGGCTGATGTTTTAGGCAAGTCCGACAAAAACGCTACTCTCTGGGCAGCCGTACAATGGGGTACTTGCCTAATTTTTTTTTATTGGCTTAATCGATAGTATGGTTAAAAATAATGTACCCGTATTTTTTCTTTTTCCTAAATTCCCAAAATTGCGGCCACAATGCGTGTTTTAAAAATATATTTGTGACGTCACAAATATATTAGATATAGAACATAGAAGGGCTGTTTTTCCTCGTTGGGTTGGCAATGATATAACGTCGTCAAGGTGCCGTTTTCAAACAACAACAAGATCTGAGTCTGACTGACAACGTCAAACCGCCGACCGTAATTTCTTCCTGTGCCCTTTTTTTGCTTTTGACTGCTTTGATCAAGGCTTTGATCTACGCGGTAAGTACCTACTCGTTTTGTTCATTTCTTGTTCAACCTAACTAGTCTTTTTCTTTAGTCTTCAGTGCTGTCCACCTAAAAGCCTTTCGCATGTTTGTCACCCGTGCTCTGACCTGGTTGACCCTCGGCTTCATTTCGGACATCAGTGTTCCTGCTCCCCACATTTTATTTGGAGATCCATCGCGTCCTCCCCACATGGATCTCTTGTAGCCCTAAAGTATGACCTATCCGGAATTGTATGCTAATGATGAACCTATAAACGCTCACTGTTCATTTTTAGCCTCTTATTTCTGTGCTATTGGTGATCCTTCAGATTTTCCCCTGGAAATAAATTATCTCGACTGAGACAGTGTTATAAGAGGTTTCTGGAGTCAGTTTCTTCGAAACCTTGTTCGACTTTATTGTCTAAATGCTCACGGTAACAGAATTCGATGGGAAACCGGTTTTGCGATAGCATGTTCAAAATGACAGTTGTCACAGTGACATCCCTGACATTCTTGATTATTCCATTGTCACACAGTCAGACCAACCCCACTTAAAATCCCTGTCCTGGCGCGAAGCTTTTAGGAGGATTTTTCAAATTCGTTTTTTTCTGTAGAAAACGACGGGATTTTTGTGAAATTCTCAGTAGAGCCCCCTTATCACTTTTACTACCAATCAAAAGTATTTCCAGCTGAATCTATTCCATTGGCAAGTACCCCATTACAGGCTGGGCAAAATACCTACCCAGCTTGGGGTCCTGAAGGGATTGAACGCGAAGCGCTGAATAAGCAAGGGGGTTCCGGGACCTACCTATGAGCTCATGAACAGTATCATCTGAAGCCGTGGTTACCAAAGGGCTATTCGCGGCTAGAACCGCTGTGGACAGTCCGCGAATTTTCAACTGTACAATTCCCTTTACAAATCAGGAAAATAACACATAATCTAAACCTAGAGCACGGTGATGGTCGATAGATTCTGTACGATAGTACACGGCCGCATAACAATTGGAAGATCTGATCTTATCAGCTGGGAACGCGTCAAAATGGCTGATGCTTGGCGTGGGTACGCGACGTCTCTCGGTGACGTCACACGCTAAAAGAACCGCTCTTCGCTCACGTGTTCAGACACAGGAATCGCTGATACACCGACGGAGACGGTAGGGTTTAATTATCCTGCACACGGCACGTTCAGGTAGGCAGGTCTCGATCAATCCTGCGTGATTTCACCTGGTTTCACCTGCGCTATAGCGTCTTTCAGCGAAGACTTGCAGCTCGCCACTCGTATAATCACTACGATTGTGACGGCCGTTGCGGGTCAAACTTATTGGCAACACTTCCCAACTATTACACAAAAAACTAAGAGCGCCTCTCTTCCAAGACCTCTACATCACTTGCTGGACGGCACCAAAAAGAAAGCATCTCTGTATCTGCATCTGTATAGAAAACGCTACAAAACAATTGTTGTAATTACAAGTACCTACCTACTTAATTCAGTAATTCTACTACTATTATTCACATTTTATTCTTCTCCAATTACGTTGCGCACAACTTCTTTGTCAGAGTCTTCCTCGATTAATTCCAATTAAAGATTTGACTGCGAAATTGAAACTGCAGATAACTGACTCTTATCGAGAGATATATCATTGAAGTCCTCATACCGATTTTTGATTGGCGAGTGTGGCCGATTGCCGATCTATAGAGTAAAGTAGGTACGTAACAACAATATAAAAAATTTACTTGTTGGCTCTCACCTCAAGATCATCACTGTCAAAGTGAGATGGTAGTCCCTATAGGGTTTTTAAGTTGATTAAACTTAATACTGCCTCCGTAACGTCATCACCGGCGCTCGGTGGGTGTCCGAGGCCACCGCCTGTTGCTCTGTAGCTCGCAGCAGCACCAGCAGATTGTTTCCGTACCTGAGCTTTCAGGTTCTCATATTTGGCTATCATCTGATCCAGCGACCGATGTGTGCAATTTTTGGCATTGAAGTTGGAAGCGATCTTCTTCCACGATTCATTCTGTAGGCATACAAAATTACATTACGCTAAATCCCATTATTGTTATCGAATAACCGATAATTCTACCTCATCAGCGTTTGTTGTCCGGTTAGTGGTTTTGCACTCAATAACCGCCTTGAACTTTGCCACTTCCTCCAGCATCAGCAGTTCTTTCTCTCCACTGAAATTCGACGATCTTTTCCGTGGGATTACTTGCGTCCGGCCGAAAATCCATAAATGGTGCTGCGTTTTACTTCGATTTATTGCTCAGTGGTGGGCCGGTCAGCATTTTCGTTTCTGAAGTGTTGGTGAATAAAATAGGAAATACTAAGAAACCCGCTTTTAACGTTTTTACATGCTCTATTTTTTTCACTTTTCACCATCTTACATACTTGTGTCTCGCGCACGCGCTCAAGCCAGGAAATAAATAAAGTATAATTGGTTGCATATGTATGTAGGCTGCCGCCGCAACAGCACTGTTACACTACAAATAATGTTGACGTTCGGGAGAGGATCGGATTCTGACATGGGAGGTCAGGAAAGGGTATCAGCAAGAACATTTTGTTTTCCTGGTAAGTATTCAGTGGCGAATGTCATACGTTTGAAGTAGAAAGGCCCAACGTGCTAGACGTCCAGTTGGCGACCGTAGTGTCATGAGCCACCTCAGAGGCTGGTGATCGCTTTTGACGACAACAGTAGCACCTTCGAGATATCCTCGAAACTTCTGCACAGCATAGACTACTGAAAGAGCTTCGCGCTCAGTTCCTGTGTAATTGCGTTCGGGAGCAGTGAGTAAGCGGGAAGCGTACTCGACAGGGCGCCCTGTCGAGCAAACATGCCCCAATGGCGTAAGCAGAAGCATCGAACTTGATGATAAAGGCTTCATCTGGGTTAGCCTGTCGAAGGATCGGTGGTGTGATAAGGCACTGCTTCAGAGTGTTAAATCCCTCGTTTTCCGCAGTTCCCTATTTTCAGATAGCTGACTTTTTCGTCAGAGCACAAAGTGTGCGGGAGATTCGTGCAAAGTCGGGCACAAATCGCCGGAAACAGCTACAGGTCTGCAGAAAGGTAAGTAGCTCATTCACGTTCTTGGGACAACGCAGGTCCTGGATGGCTCTGATCTTGTCTGGATCCGGTTGTATTCCATCATGTGTGATCACATGACTCAAAACTTGACGCTGTCACAACAGAAATTACATTTTGAACGATCAACAGTTAGCTTGGATAAATTCAAGCGTGAAAATACAAGTTAAAGATCTCCGATGCGTTTTTCGAAACTTTTGCTGATAATAATCAGATCATCAAGGTAGGCACTAGGCAGATATCTGAATTCACCAAGACCAGCTCGGAAGCGGTCCATCAGCCTTTGGAAGGCGGCGGGCGCATTCCGGAGGCCGAAAGGCATCCTACAGAATCTAAACAACCCGAAAGGAGTAATTAATCCCATTTTATCGCGATCGGTCTTTCTCATGGTCACCTGGTGATAGCCAGAGCGCAAGTCGAGTGTGGATTCTGGTCTCAACATCAGCCAGAACCACTCGCATGCTTGAAACATCTCCTGAAGGGATTCCCTGATTTAAAAAGTGCTCATACAACCTTGTTCCTGCTATGGAGCACTTGGCTCCAGTGTCCACATACGATCGCGCGCAAAATAAACGGAGACAGTGTTTCGCGCGGAGTGTACCGATTTTATGAATTTTGGCTTGATGTCACAGTGACAAGAAGGCCAAAATTCATTAAATCGGTACACTCCGCGCGAAACACTGTCTCCGTTTATTTTGCGTGCGATCGTACGCTAGTCCACTCACATACGCTAGTCCACTCTTCCAACTCACAGTGATGTGCAGCATGGGTCGGGGGGTGTGAGATCCGTCGTCGTTGACCAGGATTTCAACCGAAGATGAACTTGTTGCAAGTGGTGTAGTTGCTTTACACTTTGGTTATTGTGAGCGAATAACTCCTGGAGCTCCGCATCCGTAGCATTCGATGTGGAAGGACCTGTTCACCTGAGACTTCTCTTCACTGGCAGAAGTTGACGACGGATTCTGCGCATGTTTCTTTCGGCACTCTTCCATGGTATGTCCGAAATTGGAGCAAAACGTACATTTCGGACGTGACTTCTTTTCTTCAATTTTTAGCTCGACTAGTTCGGAATCAGTAGATTCATTCCACGAATCTTCTATTGAGTAAACTTTGTCATTGTTGGCAATTTAGCAAACAAAGCGCGTGCTTTGTTAAAATGATGTGAGATTCGCATCTCCCACAACTATTACTTCCAAATCCAGACTGTTTTGGAGATTTTGGATCGATCCTGGCGCAATTTGATGATACATACGTTCACTGGAACAACAATATTGAGGGTGGACAGGAACGAAAGCTTTTTGAAGAACACTTCTTCCACTTTTATTTGCTGCCTCACTTGACCGATCCGATTCGACTCAGAGTTTCCTGAGCAGAAATGAACAACATTGAAAAAGGTCAAGTTTTCACCGAATGGCCTCGATGGAAAATCAAGCAATAGCGATCCTCTTTTTGTGTAGATGCTAAAGTTTAATTGAAAACAAACAGTCTTGAAGTGAAAAATACATCCTCAACTTTTGGCCTACGTGGTAGCAAGAACACTTTTCTGCAGATCTGCGGAGTGAACTTTTGTACCTGGATTTCTTGCTATCTGTCCTATATTTTATTCTTGTTTTCTTGGCTTGGAATAATAATAGAATAGAATAGAATAGAATAGAATATGGATTTATTGCTTTCTCGATATATACAGCATATCATAAGCAATGTTGAGGTAAATAATCTTAAATAATCAATATACACACAAGGCATAGGTACATCTAAAAACATGAGAAAGACAATTGAAGTTAAGAGAGGGGCGAAAATAGGCTAAAAACTTAATAAACAAAACCACAAAGTAACACAGTAACTATTCAAGTACATCAAGCACAGCAGCAACAAGATCACAACCACACATCACAACCACACATCACACTCATCCCATCCCATCATTCATTCATAATGAAGGACCTGAGTCTCATTGCATTCTGGATAAAATGGAACAGCTGTTTGGCGCCCGAGGCGCTCAAATCAGCTAAAAGCTCGCATAGGTCATCATTGAGCTTCAGCAATTGTGTCCTGAAGCAGCCGTACATAGGGCACTCAAAGAGAATGTGGCTGAGATTCTCGTATTTTAATGTGTTGCAAATCGTACAGATTTCAGTTAGATTGATTCTGTGAGTGGCGCGATTAGCGTACAGAAATAAAACATCCTTGTTACACGTTCGGATCTGGGCCAAGCATCTTTTAATGGACAAACTGGTGTTGGAAAATAAATAAGAATTGCTGTTATTGAAAAAATACGAGTTACTGTTCAACACAAATTTATAGTTTGGGCAATATGTGCTGAGCAAAACTCTATTCCCATCCTCCCGTTGCTGAGCAAGTGAGATCTCCTCAATAATATTGATTACCTCTTCCACGTCGGCAACGTCCGTGATTAATTTGACGCTGTTGAACCTCTCGAGACTTGATTTTAGTTGGGAGAACCAATTATACCGCGGCTTGTTACTCATTGCTGAGTCCAATTCAATAAGTCTGTCTAGAGCTATTTTAGGTAAGCGGTGGTCACCAAGTTTAGAAAAACGCAGGTATAGATTCAAAGCTTTTTTGATTATCGTGCAACTTATCCTGGGGGTAGACAATTCCGTTCTTATTACATACGCAGGAGTAGATCGTTGTAAATACAAGATATTTTTTAAAAATTTATTTTTTACACGACCGGGTGTAAAGTGAGCCTTTTTACCCTCATTTTCAGGCGTAAAGTGGCTCATTTAGCCCGAGGGCGTAAAATTTGTACTTTTACGCCCTCGGGCTTTGGTTTTTTAAGCGTCAAAAAACAAATGCCTGTAATTATTATTAAATGTCACAAACTAATAAATTTGTTGAAATGCACAGCTCAGAGGCATTTGGGACACCCCCAAAGGCGGGGAAGGGTGTATGGTTTCACTTATTAAGCTTCTCGTTGAATTGTTTGCTTTGAAATACACATATTCGAAACTCCAAAAGTGAGGTTATGTGCGTTGACGGCTCTGGCCGGATTCCTATTTCTCAGAGTTCCGTGCCCAGTTTTCTTGAGGGGGCAGGCGATTACTAAATTTGAATAGCCGTTTTCGATACAAGAGCGCGATTTCAGGCCCGAAGCCGTGGTTGCCATCATAAAACGTGTAGCCGAATGAATATTTTGGTTTGTAGGTATCCGTCTGCCTGTCTCTTTACGTAGGCTGTAACTTTGCGGTAAAATCCGTGTCGTTCTTAATTGAAAGGGTTGTCTTCAGCATGGAAAACACGGACCACAAAGTAGAAGCCTTCACCACCTTGGATTTTTCAGCTAAGTATAGGTATACCTACGTTCTCATGTATTTTTTTTTGGACTTCTCCGGCAAAAGATCAAGTGTGACTCGAGAAGCCATCGCCATCGGCAGGAGGAGTGCAGCGCCTCAAAAACGAAAATTCTTGCTGGGTGCTTTTCAATAAAAAAGACACTGACACTAGTGATAATTATTAAATGACAAGTAAAAACAAAATCATAGGTGCCCATAATGTCATTGCTAACTAGATCGATCTATAATCGCTTTTTAGTTTTTCGGCTTTTATGGTTCAAAATCAAATTCAAAAAAATAATGGGTCGTGTAAAAAACGTTGTATGCAGCTCAAGCGTAAAGCCTGTTTTAGGCCCTCTGTCTGAATGTGCCCTCGCTATGCTCGGGCACAACTTACATACGTCGGGCCTAAAACAGTCGCTTTACGCTCTTACTACATAAATAACTATTGGGTAGCATCCGCGTTTTCCAAGTATCTTAGTCCCCAGACTTCGGCGACATAGCAAAGGGTTGGTGCTACAGTGGAGTTATAAACCTTGATTATGGCGTTTATGTCGCTCATTCCTGAGTCATGTACCAACTTGATCATTGTACCTGCGCATATTCTTGATTTTTGTGCTCTGCTGTTGAATGCCTCGCTGAACAGACCATTGTAGTGAAAAATAGTGCCGAGATAGCTATAGGAATTCACAACCTCCACCCGTGAGCCACCATAATAGAATCCAACATCCCGTTTAAGCGCGTAACTTTTTCTAAATATGACTATCTTGGTCTTATCAACATTAATCTCAAGACCGAGGGACGCACAAAACATTTCCAAGATCTTTATATTGTTCTGAAGGTTAACCGGGGAATCCGCGAACAGCACCAAGTCATCTGCGTATTGAAGCATTGTGATCATTGTTTTACCGTTCAGCGGTACCCCTCTTGCACCGTGTGACAAAAAAAATTCTTCAATATTACTGATAAACAGTGAGAACAGCAGAGGGCTCATCACATCACCCTGTAGAACTCCTTTGGTAATTTTGATACGTCCCGAGATGCCGCGACCATTCATGATCTGTAACTCTGCTTGTTCATAAAGTGATTTAATGATCCTAATTATTTTCCCGCTTATACCACATTCAAACAATCTACGCCACAATAGGTTGTGTTGGACCGAATCAAAAGCCTTCCGGAAGTCCACGAACAGTGCGTACATTTTTCGGCCCTGCAAACGGATATTATTGTGTATGACGGTCTTCAGTACAAAAATGTTATCCAGGCAATCACGGTCCTTTCTGAAGCCTGCCTGGCTTTCTGGCAGAATTCTTGCGCTTTCTGCATACAACGACATCCTAGAGTTCAACATTCGAGTGAAAATCTTTGTTATGTGATTAATCAATGCGATACTTCGATAGTTATCTGGCACTGTAGAGTCTCCCTTTTTGAACATGTGACACATTCGAACTCCGGCCCACCCCCCAGGTACCTGAGCATGATCCATTATTTTGTTGAACAATCCCTGGAGATATTCTAGCCAATCAGAGTTTAAGTGTCTGAAAAACTCATTAGTGATGGAGTCCAGTCCAGCTGCTTTTTTGTTTTTACTAGAAGTCAAAGCACGATGTATCTCCTGTTTGGACACATATTTATCTAGGAAAGGGTGTTGAGCATCGTAGAATAGACTCATTGATGGGGAGTATGTCAAACCCTGATGATAGAAGTTTCGATAGTAAGTTTCCCATTCCGACAGAGAAACATCATCCGCGCCGCTAGGCCTCACCTTGAACCTATTCACCGTTTTCCAGAAGCTATCCGGGCTGTCTATATTTTTTAATTTCATTTTTATCTCTGACCAATAGGCTTTTCTTTTTTCATTTTTCTTCTTTTTGAATTCAAGCTTTATTTTATGGTACCCCTCTAGATTCACTTTATTGAAACCATCCCTTTTGCATAGTTTAAATGTGGATTTCAGAGTCCGTTTCAAGTCACGGCATTCACTGTCGAACCAGGGTTTATGCTTTAGGTATCTTTGGGTTCTCCCCGTTCTACGACATTTCATCCCCAAGAAGGCGGACACCTCATCTATCGCCTTGAGTAAATTGTCGGAGATTTCCTGCAGAGCATGTTCAGCTATATTCAAATGCAACCTATACGATCTAGACAAAACACTAGCATACGATGCTTGGAGATCGTCACGCCACACAAAAACGTCCCCCGCAATGTTTCGGGTCTGAGCAGACTCCGTATTTACTTTTTCGCGATGACACGTCAAGCTTACCGAACACGGCAAGTGATCCGAACATACCGTAAAATCCTCCACCACAAAATCAACCACCCTCTCTGCCGACGCTGAGTTTACCCACACCAAGTCAACCACACTCCCCCCGACGCTACCCATGCACGTCAGTTGACCAGGACTATCGGAACGCGACCGGCCGTTCAAAACAAAGTACCCCAGGTCCTCCATCATTTCAACTAGCATAGTACCTCTGAGACTACAAACCTTGTCAACAGATGATCTTTCGACGCTCAAGTTGTCTGTCACGAATCGAAAGTTCTCCGTATCATTATCATTGCGAAAGCTATTCAAATCGCCAATTCTGCCGTTGAAATCCCCGCCCAGAATTATACAGTCATCAGGGAATGCAATTGTAATGTCCCGGATAGAGTCTTCTGTGCTTTCTATACAATATTTTGTGTCTAAATCCGGCCTAAGATAAAATGAGCCTATTATAAAATAACGCCCATAAACTCTCAATCTTATCATCAGCCAAAACGAACAATCATCAACAACAACAACCTCATCCACGCTGCACAGTTTTTTTGATATCAAAATCAGAATCCCTCCACTAGCTCTACCTTTTGCCTTATCTTTTATCGCATTACAATAAAAAGGGTTATAATTTAATAAAAAAGGTGGCAGATTAGTCAATGGCGCAGCCAAGAAAGTTTCAATAATACATATAACATCAAATTTTACAATGCCCCCGATCTCGTCCCGATCCAACCCCCACAAATTATTGTATCCCCTAGAATTCCAAAAACAAATATTCAAAGGTTGATCCCATAGTGATCCACGCAACCTGTCACACTTTACTTTTCTTACTTGATAATCATTATCATTTGAGATCTTTCTCGGTCTTTCTAAGGCGCGTTCACTTTCACGTTTAGCGGTGGGTTCGTCGCTGGGCGTTGATTGCTATTGGTGATCGCCGGTCTCAATGTTCGAACTATGTGTGTTGTCTGCCCCGGTGTGGTAGCTGATGTTTTTTCTTTGTTGTTGGATTCTTCTTGTGTAGCAGGGACACTCTTTATCCCTGGCTGAGTGTGTTCTGTTCTCAATGCCCATGCGCTGACAGTTGATACAGTTGAAAGGGTTGTCACAGTTGATATGTTCTTCTCTGCTCCTCTGTCCGCACCTGTGACAAACAGGCCTGTCACTGCAGTTCTTAGCCACGTGTCCGAACATGCAACAGCGGAAACAAATGGGGACGTTGACAAGTTCAGTGACGAAGATTCGAGTAAGATTGATATTCAGTTTTCCTTGACTCAAAATATGTCTTGCAATGTCAGGTTTGACGTCGAGTATCCAGTTATTTCTGTACTGATTGCGGCACTTCTTCTTGGCTAAAATCTTGATCCCCCTTAGTAGTTCTTCTCTCCCGAATTTCTCGACCAGTTCTTCGTTTTGCTGAATAATGTTACTGCTCAGTTCTTCCTCTCGTTCTATTTCCGCAGAGATGCCGCACAGTTGGATGGTAGGGTTTTTGAGACCACTTTCCCTTATCTCGACTCCAGGAATTGCTTTATCTTCGAGAATTTGTTGGATTTTTCCTTTTTGTCCTTGGTTTTGTGCTTGAAGTACAATTCTGTCTTTACCAATCTTGATGACATTTTTGAGGCCTCCATCTATGTCTTTTGGATTTATTGTCTGCTGAATAGATTTCCATTTCTCGTTGATGTCTTCCTTGTTTGTCGCTTGTAGTATTATTTCGTTTCTAGTTTCTTGACTTGGTGGTGGTGAGCTCCATGATTCCGGTTCGCTGTTGCCGTTTTGTCGTTTCTCCGGTATTTTCCCATAAGACTTGATGGTTTCAGCATAAGTAGGTGTTATTGGTGCTCCCAGGGGGTGAAGTTCACCCGGGGCATCCGGCGGAAGTAAGGTTTTGCCTTGGGTCGGGTTGTCACGGGTTTGAAACTGCTGAGTGAGTGCATTATACTTCAACATCATTATTTCTTTTTCAAGTTTATATGTTTTCCGGGACAACCTTATAACATTCTCGTAAACTGTTGCGGTTTGGGCAAAGATGTTCAGCTGATCAGCCCTGTGAAACTGGATGTTGCCGTCTTTCTCCTTTGTAGAAGTCACGCGGATCTCCCGCAACGCTTCAATTATCTCCTGCAGTATCCCGTCTTCAATCGCTTCATCTTGAGTATCTTCTACGTTTTTCAAAGTGATATTAGGGCTGGATCTTCTTCGTTTTTTATTCGTGCTTCCTTCTAACGTAGTTCCTTGAGTTTCTTTCTTCGTTGGAGTTCTCATAAGTTTATTTTTAGGATTGAAGAACAGTTGCTCCTTCTCGTCTCCCATTTTCCTCTTCCGAGGGAGGAAGAGCTGTTTTCGGTGCTCACGTTACGCCACTGGTGTCAGTTGTTGATATCGCCGTTGCACAAAAAGGTCTCGTGATAAGAACCGTGCGGCACTTACAAAGAGTTTTCGCGGATTTGCGTGGCTACCATGTGTCCCCGCTGGGTCCGAAATGTCTCATCCGATTCACCGTTCAAAGACGCACAGAATGGTACAAATCACAACCGTGCTAACCAAAACTTCCACAACAAAACACCACAAAACATGTGGACCGGTATAACAACAGCTGTCTCTTTTGCCAATCTCTCCTTGAAGTCGATCGAAGTTGAAGACGAATCTTCTATTGAGTAAACTTTGTCATTGTTGGCAATTTAGCAAACAAAGCGCGTGCTTTGTTAAAATGATGTGAGATTCGCATCTCCCACAACTATTACTTCCAAATCCAGACTGTTTTGGAGATTTTGGATCTATCCTGGCGCAATTTGATAATACATACGTTCACTGGAACAACAATATTGAGGGTGGACAGGAACGAAAGCTTTTTGAAGAACACTTCTTCCACTTTTATTTGCTGCCTCACTTGACCGATCCGATTCGACTCAGAGTTTCCTGAGCAGAAATGAACAACATTGAAAAAGGTCAAGTTTTCACCGAATGGCCTCGATGGAAAATCAAGCAATAGCGATCCTCTTTTTGTGTAGATGCTAAAGTTTAATTGAAAACAAACAGTCTTGAAGTGAAAAATACATCCTCAACTTTGGCCTACGTGGTAGCAAGAACACTTTTCTGCAGATCTGCGGAGTGAACTTTTGTACCTGGATTTCTTGCTATCTGTCCTATATTTTATTCTTGTTTTCTTGGCTTGGAATAATAAAATAAATAATGTCCCTACATTGGTAGTTTAATTGTGACACCCGCTGTAGTTCTCAGGAATGCAGTTGGCGGTTATGTAGAGCCGGCACAGTCAATGTCTTACATTAGAGTATTTCTTACACAAG
The DNA here is from genome assembly GCA_949128115.1 of Anaspis maculata. Classification (NCBI taxonomy): domain Eukaryota; kingdom Metazoa; phylum Arthropoda; class Insecta; order Coleoptera; family Scraptiidae; genus Anaspis; species Anaspis maculata. Next base: position 55,699,054 of record OX421965.1, on the reverse strand, counting down.
AAATAGCACCATGACCGACGGAAATTGAATCACCCGTTATAGAACTATAAAATTCGATTGATCATCATGCAGAATTGCTGAATCAGGCAAAAATAAAAACCTTATTTGCCACCTACCTTTACATGCAGCGGAGAGTGACCATATTGTTTGCGGTGGTACGGCTGATGGCCACGGAGTGTCGCTGGGGTTATTCACCGCTATGGCGGTGAAAAATGGGAAAAAAGCGCTTTTAGCTAGGAAATGCCGGAAGGGCATATCGTGTTTACTCATAACAATAAGTAAAACAATGATTGAAATTAACGTATGGTTCCATTAACAATCAACTTTACAAATTGATGGAACAATCCAACAATCTTGAACGCAGCGGAAGGCGGCGGTTTGGTCATAGTCATCTGGTTCTGAAAAGATAAAAATGGGTTTGAGCATTACGCTACTCTCGTGAATTGATCTCAGGTCAATTCGGTGTTGAATTCAACTTCAACTTGGTCTTGAATCAATATGACTCTGAAACATTTTTGCTGAGCCTTGAATCAATATGATTTTAAAACAGTTCCACTCAGCCTTGAATCAATATGACTTTAGAACAATTCCACTCAGCCTTGAATTAACATAATATTTATCAGTTCAGCCTTTTGTGGGTTTGGTGAAGTGGTTTCCAATGTGTACTGTTTATTCCACCCCAAGCTATTATTCCATATCTTAAAACGGACTCGACAAGAGCTTCGCAAACCATCAACAACGGCTTCTTGTTCATAACATTTCCGAGCTGTCTAAAAGACTACAAAAGCTGACGAAGTTTCTTATTTGTTTTTTCAGTATGTTTCTCTCACCTCAAGTGTTTATCAAGTTCAATACCAAAGTATTTAACTGTATTTGCACCCTCAACAGCCATATCCGTTCCTTCCAGGAGGATTTCATTAAAAGAAGGCAGGCCATTTGAATAGGAACAAAAAGGCAATTACTTTGTCTTGGTCTCGTTCATTGTCAATAATAGTACGCCGGATAGCGACATTTTACCTAAGTCATTTCATCACGCGACAGACTCGGTCAATCGGTAGTTTTTGTGATGGCAAACAAGGAACACAACTTTTGTCACTCATGCGTCGGTTGCTTCAGAAGTTACAGGGTGTCAAACATGTCAACAAGAAAAACTTACCTAATAAGTCATTTCATCACAAGACAGAAACGCCTCAACAATATTTGTAATAATTTTTTTGTGTGATGGCAAACAAGAAAAACAACTTCTGTCAGGTGTCAAACATGTCAAAAAAAAAACTCAGCTAAGTCATTTTATCACGAGACAAAAACAGGTTAATCGGGTCAGTAGAGAGAGATAGTTCCTTCAAAAACATTTTGAGGAGGTGGAGAAGGAGGAGGAGGAGGACACCCTGTAACTTCGGAAGCAACCGCCGCATGAGTGACAGAAGTAGTTTTCCTTGTTTGCCATCACAAAAACTATCGAACCAACCGTTTCTGTCTCGTGATGAAATGACTTAGAAATTCATATCGCTATCCGGCGTACTACAGGTATCTCGTTCATTTTCTTTGTCAAACTGTTCAGGCGGATCTTCGCTTACAAAAGTAATTAGTTTAAACTTATATCATGTGGTACACCGTACATATCTTGATCAAATATGTGATCGTCTAGGCTTTGAAAAAGATATTTATGGCTATAATATTTCTCCAAGTCTCTTAGCGATAATTGGATACAAATATCTCTTTCAAGTAATTTGTTTCCAAGGAGGTTGGATATTTGTTCTATTTTTCTTTCTGTTTTTAGACACAATTGTCATAATCATGAGACGGTAGCAAAAGACCCCCTAAAACAATTACAGCAAAGGTGCGTTCGGCATGTTCACTCTGGAGTGGAGTAGAGCAGAGTGGAGTGGTGCAAGAGTGGATGACGTCACGGATGGAGTGGAGCAGAGAAGAGTGGAGTGGAGTTTTGAATAGAGTCGCTCGCGTGGGATCTGTCAATTGTCAAAGTTTTATTTAGGTTCAAATGTGAAACCATAGCAATTCGCCGTTGTCGGTGGTAATAAGATGATCCTGTTCCATCTTGAACTCAATTTACTCTCTGATGGTGATTTTTTCCCAACGAAATAACGAAAACTAAAGTTACGTGCCAAAACCAATTGACAATTGACAGACCGCCAGCGTATTGCGCATGTTCACTCCGTAAGTACTACCTTCACGAGGTGGGACTTTCAGAGTAACTCTTTTTACTCCACTCCACTATGTCCACCCGAACGGCACAGGGTAAACATCTGTCACTCCAAAAGTCCAACCGAACGCTGTTGGAGTGAAAAGAGTAGGTAGGAGTGAAAAGAGTGAGCATGCCGAACGCACCTCAAGTAGTGCCATACGTTGAGTGATCAAGATGTCAATAATTTTACCACTGATTTCCGTTTGATGAATTTCAAAGCATTTACATCCGCGTCGACGTCAGATTCGTAAAGGGCTGCAAGACAAATGTTACAATGCGTTGACTCTCCCCGATACATTCGAATGATGTATCCGGCCATGTACGCCACGACATTTTCCGAAAACTCGGATTGGACCGGAATTGCTGGAATGTTGATTTCCGCTTCCTCTATTTGTGCCTCAATCTCATCCATCTTGCTGCAGTTTCGATGGAGATATACGTCTATTTCATCTAGTTTTTTTTGTGTGGACGTTACCGTCAGTATCTGATTCTGGTATTGGACGATACAGTTGCCATTTCCATCACGTAGATCGTTGTGCACCAACAGGCGTTTATAGGTCCTTATAAATTGCAAGCAATTAGAGTTGACGACCCATCCATTTCTCGATCTGAAAAATATCTAGTTGAAATAAGAAATATTTTTTGAAACATAATAAAGGTGCCGTCGTGGCTGTTGGTTCACCTGTTGGAGGTTCGACCGCGCAACGAACGGTCGCTGGTAGAACAGGTAATGGACAGGGAGCTGGTGCCTCAAAACTTACGTCATAAGGTACATGATTTTAACCCTGTAGGTCTAATGTGCGTCGATATGGTTCTTAAAAATTTCTTTGTCTTACATGTCAGACCGGGGGCTTTAGGCTGGTATAAGCTTGTCAATTTTAGAAAAATGTCAAAAATATATGTCATAAGGTACATGAATGAAACCAACGGGCTTTTGTGTGGGAAGATCCTCTTAATCAAAAATCGGGTCATAATACAAATTTTTTGGGGGCTCTCGGTCCATAAGACAAGTTTGAAATTTTTAAAAAAGGCCATTTACTTTCTCCTGGAGACTTCTTCTTCGCTTTGGCATAATTTCAGTAATGAAAAACGATTCTCACATGATTTTTTTACGCAGGCTTCGAATCAGTCAACAAAAACTTTTAATGGTACATCGCTTACAGGGTGCAACATCAAAATTTTTTTCTCAAATCGTACACCCTGCATTTTAAATGGAAATCGATTCCGTTTTTCATCCTGATTACAAATATATATCACACTTGGTGGCTTAGTCAACAAAACGCCTGTGAAAAATTGATAAATTTTGGTCCTTTTTTGGAAATTTCAAACTTGTCTTATGGACCGAAAGCCCCTCAAAAATTTTGTCTTACGACCAGATTTTTGACCAAGGTGATGTTCCCACACAAAATCCAGTTGGTTTCATTCATGTACCTTTTGACGTAAATTTTTGGCCATTTTTTCGAAAATTGACAAGCTTATACCAGCATAAAGCCCCCGGTCTGACATGTAAGACAAAGCAATTTTTAACAACCTTATCAACGCACATCAGACTTACAGGGTTAAAATCATGTACCTTATGACGTAAGTTTTGAGGCACCCAGCTCCCTGTCCATAACTGATGAACGAACAGCTGAGAACCGAACTGCGAAAATTATTGACTAAACTAGGCTTTCCCGATAAAGAATTCGCGGTAAGTATTGCGGTTTCAAGGTTTCAATTGCAATTTTTTCCCATCAAAGTGGAATGCCTAGTGCCTCCAATAGACACCAACCTAACACTGCAGAAAAACAACTCCAAGTGGTCCTGGCTAAACTTATATGTTAGTAGGTATTTTAAAGTACCATTTTTCACTTCTGCTTGGTATAACTGTACTGCAGCAAGAATGGACACAATGAATCCTAAAAAGGGTGTTTGGTTTGGCGTTTCAACCAAAGGTTTTCCATCAAGCCTAGTACAGTTTTTTTTTAATGCAACTGCCTTTTTCAACTGCGGCATCCAGTACGGTTCGTTTGCTGGTTTCAGCGGAATTTTGCAGGCTCTGCCAAATGAATTTCTTGAATTAATCAAGTCAAATAATCCATCCATCATTCTTATGAACTGGATCGTCGGCGTTGCATTTTTAAATTCTTTTAAGCATAAGTCAGCTCGAAGAAATTCGAGTGCGTCCACAACGCTCGTGTCTAATCTTTGGGCCGCCATGCCAGGTTTACCTAGATAAAAGAATATAAAGGAAATTTTGAAAATTATGATGATACTATAAACTTAGGGACGCCGCGCCGGTCGATTGCTATAAATGCGCTCACGCCTTCGGGTTAAAGAGCCTTATCATTCAACAGAAATTTATTATCGAAGTCAATATTTAAAAGTCCTCTGTATGCTTGAAGCAGCTCCGATTAAAAGGCCTCTACCTAAATCGGAGGCGGTGATTTTCTTCAAACTCACATTCACTGATTTCACTTCGTATCTCCATATAAACATGTGAAAAGAAAAAATCAGAGGAAAACCGGTCACAGCCGAAGATAGCCAAATTTTACGCGCGCCATGCTAGGGCCTTCATTTGACTTGAAAAAAATCTCCGCTTTTCAGGGTGGGCTCCATCTGGAGCCAAAGTTGTTTGGCTGTGAAAATCATCAACAATTTGCTTGAAAATTTGCAGCTTCATTTCTTCAGCTGGAAATTTTTCACTGAAAAACCACCCGGTACGATCATGCAGAATACTGTTAAGAGTCTACACTGAAAAAAAGGTTTTTTTCTGAATCAAATAAAGGCTCTAGGATGGCGCATGCAAAATTTGACTATCTTCGGCTGTGATCGGTTTTTCTGATTTTTTTTTTCACATATGTTGCGACACCATTAATATAAAATATCTTAGTTTATAGTTTATACATGATATCTATACTTAATTAAGTTTTTATACACGTTAATTCTTTAACTTTTCTATGTTTATTCACCTATTTGTATCTATTGTATTCTTTGTTATTCAGCAGCTCAATGTGTTGAGAAGATGTTTTAATAAAAACTATATATATGAAGTGAAAGCTCCAGATGTCAGTTGGAAGAAAATCACCGGCTTCGATTTAGAGACTTTTTATTCGGAGCCGCTCTGAGCGTACAGAGGACTCTTGAAAAGAAAAGATGGCTTTACTCATTGCGAGTTTTTTTTATCTTTTTCAAAAAAAAAGTTTTAAAAAGTTGAAAGTAAATCGCAGTGAATGACTAGAGCCATCTTTTTGTTTCAATATTGATCTCAACGATATTCTCTTGAAAAAAAGGCCGGTCAACACGAAGGCGTGAGCGCATTCTATAGCAATCCACCGGCGCCTAGTATAAAATAGGTTAAGCCGGGATTGAACATCAATTTTAAAAAAATCAAATAAATGTTTTTTTTTTGTAATTGTTCAGAAATATAACGTGAAAAGTGTTACATAACTAAAAATACGAAAGACAGGTGTCCCAGAAATCACTTCAGGAAATTCAACCACAACGTCCTTGGATGATGTTGACAACGGCTGCGACCCCTACTGAAAATATCCCGATTGAAATTAAAAAAAAAAGAAAAAATGTGAAACCGATTGAATGCGAAATTCTTTTTAGCGTACGATAAAATTCACCCCCCTCCAGTTGATTCCCCTTCAAGATATTTCGAAAAACTAAAAACTTTTTCTTCACGATTTTTACCAGGGACCTTAAATCGATCCTCTAAAAGTTTCTAATTGGTACCGTATACAGGGTGTGATATGTAACTTTTTTATTTTAAATACAACACCCTACATTTCATTCCGTTATTTGATGAAGCCTTTTTTTCTAATTACAAATATATATGACACTTATGATTTATTTTGACAAGTAAGTTGTCGAAAAAATAATAAAATAGATAGTCACATAATTTTGTTTCGCGACAGGATGGCTTTGGTTTCTACAGTTCACTTAAAAAAAAGTTATTCTCGCAGCATTTTATCTGCGGAATTCAACTTTGCATGGAAAAATGGTCCAATTCGTTCCTAATACAGGGGGTCGCGTAATTTTTAATTTTTGATTTATTTGACTACCTGTTTTATAATTTTTTTGACGGTCTCTTGTCAAAGTAAATCATTAATGTTATATATTTTTGTAATCAGAAAGAAAGGCTTCATCAAATGATGTATTAATATATAGGGTGTTGTATTTGAAATAAAAAAGTTACATGTCACACCCTGTATACGGTACCAATTGAAAACTTTTAGACGATCGATTCAAGATCCCTGGGAAAAATTGTCAAGAAAAAGTTTTTAGTTTTTCAAAATATCTCAAAGGGGAATCTCCTAGAGGGGGGGTGAATTTTATCGTGAACACCTTGTACTTTCCCAAAAAATGGGAAAAAGGCGCTTTTAGCTTCACTTTGTCCGTCCGTCTGTCCGCCCGTACCCGGGATAACTCCTCAGTGAAGACAGATATCGATGTGGTGTAAACGCTGATCAATAGTACGTATGTCCAGGATGTCAAGTTGACTTTTGGTTTTTTGTTGTTCTGCCGCCATCTTTCATCCGCCATTCAATTTCTCTAAAAGTGATCCGATTGAAATGAAATTTGCAGGCAATGTGAACCACATCAAGATCTATCCAATTTTCGACAATTGATGCCCCGCCGCCATCTTGTATTCACCATATCGAACATGTTTCGAAGTAATAGAACTAAAAAAATTATGCCTCAACGAAAAGTGATATCGATTTGGTGCAAACGCCAATGAAATAAGACAATTAAATAAATAAAAAATAAATAAATAAATGCGTACGTGTCCACCATAGCACCATATTAAGTTGACCAATGATTTTTGTTATTTGGCTGTCATCTTTGATCCGCCATTTTGAATTTCTCTGGAAGTGGTCTGATTCGAGTGAAATTTGCAGGCGATGTGAACTTCAATTAGACACTTCAAATTTTCGACAATTGATGCCCCGCCGCCATCTTGTATTCTCCATATTGAACATGTTTCAAAGTGATAGAACTAGAAGAATTATGCCGCAACGAAAAGAGATGTGATGCAAACGTCAATCGAATGCATACGTGACCACCATATAAAGTTGACCAATGATTTTTGTCACTTGGCCGCCATCTTTGATCCGCCATTTTGAATTTCTCTGAAAGTGGTCCGATTTGAGTGAAATTTGCAGGCGATGTGAACTTCGTTAAGATACATCCAGTTTTTGACAATTGATGCCCCGCCGCCATATTGAAATTTCTCATCACTCAACGATTTTCATGGAGCTTGGGACTTCCCTTTGTGTCATATGATCAATCTCCGTGGTCCGTTTGCTAAAAAATGAAATTGGATGCAATTTACCATCACCTTGCTTTTGCATCAAAACATTTCGTTCACCGGATATGAAATGATTGCGTTTTTCAATCGTTCAAAAGCCATGGTTTCCGCTTGTCCGAATTCAAATTTCTTTCGTTTGATCATGTCTTGAAGGGGTTTCGCGATCATCGAGAAATTTTCAATAAACCGTCGAAAATAACTCACCAATCCCACGAATCGTTGGACTTCTCTCACGTTTTTAGGCAACGGAAACCGTCTCAGCGCTTCAATATGCTCTTCACTGGGTGAGATTCCTAGGGAATCAACGTAATACCCCAAATACTGGATACCACTCATCATAAACACGCATTTTTCAAGCCGCAAAATCAACGAATTAGACACCAGTAAGCTCAGAACGGTTTGCAATGTTTCCAAATGTTCCGACATTGTATCCGTCGTGATTACTATATCATCAACGAAGATGCACACTTTGTGCTGTCGCAATAAAGGCTCAAAATTTTTGAAAACATATCTCATGAATATTGATTGTGAATTGCAAAATCCAAAGGGTAGCTTTGAAAATTCATACTGCCCAAGAGGCGTCACGAATGAGGTATACTTTCTGGCGTCCACAGCCAGGTCAACATGGTGGAATGCACTCTCCAAGTCCAGCTTTTGTGAAATACCGTTTTCCCTTTAACACGTCCAACTGATCATCGATTAATGGTAATGAAAAGTGTTCCTTGACGGCATGTTTGTTAAGTTCACAGAAGTCGACACAAAGCCGCATGTCGCCTGTCTTTTTCTCAACGAGTACTATTGGAGACGAAAATGGACTGTTACTTTCCCTCACTATCCCTCGCGCAATAAGATCGTCGAGGATCTCTTGCAACTTTTCTTTTTCGAAAAATGATAATGGTCTGGGGCGAAAATGGAATGGCTGATGGTCGTTCTCCAACGTTATGGATACTTCCAACCTTCATGCGGAGCCCTCAGGCTTCTTCTGTTTAACATACATATCAATCATGGGCTTCACCTGATTTTTCCTCCGCTTTGTAGAAGTCCTCCGATTGTCGCCATCTTACCATGTATTTCTTTTTCGGATCAAAGGGATGCTGAAAATAGAAAAGTTGCATAAAATAAAGCAGCGTATTAGATTTTTTGGAAAAAATATAGATTGCCCACATTTCCATGCAGGGCACCGAGATAGTCGTGGCAAGCAAATAATAATTTAGGATTTCCGTCAAACGCGAGTTGTACATTTGGCTCACCAAACTTGGCTCGACAAGTGAAACACCTCAGAAAATACCTACAGATTCGGAGTTGAATATAATTGAGACGATCGATTTAAAACACACACCGTTTATTGCTGCGTACTACTACAATAAATACACGCCAATAATTATCCACTTGGAATTATATCGCAGGTACTTCGCTTGTTTCGCACTTGTCACCACTTCGCATTCCAATTCAACACTGCCCTGAGCTGCCGGCTGATGCCTTATATAAGGCCTCCGAATAGTGTTCCCAAACTTACTGTCTGCTTCCAGCAAATTCCATAGTGGCCCGGCATTCCTGAATAATCACACACGCTACCCGCATAATTCTGCCGGGTTCTGGAGCGGCGCCTCCGCCAAAATGGACAGATTTTTTTCGATCGAGCATTGAAGTCTCCCTTCAGTTTCACATACACGAACGCTCTGGGGCCATATTTCTAGAAGAGAGCGATCACCAGGCGATCGCGGTGCAGCCAATCACAGCCCTGGTTGCCTAGAAACTGCGCATGTGAACGGATCACATCCTTTCTAGAAATAGGGCCCCTGGAGTGCACCAGATCGCTCCAGACTTCTACACTGCGATCTAATGGATGGAAGGATCCAGAAAGATCGAGTGTTTACCAATATGTACGGGATCGCCGCTCGTAACAATATTCTACACCTATGTCATAATTTTCATGAGAATATTGTCACAAAATCAAGGCCTACTAAATACTTCCATTATTTATCCAATTCATCGTGCGCCAGCTTGAAATTGAAATATTTCAAAAGCGGTTGAAGATATTCTAGAACAATTTGCGGCATCTTGATCAGCATGGAATTCGGCATCTATCTGGTGATTTTCATGATTATATCGATTTTAATTCAAGAGATAAAATTGGGTCACCATCTGGAATTGATGACGTCACACAGGTCAAACGGCACAATTTCCGGCAAACCGTCTGATCAGGCAAGGCTTCAAGCCACATGAGGAAGGCACTGATGATAGCCGTGAAAAATTTCCACCCAAAATCATGGAAAATAACACATATTTTAGATTTGAGAAATTTGAACATTCAAACGCCTATATCTGAAGAACTGTCACAGCGATACTCAATTCATACGCACCAAAATATTCGGTTTCATTTGTTCTAACTTTTGCTTCGAAAATGAAATCGATGTTTTCAACGGTCACAGAGATCTAGGCAAAAAAACAAAAATTTGCAGACATCTTAAGACATTTTCCAATATGGCGGCCGTAACACAAGGTTGATTTCCGTGGACTTTTAGTATGTTGATCAGAAGGCTTTGTACTATCACTGTACCAAGTCCCCTTCCATTGCGAGTTTTTTTCCCTTTTTTTTTTTCCTAAAATGACTGCATTATGAGTTATTTTTCTATCTATTTTTTTATTTGTGAATTTTTTTGATCAAGATTTGAAGAATACAAGTTTTTTTTCAGAAATAGTGTTTTCTTGTAGATATGACGTCATAGCAGAACAACTGAACTAGGTATGACATCAAAAAAAAAAATGGCTGGATGTAAAAAAATACGTGGTTTTCATTTCCATACGCAATCATTAAGATGTCAATAAAAAGAAATGACATTTATGCCACATGTCAAAAATGACAAGTAGGGAAAAATATCGACGTTACAGGTTGATACGCATCAGTCTAAATCACTATACCCCTTGAAGAATTTTCAAAAATTTTCTCACTATATGACCACAGAAATTATTAGAAATTTTGGTAATTTTTCAACTTTCGGGAATTTTTTCCCACCGAACGGTAATTTACAGGAGTTTTTGACCTATCAATCTTCGATCAGCATTAGTCTAGCCACAAAATATATAAAAATTAGCGATTTTAACTGAAAGCTATTTTGAATTCTCCATTTTCCAAAAAAGGCACCAAAAATGGTGTCTACTAATTCAATGTCATGTTTACAGGAAACCATTTTTGTAACTTCTTTTGATAATAAGAAGTCGAATTTGGCATGCGGCTTTCTTGAAATAGGATGTGTGCGCGATGCTATCTAGTTTTCAAATTTTCTTAATACAAAATCAAAAATTTTCAAATTTTTTCGGAAATTTTGATGAAATTTCCTGTACATTTTCTCTTTGGGGGAGTTTCTACTTGAAGAAAAAAAATCAAATCAAACCGACTCCCGTCATAGTGGACGTGGTAGGAAAAAACAAGTTGCAAGAGGCAAACCACTTGGCAGGATCGTAAGTAAGACTTAAATAAACAATTGACCAGCAGTGCTTTCATTTCCGTCCCTTAGGATTTGAATGGCGCCCTTTTTTCAAAATGACGGATTTTATCTAGGGGCAGAAGGTATCGAATAGCCTGGTGATGTCCAGCTCCGTTAAAATATATGGAGCTATGTCTCGATCGATTTCTGGGACATCAAACACTTTTTAAAAAAATTATGGAACATTGACATCTGTCGCAGGCAAATTTGGTGGAGGCGCCAAAATGAATTTTGTACGGTCATAAGAAAATTGCTCTTACATTTTTATTTTTCAACTGATTTTAACACAAGGTATCTCATTATGTGAAAAAGTAATTTTTTTTTGTTATCTCATACCTTCCATGAAAAAAGACATTGAGAAATGTTGAAGAAAAAAAATTAAAATAATTAAAAAAAAAGATTTTTTAAATTTTTTTATTCTCATGAAAATTGCCACATTAGTAGATTTTGTTGTGCCCTTTCTAAATTTGCACTTCTACGATTTATATCTTTGCAGTGCGCACCGCCATGTTGAAAAAATGAAATCTGACTAGAAGTTTTTGACAATATCTATATTTTAGTCTATGCGAGATTGAAATGTTTATATACGTATGAAAGTACATTCAATTCTCCACGATTTGACACCTGAACCATTTCTGTGCGACTCGGGGTTCTTGAGCCAGAGCTTCCGGAAGTATCAATTTTCGGTGTTGAATAGTGACCGTGCCTACCGGATTCTACCACTGGATCACCACCATGTCTTCATCAAGTCACCCATCAACAACGCGTCGTCATTTATCTCAAATCATGAACATTTGTGGACCTGGCACAGCCCCAAGAGGTGATTTTTTTTTTTTGGAACCAAAAATTGATACTTTCAGAAGGTCTAGCTCAAGAACCGTGGGTCGCACAGAGCTGGTTCTGATGTCAAACTGTGGAAGATTGAATTTGCTTTCATATGTATAGAAACATTTCAATGTCACATGAACCAAAATTCAGATATTGTCAAAAACTTCTTTTGAGACATCATTTTTTCAATATGGTGGCGCGTACTGCAAAGATATAAGTCGGAAAAGTGCAAATTTAGAAAGGGCACATCAAAGTCTACAAACAGGGCAAATTGCATATAAATAAAAAATGTAAAAAATCTTTTTTTTTTATTATTTTTTTTTTAATTTTTTTCCAACATTTTCCAACGTCTTTTTCCAATGGAAGGTATAAGGTAACATAAAGAATTCACTTTTTCACAAAATGAAATGTCTTGTGTTAAAATCCGTTGAAAAGTAAAAATGTTACAGCTATTTTCTTGTGACAGTACCAAATTCCTTTTGGCGCCTCCACCAAATTTGCCTACGGTAGATGTCCATGTTCCACCATTTTTTTAATCAGTGTTTAATGTCCCAGAAACCGATTGAGACATAGCCCCCTATATTTCTACTAAGCTGGACATCACCATCATCATCATCATCATCAGATAATATCCACCATTTTGAAAAAGGGGCGCTATTCCAATCCTAAGGGACGAAAAAAAAAGCACTGCGGGTCAAATCGTTTATTTAGGTCTCAGTTGTAACCCTGCCAAGTGGTTTGCATTTATCATCATTTGCAACTTATATTCCCTATTTCGGTTGTACCACGTCCACTATCAATAACTTTTTAAGTCGCATCAGAAACCCCTCAATGCACTATTGATTCCATAATTTTAATAAAAAATAGATATAGGACCCCCTCGAGGACCCCCCCTCCCGCCAGCGAGTGTATCAATAATAGGGTGATTGCATGTAGAGGGAGTTTATGGCAAAATGTCAATAATGTCATTGTCATCTGTCAAGTTTCATCCATGTTGGAGTCAACGTCAACCGGACTAACCTCACTTAATACTGTAATTTTTACGTGTTTTATTCACATACTGTTCGGCGTTTACTAGATCAAGATTGTGATTTCTCATCATTCTATCATTCTAACAATGCTTTACACCTGTTATGTGCCCCAATGCAATTCCACAACAAACGTCAAAACATAACTGTCGACCTTTGCGCTGCCTGCCGGTGATCAGGTGAACGAATTTCATGCAATCACCCTATTATAACATCATAATATAAAAGAAATTAGTTCTTTTCAGTTCATGCTGTATAAAGCTTCTAAGGGTCTGGACAGTTCTGTTGTGCAACTGTGGGTGCTTTTCACTTGTGTTTTTCGGTATTCCGCCATTGAAGGGTAGGTGATGCAAATTGTTTCTTGAAAAGTGTTCTCACTAGGTGTTTCTGAGGATCTGAGGGGTCGTCCACTTTGCTCGTCGAGCTGGAAATTATGCTAGAAGATATCTCTCAGTAAAAGAAGTTGAGAAATTTCAGGTAAGCACTTACATTCACGCTTTGCTTTTTAGCGCATTTTCCATCTTGATGAAAATCGCTATTGCAACCGCTTTGTCCGTCCGTCCGTCCGTCCGTCCGTCCGTTCCTCGAACTCCTCCCAAACTAGACGACCTAGCTTTCTAATTTTTTCGCTGTTACATAGCTGCCACTCCCAAAGGAGGGCTAGGCTATATTGGATGTCCATATTGCGCCGCCAACATAGAGAAAACCGCCCCCGATAAACTTGAAATAACGTAATATTGCACTTTCTACCAGACCTGATGCTCTGGTGTTCTCATTTTTTGAAAAATACATAGTTGCCATTTATAAACGTAAGCCAAGAAACATTCCGTCTTCAATATGCGCCGCCGACATGGAAAAACTGCTAAAAACCGCCCCCAATCACTTTAAAATGAAAAACATAAACCCGAAGACATAGCGATCTGATTCTTTCGGTATATAAATAGCTGACTGAAAATGGGGAAGGATAGGCTACTTTTGGTTAGTCGCCGCCCCCAGATTCCGCCCCCAAACGATAAAAAGTGCAACTTTCACAAATATTACTGATTGAGATGTTCCCTTAAACATTTAAGAACTGCCAACTCAATTTGTGCAACATTTGCTCAGCCGAACGCTGCCGCTCCCACACGCCGCCCCCAAAGTAAGAGATAAATGAAAAACATGAACCCAAAGACATAGCGATCTAACTTTTTCACTATATGGATAGCTGACTAAAAATGGAAAAGGATAGGCTACTTTTGATATGGCGCCGCCTCCAGCTTCCGCCCCCAATAGAAAAAAAGTGCAACTTTCAACAATTTTCACTGATTTAGCTGATATTGTTACCTCGAACATTTAGAAACTCTTGACTCAAACTGTGCAAGAATTTCTTTGCCAAACTCTGCCGCTCCCACACGCCGCCCCCAAAGTGAGAGATGAATGTAAAACATGAACCTGAAGACATAGCGATCTAATTCTTTCACTATATTGATAGCTGACTGAAAGTGGAAAAATATAGGCCACTTTTAATTAGCCGCCGCCTCCAGCTGCCGCCTCCAAACAAAAAAAAATGCAACTTTCACAATTTTCACTGATTGTCATATTTCCCTCTCATTTGGAAACTCCCACTTCAAACTGTGCAACAGTTACTTTGCCGAATGCTGCCGCCCCCATACGCTGCCAATAAAGTGAGAGATGAATGAAAAACATAAACCCGAAAACATAACGATCTATTTCTTTCGCTATATGGATAGCTAACTAAAAATGGGAAAGAATAGACTACCTTTGACATGGCGCCGCCTCCAAATTCCACCCCCAAAAGAAAAAAGTGCAACTTTCAATAATTTCCACTGAATTACATTTCAATGTTACCTCAAACATGCAGAAACTCCCAACTCAAACTGTGGAAGAATTTCATTGTCAAACGCTGCCGCTCCCACACGCCGCCCCCAAAGTAAGAGATGAATGTAAAACATAACCCTTGAGACTGTGGCAATTGCTAATATAATTAAGTAGGTTATTAATAGTTCCGGGCAAATGTGAATTCAACTTAGCGAGATAAGGCCGAGAGTGGCTTGAAAGAAACCCAACGCTGAATCGAGTTATATGAGCCAGGCTGTTAAAAAAAACGGAGAGCTATAGAAAACCCGGCAGAGTCCTTGAATAATAGAGAAATTGCTTCGGTTTGGCCGTGAG
Organism: Anaspis maculata; assembly: GCA_949128115.1. Taxonomy (NCBI): domain Eukaryota; kingdom Metazoa; phylum Arthropoda; class Insecta; order Coleoptera; family Scraptiidae; genus Anaspis; species Anaspis maculata. The sequence continues at coordinate 55,684,036 of OX421965.1, read as the reverse complement.
AAGTAATAACTAACTTGTGGACAAAGAAATGTTTATCTAAGTTTCGAAAATTCGGGCAACGGTGTAGTTAACGCCCGGATGCGACGGCATAAAACGCCTGCTGGTTTATGATATACTGAAAGGCCGCATAAAAGGGCCGAAAAGGGCCGTTGCCATGTGGCCAGCACCTTGCCGACTCGAGAATTTCGCTTACAAGAAAATTAAACGCGGTTAATTACCAGTTTCCAAACTGAAAACTCGTAGATGTGATTGTATGGCGGAAAGAGTAAGTTTACAGATTAGGGTGCGAAATAAGAGTCAAGTAGACACCAAACAAGAAAGGGTTTCATTCAAGCGATTCTGCCCAGTCCGGCCAGTTTGGATTACACTATTCGGGTAATTTCTTTATGTTTAGACATAAGCCCGGAAGTTATAAACGTAAGCTAAAATATCTTGATATGTCAACAGTCAGATGGGAGTGGGGAGGTATCGATAAGATTGTAATTATCCAAATTGGTGTGGAAAATGAGACGACTGGCGCCATCTGACGGTGAATGCTATAAGGAGTGCGGCCAGAAGGGCGATATTTGCAAGATCGAACGTGGTCGACAGAATCCAATACGCGATCGATATCAGGGGGTGGAAAATTTGTGATTGGACGAGACTAGGGTTGGCTAAGTCTCATTGGTAGAGGTGAAGGACTTTCGGAAGTGGAAATGAGGGTGTAGCTCAGGGGATGTGGGCGAGCTCTCGTGGCTTTTTTGCTTGAGCTCTCATCGTGACAAGTTGCATTGAAAAACGTGAATCCAAGTCCTCTGGGGATTTAAGATTTTGTTCTGTCAAGGCAGTTTTTGATAAGTACAAGCGTGAAGCTAAAATTTACTAATTTACTCACTGAGTTAAATAACAGATTTCAGATCGTTGTTTGCATTTAAAGAATTCAAATTCCAAGTCAATTAAACAGATTAAAGTCAGTTCGGTGGTCGGAAATTTCCACAAAAGTCAAAAAGGAGTTTCAGTGAAAATTTCGTGTGTTCAGATTGCTAAATTAAATCAGGGTTAATTCGCGTGGTGGGTTTGGTGTAAATTCAATTAGAAAGAGGTGATATTGTGTGTGTGTTGGAGACAGCACAACAGGCAGCAGGCTTCAAGTCGAAATTCTGAGCATCGGGACCAAGGAATAGGAAAATCGCTGCTACTCCGCCGGTCGTCAAATAAAGGTTGGTCTCGTTTTCTGCACTAATTGAGGTTTAAAATATTATTAATTACCGGCCGTGGAAACCAATGCTGCTGAAAAATTAAATAAGGATTAGAAGTCCACAGAAAATTGTAGCTAAGTGTAATTCGAGGGTACCAGCCGAGAAATTTGGTATTGCCTTCCCGCCAATGGCTCAGCCGGCTCACTGCCCCGAACACGTGAAAGTTCATCAAATGAATTAAATGCACCCTGATTGGCCACTAGGTGAGCGCCATTATTGTTCCATCTTGCAACAACAAAAATTACTTCCGTCACAGGCTAAAGAATCGGCCGGACACCATCGGCAAGGCGAATCTCCAAGCCTCATCATGCGAATGAAATTTCAAGCCTTTTTTCTTTCTCTCGATCAAGCAGACGACCGCAATGGCAAAGAAAATTTACAGTTCAAGTCCACCAAAAGGGCGGCTGCAAATTGCCCACCTTTAAAGACATCACCTATAAACACCGCCAAAATGCGAAAGTCTCGCGCGAGATTCGATAAACGAAGGGTTGTGATCAAGAAGGGTTCAACATAACTCCGTGGGGGCGCGTCGCGAGAATCCGTTGGGTCATCGAAGACTTGAGCTGAGGCGCGACGCCCGAAGAGACCAATAGCGAGAGCGTCGTAATTACTTCCCTCCAAATATCTGTTGAAAAATTCTGTCCAAGGATTGTTATTTTCTGCCACCGGCAACTTCAGCCACGTCGAAATAAAATTATTCAAAGAAAGCCACCGTGATTCTCTTAGCAGTATCGAGGTTTCAGGTGAACTCGAGCCGTTTTGTGGTGAAAAACCATACCTGCACTTTCCTTCGGCGCCGTTAGCTAGGTGTAGTGTAGGAGACATTTACTGTTGTTTTGAGAGCCATTAAAATGGTATTTGAAGTGTGAATCCGGCAGTTATAATGCCATTAGATGATAAAGTTATTGAGATGGGAAAATATCCCATATCTCATTGTTTGAAGGCATACGATCAAAGCCGAAGCTGTCGTACAAAGCCAACGAGTGAAAAATTATAATCAAAATTTGACGATTATCAAAGTCAAGTCAAAGCACGGCAAATTGTTGGTTTCCAGGACAGGTGGTTGATAAGGCGTGGGTGATCTGTAAGCCTGCGTCAAGCGACAGAATTGTGTGATAACATTAGTGTGATTACTGACATGAAATTCAGTGTTTATTGTTGTTACTCTGGGCGTCATGTTTTGTAAAACGTCGCTACGTTCCGTATTTCGAGCAGTCAAGTGTTTAATTTGCGTTGCGGTTTAGGTAGAGTTTCTTCCCCTTTGGTTTAGCTCAAATTTGAATTGTTGTTAAATTTGGATAGGGTTTTCTTTCAGGTATCATGGCAACGTCCTCCGTGTTATTTCAATAAGTTAGGTCGTTTACAATAGGGATTCAATCTGCGGGTAGGCAGAGCTGTACCAACTGTAGCAAGTCCCTGAAATCACAGCACAAGACCATCCTGGTGGGTTTTCCGTGGTTTCCCCACCAGGTCAATAGGCGAATGCCATGGTTACATTTTCCACGAGGAGGTCAGTATGACTCCGATTACGCTAATTAATTAGAGAACTGTGATTTGATTTAAAATAGGATATTTAAAGAAATCTCCCACTGACTAGGGTAGGATTAAGGACCTGTGTATCAATTGTCTTCTCTCTATTATGACTTTGTTGTAATAAACAGGATTGTGGTTGACTTTCGTGTTATATCTCTCTGTTTAGTACCTGTTCTCTTGTGTCACTTATCAATGAAAGAACAAGCGGTTATGAATTAATTTGACAACGTAGGGAAAAGTGGAATGGGACTCTATCAGCGGAGCTTCTCGTACTGTCACTTTCTTTGACAGAGCCAGTGAAAGGGTTAGTGAAAGAAAAGGGGTGGCTCTATTAGCGGAGTCCACCTCAGTGTTTGTGAATCTACTGTAAGAGGCCAGACAGCAGTTAAGTATGGTTTACACTTTTGTTAGACGATCACGCCGGAATGTCAACTGACGGGTTAGGAGAAAGGGGTTGTACCGTTACAAGACATAGCGATCTAATTGTTTCGCTATATAGATAGCTGACTAAAAATGGGAAGAGAGGCCACTTTTGATTAGTCGCCGCTTCCAGCTCCCGCCCCCAAACAAAAAAAATGCAAGTTTCACAATTTTCACTGATTGTCATATTTCCTTAAACATATTTCAGAAACTCTGAACTCAAACTGTGCAACAGTTACTTTGCCAAATGCTGCCACCCCCACACGCTGCCCTTAAAGTAAGAGATAAATGGAAAACATAAACCCGAAGACATAGCGATCTAGTTCTTTCGCTATATGGATAACCGACTAAAAATGGAAAAGAATAGACTACTGTTGATTAGTCGCCGCTCCCAGCTCCCGCCCTCAACCAAAAAAATATATTGATGAGTGAAAGAATTTTCATTCACATCTATTTCATTGGCAAGTATCCCATTCTGATAACTAGAGAGCGGATTTATGATTTTTTACATGTTCTATTCGCTAAGTTGGATGCAACTGTCGACTTGCACCTTGACGTTTCCATCTATAAGGAACCTAAATACCAAGTTTTATTTCGCATATAATTTATTATTTTGACTTTTTACCGCATACAAATTGATAGTCCATATAATCGGATATAGCCGCATATTTAGTTCATATTTTTGCACATAACTGAATATTTGTCACTATTTTGGCCATTTTATCTATATGTGCGAGAAAATCACGATATTTTCATTTCAAAGAAAAAATAATTTAAATTTTTCGAAAAGTTTTTTTTTTACTTCGATGATCAAAGTTGGTTGGTTGGTTTTACATGTAAATAGTGTATTTTTCACTATTCTTGCAGCTTATATCACATATTTACTCGCATATATTGCTTTATTTGAACATTTTTACCGCATATTTTGATACTTTTTAAGCGCATATAAACTGCATATTTTGGACTTTTTTACCGCATATAAATCCGCTCTCTACTGATAACACAATATCACAATGGCCGCTTTCATAAGACGGGAGCAGCTACCGCTACGCTCCTTCGGAACTGTTGGCGTCTTACGAACGCATTGTTGGAAGTAGCGGTGGCTGGCGGTGACACATCCAGCGCCGCGTCAAGAACAGCCGAAAATATAATCTGGTCTTGGAGAATTTCACCCAGTGCTATAGCTCGATGGTCTATATTTAACAAGCGATTCACATTAGCTGGGAAAAAACTTATAATCTTCAAAAATTCAAAACAGCACGTAAGGTAAACAGCACCGAACAACACTCTTGAATCCATAAAATGTCAGGATGACACTTGCAAACATCAAAATTTAACGTTTCTCTCATTTTTCTACCTCCCACTCCTATCGCTCATCATGCTACCAAAATGTAGCGAACTTCCGAGCTGCTACAAAACATGGCGTCCGCTCCGAGCGGAGCGGAAAAGTAGCACACCGTTCACGAGACAAATCGGTAACAGCTCCACAACTGTTGTGACTTATGAATGCGCCCAATGGCCGCTTTCATAAGACGGGAGCAGCTACCGCTACGCTCCTTCGGAACTGTTGGCGTCTTACGAACGCATTGTTGGAAGTAGCGGTGACTGGCGGTGACACATCCAGCGCCGCGTCAAGAATAGCCGGAATTATAATCTGGTCTTGGAGAATTTCACCCAGTGCTATAGCTCGATGGTCTATATTTAACAAGCGATTCACATGAGCTGAGAAAAAAATTATATTCTCCAAAAATTCAAAACAGCACGTAAGGTAAACAGCATCGAACAACACTCTTGAACCCATGAAATGTCAGAATGACACTTGCGAACATCAAAATTTAACGTTTCTGTCATTTTTCCACCTCCCACTCCTATCGCTCATCATGCTACCAAAATGTAGCGAACTTCCGAGCCGCTACAAAACATGGCGTCCGCTCCGAGCGGAGCGGAAAAGTAGCACACCGTTCACATAACAAATCGGTAACAGTTTCACAACTGTTGTGACTTATGAATGCGCCCATTGACTCCTTCAACCTAATTTCTTTACGTTCACAATATGCTCTTTGAGAAAATGTGGCTCACGCACGTGAAGGCATACTCACTTGTTTTTTGTTGTTTACGATCCAAGTCTTCAATCGAAGAGCGGTCCGGTTCCTGAGGCTAGGGTTTTCGGCTATAGCTCCCTTGCACTCTGCTATAGACGGATTCCTCATGGAATACATTTTCAAGTAATTTTTCCCTGCTCCTCTTTCCGGTGTATTCCAGTGAGTTTTGCGTTTGAACTCCACAAAACAACGATAATTATTTTCTCACAATAATGTTGCAATTCCCTTAAAAATGATATTCCATAAAGTATCTGTGCGCTGTATTGTTGCCTAGGCAACAGCCAATAGCCAACACAAACCCTTCATGGAATATAATTTTTTAACAACAAACAACAAAAATTTTCTTTGTTAAAGGAATATACCATTCTTATGAACAATAAATAACTTGAATTGAATATTATTTTTTACAGAATCGACCTATACATATAAATCTATACAATGGCGCTAGTGAATTCTACATTATTGCTTCCCATTTTATTGGAACAGCTTGTAAGTAAAGAACTGGAACTTACTAGAACACTTTTGCGACTAGTTTTCAAAACTCACTTCAATTCGCGCAAGAAGAGAATTCGTTGAACTGATAGAATTCTATTGTCTATTGGTCTATTGATTTTGCAATAGACCGCTGTCTCACGCCGAGAAAGTTACTGTTTTAACGGATATTTGGACTCCAGATGCATCTCACTAATTTCCAAAAAAATCTGAACCTGGAGAGAAAAAACTCAAATTCCAGTTTTCTCGGCTTGGCCGGTGGAAGTAGTTGGCCTACTCTGAAATCGAAAACGGAGCCTACTACTGTAAGTTTTGCGTGATATTTTCTACAGCTGGAGCAGGAGTTAACTTTTAGAGTTTGGGTGGTTTGGTAAAAAAGAAATTTGACAATTTGAAAAAAGCAATCGAGACTTTCGAAAAACATTCACATGCTAAATATCACTTGCAGTCACTGAGTGATGCCGACCATTTTTTGCAAGTGGACACAATCTTCTTTCGATTGAAAACCAACTGTCTGCTGATAGAAGACAGAAAGTACTCCAAAACAGGAAGAAAATTTTACCAATAATTGATGCAGTAATTCTTTGCGGTACACAGGAAATTGCACTGCGCGGTCATCGAGATTCTGGCAAAATTTTAACAGTAACAATCGACACGAGTCAAGGAAATTTTCGTGCAATACTAAGCCACCGAGCTGAAGGTGATGAACTGCTGAGGAATGCTTTGGAGGGGCCTGGGGAGAGAGATAAGTATATCAGTTCCTCCATTCAGAACGAGGTTATTGAGTCTTGCAATGACTTGATTCTCAAAATGGTAGTTTCAGAAGTAAATGCGTCGAAATGTTTTTCTGTCTTGGCCGACGAAACGGCCGCGGTGGAGCAAGTCTCATTGTGCCACAATGTCTTTGCATACCCCAAGCGTAGAGAGGTGTTGAATAAGATTTTGGCCGAAGCGGAGAACATTCCAAAGGCAAAAACTCTTGAAAGAATGTGTGCTACGCGATGGGTTGGAAGATTTGATTCCATAAGTGACTTTGAAGAGATTTATGTTTACGTGGTTGATGCTCTTTCTGAGGTGTCAGAATGGACTGACAAGGATTCTGCTAATGAAGCGAGGTCTCTCGTGAACGGCATTTTGCAAGGCAAGTTAATTGTTGCGTTATTTGTGCCTGCAAAGATTTTTGCTCTTGGGCGCCTATTGAGCAAAAGCATCTCCAAAAAATCTAAGTCGACCTCAAAGCGGCTGTATTTTTGGCAGAAGATACAAGTTCCGAATTGCAGAAATTAAGAGCAAATGCAGATTGCGAATTTGCAAAGATTTTCAAACAAGCTAATACATTAGCAAAAGAAGTATCAACAGATATCCAAATTCCCCGATTGACCACACTTCAGAAGCATAGATCAAACCCTACAAACCTGACGACTCCCGAAGATTTTTACAGGGTTACCGTTTTTGTTCCTTATCTTGACCGCTTCATCAGTGAGTTGGAAAGGTTTATAGACCATAAGGAGATTCTGGCAGGATTCTGTTGGTCTGGTCTGGCAGGTTGTTCCCCAAAAATGATTCGTACTTCATATCTGAAGAAGAATCACAAAAGAATTTTCAATATTTGCTGGCTTTTATTCAGATGCCCTCCACGACAATGCCGAATTGATTATCGCTGAAAAGCAATTGTGGTTCAGCAAACTCTCTTCAGAAATGGATGTCCCAACAAATGCCATGGCCGCGTTACAAATCTGCAATCCAAACATCTCCCCAAACTTGTATGAGTTGTACAAGATTCTTGCTACACTTCCGGTTTCAACGGCTTCTTCGGAACGTTCATTTTCTACGTTAAAACGGATTAAAACGTATTTGATAAATACGATGTCAGAGCTAAGTAATAGGTATTTTGTATTTATCCAATCCTATTGGATAATGCAGACTGGATAAAGCATAGCATCCTATTCGCGGGTAATGGCTATTACTCATTCGGATGCGTTACGACACTCACCAAGGCTCGTGTCGGCAAACTGCATCCTCTTGAGCAAGAAGCAATCATTACCCGCTTGTTCAATAACATACTATCAAATTCTTCTAAATAATCCCTTGTTCCGCTGATTAAAGTTTCCATTTCATTTTAGCGGAGGCTGAACGGCTTGGCGTCTTTGTCCATCAAGGGAGTTTTTACCTTCAGCTGAAGCCGTGCTGGACCATCTCTCAAAAAAGCCTCGCAGGCTAGAATTTATATTTACCTATTTAAGAGCAGTTGTTCAACGATTTTTTTCTTACATTTGGGTTGGACGGATTTTTCCTAAAACTTTTGTGTTTCAGATTGATATTCTTCTCTCAATGAAGTCCAACTCCAAAATACAATACAAATTGATTGACCACGCTCCTTTTGCCAAAAAAAATTCGTCTGCGGCGCAATTTCGCTCGCGGTCCCTTTTCCTTCTCTGTTTCGGCGGTAGACACCCCTCAGGCCAAAATCCTATCTACGCCACTGCCCTGTATACAGAATCTGAACTAAAATTTCGCTTGCGGCGATGGACAAAATTGTTCAAATAGGTTCTAGGAGCATTTGTGCCAAAGGGCATTGCATTACTCAAAAATGCGTACCGAACGTGCCGACTCCACTACATATTAGTCGAACCTCAGCATTTGCCAAGAGCACTATCTTGTGTCGCTTGTGTCAATTTTGTTGTAAAGTGCGCTTTTGTCTCTTGTGCCAGTGTCAAGCTACCTGTTCTTCTATACCTTTTTGTTGTGGCGTGGTGACTGTTGTCTTTTTTTTATTGGTTTAAATTTTTTTCCAGTCCTTCTTGGCGTTCTGCAAGAAGACTGTTTATTTCATTTATTTTGTTTATTTTTCAATAAAACCCCTTGTTTTCTTTATTTTTTCCTCGGTTCTTCCTGGCGTTCGCAGGAGAACTGTTTATTTTTATTATTTCATTTATTTTTCCATAAAAGCCCTTGTTTTCTTTTTTCCTTGGTTCTTCCTGGCGTTCGCAGGAGAACTGTTTATTATTATTTATTTTTCCATAAAGAGCACTTGATTTTTTCTTTTTTTTCTTCGATTCTACCTGGCGTTCTGCAGGAGGACTTTGATTTTCGTTGCTCTTTTTTCCCAAAGCCCTTGTGTCTGTTTATCTCTGGTGCTTCCTGGCGTCTGAAGGAGATCCGTTTATTTTTGTTGCCGCATTTGTTACTCCAAAAAAAGCCACTTTACATTTTGGTTACGATGAACTTGAATGGCTACAAATACCACCTCAAAAGCCGGAAGGCTAATGGAAAGGTGTAAGTATATAATACCACCTGTATAATAGATACTAAGTTGGTGCCTATATTTATACATAAACGTAATGGGTCAGCCCGTTGATTATTTTTTTCTAAAATTAAAAAAAAATCCAAGTGCATGTGGGTCTCAAAGGAAACGCTTTTCAAGTACCTACACTAAGTACCTAATAATCAATTTGAACTGCAATACTTTTTACTTTACAGTCAGTAGGGTGAAAACTCTCCCTTCTCTCTCCTAAGTAGGTACCTACCGTATCATGATACCTACCTGTTTTTTTTTATAACTTACAGTAAGTAGCTCGGTATAGTTTTCATCAAATATACGAAAAATTAACGCCTCAGTTGGCAGTGTGCCAACTTACATTTTTTTTCTTGAAAATCTTCCATTAAGCTTCGTTCACTTTAAAAAATCACAGCAACTTTGTTTTCACAAATTAATGAACAAAATTTAGCAGCGATTTAGTCCGGATAAAAGAAAGGGCGACATTTGGATAGGTACCTAGTTGAAGATTTAGTCCGGATAAAGGGCGACATTTAACTTGGAATTTGGTTTTCACACGAATTGAGGCCGAATAGAAGTTTTGGAGCTTGGTGATTGCTATGCCTTGATTGTATTTATATATACCTACTATAATTTATATTACAGATTGCAGTAAATAAACAAACAAATGCATTGGGTAATAATAATATAGTAATAACTAGGTAATATTATTGTTAGAACTGCCATAGCTGGGAAAGCCGTCGTAAAAGTTCATCTTTAACCTGGATTCCCTTCCGACCTAATACATCGTAAACAGCTGCTTTAAGTCGGACCCCCCCTTGTATTTTTAGCGCACTTCTCCAAAGGGGAAGGCGCTTTTGTCCTCGCTTTGTCCGTCCGTCCATCACAGCATCTAGTCCTAGACGAAAAGATTTTTGCGAAAAAATGTTACTCCATTGGGTAGCTCATGACCTTGTATCCCGAACCAAGAAAAATCTCGACGAAATAATAATAAACAATGACAATAATAACAATTTAGTGTGACGCCGCATCGCCGTTGAATGCTGCATTTCAGAAGCCGGCCTGATCTCGAAAGTTATCACATGCGAGGAAGTACCTGATCTTATCATTTTACCATAATACATTTTAATGAAAATTTCACATCGGTGCGAGGTGCAGGCCAATAGTTATTAATTTTTGAAAATGACTCCAAAACTACGGCTCGGCCGCAAATGATTTATTCGTTGCTTGCTGGTGCTTGATATCCTTTCCTCCCAACAAAACGAAATTCAATACAGAAAATATTTCAACTCGAATGGGTAGCTCATGGCCTTGGTACGCGAATCAAGAAAAATTTTGCCGAAATAATCATGAGCAATTACAAAAATAACATTTTGGTGTAGGGCGGCTTCGCCGATCAAGTGCTGGCATTCGCGGTAAGATGTAGAAAGTTGCGATATGCAGGCAACTACAATTTCTTAATGAAATACATCACTGCATGTACGGCATTATATTTAGAGAACAATTTGAACTTTCTTTTGACAAAAACTCCACTTCGATCCGACCGTCGGGTCAATTGTTATCAATTTTTGAAAACGACCGCAAAGCCACGGCTCGGCGCATATTACACGACCCTACAAATTTAAAATCAGACGTGCCGATATAGTAATTGAACATTTTGAAATAGCCAATACTAGGTACCTGAAGGATAATGGCACTCAAATTACGAAACATGTTCGCTCAATAACAAAAAAAAAGTAGGTAGGTATCACTAAAAATCATGTGACAGGCTACCATTTTTTCGGTTTTTCGATAAAAAAAGAAATGTTCCAATTCAAAGGTGAACCCGATATTCGTATTCAGGAGGTCGAAATCAGTCGGAGAACATTTTTTTTATATGAGTAACAGAATGACGCTTATGTGGCCGGTTTGTCTGTCTGTCTGTCTGTCCGAGTCCGTGCAGAAATTAAGACGCTGTACTCCTTCTCGAGAATTGAAACAAGAGTCTTGGAACTTTTTTCCGATTAATAGATGATGTCCCCAAGGGTGGCCAATGGGCACTATTTTAGTTATCCATACATCGTTATCATTATTCTCAAAAAACAGAGATCTCCTGTGCACTTCGATGAAGTTGAACTTCTCCTCTGGAAATAAAGCTACAGCCCTTGAAGATTGAACTTTATCCGGTGGATAGCTTAGGTCCTCAAGGATCAAATAGGCAGGTTGGCTTTCATAATTCGGCCGCCATCTTGGCTGCCATAGTGAAATTTCTTATTAGTGGAACGATTGTTATGAAACTTGAAACTTACCCTTGTCTAGTACGATCATTCTTATTTTCAAGCCAAATTTCATGATTGCCCCACCATCTTGGCCGCCATATTGAATCTCTTATAAGTGGAAAGATTTTCATGAAACTTGAGAGTTACGCTTGTCTCGTACGATCATTCCTATTTTCAAGCTGAGTTTCATAATTCTGCCGCCATCTAGGCCGCCATATTGAAATCTCTTGTTAGTGGAACGATTTTTATGAAACTTGGAACTTACCCTTGTCTAGTACGATCATTTTGATTTTCGAGCCGAATTTCATGATTCTGTCGATATTTTGGCCGCCATATTGGAATTTTTTGCCCAAGACGGTAGAACCCTAATCACTTAACATCTTGCGTTCACTAATCCTCCAAAAAGGAAGTGCGCTACTGAGCCTCATGCCCATGAGGCGTATTCGCTTGTTTATATTTCATGTGAGTGTGAACAAGAATGATTCTGTCTGATTCTAATAGATGGCGATACGTCATTTCACTCCAACTTGAACTCCGACTCATGAGAATCGTAAAATGACTGCTATGAGCGGATTAATTTACGGCATTTATAGTTTTCGAGTATAGGTATTCTCGAGGGTATTATTCATTTTGCGAAGGTCCTCAACTGTAAAATTGTGCTGTGACCTGACCTGACACCCCGTCAAAAACTTATACGATATCAGTAGGTACCTAGTCAAGAAAGGGCATCATGAGCTTCTTTGCGATCTGCGCGAATAACTGCTTTTTGTCAAACTGGCAATCCTCAGCCAAGGGATACTAATAGATAATGTATCTTTATACCTATAGATAGGGCTTGGTTGCCGTTTCGATAGGTACAGATGAGCGTACTGACCGAACGATTTACGTACCGATGAACGGAAAATGGAGTTCAACTCAGTTCCCCGTTGCTTCGGGGCTTGGCATCGAAATAAATTTAATACCAAGTTTGTGCAATCGAGCCTGTTACGAAACAACCTGCAACGAATGCAGCTAATACGACATCCCAAACCGAGACCAGAACGCAGAAGAAATTGCATCTCAAAATTGAATGAAAAGTTGTAGAGAGTGTTCACGGGAAAACTGAACCCCCCTTGGCGCTTTCCCTCAAGAGATTATTAAGAAAAATCAAGAACTGATCCTTGTTAATTTGTCTCGCACTTTTTAACCTTATTTTTATCACAATGTTCTGTATCTTCTAGGACCTAGTGTTCCAAAAAAAAAATTCCACACCTTGCATTAATTATTGTAGTTTACGCAATTTTTTATGCTGATTGTAAAAACGTACATTTGTCGGGGTTTTCTTAAAATGGTCCGTACTTTCTCTCAAGCCAACTCAATTAAAAAAAAAACAGCACATTAGTAAAACAATTCATTTTTTTAATTAGGAATGCTCTCACCTCGCTTTCAACATTCTTAATCAATTTTAATCTTTCAAATCTTTTTTTTTAATAATTCGTGGGTGTGGTAGGGTGCACATAGCACCTATGCACCACCACGCAACCACATAGAGAAAAAAACTGACTCTCATCGCCAGTCCGAGATCAACCCGCAAAATAGATGACAGGGCATTAGGATTCCCAAACAAAATAATTTGTGCGTATACATATCAGTTTAATAAAAAAATCTCAAAAATAAAAACAAAAATAAAATAAAAAAGTAATTCTCTTGAAACTTAGACTCTTCTCTTCACCTGGAACAAAATAAAATATAAGCATGACGAGGAGATAGTAGGTAGTGCTGCGAGTACACGGCCTTAAGAATGGGAACCCTTTTGAAAAGTGTCACTTTCCGAATTCAAATTGTTGATTTGTTTCTTAAACGGATGACCCAATTACAGGAAGGCGTGATCAAGGTAATAAGATTCTTGTTAAAAATTAATTAATTATTTAAAAATTAATTAACAAAATTACAAAAATATACAAGGAAGTAAACGAATAATATATTATCAAATTGTCAAGTTTGTGAAAGTGATCTCGATATGGAACTATACTTGTTACTACAGTTCTGAGAATGTCTTCTTCTTGTTTTGGAAGCAACTTATCTTTCCAAGTCATAAACGTATGGCCGTGATTCGAATTCAAAAATTGAAGAATCTGACAAGTGATTCCATTCTAAAGATCGCCACTGTTGTGTCTTTCACATAGGTACCTTAAAGCTATATACTTAGGTACCTATACTCACCAAAATTTGAACGGAATAATCCTCCTCTAACGGATAGGTATAGGTATCGTGGATAGAACGAGATTCTCCCTAGGATTCTCCCAATAATCTGTAGAAAAGTATTGTTTAGTTAGTTCTAGTTATTTAGTTAGTTTATAATTATTATATAAATTATGTACCTTCAATTTGACAGTTTATTCTGTTATAGCAGCATGCTGACGCAAAATGCGTTGATTAGCATGCCTAAACCAATTTTGAACAAGTACCACGAAATCGGCGTACGAACAATTTGGAAAAAGTTCCAACATGCATTCTGAAAAATGGAAGGAGAATGTAATAAAACAAAAAATGTGATGTAACTCTTTACCTTTCAGGATGTTGATACAATGTAAATTGCTAATTTTTTGGTTGTTCTTGGCCCTCGTCCAAGAACAAACTTTCGCCAAATCATCACTGAACAGAGTTTTCAACCACATTTTTATGGCCTGTCGGGGGTCGGACCCCCCAATCCGTCGTATCATTTTCTTCTAAACAGAACCATGTTTAAAATACTTTGATTGAGAATTATACATTTTGAAGTAATTACCATTTGTGTACTGATGTTTTCGTCTTCTAACTGGACTTCTAGTTCTTTCAGCATTTCTATGGTTTTTATTGGAAACTTAGAAATTATTTCCTTATTGAACATTTCTTCCTGAGGATTTTGTAGAACGGAATCTTGTTGTTTCTGTAGCATAAATAACTTGAGAGTTCTGTCATGTTGGATGAGCAGCTTTTTGCAGAACAAAACCTCAGTCAAAATTTTCTTGACAATAGTACTGTTGTCTGCAATAAATTTGTAGAATATTAGTAAATGAATTTTCGTTTTTTACAATCTCAAATAGATAGGTAAAGGTATCAACTACAGTTCAGGAAGCTTCTTGTTATAGCAACTTGAACCGAACTTTGATCGTGTCATTTCGCCTTGAAGCTTTGAAATTCAATTTGGCTTTATTTATACTTGAAATGTAAAATAGGTAGGTAGGTACCTTGAACCTCTTGAGTCACGTTTATTTTGCCGTTTTCGCTTTCCTGTGATGAATCATTCGGATGTTGGTTATCAAACTTTTCCAGCAATTTCTCCAGCTCTTCGTCTCCACTAGCCGGTAATTGTACATCTCTGTCATGTTCCTGCAGCGACAGAGAATTATTGTCTCCAGCAGAGCTTGATTCAACAGGAGTAGATTTGTCAACATGATTTGATTCGTTGAAGACTTGCACATCTGGCACGGTCAGATCCAAGTCCAAACGTGTTAGTTCATCATTTGGATCCATAAATTCTTGCAAAAAACGTATGTATATACATAATTCAAAATATAATCTGATTGTACAATCACTTACTGGAAACAACTCGTTCAAAAATTACTTCGGGAATTTTTGATGTATCCCCGACTTTGTAATACTTGGAACGATATCTTGGTACATTTTGAAAAACAGGCTGACTGCTGTTTTTTTTCCCTAATACCTCTTTGGAATTAATTATTCTGTCATCGGTTCCCTCTTCATTTTCATTTTCATTACTGCTTGTTGAAAACTTGCGTTTTTTTCCTTTACGTTCTCCTCGTCCATACCTTTTCACTTGTTCGGTGTCTTGATCGAGATCGGGATCAGACATTACAATGAATTTTTCTTGTCTCATCTCAGCCTCTTCCAACGTATCTAATATGTGAGAAATGAATAATAATAATTATATTAATATTATTGATAATAACGGGCTTTTATTAAGTGAAAAAAAATTAAGGGCGGGGTCTAACTAAACTATTCTACTTAACCCCTCTACAAATAAAAACAATAAAGAACAAAGAGAAGAAAAAAACAGGAAAAATTATTCAAGTGCACTCAAATTCAGCAGATCGGCATGCAGAAGGGATATACCTACAGAAAATATGAAACAAATGAAAGAAAATGCAAAAGAAACCGTCAACCAGGTCACTTGAAAGAATCTGAGAAGATTTCTTGAAAGTAAATTCATCAAGTTGGCTGGGTGTCTGGTGGCGTGCTGCGCTCGAAAAAGCGAAATTTGGGAAACCAGAGCCACCTTGAGGAATTGACTTCTTTTGAATGAAACTAATGCGAAAGACAAATGATTCTTACCAAATTCCGCCAGTACAGTGACTTGGCATATTTTCCAGTTCGTATCAGCCTTGACGCCTTTTTTTATGCAGTTTCTCACATTTCCTTTTGGCCAGTAGCAATTGTTTCCATTGATCCAATGGGAAGGAAAGGCGGCAAAAGATTTGTTGTCGTTTGGTTCGGAGAAAAACCCAACCACAAATGGCTTTTTGAAATAAAAATCACAAGTACCTATAGGTGACGAAATACATTTATGTAAATACAATAAATATCTAATAATTAACAAATGTGGGAAAATAGAAAAAAAACAATAAAAATGGTTAGTAGGTAACATACCTACGCACATTAAAAATCTACGTCAGTTGTGCAAATCATGAGTGAGACTGATTATGACATATCCCGTGTCATCTACAGGAACACACATACATTTTTTTTTATTCACTGTAGTGAAAAGTAAAATGATCAGAAAATGCAATATCTGTTTTATATTGTTCTAACAGAGCTGAAGAGAAAGGGTAATTGTACAGAGGATATACATTTAGAAATTTTTGTGCACATAATAGTATGTTATTGTCGGCATATTTCACAATTTGCTTGATTTTTATTATGGCACCATCTTTCATTATAAAGCAGTCATCCTTATCATTCAATTTGACACAAAAATTTTTCAGAACTAATTCATTGTAGAATGAAACATT
This sequence comes from Anaspis maculata, assembly GCA_949128115.1. NCBI lineage: Eukaryota > Metazoa > Arthropoda > Insecta > Coleoptera > Scraptiidae > Anaspis > Anaspis maculata. The sequence goes on along the minus strand of OX421965.1, from coordinate 55,667,725 downwards.
CCGTTTACAATCCAGTTCTGTTTTCAATTCTGGAAACTTGGGACAGTCTTGGGGACAATTATGATCTATTCCAACATTTATCTCTTCAAATATCCTATTGCATACCTGTTCTAAAGCTCGCGGCGAGGATTTAAAGCGCTTTTTCAGTTTTTGCAAATAATTTTCGAAGCAAAAAGCACTGAAGTTATTTAATGCCCCATGCAATAGAGTACTGTCCTCTAAGTGAATGAGTCCGTGTACATTATATGTGACATGCTGCTCACCATATAGGTCGCTGTATTTATTTATAAACTTTTTGATAAGTTCTCTGGCCAGGTGATTTTTTCAGTTATACAAATCTGGTGAAATTAGTATTCTTATAGAAAAGTGAAACAGCATAAAATGCTTATGATAGGACGGTAAAAGAATCCCCGAAGTAATGAAAACAAACGTGTACAACAAAAATAGGCGTAGTTCAGATGCCTTCCAGAAATCAACGTCGGTTAAATCCCTGGGTAGCCGAGCAAATTCCGACGGTATGTATGAACGTAGACTCATGAGAATCTTGTTGGCTGACTTCAACTTTTCTTCGGGTATTTTCGGCATTTTTGAACTCCTTCGATGTTTAGTCCAGAAAACAAGAAGTTTCTTAGCCACGCCCAAACACACTAACCCTGGGTTCCACAAAAAAGATAATTCGAGATCAGTTGATTCGCGATTATTGTTGTCAATTTGTAGCCTACTGATCAATAGAAATGCTGGTTTATCTGTCAATAATGGAAAGATGATGGGTCAAGTACAGATTTCAGACATTTTTTGTGATTAATCACCTAGCATTTAGTAGAAAAAAGTTCAGTTAATCTGCAATCAGCCTTGATCGCTGATCATATTGTTTGTGGAACTGACGGTGAATGCATGTAATCATGAGGGACATTTTTTACCAAGCCTAGTCTCAGATCAATTAATGGCGTAATTCCTATGTGATACTCTGATGTTCTAATATTGAAAGTGTCATCAGTTCGTTCAGTGAACTCCGTTTGTCGAAATACCGTCCTGCCATCAATATGTTCACCCTTTTGATCGCAATAATTACAGCCAAAATAGCCATTATGACCTTTTACATTCAATACAAATGATTTTGCAGGTGCATCGCAAATAATCTTTGAAATTTTAACTGAGTATAACTTGCCACAAACGTTTATTTCAGATAGAGAAATCTTTTCAAAATCCTTGAGGAAAGGACGTAGGAATTCTTCCAAAAACTCCGGTTTCTTTGTGCCAAAGAAAATTCCAATTGGGAAAACATTGTTTGAATAAATAGGTAAATTATTAATTCGCATTAAAATCGGCCAAAACTGGCTTTTGGATGATTTGCTTATCGGCAACCCATCTATATTCATAGAAATGTCAAGTGTTTCATCATTTACTGGACAGTTTTTGGATAAAAGATAGCGAATGGCCAGTTCTAAGCCGAAATGTTTATAAGATCCCGTACCAATGGCCACAATATCTTTATTGGAGGTGGGAGTTTTCATCAGAGTCCTATAATCCTTCGGAAAACCCAAATTTTCGGAATTTAATACTTCCAACAAATCGTTTGCACACGATTTAGACATATTGTGTTTTAGAATCAAATTTCTTATTTTTTCCAAAAAACTGAGATTTTTTTTCGGTAAAGAATATATAGGGATTGACGATGAGAAAACAGTATCATCATTATTCGAGTTATTATTTATATTATTACAAAATACTGAATGATCTGTTTTGTTGGAGGTTGAATAAAAAATCGGAGAATCGCCGTGATGAAGTTCATGAGTTTCGCTCACGATGTTTGATGGCGATAGCTCGATTGAGTGACTTATGTTTTCATTAGTCGCATTTACTTCAAGCTGACTTCCGATTCGGGTTGCTTCATTTTTAGCTAGGCGGCGAAGGTAAGCTCTTGTGTATGTTTTAGCCCCCAGTAATTCCTGAAGATTAATAAGAATAAGGCGCTTTCCTTCTACCATCGAACCAAGTAATCTAACTTAAGTTAGAAGAAGATGGAAGTGATGGAACAAGAAATCACATGGGAGTTAAGGGGATGTATGCCATAACGAAATTCAATGAAATCTGGCGATCTAAGAAACCAAATAAGAAGAAAATGGCTTGAGAAATGACTTCGAATGTTCTGAATGAATGTAAACTTAACGTATTTGCTATATGTATACATAACTTTTTTTTTTTTAAATGTTCACATAGGTAGTGAAAATTTCCGATTTTTTTTTCAAATTTTGTAAAAAAACCTACGTGTATAGCAAATTTGCACGATCCAGAAGATCAAAGTTATATCTTAGGGCATATTCTTTCTATTTGGTTTTTAAGATCGCCCAAATTCCATTGAATTTCACATGGCATAAATCGTCTTTAGTAGAGGCGCGAAAACAGAATGAGAGTGTTTTTAGAAATAATAAATAATTGAAATAAGTTGTCAAACAGCAGGCAGCAGGCTAGTGTAATTATTAGTTCGACCACATAAACGATAGGTAGGTACCTACGATGTTTATTATATGTTGTGGAAATAAGCGCGAGAAATGTAAGAAGTTTCAAAACTTTTCTCACTTAATGACTTCCAGCTAGAGGAATCCTTCCCACACATATGTCAAGATCAAATTCAAAGTTCGGACAAAATACATACTAGGTATTTATGATTAAATTTATTATTCATGCATAATTTTTGAAATTATGTCAAGTTGTTTTTAAAATAGTTTGCTTCTTTCAGCATCGAACCTATCTCTACCAGCCCCATGCATAGACAAAATTAGTAGCCAACTAAGCAATGCAATCCTTATGGCCCTAGTAGGCTACTCTGTAACTTCTTGTAGCTATTAATTTGTCTAAATTATATCCCAATTTTCCTCCGGATTTTAGCTTACATCGCTTATTATATATTATGCTTAGCTTAGCTTTTTAACATTATATAGACTCCAGCGCCCTAAACGCGCGCCAGTTACGACATTGCACGCTTAGAGCTCGCATGTATTTAATATTGTATTTTTGCGAATAAAAACATTTTTTTTTGAAGATTCTCGTAAACGAACATTTAATTGGCGCAGTACTACTGGTAGAATCACTCTGTCAAAAACGTGTTCTAAAATAGTGCGTCTAAGTTCCAAAAAACGCGCTAAGACACGGAGCATTTTGATGCCTTAAACCGACAGACGAACCTACAACCTACAAAGAAATAGTGACGAACTTTCGAGTGTGGATCCAATCGTAATAATTGAGGCCTTCCACACCAAAGTTCCGAACAAGTCCGAGAGTTGATGAGCACACGACTACAAACCGAATCGAACCGATGTCCACAGCAGCGATATACCTGATCAGGCTGTAAGTACACTTTATGGCCCGTATTCATATCCCACTTTTAAACCACATTTAGCGTGCCTCTAAGGCAGCAGTCACACTGAGCCACCCACCACCACCCACTACCATCAACCAAAAATCAAACGCACGCAATGTAATGATGGTGGTCACACTGCAGCCACCTCTTACCACCGCCCAGTGACCACCGGTGGCCATGTGTTTGAAATTTACAAAGTGGTGGTCAGTGGTCGGTGGTTAACAATGCGCATCTTGATGCGCATGCAGAACAAACATTTTGTGCATACATACAACATACAATGTGTATGTCCCGAAGAGAACAAAGGTTTCACTTTTGTCACTAACAAATTGTTACATTTCTTGTTCATACGGTAATAACTGTAAAATTGTTCTTCATCAACAAGCTGCGGCACTAATTGATGAAATTCTTTTAGTTGTTCTCTGTCGAGAGACATTTGACGCACCCATATGTTTCGGCGTTTTTTACGGATTTTTTTCGAAATGTAGTATAAAGCTACAACTTCGTCGATATCTGAGTCATCAGACGAAACCATTGCAATCAGAGAACTTGTCAATATTGTCATGACATGAGCTGGGCCGCTATTCTTGAATCGTGTGAGAAAAGTCCCTGGGAGTATGAAATACATTCCGCAGTACACTGATGTAGCGAATGTTGCCTAAAATCGAGGTTTTTAGGCAACTTTCGCTACAAAATTGTAGTACGGATTATATAAAACAAGATTATGTCAAATTCAGGAGGGGGACACGGTGGTTACCGGTGGACGATGGACGGTGGCTCAGTGAGACCAGGGCGGATTATTTTGCTTGGTGGTAGTGGGTGGTGGTGGGTGGTGCGCAGTGTTGCCAGATCAGGGAATTTTTCCCTAGTTCTAGGTACTTTTTGTTCATCTAGGGAAAAAGGGATTTTTTTTAAATTTCTAGGGATTTTCTACCCTTTTGTCTGAATCTGCATTTTTCTCAATTCTCAACCTTTTTTTTTCAAATTTCAATAAATTTTCAAGTACAGTTGAAATTATGGTGTTGGGATGAAAAATAGGATTATTCATCTTCTGGGTATATTTTAAAATCACAAAAAAGTGATGGAAAAAATACAGCTAGTGCTCTCTTTTAGCGATTTGGCGAACGGCTTGCTTGCTGAGAGTTGCGACCTGCGCTTCGCTTCCCAGATTTTAGCAGGTCACGACTGCCGCGTCCCACTTTTTCCGCACCCCTTCGCCCCTCCCTTCCCCTTCCAGTTGGCCCAACCGCTCACGGTCGATCCAGAGATCGATCTCGTTCCCACTCGTTTCTTGTTATCTTGTTTCGTATAAATAATGTAAGTATTGAGTACATCTTTTAATTTTAAAACGATTAATAAAGGCCGATTTCAGTGTTTACATTAGTTGCTGTCCTGTTTGAGTTGGGCAATATATTTCGTAAACCACTACCATGAGCGGCGATTCCTCATCATCGGATCCAGAACAACCCTCAACTTCACGGAGAGCTGCAACTCCTATTAAGAAGAGAAAAATTCGTCATGAACTTCTCAAGCAAAAAACATACGTTCAGAAATTCAAGCCAGAGTGGTTGCAAAATCCACAATTCAAGGGGTGGCTTTCACAACATCCAGATGTCAAACGAAATGATCTTTGTAAGTGCATCGCTTGCGGCGTCGAACTGAAATGTGGTAAATCTGAACTCGAAAAACATGCAGTGACTGCTAAGCACAAGAAAAATGTGACACGGATTCAAGGATTACAACCTCTACATACTTTCTTTCAAAAGGATCTTGTTCATAACCGGAAAGTTCAGGCTGCGGAAGTTAAATTATCGAATTTTTTTGCACACCATAACGTAGCGTTTCAAATTGTTGACCACCTGGTACCCCTGTTAAAAGATTGTTTCTCTGACTCGAAGGTACTTAATGGTGTCAAATTAGGTCGCACCAAATCCACTAACATTATAAAAAATGTGATTGCTGAAAAGGAAACTCAAGATTTGACCAAGTTACTCCAACAAAAGTTTTTCAGTGTGCTAATTGATGAAAGTACTGATATTTCTCTACTCTACTCCTACTCTATAACCTAGTCTATAACACTATATCTTTATGGAACTATATAAGTATTGTAATCCTCTTTGTTTAAAATAAAGTTTCTTTGACGTTAGGGTTGGTGTGTTTCATTATAAGTTAGATACCTACCTTATAATAATAATAATATTAATAATATCAACAATAATAATAATAAAGTTTATTATTACTAAATCGGATGATTTTTTCACATGGTAAGATCTGAAAAGAGTACATCGGATACACTGCAATTAAATAAAGTATAGGTAGGTATTTAAATGTTATCTCACATACTTAATAAAATAGGTAAGTATTTTTTTTTCTTCTGCATTGGCCTAAGCAACTCGCAACAGCCAGTTGGGTAGGTGCCTACTGTTCATTTGATGTAATGAAAAAAATGTTAAGTTACTTAAATGTGCAAATCGTGAATTAAAAAAAAGACCAAACCAAAAATTGAAATTACTTGAGGTTAAAAAGAAATTGGGGATGGTTTATCCCTAGTTTTTCCCTAAATCCGGAAAAAAATTCGCCTGCGGCGCATTTTCCCAGGGGGCTGTGCCCCCCGGACCCCCTCCTCCCCCACAAATCCGTTCATTCCTACTTTATCGACTCAGGGGATTCTAGGGATTTTTGAAGTGGAATTCTAGGGACCAGAAAAAATTTCATCTGGCAACACTGGGTGGTGGTGGGTGGTAGTGGGTGGTGGTGGCTCCAGTGTGACTGCTGCCTAACAAAAAGCGCTCGGCTACCTGATAAAAGCGGTCGTATTCATAGGCCACCTTTTACGTCCTGTTAGGGCCCATCTAACTAAAAGGGGTGTTGATTTGGCAACGTTGTGAAATGTACTCAAAACTACCTACCCGAAGGTAGACGCAGGTAGGCAAGAACCCTAAGCCGCTTTCGTTTTGCGCCAAGAGCCGCTCCGGGTAGATCACTAGATAGAGAAAGTAGATACATACACCAATCACGGCCCAGCTGGATCTGTTTTCTTTGTCTGGTGATTTACCTCGAGCAGCTCCCCCTGGCAAAACAGAAGCGCTGGCAACTCTTGCTACATTGATGTACTGCGGATTGCATAAAACCTCGCATAAAACTTTCAGGGAGTTTCTTCCACAGTTTCAAGAATAGCGGCCTAGATCTGTTAACTTGAGAAGTGAACACCTGTTTCGACTGTTTTGTGTAACTCGTCCCTGTCTTGAGAACAGTAAATAGTGAAGGGGTATGACTACGCGCGCGCGCGCTAAGAATTTTAGCGAAGAAAAAAATCAGACATTGTGTCGGTAAACAAGTCGTGATCGAGGACAGGTCCAGCACTCCAGCAACGCCAAAATGACGCGCGGTCATGAAAAAAAAATAGGAAGAGTTGGCGGTTTCGGGGCGGACATCCAGAGCATTGTGCACTTCCCGCATTTCGGCGGCATGCTTCATTAATTCAATTAAATCAATATTTTAGAAAGAAAATGTGATTTTCGTCACACTTCTCAAGAACACACGGCACAGCTTGTAGGTTAAATGGACTCAAAACACGCCTGTTGGCACATTTGGATCCCATCTAACTTGACGCATGCGTGAGACCATCCAAAGTCGCTTGAAGACACGTAAAAGAGACATATGAATAGACGCGTCTCTAAACATCCCCTTTTAAGACGACTTTAGAGACGCCTGTTTAAAGTGATGATATGGCCCGTATTCATATCCCCCTTTTAGTGTTAAAAGCGGTTTTGAAGATGCGCCTCTAACATTTCCGTATTTATACGTGGTTTTAGCGCGCCTCTATCATCACTTTAAACAGCCGTCTCCAAAGTCGTCTTAAAAGGGGATGTTTAGAGACGCGTCTATTCATATGTCTCTTTTACGTGTCTTTAAGCGACTTTGGATGGTCCCACGCATGCGTCAAGTTAGATGGGATCCAAATGTGCCAACAGGCGTGTTTTGAGTCCATTTAACCTACAAGCTGTGCCGTGTGTTCTTGGGAAGTGTGACGAAAATCACATTTTCTTTCAAAAATATTGATTTAATTGAATTAATGAAGCATGCCGCCGAAATGCAGGAAGTGCGCAATGCTCTGGATGTCCCTTTCGGTCATACTCCTTTACTATTTACTGTACTCAAGGCGGGGACGACTTGCACAAAACAGTCGAAAGAGGTGTTCACTTGTTAAGTCTACAGATCCAGGCCGCTATTCTTGAAACTGTGGAAGAAACTCCCTGAAAGTTTTTTGCGAGGTTTTATGCAATCCGCAGTACATCAATGTAGCAAGAGTTGCCAGCACTTCCGTTTTGCCAGGCGGAACTGCTCGGGGTAAATCACTAGACAAAGAAAACAGATCCAGCTGGGCCGTGATTGGTGTATGTATCTACTTTCTCTATCTAGTGATCTACCCGGAGCGGCTCCCGGCGCAAAACGAAAGCGGCTTGGGGTTCTTGCCTACCTGCGTTCACCTTCGGGTAGGTAGTTTTGAGTACATTTCACAACGTTGCCAAATCAACACCCCTTTTAGTTAGATGGGCCCTAACAGGAGGTAAAAGGTGGCCTATGAATACGACCGCTTTTATCAGGTAGCCGAGCGCTTTTTGTTAGAGGCATGCTAAATGTGACTTAAAAGTGGGATATAAATACGGGCCTAGGTCTCTAAGCGGCCGTAACTCCGGTTCAGATTCAGATTCAGAGGAGAATTTAGACGCGAAGGTCGAAGACGCTATCTTGTCTTTCCGCTTGTTAGGATTAGGCAAAAGCAGAAGGTTTAGATCGCGTTCCCCTCATAGAAATAACGAAATAGAATTACGCACAGCTGAAATTCTAGCAAACATGGCAACAGGAGCAGCTCCCACGGTACAACAAGCAATGCAGCAAGTACCCCTTGGGAACCCTCCGAATGTAGTGCCACAAATTTTTAAAGATGCCTACCTTAATATGGTCCCTGAGTTTACAGGAGACCAGGCTTTATTAGGCGATTATTTACGCCTCGCAGAAGATATAATTGTAAGTTTTTATAACAATCAAAATCCGGATGATTTTCAGAACAAATACATCCTAAATTGTTTGAAAAACAAAGTTACAGGTAAAGCGAAAAGCGATATCTCAACCTACACAATAGATTGTTGGCTGGATTTAAAATCCGCTTTGTTAGCAACTTATGCAGATAAGCGCGACCTGCAGTCCTTAACGTTGGAGTTATGCGAACTCAGACAAGCTCGTATGTCGGCTATTGAATTCTTTAACGCTATACAGAAAAACTTAAATTTACAAATAGCCTATTGCACAAATCATTTTCCAAACGACAAGAAAGTTCACCTGGTAGAAAATGCCACAGATTTAGGGCTTAGGGTGTTCCTCAAATATTTAAATAAACCAGTCGGTGACTACATCACCACGCGCAATCCGGCAACGCTTCAAGAAGCGCTAAGTATTTTAACCAATGATTTTCAAATAAATCAAAAAACAAACCCCGTCGTGCCAGCGGCTCCCTATCAAGCACGATACCCGCCAAGGTTCGGGAAAAATCCCCAAATTCAGTACCCAAATAAACAATTCCAAAATTATCAGACAACGCAAAGGCAACAATATCAAAATCCGAAACCATATAACGCGTTTCAACCAAACCCAAATTACGTACCAGCAAACAAACCGGTACCCATGTCAACCTCAACGATAAATGATGACAATTTTCAAAAATATGAAAATAAGCCATTTATAACTCACCACAATATAGAAGAAGGAAATCCTCCAGAGAATGTAATCGAGCCCTCTGCCGAAAATACAGTGCAGGACGGACGAAACCATTTTTTAGAGGAACAAGCCTCGAATCACCAATCGTTGAATTATTGGCATTGGACCACAAAAAATCTTCCTTACCCTATATCCTTATACCCTATAAAAATTTTACCTTGCGATGTCTAGTCGATACTGGGGCCACGAAGAGCTTCGTAAGCCCCGAAATTGCGAAAAAACACTTCCCCAGAAACATTAAAAAGGACCCACTAAAAATAAAAACCGCCCATGGCACGACGCAAGAAAATTTCAGCATGATAATCAAAACTCCTGAAATTTTTAAATCGGACACAACCGTCAAATTTTATTTATTTAAATTTCATCAATATTTCGACTGTCTCCTAGGATGGGACATCCTCAAAGCATTAGGAGCAGTTATTGACGCGAGCAAAGGGGAGCTCACGACTCCCAAAACAAAAATTAAATTGCATCACGAAAATATTGTGAACGAGTGTAATAATTTTCATACGATTGAACCACGTACACAGAAAATTGTTAAACTCAACATAAAAAATATCTCCAATGGTATTGGAATTTTGCCATACCAAAAATTTTCAAATCTAGAAATCCCTGAGAGCTTGGTTAAAATTAAGAATTACGAAACCATCTGTTCCGTTTTGAATGCGACAGAAAGCGAAATTTCTTTCAACCAATCACAAGCGAGCTTGGTTAAAATTGAGAATTACGAAACCATCTGTTCCGTTTTGAATGCGACAGAAAGCGAAATTTCTTTCAACCAATCACAAGCTTTTGAAGCCATTGAGGTCTCGGAATCTGAAACCGATGATTTCGAAAAACTAAACAGCTTTGATTGCGAGAAGTTTAGCTTCGACTTGTCCAAAGTCAGAACCGAACACATGAATGAAGAAGAGAAAAGAGAAATAACCAAACTCTTAGTGGAATATAAAGACATTTTTCATTTTCCAGATCAGAAATTGACTTTCACAAATTCCGCCAAGCATACAATAAAACTGAAAGACGATAAACCCATATACACGAAGAGTTATCGCTACCCCTACGTGCATAAGGATGAAGTCAACAAACAAATTTCAGACATGCTTGACCAGGGAATTATTGAACATTCAAATTCACCCTTCAATGCACCAATTTGGGTCGTTCCAAAAAAATTGGATGCAACAAATGAACGAAAATGGCGTCTAGTCATAGACTACAGGAAATTAAATGAAAATACTGTAGATGATCGGTACCCTTTGCCAAATATTTCTGATATATTGGACAAATTCGGCCGAAGTCAATATTTTTCATGTATAGACCTGGCTAGTGGATTTCACCAGCTCGAAATGGACCCTAGCGACGTCGAAAAAACTGCTTTTAGCGTGGACAACGGCCATTACCAATTTAGACGCATGCCCTTCGGGTTAAAAAACGCGCCCTCATCGTTCCAGCGCGCTATGGACAACATTTTGAGAGGTATTCAGAATGAAACCTGCTTTGTTTATCTGGACGACATAATAATATTCAGTACTTCACTCCCAGAGCATATTGTCAGACTCCGGGAAGTCTTCGAAAGGCTCAGAAGGGCCCATTTGAAAATCTAGCTGGACAAATCAGAGTTCCTCAAAAAAGAGGTCCAATACCTAGGACATGTCGTCACTCCACAAGGTATTAAACCAAATCCAGACAAAATTCCAGCAATTGAAAATTTTCCAATTCCAACAACCAAAAAACAACTTAAGGGATTTTTGGGACTAGTTGGATATTACCGGAAATTTATCAAAGGCTTTGCAAAAATTACAAAACCACTTACGTCACGATTAAAGAAAGATACAGAAATCAACGTCAAGGACGAAGATTACTCCAAATGTTTTAACCTATGTAAAACACTTTTAACAAATGAGCCATTGCTCCAATACCCAAATTTTGAATCCCCATTCTTACTTTCCTGCGATGCAAGCAACTACGCTATAGGCGCAGTTTTATCCCAAGGTCCAATAGGGTCGGACCTACCAATTGCATACACATCAAGAACCATAATGCCCACGAAATCAATTATTCGACCATAGAAAAAGAGCTACTTGCCGTAGTCTATGGAACCAAAATGTTCAGGCATTACTTATTTGGTCGAAAATTTAAGGTCATCAGCGACCATAAGCCCCTTCAGTGGATAATGTCACTCAAAGAGCCTAATTCAAAATTAGTGCGTTGGCGACTGAAGCTGGAGGAATACGACTACGAAGTAGTCTATAAAAAAGGGAAATTGAATTCCAACGCTGATGCCCTTTCGCGGGTTCCCAACCTAAATCTGTTGACGGAAACAGAATTCGGCAATGTCCACATATTAAATGCCGATTTATTTGAAGCCCCAGAGGACTTCTCCCTGGCGCACTGTGTCTCAGAAGACTTAATCATGAATTCTGGCATAGCCAGGACTTTTAAAGAAAAATTCGGCAACGTCCTAACACTTGTCAGTCAACATAAAACAATAGGAGATGTGGCTTCCCTGAAATTATTGGACAGATACATCTACTATTTAATAACAAAGAAAAACTTTTATGACAAGCCCACTAACGAAGACCTAAAAAATTCCTTAATTGCTTTAAAACAAATTTGCTTGAGACATAGTGTCAGAAATTTAGCCATACCAAAGTTAGGATGCGGTTTGGATGGACTAAATTGGGAAGAAGTGTTCCCAATGATTATATCAGTTTTCAAAGGCGCAAAAATGGACGTCTTTATTTACATTTTGAATAATGAGATTCCCGAAGAAACCGAAGAAAATAACCCTTTCTTCGAGTTTATGGAAGATTTAAACACAAAACCACCAATCGACAGTCAGTCAATGATTGTTGAGCTCGGTGACGACAGGACCGATATTCCTGACGATCCCATTGACGATCCCCCTGACGACGTAACCGTGCACTCCAATTTTGAAAACCCAGTCGCTGAAATTCCGATTTCAGAAGACCCCATAAATTTTGGGAAAAACCAAATCGAATTCATTTCAGTTAAAATGAACCCATTACCCCCGACAGTGATCAGATTATTTGAGAATTCAAAAATCAGATACACAGTCCAAATTTCAGAAAAGGATCACGAAGAGGAAATCAAAGAATTTCTAAAAGAATATATTGTCCCCAATGTCAATTATAGTGTCACCTTTTCAAACGATAAAATGTACGAAAAATTCAGTAATGTCGTACAGCTTCATTTCAATGATTCCTTCAAATTCAAGAAATGCACCAAAACTTTGATAGACATCGAAACCCTCGATGAACAGATAAACATTGTAAAAGGCTACCACGAAGGTAAAACCAATCATCGTGGCATGACCGAGACCCATTCAAAACTATCCAAAAAATACTATTGGCCAAATCAAATGAAAACTATTCAAAATTTCATTAATCAATGTGAAATCTGTAAAGTCGTCAAGTATGACCGAAAACCCTTGAAAATAAAATACAACATTACTCCCACGCCGGTGAAACCATTCGAGATTATTCACATCGACGTTCTTACTTATAATACTTCCAAATTTTTGACAATCATTGACGCCTTCAGCAAATACGCTCAGGCATACATGCTATCTAGCACCCAAGCTTCAGAAATTGCCGAAAATCTGTTGCAATACTTTTCACACCACTCGGTACCCGAAATATTGATCACCGATAACGGTTCAGAATTTGACAACGGTCTTGTGAAAGATTTCCTAAATCTTCACAAAATCAAAGTCCATTTTTGTTCACCCCATCACCCGGAAAGTAACGGAATAATTGAGAGATTTCATTCCACTATTTTAGAACACGTCAACTTGATAAATAATCAACCTGATTTCAAAAGGGATGATATCAACACTAAATTCAAATATGCCCTGATAGCATATAATAACTCTATTCATTCAGTCACTAAGATGACCCCATTCGAAATTTTAAACGGTCACCCGGATCCAAAGCAAACCATTGATCTAGACATAGAAAAACAAATGGCAAACAACTACGTTCAAAACCACAAAAACAAATTGTCAGTTTTGTATAAAATCGTCAATGCTAATATTTCAAATAAAAAAGAGAAAGTCATTTCTAAAGCAAACGAAAATAGAGAAGAAATTCCTACTTTACCAAAAGAAGTTTTCGTAAAAAGCAATTTCAGATCGAAACTTCGTAATCGATTTAAACCAGAAAAAATCATCAGTGTAAATCCCATTAGGAAAACCATAAAACCCAGAGTTTTGTCCAATAAAACTGGACGTAAATTTCACAAACTACATATTTCCAATATCAAACGCCCTACTAAAACAACACCTCCTATCCAGGTCCATCCACTTCGGACTAGGACAATGTTACAAAGATTTGACAAACAACCCCGGAATACTACCAATAAAAACGGGACCCGCAAGACTTCAAACCTCTACTCACACGTTCATACATTATTACGACTTAACTAACCTAATCAACGAATACGAAAGACTAAAAAATCAATACCTCACGGTATCAAACTTGACTAAAACAAATCAAGTGTACGAACGCGAATTAGGAAATTACAATAATATTGTCCAATATTACAAAAATCTAATAGACGAAAAATTGAGACCATTTCAAAAACTACTAAGAAAGAAACGAGGACTAATCGATGGATTAGGTTCTATCATTAAGCAAATTTCAGGCAATTTAGATGCCGAAGATGGCAAACATTTTGATGCAGTCATTAATGACTTACAACAAAATCAAAATTCGATTATAAACCAAATCAACCAACAATATTCTATCAATAAGGAAATTATAGAAAATTTCAATAAAACTATACAGGACATCGAACATAACGAACTACTTATGGTCTCTTGAATAAAACAATTAGAATCACTAATGACGACAACCATAACCCATACTGACATACTGTTCGCAAAAGACATAATCAATCAATTATTAAACCTTTTTAATATAATTCTACATATCCTTCAAGATACAGAGAATTCAATAACATTTTGCAAGTTGAATATTTTACACCCCAGCATAGTAACAAGTGAAGAACTTTTAAAAGAACTCAATAGAATTTCCGAATTTTATGGGAACGAATTACCTTTTCCAGTAACTTTGTCTCAAATTCATAACTACGAAACCCTAATAAAGCCTAGGTGTGCCATTAAAGGAAAACAAATAATTTTCTTTATGCCAATCCCCTTGCTACGAAGGCGTAGAAGGGCCAACAATAATTTAACAAAGTTAAAGCAAATTGAGCTTGATCATTGCAATTTCAACCTAAACAATTGTAACTTCGAACTTACAGTTGTAACTTCGAACTTACAGTTGTAACTTCGAACTTACAATTGTAACTTCGAACTTACAATTGTAACTTCGAACTTACATTGTAACTTCGAACTTACAATTGTAACTTCGAACTTACATTGTAACTTCGAACTTACAATTGTAACTTCGAACTTACAATTGTAACTTCGAACTTACAATTGTAACTTCGAACTTACAATTGTAACTTCGAACTTACATCGAACTTACATTGTAACTTCGAACCTGCAATTGTAACTTCGAAATTACAATTGTAACTTCGAACCTACAATTGTAACGCAGCTCCGGGAAAACGGCAGCAGGCAGTTGGCGTTGGCCGTTGGCGTTGGCCAAAGTTATGGGAAGCCATTTTTGAGGTTAATTTTCAGTTTTAACTGATAAGTGTCATAAATTTTATCCTGCTTACCATATAGCCATAATTATTTATAATTTTAGTTATTACTAGTTTTCACTATAGCTCAGGCGCCAGGGAGCAAAAATCAGCTCAATAAGGAAATAATTGTTTCCTGGCTGGAAACTAGCTCAAAACGATCTGTGTGGCTTAGGTTTTGACATACTAATTTCCCCCCTTTCGGAAATGTCGGCGTCATGTCGCCATCATCAACAAGAAGTGCACCAGCGTGGTTTTTGCCGAATATCTTGATTTTGGGCCATCTGACAGCAAAAGATGTAAGAAGTCATTTTGAAACCAATGAAATTCCCTACGGAATAGTTTTTGAATGACTTTTCTGCGACCTATGGTTTTTGAGATAGACCTTCTGGAAGCAAGAGGCATTGTCGTAAAAGCTCCATGGCCACTTGACTCGAAAAACTAAAATGTCGATGTGACAAAAAAATTTCAAAATGAGATTTCTCGAGAATCCTTCATGCTATAGTTGCGGTGATGGTCTTAAACTCTTTCTCTTGAACCGTTGATTACGAGTATAGAAAAGTCAAAAACGTCACATTGTACATATACAGGGTGTACTGAGGGAATCAAATCAAATCAGAGAAATTTCACATATTTCTTCGATTTAGCCTATATGCGACACTCTAAGAACCTAACACGAGTCCAATATCAATATGGATTTGCTCTATAAGCTTCACTTAATACACTAAAGAAGTGGTCAGCTCACAGCTTTACTGTAAAATGTTTTGAAGGCCCTCTGAAATCATCGAAATATTAAAAATTTACAGTACCAAGGAATGTATATAACAGTATAATATATACCAAAGGACCAAAGTGAATTTTTAATTTGGGAAATTGGAGCCAAAGGGCCCTCGAGCAACAAACTTCACCCAAGAGATCAAAAATTCACTTTGGTTCCTTGGTATATAATATACTGTTACATACATTTTTTGCTACTGTAAATTTTGATGATTTCAGAGGACCTTCAAAACATTTTACAGGAAGGCTCTGTGAGCTGACCACTCCTTAGGTGTTTCAAGTGAAGCTTACATAGCTATGCATATTGATATTGGACTTGTGATAAGTGCTAAGAGTTTCGCATAGGCTAAATCGAAGAAATATGTCAAATTTCTCTGTTCTGATTTGATTCCCGTAGTACACCCTGTATATGTACAATGTGACGTTTTTGACTTTCCAATATTCGTAATCTACGGTTCAAGAGGAAGAGTTTAAGACCATCACCGCAACTATAGCATGAAGAATTCTTGAGTAATCTCATTTTGAATTTTTTTTTGTCACATCGACATTTTAGTTATTCGAGTCAAGTGGCCATGGAGCTTCAGAAGCTCTATCTCAAAGACCATAGGTTGCAGAAAATTGATTGGAAAACCAAACTGTAGGGAATTTCATAGGCTTCAAAATAATTTCTTACATCTTTTGCTGTCAGATGACCCAAAATCAAGATATTCGTCAAAAACCACGCTGGTGCACTTCTTGTTGATGATGGCGACATGACGCCGACATTTCCGAAAGAGGGGAAACTAGTATGTCAAAACCTAAGCTACACAGATCGTTTTAAGCTAGTTTCCAGCCAGGAAACAATTATTTCCTTATTGTTTTCCCTGGCGCCTGGGCTACTATGGTTTTCAAGTGTTCCATAATGCATTGCAACAGCGCAATGACGAATGTGAAACTAGACAATTGACACTGACAGTAGATAATATACACCGATGCCCGTCAGACTTGCCAACCTCAATTTTGAATATAGTTATATTGCGTGCGCACTGGGTCCAAAAGTTTCCGACGGGATAGGTCGAGGGGTCAACCACCATCGACAGTCCGTGTACAAATTTCTGACAGTCATGACTGTCAGTCACCACAGTCTCCACAGTCTTGCCCACAGTCACCACAGTCAAGCTGACAGTTCTGACAGTCTCGACAGTCATGATCACAGTCCCGACAGTCATGCTCACAGTCCCCACAGTCAAGCTGACAGTCACCACAGTCTTACTCACAGTCTCTACAGTCTTGCCGACAGTCTCTACAGTCTTAACAGTCTTTCCCACAGTCTCCACAGTCAAGCTGGCAATCACGAGGAGCTGGTTGGCTCACGCATGCGCGGCACCCAGCACCCAGCTGGTATGCAGCTTTTCTGAGATTATTCGTCCATAATTGTGTCTGTTGATATTTCGATAGCAATATGAGTACCTAACTACCTACCTACCCACCTACCACCTACCTACTTTTATTCAGTCGAAAAAATATAACAAAACAGGGGCTATGTTTGGCCCTTTCCTAGCAACTACACAACATGTAAACCTGTTCCCCGTTTAAAGAATAATAGGGCCCCTGTTTTGTTATATTTTTTCGACTGAATAAAAGTAGGTAGGTGGTGGGTGGGTAGGTAGGTAGTTAGGTACTCATATTGCTATCGAAATATCAACAGACACAATTATGGACGAATAATCTCAGAAAAGCTGCATACCAGCTGGGTGCTGGGTGCCGCGCATGCGTGAGCCAACCAGCTCCTCGTGATTGCCAGCTTGACTGTGGAGACTGTGGGAAAGACTGTTAAGACTGTAGAGACTGTCGGCAAGACTGTAGAGACTGTGAGTAAGACTGTGGTGACTGTCAGCTTGACTGTGGGGACTGTGAGCATGACTGTCGGGACTGTGATCATGACTGTCGAGACTGTCAGAACTGTCAGCTTGACTGTGGTGACTGTGGGCAAGACTGTGGAGACTGTGGTGACTGACAGTCATGACTGTCAGAAATTTGTACACGGACTGTCGATGGTGGTTGACCCCTCGACCTATCCCGTCGGAAACTTTTGGACCCAGTGCGCACGCAATATAACTATATTCAAAATTGAGGTTGGCAAGTCTGACGGGCATCGGTGTATATTATCTACTGTCAGTGTCAATTGTCTAGTTTCACATTCGTCATTGCGCTGTTGCAATGCATTATGGAACACTTGAAAACCATAGTGAAAACTAGTCATAACTAAAATTATCAATAATTATGGCTATATGGTAGGCAGGATAAAATGTATGACACTCATCAGTTAAAACTGAAAATTAACCTCAAAAATAGCTTCCCATAACTTTGGCCAACGCCAACGGCCAACGCCAACTGCCTGCTGCCGTTTTCCCGGAGCTGCGTTACAATTGTAGGTTCGAAGTTACAATTGTAGGTTCGAAGTTACAATTGTAGGTTCGAAGTTACAATTGTAAGTTCAAAGTTACAATGTAAGTTCGAAGTTACAATTGTAAGTTCGAAGTTACAATTGTAAGTTCGAAGTTACAATGTAAGTTCGAAGTTACAATTGTAAGTTCGAAGTTACAATTGTAGGTTCGAAGTTACAATTGTAGGTTCGAAGTTACAATTGTAAGTTCAAAGTTACAATGTAAGTTCGAAGTTACAATGTAAGTTCGAAGTTACAATTGTAAGTTCGAAGTTACAATTGTAAGTTCGAAGTTACAATTGTAAGTTCGAAGTTACAATTGTAAGTTCAAAGTTACAATGTAAGTTCGAAGTTACAATTGTAAGTTCGAAGTTACAATTGTAAGTTCGAAGTTACAATTGTCTAGGTTGAAATTGCAATGATCAAGCTCAATTTGCTTTAACTTTGTTAAATTATTGTTGGCCCTTCTACGCCTTCGTACCTTGCTGAATCCAAATTATTACGAATTATACTACTTTCTGCCTTTGCCTAACGAACACTCGTATACGATTATACCTTCTTCGAAATTCGGTCTAAAAAAGGGATCAGAGTTATTGCCCTTAGTAGACAACTGTGTCTTGCTGAACGGTATCTATCAATGCCAACGGAGCCTGATATCGCTCGCCAACAACACTTGCGAACGCAACATTCTACTCGAAAACGACTTTTCGACTTGTTCCTACCAAAAACTACACCTCGAAGAAAACGCCTTAGAGTTCATACCCGAACTACAAAGCTACCTCGGGACCTTCGTCAAAGAAGAGCTCGTCAAAGAACATTGTGCCGAGTCTTGGAACACCCGCAAGAAGACCGGAACATTCCTGTTCGAGAATTCGTCTTGTACAATCTTCATTCAAGGGAGACCCTTGATTTTCAACGATGAAAGCAGTGGCCAACCACTACACCTACAAGACTTCGACTTCGACTTCAAGAAACAAGAACAGTCAAAACTACCCGAGCTGAAGATCAAGCATTTGACCCTCAAGAAACTGGAGACCAACATCCAGCCGCTGACCCCCGTCCAGGCTGTACCCACGACATCACATTTCCACACGTCATCTATTATCATAGTCTATCTGATAATAATAACTGCAGCCTGCATAATCACATATCGTGTGATTAAGAAGAGACAGAAGAAGATGACAACGTCAGATGCACCGACAGCAGAACAAGAACGCGTCCCTGAAGACCAGCATTTCCCGAATATGGCGAAATTCTGAAAAGTTCGTCGGAGCCTCACACTCGCCCTGGAGGAATTATATCCCAATTTTCCTCCGGATTTTAGCTTACATCGTTTATTATATATTATGCTTATGGTGCTATTCTGTAAAAAATAACATTCCATAAACGCTCTGTTATGTAAAAATTCCGGTCGGCCATTGGCTGTTGCCTAGGTAATAACAGCGTAACAGAGCCTTTATGGAATGTAATTTTTTAGAGAATCGCACCATTAGCTTAGCTTTTTAACATTATATAGACTCCAGCGCCCTAAACGCGCGCCAGTTACGACATTGCACGCTTAGAGCTCGCATGTATTTAATATTGTATTTTTGCGAATAAAAACATTTTTTTTGAAGATTCTCGTGAACGAACATTTAATTTCTACGCATAGGGCTGCAATGATCAAGTACTCAGGTCATACCTTGTAGTAAACGCGTGAAGACGTTGATAAGGGTTGATCCCTCGGTTGATCCCTTGGTTGATCCATTTCTCCGCAAAATGTGAAACAGGTAAGCCCCGCCAAAATGAACTTCTATATAACGTCTCAGATAAGTTAATTTCGGAAGTTACTTTGCGAGGTGTATGAGACATTTTCCTAGAATTTTTCTCCAAGATAAAATAATAATTAGATCAACCCCAGTCATCCTGGTCATCAAAAAACACTAAGGTACTTCTACAATCTCATGCAGGCTTACATAGTGAAGTTCTACATCAGTAAATGCGTTACTTCGCTAAATAAGAACAGGAAAATCACAGTGAAACAGGAAAAATAATTATAAGCATGCAGCATGATGCATAATATACACCGTATACCGGCGCCAGCGTAACCAATATACAATAATTTGATCATCTGAAGATCATCTGTTCAGATAATTTGTCCTTTGTTTCTGCAATTTATAGTGGTGTAAGTCCTGTATCAATAAGAACCATAGACCAAGAGCTAGCAACGTTTTATTTACCTCATAAGCAAAATGCGGTTTGACTTCTGGGGCATGTAGAGATTATGATGGGCTTCCATAAAATCTTTGTCTTATGAAAAACACCCCTTGCTTTCTCACAAAACAAGCAAAGAAATGTGCCATTTGACAGCAGTACTCAACAGCGGATTTTCTGGGGTCCTTATCGATATAAATATCAATTTTATCATGAATGGATAGATTGAACTATCTTTCAACTAAATTGAACAGGACCGAATCTCGTAATGTATTAGAAACTACCAAAAACCAGACTTTCTCAACTGGCATGCTCAAGCTAGTAGGCTAGGCCGAGCTGCTTGGATCGCATTTGATGGCCGATTCTCGAATCACGCCTACTAGAAAAACCGGTGCCAACTTCCGTCCGCTTGGAAATCTGGTTTTTGGTAGTTTCTAATACATTTCGGTGTCCTTTTTCATTCAATTTAGTTGAAAGATAGTTCAACCTATCCATTCCTGATAAAATTGATATTTATATCGATTGAGAACTCTAGAAAATCCGCTGTGAATACTGCTGTCATATGGCACATTTCTTTGCTTGTCTTGTGAGAAAGCAAGGGGTGTTTTTCATAAGACAAAGATTTTATGGAAGCCCATCATAATCTCTACATGCCCCAGAAGTCAAACAGCATTTTGCTTATGTGGTAAATAAAACGTTGCTAGCTCTTGGTCTACCAGGCTCGGGTCCAGGGAACAATTAAAAATATCTAAAATACGATGATAGTTGACAGCTAATGTAGCATCATACTACACCGATCAAGCTAACGGCCTATGGTACACCTAGTTTCAGGGTTTTCAGTTCACTAAGCATGTGAAAATTGCCAACTGAGTCTATTAAAAGTGTTTTTTAACGGTAAAGGCCCTATAGAACACTTTACCCCCCCCCCTTGGCCTCGAGAAATTGCCCATCAGCCAGTTAAATAGTATTATTAATTAAAAAGCAAAAATCACCAGACATCCATGGTGTTCAGCGGGATTCGAACCCGCGATCTCTCGGTTGGTAGGCAGATACGATATCCACTTGACCACCGGAGCCCCTGAAGTGTTATTTAAGTGAAACTTTGTTTTTGCTGAAGTTGTTCGTGTAAAGAACTCATCAGTATGTCATTATATTTGTAATCAGAATAAAGAGCGGAACCGATTCCAACTATAAAATACAGAGTGTTCAGTTTGAAGGAGAATTCAATCCAGCAACCTGTATACGATACTTTGCTGAAGATTTTTTAGTAAACATATTCAAAAACTACGGGGAAAAATGTGCAAGATCTTTTTTTTTCATTATTTTAAAACAAAAACCTTCAGTAGACTGTAGAGGATAGAGTTTTCGCGCGAACACCCTGTACAGGATGAGTGAGTTGGTGAGTGATGACATTCCAGGGTGATAACTCAAAATTTCGGATCTCTTAAAACGGTCGCTAATGGTCCACCAGGCTGTTTATTATCTAATCGATGCAGATCAAAAAAGAAAAAAGAAAATAACACTGTTCGTTTGCTTGAAAATTCTTCTGCAAATAATTTGGGAACATCAATTTTCAAGATTGATGATCCACCCTGTACAATACTGTACATTACTTAAATAACTAAACTTTGAAAACACAGTCAAATGTTTGAAAAAAATTTCTTTCGGTCTGACTCGAACAATAATTCACAAGTATCGTTTAAAAAAAAAGATGAGGATTCAATTTTCTCAGTTGAATTCCCCCCCATATCTCTAAAAATAAAGAAGCCAATTTCAACATTTTTGTGAAACTATTGAAGCACTTCTGTATACTGCCCTGACTCCCGTGTTCGCGAATTATGAACCAGAATTCGGCCTTTAACTCATCAAATTCCAATCTGTTACTTTCCCGGCCCCACCAACATGGAGGGAAAGTATTGTAATGGTGCAGAAAAAAAGTTTTGAGATTTCACCGGATATATCCATTTTGAGGTCCTCCAAGTCGATTAAGACCATTTCCAGAATGATGTCTGTCTGTGGGTGTGTGTGTGTGTGTGTGTGTGTGTGTGTATGTGTGTGATCTTCCACGATAACTGCCGAACCGTTTATCCGATCGATTTGAAATTTGATATGCAGACATGGTTTTGCCCTGGAATGACCGGATTAGTTTTTGGCTGTCATCTGTCAAACATAAGTGTCACTATCAGAAAATGACAAAAGCTACATCTCACGGAACTTGACTTGCGATATGTCATTTGAAAGCCCTTGAAGAACTGCATTCAGAACAGTTAAAAGTATTTTCCTACCTGTTGTCTGTCAAATTATAAAAAATATCAAAGTCTGGAACTTTGCCATTTAATTATTCAAAATCTATACGACAGATGTGAACCAAACACGGCAGGAAGCAACATTACTAAAGAATCAAACTAATGCTGAAGTTGGAGTTTCCCACCGTTTTCCGAACAAGCGCTATGGATTTTTAAAAATTTTCCTAGCCGATTCCAGCCTCGCTTGCCTGTTCCTCGATTTTTGGCCTATTTAATTTTTTTAGCAACATAGCAACCAAACCGGTAGGTAACTACGTTTTTGTTACGAATCGTATCAATGTCAAAGTGACAACATGAACGCTGTTCTCGGCAGGTTCTCGGTGTTTTCTTTTGTATCTTCTTGCATTATTTGGGGCAACAGTGCGAACCGATCCTTTGTGTTGTTTGGGGCTCCGTAAACCCTCTTGTGTTTTCTGTAGTTTTAGCAACTCCAGTATGCTCATTCCATTGACGTATATGTACAAACTGAATTGTGTGCAGTTCCCTTATTTGATTCGGTACCAGGGCCCCATCCCCATGGTGTCTGCTGTTCAAGGCCCTGATGGGGCCCCCATCTGTGTCTATCAGAGTTTGCCGTTTTAGGCCAAAACTGTGGCCTTGTGTCTTCTTGGGTTCGTTGAAGCCCTCTGGGCTCCTGGTGTCTACGGGTGTCTCTTGAAGCCCCACTAAGCCCCCCTTTTTTTTTAGTTTTCAGAACTATCGTGCCTTCAGGTGTGGTTCGGACTTAACTTCTTGATGGGCTCGAAGTCTCATTTCAGAGGTCACCACTTGGGGGCCTTGAATAGCAATTAATTAGAACTCTGCTCCAGGTTTTCAATCCGCGACTGATTTTCACCGGTTATTTTTCAAACAATAATTTAGGTTGCATCATTAAAGGCAACAGTGCGCCCCGATTAATTGTGTCTTCAGGTGTTGTTTGGGGCTGTGTAAACCCCCTTGTGTGGAACTAGCATTGCATTCTTGAGATATTACAACAGTTAACTACCTCTAGTACTAGCTTTTGAATTATATCATCGTCTTGTACCTACTTCATAATGCGATCGCGCAAATCAACGGTTCTGCCACGATAACTACCAAATTGTTGATCGGATTAAATCGAAATCAGGTACGAAAGCATAAGTTCAGCCTGGAATGACCTGATTAGACTTTGGGTAGATGATTTAGTTTGGAAACCCTCAGATGGCACATTGGGTCTGGGCTTGTCTGCCCAAGCTCTAAATTTAAAGATATAGAGTAGAAATTTGACACACAGATGCAGAAAGTTCTCAGTCAAGTTTGTGTAATTTCATCATTATGTCTTAAGTAGAAACAAAAATTTGAATAAGGAACTAGCATTGCATTCTTGAGATATCACAACAGTTAGCTTCCTAGTTCTACCTTTCGAAATATTTTATCACCGTGGAAACCTAAGAGCCTGTCACTTGTTCTGTCGGCCCGACAATGGATGCAGGATGCTCGCTAAACGCTCAACTCAATGGAACTTTTCCACTCAACTTCGCCATTGAGTCCCAGTTTCCCGAAGGGACGCTTAGATCAAAATCATTACTGACGTCCCTGGATACCGCCGGGAAAGTTTTGTGTCGCCCCACAACAGATTTTTAAAATGAGTTCATCTTGAAATTGTAGTCTTATCCGAAGTTCATCAGGCTCGTCGGCAATTGACGTTGACGAGCCAGTGGACAGTCAATTTGGAGGCATCACAAGGAACTGAAGACAGGAAAGGACATGAGCGAACGTTTTTAGACGAAGGTGATGAATTCGTAGGCGACGTGGACATTGCAGAGGTGGAAGAGCCATTCCCGGGATCGAGCGAGGATGAAGACTATGTGCCAGAAATAATTTCCGAAACTTCCACAGACACTGACGAAGAGACAGCAAAGAAAAGTTATATATGCCGATCACGTTTTAAATTCAGCAGAAATTAAAACGCGGTTGGCCATGTTCCCTAGGGTGTAACGGACGCTGACAGACCAAGTTTCGTGAAAACGGGCTTTTTGTGGCGAAGTCCAGTGAGGTTAGGAAATTTTGACATGAAATGCCAATTCTGGCGTCTCCTTGCATCATATTCCGCTACAGTGTTGCCTTGGCTGTTATGACTGTTATCTTGTCAGAATGGCAGGTAAGTGACAGAGTGCCGAGCCGTTCTAGGTTTTAGACACTAGGCCTTCATTTCTGACCATACATTTGAACAGTTTTCTCAACCTAGTATATAATATGATGGTATATTATGATTCACTATTTTATTCAAAAAAAAACTGTTCACAGTCGCCCATTTAAACTGGAGAAAGTCTACCAAAATCAAGACGTCTTGAGCGTTCATATACAATCTTGCAACAGCGGTGTACTCGATTGACAATACGAATTCAAGGTCATCTGGGGAAATATTGATCCAACATTACAAATTTGAGCATCCCCAAATATCGCAAAATTGCCAACTTGGCGTGCAAAAATTACCGTTCTAGTGCTGAATTTAAAAGCTGATCGGCATATAGATGGATGGATACCTACGTTTTACGGACATGTCAAGGATGCCTCCGGAAGTATGTATGGGAAGTTAATTCCGAAAAAGAGACTTTTTAAAGAAGATGAAGAAAAAACCGGTAAGTTGAG